>JAODKL010000002.1:15158984-15183186 GCA_026780765.1 Petrocephalus schoutedeni
CCGTTGCTTCCGGGATAGGCTCCGGACCCCCCGCGACCCTGAACAGGATAAGCGGGTTGGAAAATGGATGGATGGAAAGTGTAAAGTGTTCACCTTTTTGAAACTAGTTATATTTGGGGTTGTATTTATTAGTTCTATTCGAATGTGTAAAGTTTCATAAAATTTTATGAAAAGTTTCGCATTCAAGAAAAAAGGAAAAAAATGGTATAGGAAAAAGCTGCATCGGGCAATCGCACTTACAAAAAAATTGGTGATTGGGATCTGCCAAGAAACTTTGCAATTGGTGCATCCCTAGTTTTGTTGACCTCCTGCTGCTCAGGCCGCTTATGGCGGTTACTTATGGAAAATGGTAACTGTTTCATATGCGTTATCGATTTTAAATTGTGATCTTGGTCCCGAAATAAATGTTCTTAATATAATTCTTAATCGTTCTTAAAGCCATATGAAGGCTTCCCACTCTTCCACTTACCCAAGCACTCTAATAACTGAAAATAATTTTTTTCCCTCAAAGATGACCTTCATTTATATAGTTTTTTGCTTTCGTCTTTTGTCTGCTGCAGCTTGCTCTAACAATTTCTTTTGCAATCATGTCAAGAAGATAATTTGACGCGGTCAGCTTGTAAGTTTGCTGTCAATAGGATGGCTGTATTGGGAGTATATTGGTGTTGTGTTAAGGTAAGGTAAGTAAGTTTTTATGCAGTTGTGGCAGTAATGTGGGCTTTAAATGTACTCTGCATATCAGAAATCACCCCTTTCATGTCGGAAAGTGGCGATGTTAACTGTAAGGGCCCTTGGGGTTCTATTTCCATGTAAAATCCTCCTCACATTTGGCAGTCCTCAGGGCACTGTGGGTGCTACATTGTTAATCTTGTGCTGTACTGTACTTGACCTCAATTCTTTCAATGTGAAGTGGGCCTTTTTTAAACAAAGTAAAAGCGCAGTTTTAAGGTATGCAAGATGCTTAGTAGATGAGCATCAACTCAAGCTGAATACCAGATGCACTCATAAGAACTATTTCATTGTAGTAAGCAGTGCTAGCTATGTACTGTGTGGAAGTAAGGATGAGGTTGGAGAGTGTGCATTGAGCTGAGCTGCAATGAGGTCATGTAGGCAGAACCAGTGCTGTGCCTTTAAGAACCGCACCGTGCCAACGCTGGAAAACAGGCCACTGCGGCAGTGCTGCCACTGGGGCACGCTGCTGCAGTTTGGGCCTGCTGCACTGAGGAAGGTAAGGGGCTGTCATCTTGCACTGCTCCTTCTGGCTAACCCCAGAGCATGCTGGGATGTGACTGGATCCCTGCGGTGCAGGGCACGTACGTGCCCTCATCACTGACTACCCATGAGACCCCAACTTCTTGGAATTTTAATCTCTTAATCTTTAAATAGGAAATATCTTTTAGGATCCTGCCTCTCTAAATTTATTTCTTCTTTCTAAATATACCAGCAGCATCTTTTGCACAGCAAAATATTTAAGCTGGGACTTCAATCTGATTTTTGTTTTTTCCTTTTCTTTCTTAAATCTGCATTTTTAATTTTGTTTTTAATGCTATCAGTTTAAGTCATGACTCTGAACAGACAGCGTAGCATGAGTTTGTTCTTGAATGTTAATCTGAGGGGTTTTTTGGAATGGAAAAACCGGAACTGACGTCTGAGTCGTAGCATATTTTTTATTTTACCAGCGTTACCTTTGTAATGGTGCCATTTGTCAGTCTTTTAACGAGTGCGATGGTGGCCCCGATTTTTACTCTGTGAATTGGCTCCTCTTCTGCACTGAACAGACTGGCTGGGCATCCTTGTCCAGCTGTAATTGTGGGAAGTCAGCCGTCACGAACTAAAGGTTCAACCTGACAAACTGTGTGAGGCCTTTTAGGCCTCGGGGTGGCGTTGAGTTGCTGCTTGCACAACGGTGTGCTTAGTGCCTCCCCGGCTCTCCCTGAGATCTCCTGCTCCCTGCCGGTGGTGACGGGAGGGAAAGAGGAGATGGTTTCCTATTTGGTGTTCAGATTGTTTACGATTTGCTGCCGCTGGGTAAATAAAATGCAGCAGGAAAGCTGTATAGTGAGGCCAGAGTGCACACATGGCAGGGACTCTCTCCACAAGCTTCCACTTGGGAGGCACCCAGCTCACTAAAAAGAGGCCCACCTGTGTGTTTGACAACTCCCCCCCCGTTTGGTAATCCTGCAGAGTCCTTATAATAATAATAAGGACTGATTGCATGCATCTATGCAGCTTCACAGGCACACAAACCCGCCGCTCAGCCGGGGTAGCTGATTAGACTCGGTCACAGTGGCCCATGCAGCTTTTTCCCCCAGTCCGGCACCCTTGCCCCATTTGCTTACAATAAAACCAGACAAAGTTAGTCAGGATGGTGCTAGTCGAGGTAAGAGGCTAAGAGGAGTATAAATCTCCATAGTGCTAGCAGGCTGCTTATATTATTATTTTTTTTTTTTGAGGATGGATTTTGAAATTTCTCATCTGAAATCCGTAACTATGCCCCCTCTCTCCCCATCGCAATCCCAGTACGAGACCTGGTGTACTGGCGGGACCCCAAAAAGACGGGCGTGGTGTTCGGCATCTCTCTTCTGCTGCTGCTCTCCCTGGCCGCGTTCAGCATCATCAGCGTAGTATCCTACATCCTGCTGGCCCTGCTCTGTGTAACCATCAGCTTCCGAGTGTATAAGTCCGTCATCCAGGCTGTGCAGAAGTCCAGTGAGGGGCATCCATTCAAGTGAGTCGGGTGGGAGGAATCATCCCTTGATCATCTCCCACTTGTGGATTACAGAACTTGGCTTGGTTAATTGCAGTAATATACTGTTGAGCTTTAAACATTGATCATTCGTTGTGCTCATCTGAACAGCAAGTCTTACCCAGCAGTAATTTGTCTTGAGGTGTTAATCTGTAAACATGAGCTGCTTCCTAACCCTCCCTCCAGGGCCTTAATGGAGAAGGATGTCAGCGTGCCCCCTGAGACCTTCCGCAAGTACGTCGACAACTGCCTGTCCTACATCAACCAGGGTCTCAAACATGCCAGCCGTCTCTTCCTGGTGGAGGATTTAGTGGACTCCATTAAGGTGACATGCCCCCTCGGTCTCACTGCCCTCCTGTATGTATGTCACTTCAGTGCTTGGCTGTTCCCACAGCTGTCCAGCCTATTTATATCACAAGCAGCAGGTCAGACTCTGTTTAAACCCTCCCCCGCGTAACCCATTCCCGCCAGGCCAGAACACTATGCAGAGCTCCATGGCTGTTATCTTACCCATAGCTACAGTGTAGCCTGTCATGATGTAGTGGCCAGAAAGGTGAGTTCATCCTACCTGCCAACATCAGTATGGCCTGTAACCATCTAGTAGTAAAGGGGACAGTTTTGCAATACAAGAGAAGTTTTGAGGCAGGTTGGTAGCGTCCCTAGAGGCAGACCAGGTCCATGTCCTAGTTTTTTGGTGTGTATTGCAGCAGAAAAACAGGCCTTGGGTCCTGCAGAGGATGTTGTATGCACACATAGGATGAGGATGTGACGGTGAACATGTGAGTGGCTGTGATGACGTGGTGCCTCTGCTTTCCAGCTGGCGGTGCTGATGTGGGTGCTGACCTACGTGGGTGCGGTGTTCAACGGCATCACCGTACTCATCCTGGGTAAGTGGCCGTGTCGACCTTACCCTGGAGTCCAAGGGCCAGCTAACGAGAGGTGCTATAAGTAAGGCAAGCTGCCGTTATGGAGATGGGCTGGACCAGCTAATTAAAAGCTTTGTGTGACCCGTTGGCACATGCAACAGAAATGTGGTTATTCTTGTAAGAGGACTTTTACTATTGTTTGTTTGATTCAACAAAGGCCTGACTAAAAGTTTCTCTAGTTAAAAGTAAGTTTCTGTACCTGTGTTTTTTTTCTTTTTTCTAGATAATCATTTTTTTAAATTCATTTTAAATGGCTAACTTTCAGCATAATGCTTACATACTATCCTGTTAGCTAGCCTCTTTTGAAATGGATTAAGAGAGAATCCAAATGATGTTCATGAAGTGAGTTGCAGTGGTGCTGGGAGTTGGGCCCCATCACAGCAGCCATTCGGTTCCTGAGACGCCCCCGTCTCGTCCGCTGGCTTCAGTGGTGCTGGGAGTTGGGCCCCATCACAGCAGCCATTCGGTTCCTGAGACGCCCCCGTCTCGTCCACTGAACTGGTCACTGCCCCTGCTGGGGCTCTCTGATCTCCTGTGTGTTTCCAGCGTACAGGCTGTTTGTTCCAGTTTTTGACTCCTGAGACGAATATAGGCCAGCGATTTTTACATAGGGAGAGATTTTTTCTGCTCTCCCTTTTCCATGGCAAACTCTTTGCTATTAGTCTAGAAGGCAGCATGTGTATTGCACAGATCTGCTGAATACCTTTTATCATCAGCAGCATTTTTACATTGTAAATGACGAGATGTCTGAAGAACAACATCATATGCCCTGAATGTTCTAATTTTATTCTGTTCTGCCTTTTCTAGCGGATATTCTTCTCTTCTCCTTGCCCTTGTTGTATGAAAAGAACAAGGTGAGAATATTACCTTTTGGGCAGCTTTAAGCATTTGGACAGACACTTTAATTGCAGTATTAACTAAAATGCCATGGTTACTACATGTCATGGGTCTGGAGTGTTCTTACACTGAGGTGTTGCTCTGAGGAGCCTCCAAGAAGCCGCACACTCCAACATCAGTCTCTGAAACATCATAGTCAAGTCATGACCTTAGAATCGACATCCTTTTGATTTTTGTACATCCTTCATAGTGCAATTGATTTATTTCTCTTTTACCACCAGACTCAGATTGATAACTATGTGGGAATTGCACGCAATCAGATCAACACCTTGGTCTCTACGTAAGTACTCTACAGTGTACTTTGAGTCATGCTGCGCTGTCTGGATTTGTCAGGAAAGCATAGTGTATTTCTTACCTAATCATCTGAAGTATACATTAGAAAAGTTATTGTTGAATTGGCAAAATTTCATGTAGTCTGTGTAATGAAGCTGTTGAGGTGCTGACATGGCCTTTGTTCCATCAGGTTGCAAAAGAAGCTACCAGGAGCAAAACCTAAATCGGAATGATCACCCCAGCTCCCCCTACCCCACCCCACCCCCCCCAATCCCCAGCTGGTTCATTTCCCTGGCCCCACCCTGTCCTCCTCCTAACACCTGAACCTCAGTCTGCACTGAACCAGCTAATAAGAAGCTTACCTTACAGCTAGTGCGTGTCCATTGTGCCTGCGCTATATTACGCATTGTGGACAGACGGCCAGAGCCGGCGTGAGCCCTGCGCTTCGCCCCGCGCTTCGTCCTGCGGGTGGTGAAGGTGCTACAAGCCAAACTGGATGCCCATTGCCGGCGCAAACAACAAGGTTTGCAGGCTTCCTGAACTAGACTGAATCTATGACCTGGTTTTGGAGTGACTGTGGGAATGGTAGGGTTTGAGCTACATTTCACGCTTAGAACTTAGTGTAAAGTGATAGGAAAATGGTGTGCTTAGTATGTAGTTACCATTAGGTCTGGTTTCCCCCTGTCTGTAGAAGTTCTAAGGGAGACCTTCTGCAGACTTTGACGCGTGCAATTTCTTTTGTCACAAAAACATAAATTTACAGTGTTTAGTTTGGCCTTTTCAGCCTGTCTGCCCTTTTGCGCTAATTAGATGAACTTGTTTTTTCTATTTTGACCTGCAATGCACTGAACATTTTGCAAACTGAACAAATGCATTTAAAGAAGGAACCAGCCGTGATCTATTTGGTCTAGTTCACAATGTGTTTTTTTTCCCCCTAAGTTTATGTACATAGAACTACAATAGGCTTTCTGATAAGGAACATGAAGATGTATCATTTTGAAGAGATTTTCACATGATTCCATCTGTCACAGACCCCCCTCTAGCATTATTATTATTATTATTGTTGTTGTTGTTGTTGTTGTTGTTTTATTACTACATTAACTACCAGTAATAAGGTAGCAGCTGCTTTTTGTGCTTTTGGCTGCGGTCACATGATGGCTCTCACTACTGAGGAGCAGCTTTATGGAGACGCCCCCATCCCATCAGTCTGTAAGCATGCAGTGGCGCAGCAAAGCTGTGCAGCTGTGTAGAATATTAGCAAAGTGACACCGCTGCACTTCCCATGGCAACCTGTCCACATCTGGAGTATTTTCCCTGAGCGAATGTACACAGGCCGTGTTTGTCCACACGTTTATGGACATGTCAGTGCTCTTTGGCATACGTTTAGCACTGTCCAGCTTCAGGTCTCCTCCCTGAAAGGCTCAGTGTGTCTGTCTGGAAGGCCTTACTGTTCCATGGAGTCGCTGAGCTGTACATAGAGCAGTAGCCCCTGGCCTCCACCTGTCTGCACGCAGCCAGAGAGCTGAATGCCAGTGGTGCTGAAAAGGATCTGTTCATGCTCTTTGTTCCTTTTATAGAACATGCTTTCGTAAGCAGAACTTAAGCTTGTGTGAGACTCTTCCCTCAAAGTCCACCCCATCACATGTCTTGCCTACAAAGATTCATAGGTGTCCTTTTGATTTTAGGCTTTGTTCTACTGTGTAGGTTTCTCTTTTTGTTCTGTCTTTAGAATCTTTTCCTATGGCTAAGAGGTAAATTTAAGATGCCTATACACAGACACAGACACAGACACACACACAGACACACAGCCCCCCCCCCCCCCAAATTAGAATTCTTTTCAGCCATTGTTGCTGCTGTTTCTCGTTAGAAGTTTGGATGGGAGAAAATAACCCTTTTTACCTGCTGTCCCACCCCTGTAGCATGCTGCTTTTCTCTTTATATCTTTCAGGTAAAGCACTTTCTTGTTGCGGCTGGTCTGGCTTCAGGTTCTTATCTGGGTAATTTGTGTTTACTTATATTCGAGTTGTTAGGTAGATAGCTCATTATTGGGAGCTATTGGAAGGCTGGTCAACATGCGCAGAGATTGTTCTGTACTGGTGTCAAAGTGCTATTAATAAAACAGTTACGAAAACATTGTATTGTGTAGTTTTTTTTTTTCCTCCTGAGTGAGAATCTAGAGCATCTTGCCTTAATCATCCTGGACACTAATGTATAGGGTGTGTTTGATAAAAGCTGCTGTAATCATTTCAAAGCCTATAAATGTGACCTGGGTACTAAAGACAGGTAACATCTATGTGAACTGTGCCCTAATGAGTCAATTCCAAGTTCCTGCACATCTGTTCTTGGCTCTAACACCAGTGTTTCTCGACCCAGTCCTCGGTGAGCCCCAGCTAATTATTTTTGCTTTGAACTGGGAGGTCAGGTTAGGTTGGGGAGCATGTACTGGTTCAACATTATGCCACGCCCACAACGCGATGAAACTACTCGGGATCCCGTTGGATACCCCTTGGCCGACACATGGTCCAGTCCCTTTGGCCTGGTCCAGCCGCTCAGGAATGAGGAAACGGGAATGCGTGCCGGATCACCCTCAGGGAATCGTATCACATGGCCATAGTGCTGCAACTGACACTCCCTCACAATGCAGGTAATGCCTCATTTGGGACTCCCTGAGCAACCACTGGGCCGAGAAAGTCAAACCAGCGGTACTGAAGGATTCTCCAAAGAGAGGGTACCAAAGGAGTCTAATCGTCTCAGATCATGTTTCGCAGCCATGCAAGCTGGGAGAGAGCAAAAGCGTGGACTGTCTTGGAGTCCCCCAGGACTGAGTTGAGAAGCATGCCCAACACTAGTATAGCCTAGTTCCATAATATAGGCAGTTGGAGGATGTCTGTTAGGTAGATGGTTCAAGTTCTTGAATAGTGCCTCTGCACCAAGCAAACTACTGGCAAAGTCCATTTTTTAATACAAGATTATTTCAGGAAAAAAACATACACAAACAGAATTTGATAAAGGGGAGGATGGAGGCAAGGGATGCAGAAACGATTTAGGCCAACACTGTCATTTCTGCAGTCATTTGGTATTTCTGGAGATACAAAGGTCCAAAACGAGAGTAATGCTTGAAGTGCATGCTTTAAAGATCAGGGATCGACTTCACTTAAAATATATAAATAAATAAACCTCTCTGCAGCCTTTTCATTTCAGTCCCTCTAGCCTAGGTGAAGTTCAACGTGAAGCAGGTTTCTGACTTAGGGTCAGCATGCGATGCATGATTGAACCTGGGCACTGGGGATGTAGACCTGTCAGTTCCTGGAGTCTGGAAGTCCTCTAGAATGTGACCGCTTAGGACGGATAAACCAGCAGCCTCAATTTTAATCACAACAAGGGCCATTAACCCCAACCCACCCTGATAAGGGGCACTTTTCACTGGTAAATTTAATGAGATGTGAAAATTAAACCTAGTTGTCAAACGAGCACAGCAGATAATGACCCCTGAGAGCACTGCTGTACTGAATGGGTTGGAAAAGTAGCACATTATGGGAGAGAAATAAAACTGGGTATGATAGCCAGATCAGTCCAAGTGCTTTAGCAAATGCTTTTTCAGTTCATTCACCGATGTCCTCCCCCCTTTCCAAATCAGCGTCATGGTGCCCGGGAGCCACGAGGCAGGCTGGAGCCTGGATGGGACAGCAGTCCTTCAGCCCACGATTCCCACACAAATGCTCTCACCCCCCTAATTGCAGGATCGCAATTCAGAAACTGAGATTCACCCAGGAGGGCGGCGAGGACTGCAGATATGTGGCCTAAAGCCACAACAGCACATGACTGCAGCTATGTCCCACCAGGCCGGGGGGCTGCCACCCAGACCCCCTAACCAAAGAGTAACTTGAGTGAAACGGCAAGGGGCCCAGCTAGACCCCTTCTAACCCACCGATCCATTCAGGGGATGGTCTCTCCGTCCTGTTATTACGTTCAATCCATGATTGTCCGAGACGAAGAAAACAACGCAATGTCTGTAACCCCAAAACACTCTGGGCAGAGAGCTCTCCACATATACAGCTGCCTGTTTACTGAAAGACCGTGAACACTCCTGACCACCAGCATAGCAGATATCATGCAAATAATCAACAGAAGCTTATATTCATTTAAAATTATCTTGGGTTTGATTGGTAAATGTCCCGGAAGGATGGAACTAGTGCAGCTGGGCTACATGCACATCATTTAGCATGTGAGTGCATGTCTAAAAGAAGGTAATAGTTCAGTACAATTCAGTTTATACTGGGAATGAACCAATTACATTAATCGGTTTCGGCTTCTCAGGATCAGTCTAAAAACCGACTGGTCTTTGAGGGCAGCCTCTGCACCCTTCGCTCTCTGAGGTGTACACTGTGCCATTTCAGGCCGATTTTTCCGCAGGATCTCTTTTTTGGAGTCCAGGTAGTGCAGGGGAGGAGGAATAGCCACTCTTCCACACGGGAAGTATAGGAGAGACACTGTATTCCAGCAGAGGACAGCTCATTATGAGAGAAGAAGCTTCTTGGCCTGAGAGAATGGCAGCCTCGTCCTGCTCCCTCTGAACAGTCCGCTGGTGCACGACTCTCTGCTGTTTGAAGGGCGGAGGACCATCACGAGTCGCCGGGGGAAACACCCAAGACACCCTCGCTAAGAGCGGGACTCAGGAGGCCAAGAGCCCTTCCAGGGCCGCGTGGCCGTGGTCGCCGGCCGAGAAGCAGTCATCGGAGTGGACAAAGTGCAGCGCCGTCTGATTGTAGCTAAGCAGGGCCTGCTGCCGCTCCTCGGCGCTGAACTCCATGGAGTGCGGGTGCACCTGCTGGATGTGCCTCTTGATGGTGCTGACCTTGAGCGTGGCCAGGCCCGCCCCGCACACCATGCAGATCAGCCCGTGCCGCCGGCAGTCGTAGTCCATCAGGAAGTCCACGCGCCAGCGCACCTGGTAATTGCGCCGCTGGTCCTTGCCCGGGTAGTGTCCGTGCCGGCCGACCGGCCCGTCTTTGACAGAACCCGCGGGGAAGCAGCCGTCGCTGCCGTCCGGCGTCCCGGCGGCGTCGAACGAGGCGCTGGCCTTGCCCCTCTTCGGGGCGGCCGCTGAAGGAGCCGTTTCTGCGGGGAAAGGGGGAGGCCGGATTATTAAAGTGTCGTGAAGTGCCCCGGGGCCGGCAGGACAGGCGGGTGACCGCCTTGCACTTACCCTCTTTCACCGGGGGGGCGGACGACTTGGCCCAGGCGGCCACCAAGGCCTCGCGCTCCCGCCGGCTCAGGTTGGCCGTCTCCGGGTGGCAGTCCTGGATGTGGCGGCGGAAGCAGCCGACGCGGGTGGTGGGAAGCGCCTGCGAACACACCATGCAGACCACGCCCCGGCTGTCGGCCCCGTAGGCCACCAGGTAGTCCATACGCCAGACCCGCGCGGAGCTGTCCTGCCGGATCCGGGCCCGAGGCCGGAAGCGAGGGCCGCTCCTTCTGGAGGCCTCGGGCTCCCCCAGAGCCTGGCCACCGTTCTCCCCGAGTCGCCCGCAACCAGCTGAGGCGCTCGCCGCGTCCCCGGGAAACATCTCGTCCTCCTCCTCATTGTCGTCCTCCTCGGCCGCGGGGTCCGGTTTGTTAGAGCCGTCGTCCCGCAGGGGGTCCGACTCTTGACACCGGACAGAGAAAGACGGACAGCATGAGGTTCAGAGATGCTGAATCCCCTGGAAATCTGTGCCCATAGCAAACATCAAACAAATAAACTGGACATAAAGGACCACAAATATTCCTAAAAGAAATTGGCCAGACACTCTAGAAGAAAAATGCTTTTATTGACACTGTACATACTGGTCATACAACAAAATGCAATCTCCTGGTGTCCCATCCCGCCTTCCTATGCCACACACAGACACATATGAGAGCAATGCTTGGGATCAGATTTATCCAGCAGCCTGGAAGCAGTTCAGGGCCTCGTTCAAGGGTCCAACAGTGACATGATCACTCTGCCAGCCATGGTATTCGACGTGGTGACCTTCTGGACACGGGCACACGTTCCCGACCCACAGAGCCACAAAGCACCGCAGTACGCAACCTTCAGATCGGAAGTCAGATGCACCATCATTTCAGTGTATAAAATTAAAAATGTTATCTCCATTAATCAATAGTTTGTTATAAAATGAACTGAAAACACATTTTTCAAAGACACCCGTGCACAAACCTGCATCCACGGCTATGAAGAGTTTGCATATTTTTTAACCTGCTCCAACAAAAATTGGGGTTATTTGGTTTAAAGGTGACTCCGCCTGTGCCCCCTTCCTGGAGCTGCGACACGGACAGCGGTTTAACCCCCCCTCACCCCCACCCCCACCCCACTACCCTCCCAGACCTACCACTCACCCTGCCTCTGCGCCCAGGTCTGCAGGATGCAGTGCTTCTCCTCTGCGCTGTACACCAGCGAGTTGGGGTGAGCGTCCAGCACGTGGCTCTTGATGTGGTCCAGGTGCAGCGAGGGCAGCTGGCCGCCGCACACCATGCACAGCAGGCGGCCCGCCTCTGCCTCGTACTCCATCAGGAACTCCTGGCGGAACCAGGCGTGCAGCGAGTCGTTCAGGTAGCGCTCCAGGGTGTCCACCGGCGGACCTGGGGGATCCCTGACCTCGGAGCAGGGTGGAGAAGTAACGGAAGCACTGTCGGGTGGAGACTGCCATTTGGCTGCACCACTGCCAGGTTTCCCTGAGTGGAAACAGAATATCCACATCCATCAGCTTCCCACACAGCAGCCCGATTAACTTCCAAAATGTGCATTATTAACTCTCCCAACTGCTTCTCCAGCAGAGTTGCAGGGGGCAGGAAAACACCCTAGAGAGGAGACCAGTCCACCCCATGGCAAAAGCAGTCACACACTATGAGCCATTTAGAAATGCAAATTCTGCTAACTGCAAATGTTTAGCCCATGGGAGGAAACCAGTGTGTCCAGGGCAATCCCACGCATCACAAGGTGAACATGAGACCGGAGTGTGGCTCTGTGGGTTAGGACTCTGTGTCAGCGATCGGAAGGTTGCTGGTTCAAATCCCATGGCTGTCAGAGTGATGTCACTGTTGGCTTCTTGAGGAAGGCCTTTTACCCCCAATTGCTCCAAGGACTCTGTCTGAACCTGCTCACTCATCCACACTTGAACAAAAGTGTCTGGCAGATAAATGGAACACACAAAGAATAGGAATGCCATTCCAGGCCACACCACTGGGATCAGTAGCGCTGGCCAGCGCACACTCTTGCTCACATATTCAGCTGAATAAATTGCTAGTTAGTCAAATTATGCAGCAATGTAAGATATACCCCCAGTAAAAGCACCCATCCTTAAAGCCCAATGCTGTACCTGTGGAGTGCCGCGCACAGTCCAGCATGTCCTCTGAGCATTGGTCCTCCAGGGGGCGCTGTCCACCCTCCATCCCCAGGTGGCTCTCCCATCCAGATCGGATGACCTCCTTGTCAGCTGTACTCCAGAGCAGGGAGTCTGGGTGCTTCTGCCGGATGTGTCTCTTGATGGTGCTGAGCTTGAGTGTGGCCAGGGAGCTGCCACACACCATGCAGATCATGCCGTGCCGCCGAGGGTCAAAGTCCATCAAGTACTCGCTGCGCCAGTACTCGTGGTAGTAACGTCGGTGGTCTCGGCCAGGGATGCGACTGAGGCCGGGCCTGGAGGCCCTCTCCGAGCGCGACTGCGCCGACTTGCGCTGCGACGGCCCCGGAGCTGGTGACAGGAGGGGCGGACAATTGGGACCCTCCGTGACGCTCCAGTAGCTCGTTCCCGGGGAGTAAGGGGGCGTAACCGGGTCATCCTTAGGTCCGTCCTCACCGCAACCATTCATGACGCCATCCTCAGCTGCAACACACAACAGATCTCTGTGAGCCGCGACGTGCGAGTGTCCGTGCGGTGACACGTCTGCCGCCCGTTATTCGCGCGGAGGCCGCATTTTATACCACGCTGGGGTGTAAGATCGCAAGCCCCACCCGAACTGTGACTAAATCCATTACTCCTAACGCGCAAAAATGTGACTCTTTTTTTAAGCGGGCCGGTTATAATTACAGGACGTGTTACATGCTTTTTTCGTGACCATAAATAAGTATATTAAAACAACACACGGCTTCTAAAAAGGCAGCTCGTCCATCTGACTGTTTAACCAGACAACTCCAAATCCGCTTCAAGTGCCCCAATGCATTCGCAAGGTACACAATGCACGCATCGTCTCCAGGACGGGTTCAGCGCAGAAATTATTACATTTATTTAATTAGAGCGCGATCTAAAGATCTCATTTAATTTCCTCTTCGTTTCCATGTCCGCAACGCGTCCCGTGTGTGTAAAGGGGGCGGCGACTTGTGCGATAATACCACAGGGCTCCGCTGGGTGGCGCCCGTCGCTCACAGCTGGGCAGCCAGCGTCTCCGTTCCGTCTTTGTTTATAAAGGAGCCGGGGAGACAAGGGGCCATGCCGCTTTAATGGAATTGTCCGTTACACGGATCACCCGCTGCTAAAGTGTGCGCGGCAGAAGCGAGTTGAGAAATATAGAAATCGGACGTTTACCTTCCGAACAGAGCCTCAAGTCGTCCCGCCCTTGCGCTGCTTCCTCCTCGGCACTTATTATTAATGAGACGGAGTCCGTCTTTTTTACGCACGGGTGGACCCGGGACTCCGATTCCCTCGGCCCGGTTTCCTCCATGGCTGTGCAATGCAGCGGTTTCGGTCAGCGGTCCTGCTTGCTCTGTGACTTACACGGCGGCCGCGGAGAGCGCCTCGCACTGATCATCCGGCAGGCCCTTTACGGAGAGATGTGAAGCACGCATGCACCCATAACTGAGCGGCGTGTTGTCTCAACGCGGCGCCCCCTCCCCCCGCACGGCACCGCACCGCACCGCACGCTCGGCGCAGGAGCCAACTTAACTTTTCTGATATATATCAATACGCTAGCGGCTCGCTCCCGGAGCCGTTTTCCAGCCAGCAGGAGTACGCGTGTGTTGATCACGCGTAGCTACAGTGGCCTCCTGCATGGATTTAATGCTCGGCTTGTCTTCAGGGTGGGGAGCCGTGCTAGGGGCCCCTGGGGCTCCTTAAGGGGCTCCTGGGTAAATTTAAAGAGACAGTAGAGGTACACACGCAGCGACATCCGTGCACGGAAGACCACCTGCGAGCAACTTGGGGAAATGCAATGAGAAATGACCCGTCCCTTCTGAATTTTTTTGTTACTTTAATTTAAATAATACACCGCTTCGTGGCAAATCCCATTGCCTATGAAACTAATACGAAAGTTATGCCGCATTTCAATTATTAACTTGTTGTAAGGGATTTTCGACATTTCAGTCCTGGTCAAATATATTAGCCGTGATGTCTGACATTTAGTATAATTAGGTTGTGTTGAAATATTTTATTGTATTTTTTTCCATCTGACAGCCAGGGTGACGGAGCTGGCCGGTGTATTGGTAACCCCAAGAAAAATGAATAGTTAGGCGAAAAAGCAAATAAAACACCTGCCAATGTTCACCTAAACCTGTACCACCCTTCACTCCTTGAAGAGGACACATATTATTAGAAGTTCACTACGCAATAATTTTGATCGCGAGTATAACTCAAAATCTCAAACGAAAAAAATGGTCTCAAACGGCTATTTTTGCTGCACTAAGTATATTTATACTTACAACGTTACTTTAACTGATGTTCCTATTTTTTACAGTATCCGGATAGTTGCCAATGGCCAGTCTTGTAATGCTATAGCTATCTTCATGGCTGTTTGGTACAGAGCATATTCGCCCAGATGTGTTTGATTATGTGAAACATTTAGGAGCAGCATTCTCAGCTGGAAATGCATCTTTCCATCAAAACAATGCTATGTTTATAATAATAATAATAATAATTATTATTATTATTAGTAGTAGTAGTAGTAGTTATATTATGCACAAAATTTATTATAATTAGTTATCCCAACGAAGCGAGTGAATAGTTTTGGTAGTTTTTTTTAAATAGCTTTCACTGTAATAGATACTGTAGTTAATTTCTAGTATTGTGCTACAAGTCGTTTTTTGTTATTTGATTTTTTTCTCTCTAGGAAATGGGCATGTGGGATCTAAAATAAACTGCCCCTTTAATATAGTAGCTTTTATTGTTGCTAATAATAATAATAATGATAAAAACTATGCCTTTAGACAACGAACCCATTTGAATCTGTGTCTCGGGTGTATTTTTTAACAAGGCGGAGTAATTTGAGCTACTCTTCTTTTTGGGGGCGCTGGTGCTTTAAGAAGGTTCTGTCCATCTGCGCAGTTTGCGCGGTTTACGCACTTCGCGTAACGTACACGCGAGAAGCCAGGTCTCACATCCTGGTACTTTTCCCCCGTTGTCAAGGCAGCGGCGAGAGAGAAAGGCTGGCTCGCGGAAAGTAGCTGCAGTGTCCTGATAGTGCATATGTCCAAACGTTTACAAACTGTCCCGGAAAGTTAGGTGTAACTACACAGGTAATGCATGCGCATGTATTTTTTTAAATGTTCGAAACAGTCCTTTTTTCCTCGCCGTTTGTTCCTCTTTCTACCTATCGGTTAATAAATTCAAGGAACTCCGGTAGACAGCCGTCAGTCCGTGTGGACAGAGTAGGAAGAAGAGCGTGTCCATTGTAGGTGGCATGGTAGAGACAAGAAGAGGATATGCTCGAATGCCTCAATCGCCCCGGTTTCCGCGTTCTTTTCTTTGCTGTTTTCCGTATTTAGCCTTCTTGATAAGATATGCGTAGAGTGCGAGTTAATATTAAACTGCACACAAAAAATAAGAATTATAAAATGGCTATCGACAGAATTCATTCGTGACAGACGGAGGGACAGCGCTTTAAAGAGACAGTATCCATTTTTTGTTTCCGTATTTTAACGCTGTTGACCAAACGAGGACACGCTTTCAAAGCGTGTTAATGGCAATCCTTTCTGTTCGTCTATGCAGGAATAAGAAACGAGCCTGTTCCTGCTTCTCGTTGTCCACGGTTTTTGGATGGTTTTCTACAGGAAATACAAACATATTTAGTCCTTAAGCCAGTCACTTTGCGTCGGTGCTATTTGTGAATATTTTTCAGTGTCTTTTCCGTCTTGGTGCTTCTTTTACGCTCAACTCGTCATATCATTATTTCAAAATGACGAAAATGAAATTTTATATTTATTACTGGTGGCTCCTTAAGTGAGACGATACTCAGTCATCAGTTTTTCAGTATTATGTTTATGGCTTTTGAACGCGTTGTAGAGGAGGTACATTGGCCTTTCTACATGGCTTGATTGTTAAATCTGATTGTGGGAGTTTCACTTCTGTGAGTTTAACCGATGCATGTCCCGGTACTTAATTTCTCTGGCTGCCATAGCTCTCGAATCAGACTTCTTACTCTGGCCGGTGAGTTACTTTTGCCAGTACCGAAGCTAGGTTGACGTTATAGGTATCGTTACAGCAGGAAGGCAAAGCCTTACCAGGTGTCCTTTAACTTGCAGTACATGAATACTCTTATTTTCTGAACTGGCCAATAAACTGGAAAAAAGTCAGCCTGGGAAATGTGTTTTGTATATTTTCCAGGTTTCAGTGATTCAAGGATTTTCTGTCTGCCTACCTTAAGAATGGATAAATGAGAATCATTAACGTTGCATTCATAAAAGTTATATTGGAATATTCAGTATAACCTATTTAGTTTATTGACAGTGGTTTGTAGTTATTTAAAGGGTTGCATGAGACGTGCAGTTTCAAGAAAGAACAAATAACTTATAAATAGATGGGGTGTAAGATGCTTGCATAAACAATGTTAAAAAACATCCCTTATACAGTAAGTGTAAAATCCCTAGTTTTTGTTCTTTTCATTTGGAGGTCCCTGGTATGAGAGAGGTTGAAAACCCCTGTCATATTGTATTTTAAGTTTCAAAGCCAATGAAGTAACCCAGTGCATAATTCCCTATGGTTTTCCAATTATGTGTTGCATTCTTGACCTTTGTTTTAATGCACTTGCTTCTGCTTGCTCCGACATCTATGTCACGTTGGACAAAATTGTCTGCTAAAAAAGTAATGCTAAGAAGCATTTTCCATCTAGGTAGCATGTTGCATAATGCAATCATTGGTACGTTACCCTCGGTTTGAAGTCTGAGGGTCTGCACCTGGCTTACAGGGTCAGGTCCCCCCTGCGGTTTACTGCGATGAGTCATGAATCTGTGTTCGGTATTTTATTAGGCCTGAGCTGGACTAGCATTGTTTTGGAACTTTTGGTACACATTAGGTGAAGTAGTATTTGCAACACTGAGATCAGAATATGTTGATACAGTATGCTTTTAACACATGTACATTTTTACAACAGTATTAAAATCACATGCAATGCTAATGCATAGTCATTTGGATGGTTTGTAGTTTGTGCTATAGTCTTTTTTTTTTTTTTTGAGTAGAGTTGTGCTTTTTTTAGTGTTACCCTGTATGAGATTTATCTTAAATGGGCCAAATGCAGATACTCTCTTGTGAAGATATATGCATCTCTCTCTCTCTCTCTCTCTCATTCACTCACACACACACACACACACGCACACACACACACACACACACACACACACAAATGCTCTAAGTTCCCTGAAACATTCGTCCAGTTCAATTGTTGGAAAATTTTAGTTCAAAAGTGAGTTGGTACTTGTCGTATAACAAACATTAGTAATTTTTCAATTGAAATGTACAACCCTATTTACGAAAAAGTTGGACTGCTGTGTAAAATGTAAATTTAAATATTCAATTTTCAATTAAATATGAGTTTATAAGGTTTGTAAATCTGTTTTTATATATGTTTCACACAGCGTTCCAAATTCTTTGCACACCGGATTGTACAGAAATAGGAAGGCATTCTTCTAAAACGGTACCAGTGCTATTCTTTTTATATGTAGTAATAGTGGAATTGTTAAGGTAATATCTGCTTCGCTGGTGAGTTTAAATTTTTAATGTTTCACTGTCACTGGAAATAAGTTTCTTCCAGTTCCTGTTGCTTCAAGGACCCATCTGCATAAAAGAATGTTTATATATGGTTAACGATATATCTAAAGTGACTTGCATTTTTAACAACTTTGTACATCTTTGTAGTTTAATGGACCACATTGTCCCTAACCAGTCTAAATGGGTTTTATTTCAGTTCCCATGCCAGGGGTTTCTCAATTTGTGGACAAAAACACAATTTAATCCAGACGGCACAATTGTTTCCTCTACAGTCAGTGACATCTACTGAGTGGGAGCCAAAAAAAATGGAATTTGGACCTCTGGGAAAAATAGTGTACCCCTGTTCTATGGGATACTATCCTAAGTGCTGACAGTAGTGTTGAACAAAAACTAGTAAGAATTCTGGAGCAATCAATTATGCCTTTGGCATTTTCAGCACCAACAGTTGAAATTGAAACTACTTTAAGAAACTGAAGTAATTAAGTGGTTTTGTTCATTTTGTTTTAGCTCCACGCCTTTTCCTGACGGCTACGGAGGAGAGTAAAGATGTGTCCTAGCTGCAAACTGGAAAACCTGATGTTGACAGGGAAGTTCCCCAGCATGTGACGAGCAGAACCTCCTTACGGCTAAACTCACTGGCCACTGCAGACAGTGGAGGATGTGACAAGATAGAAAATGCCATTTCAAATCCAGGAGGAGTAGCCACGTGGGCAGGAATGAACGGATCCCGGGCACAGCGCTACCGGCCAGCTGCGGAGTTCGACGATGCCACGCTTGCCCGCAAAAGGGAGTACTGGAGAACCAAAAAAAGAGAACAGAGAGCAAAGCTTTCTGCACTCAAGAAGGAGAAACTTGGGACAAAAGGCACCACCAACTGTAAGCAAGCACTGGCTGCTTCAGCTGTGTTTTCAGAAGCATCTGCAGTGCTCGCCCATGCTCCCCTGCCCGCACGCTCTCTCCAGTGCCACGGCCTCGTCACTGCACCACTGCATCTACTGGGGCCGACCTTACTTAACAGTGATGGGTCCTACCAAGCAGCAGCAAGTTCATCTTCACCTGGTGTCTTTGTGAACAGCACGCAGGTTGAGGATAATAAGGGTTCTTTTCTCTCCCCTGTTGATGGAGTACAAGACTGGGAAAGCAGTGGTGTCCCGGCTCCGGTGTCTGTGAGCCAGTTAGCTTCACATAACAGTTGTCATTTAGAGGAAGGGCAGCAAACTCTGATGAACGAAATGGAAAGCGATTCACAGAGGGTGAAACTCCAAAAAGACTTGCTACAGTTCCCGAAGCCTCCTTCAGAGTCATTGTATGATCCAGATTATGCTGGTGTTAGCAAGGATGTGGTCAAGTGCTTGGATGCTGAAAGAGGGACTTTTTCTACAGCTAAACCTAATGGAGCTCTGTTTAATAGCTGCTCCCAAGTGCCTGCTGCTCAGATGGAACTGCAGTTTAACAGCTCCTTTTATAGCCAAGATCAGAATGATACTTCTCTTCTCAATGGCAGCTCCACCTCAGCCCTGTCTCAGTACCACACAGAGCCCCAGATAACTTTAGGGCAGGTTAATAACAGTTGTGCACAAGTTAGCACCCAGCCAGGAGATGCCTCCCTTAGTCTACTGAAAACCGGTGTTGCTAAAAAAGTGCAGATAAAACGAGATCCCAATTATGTAGTCACAAGCCAGATTCCAGGAAGTAAAAGCACAAATTTAACTCCATTAGTAGGGAAAAACAAACCCTATCCTCGAGAACCTCTGAGAGTTATGAAGGGGAGCCAGACTGCTGAAGTAACAGTTGCATTGGACACTGAGGAAGAGAAAGCTGCCCGGCGCAGGGAGTACTGGCGCGTTAAAAAGCGGGAACAGAGGGCAAAGTTGACTGCCAGGTTAGCAAAGGTGAGAGACAAGACGAAGACTGCAGCCGTGCAGAAAACCGAGCCGTCACCTTGCATGCTTCTGGAACGTCCTTCTGCTTGGTGCAAAGATGGCCAGAAACAACCTGGAAGCAGAGTTCGAACTCCTCTTTTTCCCGTAAGCCTCCAGAGGGCGGGAAGGCTGCTTAGGAATGCCAGAGCAGTAGCTGTGTCATGTTCCGCTTTAAAGTACTCCAACGTCGCAGTTAAAAAGGAGCCATCCCATTCAGATGCAGTTCTGTGCAGTCCAGCCCCATCATGTTATCACCCAGCAGTCACCACAAAAACTGAGGGCTCACATGCGAGCACAACATTGAAGGGGGTTGCTACAAGCACATTCCCCCATTCTACTCCAAAGCTGCAAACAACCATTAGTCATCAGAAGAGGCAAGATATGGTTGAAAGCTGGGCATCCATCCGGCCCAAAACCCCAAGACAGCGGTTTCTTGAAACTCAGAGGATGATGAGTCAGAGGAGCATCCGTAGGCCCTTCTCCCATGCTGCCGCCTCATTGACCCCACATGCCAAAAGAGGGTGTGCGGAAGAAACGGCCGAGGAAAAACTGGCCAGAAAGCGCGAGTACTGGCGCGTCAAGAAGCGCGAACAACGGGCAAAGCTCTCGGCGGAGGTGAAGGCCCGCTTGAAGGAAAGGGATGCCTTATTGCGACGAGTCAAACGGTACCAGTGCATTCTAGAAGAGATGCGCAAGGCACGAGCAGGGACGGGAAACAGAGCTCTGCAGCCGGCAGGGAGTGCGCTTGCTGGAGATGTAGAAGCCATTGGGGGGTTTATAAAGGAGGATGGCACGGTGACCACTGAGATTCCACAAGCTTCCACTCAACTCAGGCTGTCTGGACCGAAAATGACACCTGAACTGCTAGCGGTGCCAGCTCAGAATGCTGATGTTTCAGCCAGTGCCAACAAGGCCAGCTTGGTTAGCTGTGTGAAAGTAAATGTCTCACCATCTTTATGTGATTCTACTCAGGTTAAGGACTCCCGTCAGCTTGCTGTCACCAGAACTGCATTTCGGAGTGTTGCAAAAAACTCGCAGAATCTTGATGCAGCTGTTCCCCAAATTTGTGTAAATGAAAGGCACCCTCAAAGTGTCCAACGCACTTACCCTAGAATTACTTTAATCAAGCCCGCACCAATTGTGTCACAGACCAACAGAGTAGTAGGAAATGTTTCACTTACCGGTCTGAAAGAGAGACCAAGTTTGCTGGGGGCTCCCTCAACTTCCGGGGCAGCTGTCCGAGTGCCCTGCCGGACAGCACAGCTAACGGAAGAGCAGAGGATGGCTAAGAAACGAGAATACTGGAGGCTAAAGAAACGGGAGCAAAGGGCAAAGCGCTCGGCCCGTGGGAGGGAAGCATCCAAACACAGCACAGCCACGTTGGGGCAGCAGAACCACAGACTGCCCTTAAATCGCAACACGATACCGTCGCCTTTGGCTACGAGCGAGCCTATGTCAAAGCCAGACGCCGAGCTGCCCATTTCCCCTCAGGGAAATGTGAAACAGGAGGGGACGTCGTCTTTGGGTGATGACTGTTCTGCCTCGGATTCGTCTTTATGCCAAGATATTAAACCCCCACCCGTGTCACCTTCAGAGAAGCAGCCCGAACCTGAGCAGGCATTAAGCATGGACAGCCAGGAGGCCACTCTCCTAGCTGTTGCCTCCATGAAAAAGCTCCTGGAAGAATCTTTGAGCACTGTGACAGATTGCAATGGCCTGTCCTCCAGCAAGAGTGAGGCGCTGCCTTGTAAGAGTGAGGAGGAAACTACTGAGCTAGACATCAAGCCCAGCCTGCTGTGTCCCCTGGGTGAAAGCCAGGAGCCTGTCACCGCAGGGCAGGAGCAGCCAGCGATGTCCACCTGTAGTCCCAAGTCCCCCTATGACAGGCAGCTGAATGAGGCACCTGTCATTCCCTCTTCCCACATACCCTCGGAAGTCCCGTCCCCCAATCAGGTGCCGTCCCACACGTCTTCTTCTGATCCAGACCCCACTCCTCCAGCATGTTGCAGCAAACAGCGCTGCGTCCAGCCCACGCCTCTCCGCAGGGCACTGAGGCTGCGTGCAAATAGAACAGGTCACTGCTGCTCCCCCGAGCCCCCGAAGCCGGTGCCGGCCCCCTCTCAGCCCGACGAGGATATCCTTCAGAAAAAGAGGGAGTACTGGAGAGTGATGAAGAGGGAGCAGCGGGCCAGGAAGGCAGTGCGGGAGAAGGAGATGAAGAAGCAGAGAGCCAGTGCGAGCCAGGTAGCGGCATAGCAGGAGTCTGGGCTTATCACTGTGTATCATTACTGGCTGTGCGCATGCACGTGAGCAAATAGCGAGGCTGGCTTGTTTTTACTTCCATTTAAACATTTTGAATTAGATGGTTTTATGGAGTTGATGTGGGATTTAAAATATTGTGCTTAATAATAGAGTCTTAATGAATAGAGCTTTTTAGTATTTTTGCTTTCTAAATTTATAGAAAGTAATGATGTATTGGCCAGTTTATTAAAAATCATAGCATTCTTAAGATGCATACAGAAAGTATGTTATTAGCCATAGGGTAGGTTGTGTGTGAGCTCTGCTTTCGACTTATGCTGGTTCCAGGTTCAGAGTTTGTCCTGCCCACAGACCCCTGTGCAGTTGCGGGTAGACCCACTTTGGAGGAAGCAGGAGCAGATGGCCAGCAAGGCAGTGCTTGATCAAGAAGTGAGGAAAGAGGGGCCAGCTGGGGCCTCCAAGCCCGTCCTCCTTGCCAAAACAGCACCTAAACGGCTGGAGCAGCAGGTAAGGGTAGGAAGTATCAGCTCAAATAAATGTCTTCACCGATATTTAGGAAAATCAATTATTAATTAATTATAAATAAATTAATTATAAAGTATTATGCTTGAGTAGTTGTTCCTCTATCAAAGTCTATTATAAAAATCCAAATTACTTACTGGAAGATTCAGGTCCAGAATTGGAATGGAATTCCCTTATTACAGTGTCACTACCATGTTTCCCCGAAAATGAGACGGGGTCTTCACTTTTGCTCCAAAAGATGCGTTAGGGCTTATTTTCAGGGGATGTCTTATTTCCCCGTACAACAAACTACATTTACCGGTGATGTGAATATCTGCATGAGTGACTTGTAAACAATGAGCCTGAGACCGTTAAGATTAGTATTGCTTTTAATGCTGGGGAAAAAGGCATTCGTGTACACGCTGCAATAATGTGAACATCAGTGAATAACCGATTAATACATACATTCATGCAGTTTTATTTATATAGCGCATTATCACGCCATTACATTGTCTCAATGCGCTTTCCATTTTCTCTGCCACATAAAAACCCCACAATGAGCAAGCCAAAGGTGATAGTGGCAAAGAAAAAAATCCCTAGTAGGAAGAAACTTCGGGAGGAACCAGACCCAAAGGGGGAACCCATCCTCCAGGGGCCGGCAGAGTAGTCAACACCCCCCCGGTTATTTGAGTTCCTATAAATATGGCACCGCTATCCCGTGATTCAATGCGAGAGTGGCGTAACTCCACGGGCCCGATCCATGGTATAGTAACTAGAGCACCCTGAAAAAATCAAGCTAGGGCTTATTTTCAGAGTAGGTCTTATTTTCGAAACATGGTTAACCTGGGTTAGAATGTTACTTCACCGGGTAATCTAGCGACCCTGAAACGAAACTCCACTCTTGGCCAGAAAGAGTCTCGTGATACTTCTGGACTTAGAAAGCTTAGTACCGGTTTCACACCGATGAAGTGACCTGTTGTGAGCACCAAATGAGATGGAGATTTAAAAGGTGAAAAAGCATGCATTTATTCTTAACACTGCAACTAATACAGGACAGACATTACATATAACATAAAACACTAAATAAAATCAAATCAAGCAAACTGGATGGAAACTATAACTAGTGATTAGACTTAACCGAGTATCCTTAAAGGAAAATACTGTTCTGCAAAAGCAAGCCTAGGATTTTAAAAGGCAACCCAAACCTACAAAACGGATTAATCAGAAGCAGTTAAATGGGTAAATGAATGAAAGTGGGTTTACATGGTCGCAGAGGTGCTGAGGGAGGAGCGGTGAAGTCTGGAGCGGTTCTTCATGCTGAGCCTCCTCTAACTTTCTATGGCTTCTTGTTGGCTTCTTTGGATTTCTTCTTTGGCTTCCTGTCTCTGAATCTTAGGTGTTGGTTCTTATGGTCCAAGGTCCATGAATATGGATGAGCCAGAATTTGACACTTGGGCCAATGGGTTGGAACCCCGCCAATGACTAGTTATACAAAGTAAATAACTCTACTACTTAGACCCTAGTACTTTAAAATACCTAGTTACCTTACTTTAACTCATTCTCGATTTTTTTTGAGAGAGACATGAGAAAGAGCTGGGCGATATGGCCTAAAAATAAAATCTAATTTTTTTTTCACAATAAACCCGATTTTCGATTTTAATCGATTTTCCCCTCCGCTACTCAAAGTCAAACTACAGATGACAAATAAATGGTTCAAAACAAGTTTTA
>JAODKL010000002.1:15183286-15205317 GCA_026780765.1 Petrocephalus schoutedeni
GATTTATCGCCCAGCTCTAGTAGCTGCTCATGTATACTTATTCAAATATATAATTGTCCAAGTGAGGAAGATATAATGGGACAATTATAAGAGTAATACATGAACACTACGATTCTCAAAAGACATATCTATCAAACAAATCTAAACATTGATGCTGATTAAAAAAAACATACATGCAAATACATGTGTGTATATATAGCATGTACTGGGAAACTTGGAAACGGCTCTTTGCTCTTTGGGTGATTGTGAGGGGAGGGCTTTCGTGCAAAGCTGTGGGACTCCCTAGCACCCCTATTTTCCCTTTACTGGCTTGGACCAGGCCATTATCAGGCCATTCTTCCTGAGCCCCTACATCTCAGAGCCATAAAACTTGGAATGCTGGTCTCCCCTGTGCTCTGAGTGGTCTTGAGTGTGTGGGTGTGGGTTAGAACCCCTGGTTCTCCTTTGTAATGCAGCCAGTTAGTACCCCTGGTACCAGGTTGGCCCTTATCTCAAGGCTCCTACCTTCAGGGGCCATAAAACTTGAAATGGTAGGCTTTGCATAGATGTGTGATCCTATAATACTGTGAAAATGGGCCAGCCAGACTCTCGAGTTTCGATGTGTGTTTACCAGATCAGTTCAACTTTTCAGTTGTTTCATTCTTAAATTAAACTGTCACGATTACTCTATTAAACTCAATTACTCGGTTACTAAAAAGCTAGTAAAATTTTCCTTCTCGATTACTCTGCAATATCGTGGACTGGAGACAGTGCATGGCGGATGAGAGTGAAAATAGAGTGAAAGCCATCAGTTCTGTGGAAGCACTTCACAGGCGAATGGAAAGGCAGTAGTCTGTCAGTATTGCAAAGCAGAACTTAAACATCACCACAGCATGACTGCAATGCAAATACATCTTAAAGAAGCATTTCATGTTTGATGGACTCACCCAGTAATGTGAAGTAACTGTAGATTTGTGCCATTTAGCCTCTCACAGTAGCCTAGCCTTTGACTTTAAATCAGTTTGCTTAATTCACTTTCTATGATTTCTCTGTGTCAAAATATTAAGAATCACTACTAAAACAAGTCCTGTTATTTAGCCTCATCCTCTTGCATAATACAGAACATATTAATCATACTATTTTTTATGAACATATTGTGTGTGTTTTGAGTAGGGCTGGACGATATGTGATTTGTGTATGGAGCATGTTGACCCCGTGTGGGTATAGCTTTTTGGCCATTTTCAGTTTCTTTCCACTGTCCAGAAACACAACTAATATGCCTTAAATTGACTGTGTGACCCTTCAATGGTTGATTTGTTCTTACCTTGGGACAAATGCATTGCATAATATAATATAATATATGAACTATTACTTGATGAATTTATTAATTAATCAGTGGATTATTCAGTTATTGATATAGTCGATTGTGACAGTCCTACTTAAATTTCAAGCTTTTTCCCCAAATAAAATGTGCTCTTAACAGTATAATAGTATATCAGTATGATGGTACATGTATTATAGAAAGATGTATCGAGCAAATGACAAGTTAAAAATGTTCAGTGATTAGTTCTGTATAACTTTACACTGACGGTGTAGCTGCTGGGACAGATCTGGCAGCTCTTTTATGAGACTAGAATTTGACATAATGCTTTCTGTGGGGCTGTTCTTTTTAAGGGCCAGAACATTTGTTTGTTCAAACTTCAGGAACCAGCTCCTCCTCTGCAGTGTCTGCTCCCATCTGGGGGTGGAAGCCTCGTCTCCCCCCTTTCCACGCTCCTGGTAGTGAATCCCTCTTCAAACGGCCTCTGTGCGGAAAGCAATGCCGGCAAGGCTTCGGACAGCGCAGGACAGGTGTCTCCCGGCTGTGGTACCAAGGTGGAGCCAGAGGTGGGGACCCTACCTCGGGTTGGGAGCGCCAAAGGCAGGTTACTGCTGCTGGACGAGGACTCCGGAGCAAATCCTAAGTCAGCCCGAGTCAGACGCTGGCGCCTGCAGGCCGCGGGGGGCGTGGTGACCCCACCTGGGCACCTGGCCTCTCAACCCCAACCCCCCCAGCGCGGCAGTACTGTTGGTGCGGAGTCCAGGAGAATACCTGACTGTCAGAGCCCTCCCACCAAAACTCCACCATGCGTGAAACAGGCAGGCACTGCCCCAAAGATGGCACGGACCCCTGCCGAAATGGAGGAAGACCTTCGTCAGAAGAAGAGGGAGTATTGGAGGGGCAGGAAGAGGGAGCAGCGGGCTAGGAAGGCAGCGCGTGAACGACAGCTGAAGCTGGAGGGGGCTGGAGGGCGCGCCAGGGCTGGGGGCCCGGGACAGGTACGGGGCCGGCGAAAGGCAGGATGGTGTCACTGTTATTGGGGGGGCAGCATTGTATGATTCCAAACCGTGTATAAAACTGAAAAAAAGTCCAATAATGAGCCATTTTAAATATTATTTAGCAGCAGTGTTTAGTTGCGATTTATATCTTCTCTAGTTAGTTGGCATTTAGGTTGTCGGGGTAGTCATTAAAGATGTTCTTTAAATTCGTTTGGTGGAAATCTTTCATAATAATTCTTTAAATAGGAGTGAATTGTCAGTCTACCAGTAGAAACTTTTTGCCAGGTTAACCAGAACATGAACTACGGATTTGCCCTTCCCAGTAAAGAGTTTATTTTGGGTAGATTTTCAACTCTTTTCTTCTTTTTTTAATAAATGTCATAATATTTATCTCAGATTTAAGATGTTTCAAAAGCAAATTTTTCCGTTATCGTTCAGCATAAATAGAGTAGCTTATAAACAAGGGAAGTCCTGTTAAGACTGTTAAAGAAATCATTACACTTCAGTTTCATCTTTAATTTAATATCAGTTTCAATTAAATGTATTCAAGCTGCTTTAAAATGTTTTGCATTATCCTTTTGCAGCTGTCTATGCACGGAAACAATTTTGATCAGTACTCCACACACGTCTCCGTGTTTTGTTGTGGGCATGGGGTTCATCAAATGTTATCAGAATGATAACTGGTGAAATTCAACTAGTAATTCTGCCTGCAATGCCCATCCCAAGCCTACATCACTCGCTACCGAGAGTGTTATAGATACATGTAGAAAATGTTTGGTAGCTCTGTAAGTGAGTACATCCCCATTTTAAGTGTAAACTGGCCATAGTTATACATTACACACATTTCATTATATATTCTCATTGTATCTGGCCTTAAAAGGATGATTTGGTGAGCATTAAATGTACTTTTGTAATCTAGTCCATCAGCTGCAAAATAACATGTCTAACATCTTCCACTGTAAATGAAGGGACAGGACTCCAGCCAGTGGTTTAACGACACGGGAGACCCGGAACTGTGTCACAGGTGAGCCATAGCGTCCTACCATTTTACAGAACTTTGCTTTTACAGATTTGGCTCGTTTGTTCCTACTCAGATTAATTAACAAGGCCAGCGCATAGATGGACTAAGAATTTCATAGGTAGCAGAGGGGAAAATATTTATTTCCTTTGAATACCTGAACAGAACAGCAAAACTTTTTATGTCCAGCCTCTGTGACCTTAATTTACACTGCCATTTTCAGCTTAATGATAAAGCCATTTAATTTATCTTGTCTGACAAATCAGTATATTGCACAGAAATGTTTACATTTTTGAGAGAGAGCTCCTTTGCTGGCTGGCTCAGAAGCCTGGCAACCACAGCAATCATTTGTATGTAGAGTTGTAGTGCTCCATGGGAGCTCTCTCAGCCCTGGCCCCCTGCGCACGGCTCTGTGACACTTCACTCTGACCTGCTGCCTGCCCCGATCACTCACCCTAACGTCTGATTCCTCAGCCCCTCCTTGGAGGACGACCTTGGGCTGATGCCTCAGCTGTGCCAGATGGGAGGAGTGAAAGGTGAAAGCGCTCACAAACACTCAGTGTACATAGTCATCTGTTGCTTAACGACAGGGATACCTTCTGAGGAATGCCTCGTTAGGCGATTTTGTCGCTGTCCAAACATCATAGATTGTACTTACAAATAGATGGTTTAACCTACTACACACCTAAGCTATAGCTTTTTTTAATAACTTGAAAGAGCTATTACTTTAAGAGTTATACTCTAATGATAAAAAGTACAGTATAGTAAGTACAAGGGATGCAACGGGCCAGTGTGCCCACAGTTCGGTACGTATCACGGTTTTTGGGCCACGGTAACAGTTTGGTTTTGGTATATTAATGTTATCTTAGCTCTAACAGGTTCTTTGATTTTAAATCAACAAGGTTATACTACTCACACTTGCAGAGACAATATTAAATGTAAGAGTAATTAAAGGCATGACGGATCACGTCAAATCACACAATTTATTATAAAAATGGAACACATCATACTTACAAAAACAGCCACTAACAAAAACAGGCAACATTAAATATAGCAAAGTGCAGTATAAAGTAATGCGAAATGTTTGTCTCAGGTGGGTTTCAGCTTCACTCCTAGATACTGCAGCTGAAATGTGTTCGGGAGGGGATACTATAACGAGGTTCGAGTACCTTTATCATGTAATGGAATCCCATGTCTGACACCACTGAGTAGGGCTGCAGGTCTTTGGCTATGAAATACGCTTTTGCTGTCGATTGGTTATGCAAATAGCCCGATTCTGAAACGGTGCAGCCGCTGCCTTGAAAAAAAGTTACAAACTGAGAAAACAACAATAAACTATGTCAAAAAAAATAATTGCGATCTGATGAACTGTATCTGAAGAACAGATACAACAAGATCTGGACGGCATAAGAAATTATTTTATTTAATATACTAGTTCAAATATATATATGAAGTATTTTATTTAATATACTAGTTCAGCGCGGTATTGGAGAATTTCCAGATATAGCAATGTGATTTTGGTGTAATAAATATGGGTATTTATAAGTTAGGTAACAAAATTAAAAAATTGGTTAACATAAATTTCTCACAAACCTGTCTAGGGGTGATTTAAATAGCAAGGGTGAGAATGATTACGATCGTCTCGGAGAACGCATACAGTGCTCAAGCAAAACAGCGGAGGTAAATTTTAAACTGATTTTAAAAATATATATTGGATATAATCTATGCAAGGAATAATTATGAAAATTGTTAGCCAAGCCTTTTCCCTATGCCAAAGTAAAAATGTTTTGGCGAAACATTAACCCCCTGCGCCCTCCGCAATGTTCGTACAAAACCGAAAGTAAGAAAAAGTCTGATCTTAATGTAACTCACTAGCGATGTAAGAACTGCGTGTGCATAAGATGCAATCTTAAATTTAATATCCAACATCGTCCAGCTGTATACTACAGCCACTTTTCGAATTCGGTACAAAGTGCCCCGCCTCACGTTGTGCTTTTATTCAGCCTCGGTACCAGTTTTTACGCCAGTAGAAAACAAACACAGAAGTAGTACTGCACTTTTGGTACTTTATTGAGGTAAAAGTACGGTACTTGCTGCGGTGGAAAACCCCCATACTCAACACTGAAGCTAAAATGTTCCAACACAGCGGATTTATAAGACTACGTTGCCTTTTCAAATTTCTTTTTCTCCGTTTCGCGTTCACTCACCATGGTCACACAACCGGGAAAAGTTTTATTTCCTTCCCCTCACTTCTCCAGCATTTGCATTCAAAGCGCTGATAGGCTCCTGGGAAATTCAGGGAAATTATGATTAGTTGTGGAGACATTCTGAGCAGAGCTACAGAGAAAACGCATCCCCCTGGACTTAAGCAGTCCTGATTATTTCCAAATGTACAGAATGTGTGCACAATGACCACATTTTAAAAATTAATGTTGGGCATACTGATGTATTGTGGTTCATCTGGATGTATCGAACTGAACAGGACGTACCGAACGGTGCGATTAAAATACTGAAAACCGTTGCATCCCTAGTAAGTACATAAACGGTAACATTTATCTAGTATTATGTCCTGTACTTAATGGTATCTGCTTCACTTGTAAAGACTGGCAGCACAATAGGTTTGTTTACACCTGCATCACCAAAAACATATGAGTAATGTATGTAACAGCTATGACATGGCTAGCTGATTGGAATTTTTCAAATCCATTTATAACTCTATGGGCCACATCACTGACTCACAATATACTCCTCAGTCACTCACTCAAAAACACATCTTAGTTTTTGGCTAACCAGCTCACTGGTTTTTGATTTGCATTCATGTATTATGATTTTAACTAGGGATGCACCGATTGCAATTTTCTCGGCCGATTCCAATTACCCATTTTTTTGTAAGTGCAATCGGCCGATACTGTTTTTTCCAACGTTTTTTTTTCTTGAGAACAACAGATACAAACCATCTATCCGTCCATTTTCCAACCCACTAATCTTTTCTGGGTCGCCAGGTGGTCCAGAGCCTATCCCGGAAGCTACGGGTACAAAGCGGGGAACAACCCAGGATGGGGGGCCAGCCCATCACTGAGCACACTCACACACCTATGGGTAGTAACTCCAGTTAGCCTCAGCATGTTTTTGGACTGTGGGGGGAAACTAGAGTACCCAGAGGAAACCCCACGATGACATGAACAACCGGGGTGGGATTAGAACCCCAGTCCCAGAGGTGTGAGGCAACAGTGCTAACCACTACACCACCATGCCATCCCTATCAACCAATTCCAAACTAAAATCGAATTTTCTTTAAATTCTTCGAATTTAAATCTTATTAAACTTTGCAAATTCAAATGGAACTAAGTAAATGAATAAATACAACCCCAAATACAACTAAAGTTTAATATATTCTTTTAATAATAGGTTGTAGGAAATATCAGCTCAAATAAATGTCTCCACGATGTTTTGGGAAATTTATTATAAATTAATTATTAATTAATTATGAAATATTATGCTTGAGTAGCTGTGATAGAGGAACAATCAATTATTGGAGTCCCAGGTAGTCAGCTGCTGGACGATTTAGCTCCAGAATACGAGTGGAACTCACTTATTACAGTATCACTAGTTACCCTGGTTAAAATGTTTGTCCAGCGAAGCCTGTAGTGTAGTAGATCTGCTCTCAGCTGCAGAGAGAGTCTCGTAATACTTGAGGACGAGCTTGGGACTTGGAAAGCTTAGTAGCGGTTTCGCACCGAAGTGACATTGTGAGCATACAGTGTGACAGAGATTTGAAAGGTGAAGAAGCATGCATTTATTACTAACACTGCAACTAATACAGGACAGACATTACACATAACATAAAACAAAACACACAATAACAAACTAAAATCAAACAAACAGGGTGGAAAATAAGTCTGGAGCAGTTCTTTGTGCTGAGCCTTCTCTTGCTTTCTATCTTTCGGTTAGGCTTTCAGTGACGAGGCTTTAGAGTTTACTTCTATGCAGCAGGCTTCTCACATAAGCTTTTCCTTTAGCTTCCCCCATAGCTTCCTGTCTCTGAGTCCTAGGTGTTGGTTTTTATGGTCTATGGTCCATGGTCCATGAATATGGGTGAGCCAGAATTTGACACTTGGGGCAATGGTTTTTAACCTCAGTCCAAGGGACAGGCCACAGGGGCTGTGTTAGTGGCCTCATGGATTTACGACATGCTTTAGAGCAACTTAAGAGTTGATTAAACTAATTTTAATTTAGACACTTCCAGTTGTGTGTCAGTCCATTACCAAATTCACATTCAAAAGAATTTTCCCGTTGGTTTGATGTCGAACATGACATACCAATCTAGATTGTGCCAGGTTTGAATCTACATTAATTAATTTGTACCTTAATTTACACTGTGCACAGTGTAAGCACAGTTCACTAATGCTTAGAATTCATCATTATGTGGCACATCAACAAAATATTGACGCTTTCAGGTATGTATTACTGTAGTACCCCAATTCATACAGTACATCGTAATTGTGGGTTGGTTTGATTATTACTCCATCAGTAATATTAAGTAATAGTAAACAGCATTAATTAACATTGGTAAATTATGATTTGTGGTAAACTTGGCTTGTTACAGGGATTTGCTACCCAAGTGTAACACATTGCTTCGTTCCTTCAATGTGAAAGTAAAGAACAAAGAGAGAATTTTTTAATTTTTAGGCCCATATATATACCTCTGGAATGCAAGAAGGCAGAGTGAAAGGAAGGGTCTTTTTTCCCTAGTTACCCAAAGTAAACAACTCTAATACTTAGACCCTAACACTCTAAAATACCTCTATTAAACTCATTTTAACTCATTCCCAACTTCGCTGAGAGAGACATGAAAATGTGGATGGGTAACTATACCTGTGTACTTATCTATAATTGTCTAGGTGATGAAGATAGAATTGGCAGTAATAAGTGAGGCACATTTATAAGGGTAATACATAAAACACTAAATTGTCTAAAGACACATACAGATCAAACATACCTAAATACTGATGCTAAATAAGAGCCAAACACATATACATGAAATATAGTGGGAAACTTAAGAAAGCAATCTTTGCTCTTCAGGTGATCATGTGTCTTTGTTTGTGGAACACTGGTCTCCTTTTGTAATGCAGTCAATTAGTAACCCCTGGTACCAGGCTGGTCCTTATCTCCGGGCTCCCAACCTTCAGGGGCCATAAAACTTGGAATGTTAAGCCTCGCATGTGTGTGGTCTACAAGTTGCAGTAAGTAAAAAAACATATTATAACCAAAATGCCACTATTTAAGCAATAATGGGAAGTTTCGCTTTATAAACAGAATTGGAATCTGTTGTAAAACTGAATACCGTTTTAGGATCTGCTTGTAGCAGGCTATGTGTGTGAGATGAAACTAGATTAAACAATGAAAGGAAATACAATGGGGAAAACAATCCACCTTACAGCCAGGTATCAAAGTAAAAGTTTCAGATAGATTTTTGGGTAATTATATAAGATAAAAGCAGATGCACATTCACTCTGTTACACATGTTCACTTGGGTGATGAGTTTTTAAAGGTCTAATTATACATGTGTTGTGTTAAATGTCTTTACATTGGTTCCCCAACAGTGTGCCTGGACCTTACACTTATCGCAGATAGCAAATTTTGTGTCCGCTTCCCTCACACTGAAGAATTTCCAAAGTACGGACATTTTAGCGCATCATTTAAGTGTGCGCGCAGCTGGGATGTGGGTGTGCACGCAGCTGTACGTATCACGTATTGTGCATGCGTAAGATCAGTTTGAAATCAGAAATATATGTGACTGATCGTGCCAGTCACCGATCAGGCCGGAATCTGCCAATTCCGATCGCTGGCCAAACAATTGGGGCATCCCTAATTTTAGCATCTTGAAAGTAGCTGATCTTTGGCATGTGGAAGTAATCCTTAAAAGTGCACTTCCAGGTGAGGTGGATGTGGGACTCCTGGGTGAGGAAGAGGAGGAGGAGGAAGGCAACATGGGCACGCCCACCTCAGCAGCAATGTGGAGGAGCCGCTTCCTGATGGACTACGACCCCCTGAACCAGCTGTTGGTCTGCATGGTTTGTGGGGAGCTGCAGCCCTCTCACACGCTGGAGGGGGTTCGGGCTCACATCGAGGAAGCTCATCCCAACACGGCTAGCCTGGGCCCGCGTGAGCACCGGCACATCCAGGAGGCCTGGGATGAGCAGGTGTCCGTCCGTGAGCGCTTCTTCAGCAGCCAGATGCAGCAGCAAGGTGCCGCCATCGCAGGTGAGAGTTGCTATACACGTCTAACATATGCTACACTGCTACTGGCATGTAGGCTAACTGCCAGCAGATCTGCGAAATCTGCTTAAAAACAATTTGTTCTCATTCTGAAGGTTATCTGTTCAGTTCTTTTCAAATTCAACCATCCACTTCTGCAATACAGATTAAACTCAGTAAAAATATCTAATTTAAAAGTATCATTCCCATCCATATCATTGTTTTGAGTGTTTGTGGGAATGAAAGAATAGTGATACCTTATTCATCTGTGGGCAATGTCTTATTATACCTACCAAATCTTTCATATATGATTCCCATTGGGTCCCAAATTCTTTGGCAATAATACTTGTAACATCCACCAATCCATTTTCATTACCCCAGTTAATGATCACAAGCTGACCCTGGACAGGGCACCATCCCATTGCAGGACACTCCACCATTCACACACACTTTCACACCAACGGGCGTGAAACTTGGCAACTCCATTTCACCGTGGCATATTTCTGGGCTGTGGGGGTGCACCAGACAGCCCAGAGGAACCCCCATGACGACACGTTGAGAACATGCAAACTCCACGAACCTAGAGCCAGGACAGAAACTTGAACCATGGTGCCAGAGGTGGAAGCAACCTTGCTAGCGACTGCACCCCCTACACTTGTAATCTTTGATTTTACAATTGGTGATCATGTTTTTGGGTGTTAGACTCCATTTCAGAGGATGATGACCCCCCAGCTGAAGTTGAAGTCCTGGTTGACCTTGAGGATTTCACGGCTGTGAAAAATACCAAACCTAAGAACAGAACTCCTAAGAAAGTATAGAGAGACAGGTATGATGATATCCTGCTCCCTTGTAAGTTCAGTGACTGATGATCAGAAGAGGCTTAACTATGCTAAATCCTTCTGGACTCTCTCTGTGAGATCGATCTGTCAGAATACTAGCTCTCCTGCAAGTAACCATACCAGCGTGTGGCATACTGAATGTTTACCATGAACATATCTTAACACTTCGTTTGGAACCATTTAGAGCTGTTAGGAATTGATCTGAGGGCAAGCAAGTGCCACACCACCAGGCTACCTGTGTATGTTTCTATGCATGACCACGACCCTGTTGTTTTGTTTTGTCTAAATTAACATTCTGTTTCAATCTTGGAATTAGGAGGAACAAGAACCTTGGAAGGCCTAATGGAAAAGGCAGCAGCGGCTCCCATCAGAGGTGTACTTTTTAATTTCCACGGCACTCATTTGCATGGTTAATTTTTCTTTAAGTCCTGCAGCTTGTTGGACTGAAACATATGCTGGGAACATGGCTGTGCAGAGAAGCTCCTGTCGTCTTGCACAGACACTGACACACTTGAGCCCAAATGTATGTTAAAAGCTGTACTTCATGTATAGATTTGTTTCAAGTATGGCACATCCATTGGTCGCCTGTAGCGGATCCTGACGCCGTGTCAACTGAAATGAGCCTTTAGCACACACCTCACACAGCTCTGCATTAATTCTGCAAAGCTCCAAACCTGTCTTAAATGTAAAAGGGATCAGTTTACATCATGCAGTGCTGGCAGTCTTCAGCTCACAGTTTGATTGACACATTGACTTTAACAGTGGCCACAGGCAAATGAAACTGTTTTTAAACACTCCCTGCTTCAATGGCTCAGTGCCTATCTGTATGGAATATAAATACACACCGTGATCTGCTCAGTGGGGCATTATTACACACACAACCCATCAGCAATGCTGGGATTAGGGCTACAAACCCCTTTTCCTTATAAATATTGTTTTTTTTGTCATAACTATGGGCCTCATTATGGTTTTTTTCCTGGTATTCTGAAATGTATCTATAACCTTTCACTAAGCTGTCTCGACACACTGATCTAAGCCCCTGGACAGTAGTGCAATAAAACATTAATGTTTTGTGGCACAGCAGTTCTAAGCATCATTGTGCCGGTTTTCATTTTTTACTCCCACACACTCCCTAATGCAAAAGCAACATACACAAAATATGATTTCCTGTTTTCCTTCACATATGCTGGATGCATTGGATGACGTATGAGCATTAGTATTTAAGAATATTGTACAGTATATGCACTGAAGGGCATATAAAAAGTTTACATATTTTCTAATATATTTAGTATATTGACATAAGATATATTCTTTACTGCTTATTTTGGCTATATTGCTTTTTCTAACGAGGCATGTCCAATCAGTGGATTAAGAAATGTAATTATAATTTCCCGGCCTGCTAGTTGGCTTGGCTGTTTGAGATTCCTTTATTTGGTCAGCTCTAAAAGTATAGGCATCCTTCATAAAGACCATCAAAATAAGAAAACTTAAAATGCACAGTTTGTATTAAAATCTCTGAAGTTATGCTTGCTGGTTACTTTGGCCCATTCCTCCCCATCTTAAGGAACTTTATCATTGCTCCATCGCTCCGGTTCTCACTGGCCTGTAAAAATGAGATGATGTCTCCTGTCACCCTGTGCATTGTTTTTTTTTTTTGCCTTTATTTAAGGTGTCAGTAGTATATAGGAGCTGGCCATGCCTACAAGGGTAAGAGGCATTGAAATCAGTTACCGGTTACCCCATTGAGGTAGCATTTTATTTATGGAAATTTTTAATGGAAAATATTTCACCTCACTGTCTGATGTATGTCTTCCATTGTAAATTAGACTGTATTTTGCATGATGAGTTACAACAAATGAATGCATTAGTAGTTAGTTTGGTATGATTCAGCAAGTTCAGCAGTTACCTCCACTCTGCGTGTATAACCACAGTATAGTTTTCACTGGTCAGTAATATATCACGAGACTGATGAATATGGGTTTTGTGGGCTGTCCAGAGAGGGAAAGCTAGGCCCACGGACACTGAAGCAGACCGCCACACAGTGTCACCTGCGAGCTGCAGTTAGGCGGCCCAGATCCGGCACTGCAGAGGCTGCAGGCAGACGCCTCTAACAGCTACAGTTCCCTTAGGTGTTACTGGCAAGTAATGTGACCTCTTAATTTCTGCATTTTTAACATTGTGCTTTTGTAACTGTGATTTATATCATTTGTATATATGTGTAAAGATATTTAAATATTTAAGTGATGCTTTATGGACAATTTTCTTATTCTTTTTTGCCCTGTTAACTGGTCTTTATTCTGGAGATTGAGATTGAATGGCAACATGCAAGTATTTTTTCAGTTGTATGTCATTCTGTAATGTACCTATTTGACCTTGCATGTATCACAAGTAATTAGGTAATGTTCATTAAAAATAGGAAAGAAAAAAAACATTGGACAATTTACCCCCCTCCCCCCCCCATAAGTTACATTTAAGGATCCGATCCTGTGGGTTCCATGCAGTTCAACCACAAAGAATGCTCCAAATATGGGCTCGCACTGTCAGCCCAGTCTACCTGTCCAGTTACACTGGTCTGTTTTTTGGGTACAGTGTAAGGGGCAAACATTAAGGCTGTACTTTTCATTAAATATTTAAAGACTTTTAAAGTATTTAGAAATACTGAACATTGCATTTGAGCTTAGATCTTTGGAGGTCACTCAGCTGATGTCTGGAATTTAGAAAAAATCCCAAAATGAACTGTACTGTAAAACTGCTGCAGCATAACAGACTTGTATATCATCCCTGGCAGAGTGCACTCCGGCTATTTGAACTTCTAATGCTCCTGGTTTTGTTTCAATTGCTGAGAATGTGCTTTTTTTCTTGGAACAAGGTCCTTGTGTGTTGATATAGGGAAATGTTTAAACTCTTTTCATACCTAATAAAGCCCTTTTGTACCTTTTTATGGTCACTTTTGTTGTGGCAAAGAATACGATTTTATTTATGAAATAGTTTTTAAAATACTTGGATACCAAATACAGCATTTACAATAGGCCAAGTCCCCAGGATTCCTGTTAGAGAAGAACCACAGTTGAGATAGGAGTTTGGGCTGTATAATGACTGAATATCGGAAGTAGGCTGTTCTGTTCCTCCATAGTCAAAAGAGTTTGATTACTCTGGACAGAAACACTCGTGCAAAGTAACACACTGAATGAGCTGACAAACTAGCTAGGAACATAGTTTAATAGCCTGCCACCCAGGGGTCATGATTAGCTGGACTTTGCATGTGTAAACACCGACTTCCTCCTGACCTCGATTCCTGCACTATGCAAACGGTTTCTTGCTGCTCTCCTGACTCGCTGTTGTACTAGGTAAAGGTGAGGCTTTAGATCTAATGATTCTTTTTCATTGGAGCAATTCAATGGTCTAAACTAATTTGTGACTGCATAGCTTTAATGTTAGACACAATTGAAGTGCGCTTCATCTCTTGTCCTGGATTCCCCAATTGCTATGAGGTCTGGCTAGTGGTTTTCTGGCATGTTTCAGCTCTTATGGTTCATGGCAATCATAAGGCATCTGTCTTCCAGCTTGCCAAGATACACAGCAAGAGGAACAGTACAAATATCTAAAATCCATAATATCTATAAGTGCATTTATTTTATATTCGGGTAATTATCTTAACAAATCTTGATGTCAAAAAACCTCACTGCACTGAGTTGGTCTGCTTCCACGCATGACCAGCTCAGCAGAATCGTCTCATGTCCTAGTCCTTGAGCAAGGCCTTGATGCTCCAGCTCCAGGGGCGCTTCATGCTGGCTGACCCATGGGATGTGACCTCCATACTTGCTCTCACGTGTGTGGGTATGTATATATTACATTGTATTTTGTTTGTTTGTTTGGTTACTTATGGTTATGGTTTGGGTAGGAGTTTTGGTTATTTAAGGTTAGGGCTGGGTTGGAGTTAAGGTTGTCACAGTTAGGCTCATAGAAATGAATGGAGAGTCCTCTCAATGATAGGAATATATGAAGTGTGTTTGTGTGTCAAGGAAAGCAAGATGTGAGTATGTGAAAATATAATTTCCCTGAGGAGATGAGTAAAGTACCACTATTCTATTCAGTTATTCGCCTGTGTACCGCTAAGCTGCAGTATACGATATGGCCACTTGGCGGCGCATGGCATCGTAGAAGAGCTGATGTAAATCAGAAGCGAAGGAGGAAATCCTGAAGTGTTTCGCTTTAATAGTAGAGCATCTACATCTACTCGAGAAGACCGAAAGGATACTGGAAAGAGCACTTTATTCCTTTGTTTTATTTTTCTAAGTAAGAAATATACAAGACTTGCATATGGAGTAATTTCTTCATACGGGAAAAGCCTTCATAAACTGCCGCAGATTCCTGTCGGCGTTACTATTTGCCCCCAAAACTCTCCGTAATTTCTTCTTCGGTTCAGATGTACAGCGACTCTGGACATGCACCTATCCCTTCCGGTTATTTACGTATAATGCCAAAAGCATGAAAAGCTGGGCACTTAATATGGCATACGTAAAATACGTCACTTGCATATAATTATTTCTTCGTAGCCCCAAAACTAAATTAGAAACACGCTTTTGTAATGCAAAACGTGTTAAATGTCACACAAAACCAGCACTCCATTCCAGCGCGCCGTTTCCTGGAGTTTAGTTCGCAGAGAAAGAGAAATCCGGTGGAGCTCGGCACTTCACTCACATAGTTTGCGATATCTGTCATCGCTTTTACCAACTTACGATCTACATCTGTAGGGTCCTCTCCTGCTGGTACCATACGTGCCAGCACACTGCCTCCTTTATCCCTATATCAGCTTTAAATAAAGTCCGGAAACCGAACATCTGGAAACAACTGGACCGCGAAATATGGACGGATTGATAAACAGTCTGGGTAAGTGGATGCATGTTGTTCGTCTTCGAGTAGTGTTCCCTCTTAAGAAATGCAGCATCTGTAAAGTGCTCGAAAAACGCGCGTCTTCAGTTAGGATAAGCATTTACAGTTGTCAGCTGCGAAAGTTAAGGGGAGTTAAGGAGCGACAAATAGCGAGTGTGGATACTTTGTGATTGTCACGCGCTGTCTTTTGTTAACTGCTAAAGTATTTACATACGATTAACGAGAACGAAGTTGTATTTTATTATTATTTTTTTGCATTTTCTTAAATAATACATTTTGTATTATCCTACATTATTAAGATGCACGTATGCCTGTGTTTGTATGTTTATTTTAGATGCCATTACTGTAGTGTAGTATCGTTAAATATTACTTATGTTAAATATCAGTATTTGATGTGCCCATTGTAGGCACCTTTGGTGGTGGGCAGGGGTCAGCATGGGCACTGTGACTGGTCTGCGGCTACACAGCCCCATATGCAGCAAGCTTCGATACACTGCGTGTTCTTACACCTTTCTATCATAGCCAGCATTAACTTTTTCAGCAATGTGTGCTACAGTAGGCTTTCTGTGGGATCGGGCCAGACAGGCTAGCCTTAAGTCCCTGCGAGCATCAGTGAGCCCTGGGGGCCTATAACCCCGTCACCGGATCACCAGTTCCTCTTCTTTGGATGCCTTTTGGTAGCTACTGACCACTGCATACCGGGAACACCCCACAATGCCTCCATTTCAGCGATGCTCTGACCCAGTCATCTAGCCATAACAGTCTGGCCTGTCTTAAAGTCACTCAGATCCTTATGCTTGCCCATTTTTCCTGCTTCCGACACATCAGCTTCAAAAACTGACTGTTCCCTTACCTAATGTATAATGTCACCCTTGACAGGTACCATTGTAAAGAGATAATCAATGTTGTTTACATACCTTGTGAGTGATTTTAATGTTACAGTTGATCAGTGTAGAGTCTGCCCTGTCTCTGCAGAGGTTCTCATAATTCTAGCTAGGCTGATGACAACTTATAAATCACTGTGATCCAGGCAAAGCAAATGGACGGTCAGTTTGAAAAATGTCAGGAAGTCTGCATGCAGGTCACTTCACATTGTTTAATATGTGGTCAGATCCTCTATGTCTGGAGTCATGTGGGCCTAAATCAATAATAATTATAAATTGGTTCGTAACAGTTTTCAAAAGAAGACTTGCTATAAGCATTGATACAGTGGGTGCTTTTGAGTATTTTAATGTAACCATTTTTTCTACAACTCTGACTTTTACCCCCATATTGCATTTCCTGTTTCTCACTTACTCCTATGGCTGTTTGTCCCATTTTCCCATCATGCACCAGTCCCCCTCCTGCAACTGCGACACAGGAATCCCACTGTGCTCCTCTGAACACATTTGACAATAAAACTTTGAAATGGAAACGTTTTCAAGTGTTTGGGGGCCTTGCAGATTAGGTCTGATATACATATCCATATATTGTGATTAATGAAATCCATGACGGAGAATTTAAGAATTATCTCAGCAAAATTACATCTGTCAGGTAGCTTTTCAAGTGCTTCCTGCTCAGGCCCACGCTGGTCTTCCCAGAATTTTTCTGGAAGAATACTGCTCACTCTGTCATCACTCCGATTTATCATCATCCAATTTCCAAGCATTAAGCATACAGCTGTCTGCCATCAGTGAGAGTGAATGGCATTTTAAGCTGCAGCAGGATGGCCAGTCAGCGATGCCCCATAATTCTTCTTCATGAGCCGTATCTGGTGATTTAGCGACTCTGGGCGCCCACCTCCCCCTTTCTCTGAGAAATGGGATGCTGTTCAGGGAGCACTGAGACATTCTGAGGTGCAGTGAAGTCAGGTGACAGACCCACTCGCCACTGATCAATATCCTGTTCCCAGTCATTATAACAAGATCGTCAATAAACATGCCCAAACCCTGATACTGCACTCAGCCCACATTTAATAGTGAGCTAATATGTTTGTTCCTCCCTGTTGCTTTTCGTAAATATGTCTCCACTCTTTCCATCCTCTCCTTCTTCTGCCATCCGGTGTCATGATGCTCTTTTCAACTTCCAGTCTGGATCAAGCTTTACACAGTTACCACCTGGGTCTTCCATCCAGCAGTATTTTTTGATTAATTAGGCCTGATTCAGAATTACAGTTTAACTCTCACTGCAGGCTACTTGAAAGGTTTGTATAGAAGTAAATACCTCAAACTAAGAAAAACATTGTGACATATTTGTGGTTGTGTGGAATTTGAAAAAAAAAAAATATCTATGTTGATTTGCTTGGAGATGTGTGCCTGTTATCAGAAGGTTGCTGGTTTGAATCCTGTTTCTGGCAGAGTACTGTTTTATCTGAGCCCTTGTCCAGGGCCCGTAATCCCAGTTGTTCCAGGGACTCGAGCAGACCCTACTTTCTGATTATCACTTCTATGTCCAGCTAAATAAACGTAATGTATTTTTTGTGTGCAACAAAAAAATTTGTTAGTTAATAATGAACACTACAAATATAAAAGGGCAAACCCAAGAAGTTTTAGAAATGTTCATTTTTTCATCATAAAACACATTTTGAAATTAAATTAACTTAAGGTCCGATGTCTTGTTGAATATAAGCCGGTTTCACATTTAAGTGATTAATTCAATCAGCAGCTAAAATTATGCCAAATGAAATAAATGCTTAAGAAAATCATCATAGATTATACAGTATGCCACAAGGACAACGGTTAGGAAATATTCATATATACATCATCCAGTGTAAGATGGTGTTTTGCTGACAAATCTGCCTGCCATCATTGCCGTTACATGCAGCATCTACTAAAGAGTTCTGCTGATCAAATCTTTTTTACTCCAATCTGCTTTTGGGAGAGCAGAAAGTGTGGGAGTGGTGGACTTTTGGGCAAATGAACTACTATAAATATTCCCGGGGAGAAAAGTCGCCTTCCACACAAATATGCTCGGAGGAAGGAATCAGGGCTCTCTCTCCAAGTCTCTTGGCTCGCAGCCATGAGGCAAGATGCAAACAAAGACATTTTATAAACTGAACAATACAGAGATGCTCAGTCTTTTTTAATTTCACTAAATCACACTGCTTCGACCACAACGGGAGCAGATTTGCAGAAGTCATTTGAGTCTCTAGTTCTATCACCATAATCTATCATACAGTGTTAGCCACGTTTTTGTTGGTTTCTTTGATTGTTTATGACTGATCTTCTTGCAGAAGCTATGCAACGGCGTGAGAAACACAGTCGCGGGGAGAAGCGTGTCTGTATGTGTTTACTTGTGTGCTTCAATCCTGTCAAACCCAAATCTAATCCCGCCTGCTTCCTTCACTCAGCCAGCTGCTGGGAGTCTCCCTCATCTGCCGACTTCTCTTTTTCTGCCACTTGCTAGCATGACTGGAGAACCAAAAAACCAGAAGTGAAAGCAAAGAGTGGTCTGTCTGCCCCAGTATCAGCTTAGCTAGTTAGAGGGTTAGACCAAGTGAGTACAATTCCATATGTCACACTTCCAATACAAGTTCTGTCTTCGGTTGCCTCACATTAGCTTTGCTCACCCAAGTATTTGAGTTTTGCGAGTCAATAAAATAAATTCAGCAGATAGTTCTTGCTTGTTGTGCTTAAATGAAGCTCTCAGCTCGACATTGCTCTTGGCGTGAAACGGGCGGCCGCAGAACAATAAGAGCCTTCATCTCAAACCACAGCTCGTTGATTGGACGCTGCTGGAAAGTTCTGGAATGCTGCAGCTGGTGGCTGTTCAGCGCGTCGCCCACCACAATGACCTGCGCTCGCAGCACTGAAAGCTTGCTCCAAGAATCTCCCCGCTTCCAGCTCCCACAGTCTGTAATTCTGATCAGTGGCCAGTAACCCACATCGCACAGACAAAAGCACCAAAGGAGAGGCTACACATGCACAGATAGAGCATGCAAGCTGAGGTGCCTTCTGCTGTACCATGGTGTGATGATCCATCTGTGCATCTGCTCCCTGCTCAGCATCAGGGCATCCTGGAGGTTACCCGTGGCAGTGGAGGGCCGGGCTACACGCTGGATGCCAGGCCTATCCATCACAAAACATATACAGTCTAGGGGTGTAACAGTTCAGTTTTCCCACGGTTCAGTAAGTGTCACAGTTTCTGGACCTTGGTAACGGTACAGTTTTGATATTTGTATATTTAAAAAGAAAATAAAAACCCGCTACAGTACCCTTTAAATGACAGATAATCAATATTAGCAATGCAACACCCAAGAGAGCGCCCAGTGTTTTTACTGCAGCGGCCACACGTGAAGGGGGCAGAGAAATGTATAAGGTATAAGTTATTTTAATAAAGAAGATGACAGCTTTTTTAAAATGAAATACTTGAACAGCCACTACCGGTTTTAACTAGCAGTGTCACAGAAAAGGAAACCGAGAGAGAAGACACCCACAGTTACACGCTAAGGAAATGCTCGCCTTCTATGGCCAATATTACACATATTAACTTAAAAAAAGATATTTTATGGAATCTTTTTTTGTATAATGACATTTAAAAATCTAGCCCTCGAAAATAAGACAACCCCAGTTTTTTAGATGTATTTATCTAATACATCAATGACAGGTAAATCGTAATACTGCGGTTCATGTGTGCATATCGAACTGTCGGGGGTGTACCGGGCGGTTCAATAAATACAGAATACCATTATGCCCCTAATACAGTCATACACTACGGGTCATTTAGAGGCACTGTTGAATCTAGCTGTTGGGGGCTGTAGGAGGACCCCCACATGTCATGGGGAGATCTTGCAAACTCCATACACACAGAGGCAGAGATTCAAACCTTCCAGCACTGGAGGTGTGAGGCAAAAGTGCTACTTATTGAGTTACCACAGCACCAAATAGAGAGGACAATCAATAGAACAGATACGCAAAACAACATTTTATTTTATTTTCCTGTACGCACTAGTAGAATAAGCATAGAAATGGACAACCAGTCTATAGAATCAAATACACAGGCACATCCTGATCGTGTTTCGTGTAAGTGGTGCTAGATAAGGCTGTTCAACAGATTAAACTTGGGCTCGCCTAATCTTTGCACTCCTCTGTTATCACAGGTGCCTTTGTAGGGAGAACACAAATTGAATGGCAATTAAGGAGCAAAGGTTCGCCAGGCATTCAGGCATACAGTTACTGCCTGTTTTAACACTTGAGTTTGCAGTTTTCTCCTTCCATTTTCTGTGTGCTTTTTTCAGGTTGTACACCCAGACTAATATTGGCCCAGCCACCTGCCAAAAGGACAGGCCTGGCTCTCAAGGTGCTGATGTTTGTGATCAATGAAGGGCCATGGGCCCAATGAAACAGCTGTTCAGTAATAAAGATGTCCCATGCAGACAGTCCTTCCAGGGAAACCTTTCACTATACCTGCCTCCCAGTCTTCTGAGATCACAGCAGTAGGATAGCACCATATTTCCTACCGGATAATACCCTGTTATAACTCATTATAAGGCACATTATTGACTTATCGAGGGTGATGAGCTTTGGTTTGTAAGATTTATTGAGTGTGTTTCTTGTGTGAATGCTGCATTGATGTCTCTCCAACATTCTAACTTTACAGTTTAAGTAGTCATGAGCTAAAAGTTATTTCTTTTAACTCTGATTCAGTGGCATTTTCTGAGAATTAATGGACATTTAATTGCACAAGCAAATTTGGTTTCTCCCATTTCATATTTTAAGTAAAACATTTCTTCTTTTGCAACTGTCTAATGTCTCGCAGTGTGTTGAACTCTGTCTTCCAATTTTTTTCTTCAAAGTGCCTCTGTGGGGTGGGACTTCTCTGACTTCAGCTGTTTTGCCTGAGGTCCCACTTCATTTTCAACATATTCAACATAAGTAGAGGCCTTTGTGGTCACCAGGATTAGTATTCAGGATGGCCTAGTTGTAGCCACTGACCATTAGTTTTTAATTATGGATCTTTGGCCAAGTATCCTATCTGGAACATCCTTTAAGAAAATTTTCCAAGTAAATATTGTGTACACACAGGGAGCAAAAAGGAAGTACATTCAAGAACAAAGAATTTGAATGTGCACAGTGTTTGCAGGGGAAATTCGGTTATGTTTTGAGAGTATCCCCTACGGAGAACAAGGTCCTGGGTACAATGTAGACCAGAGCTCTGTGTCACATCCTCTTTGCTAATATTAATGTTTCGATGTAGCTCCTTTGAGGTTTTCAACAACACGGTTTCATTTTCAGGCAAATCAAAAGCAGAAGCAGCTCTGACTATTTCTGACATGACTGACCCAAAATCCGGCTCAGTCTTTGGTGGTCTGGCCCAGCAGTAGGCTGGAGATCAGAAAGATCACACAAGAAGTATGAAGATCAAGAAATAAAGGCAAGGAGGGAGAAGGAGGAATGAAAGAGTGAAACATGGATAAGCATGTCAGCCTACGAGGGGTGACCTACTCCTCACTCACCTCCCACTGTCAGACTGGGAATGGCTCCCCCTAGGGACAGACTGGGAATGCAGGCTGCTTGCTGGGGTGACCTCAGTTCTGGTGAGCTCCACCACGCACAGGATGCTAAGCTCGCAGTCAGGGCCATCACGGGAAATTTTGGGCCGCATAAATGCACATAATGTTGATGCTTCCATGTCCCACTCTCGCCAGTGTGGGGAAGCAATAAAATATATAATTCCTTGGTAAGACCACACCTAGAATATTGTGTGCAGGTTTGGTCACCATACCTCAAGAAGGACATTGCTGCCTT
>JAODKL010000002.1:15235411-15245495 GCA_026780765.1 Petrocephalus schoutedeni
AAATAATAACACAGTATTCCACTCCTACAAGATAATTCACTCTTTTCCCACAATGCACTGACTTTGAATTTCAACCTAAAATGACGAGAAAAAAAAAGTGTCCCTCCTACTTCTCCACCGCTAGGAGTATGCGTCTGCTGGGCCACGGGGTCTTCAGTGACGGTTCCCGTGGGGCTGGCTCGCCATCGTGGGAAAAAAACGAATGTGCTCCAAGGAAAAAAACCTGACCTGTTTGAGTAACAGGCTCAATTAAAGCCTAAATTAACATTAAGGGTGCTCTATGACAGCTACATGACACCAACTTCATAACAGCCGACATAACTTGTCATAAGCATTTATAACGGTTTTCTCCAACTATTTGTGGTTGTCATAAATGCTTACATTGGGAACTCCATGACAGCCAGTGAGCTGTCATGCCACATATTAGGAGGGGACAGTATAGGACAGGACAGGGCAAAACGGGACTTTTTCTCAGTCACCCAAAATGTTACAGCAGCGAGACATAAATAACTTATATACATAACAATAAAGAACAAGTGTGTTACTGAATATTTAGGAATATTTAAAACAGAGTCATATGATACTCTGATTCATACATGTTCTTATTACACTTAACATTATTGCACATGTCAGATATTAGTGTCCAAAAAGATGCTATCGCACTGGGAATAATGACCTGGCTCAATGTAATGTTATATAGCACATCAGTAACAATCAGTACTGGAGTATTGCAGATAGAATCAATATTACACAACAGGAATAGTATCTTACCTCAATGAACAGAGTGCAGATTAAAAAGCCTGTGATTCCTGACAGCGACAGTTTTAAGTGCATATAAATGTTTTTGTGCTCTCGTGTTTCCGTAGGGACATTCCAGCTTCATCACTCACCTGGACTGGTCGAAAGATGGAAAATACATCATGTCAAACTCAGGGGACTATGAAATTCTCTACTGTAAGTATCTCTGTGTGCATATGGGCTTAGAGCACAAGCAGGAGTGTGTTAGTTGCCTTTGTCCTTCAGCATTGAACCACATACTTGTTGAATGTAAACCTTCTGAGACGAGCAGTGTCTGAGGAATTGGGCATTACACAGGGGACGTGGCCGGAGGGTGCAGGCTGCTGAGGAACCGCTATGACAGCAGGGACCGGGAGTGGGCGTCCTACACCTGCGTGCTGGGCTTCCACGTCATGGGTGAGAGGCACCACTGCCATGCGGCTCTCCAAAGGACTTTGGACACTTACGTCTTTAGAGAAGTCAAGTACAACCAGTGACAAGAGACCCTGTTCTAACAGTAGTAAATCACTCTATTAGCAACTCATGATAGTGTCTATAATCTGTGGAAATAGGAACTGAGATAGTCCGTGTCCATGATAGTGAAGTTCATCCAAGCAGCATGGTCTTCCGTGCATTGTGCGCTCTGAAGCACCAGCGCCCCCTGCAGGTGTGTGGCCGGAGGGATCCGACGGCACAGACATCAACGCCCTGTGTCGCTCCCACTGCGAGAGGATGGTGGCCGTGGCTGACGACTTCTGCAAGGTGCACCTGTTCCAGTACCCCTGTCCCAAGCTCAAGGTCAGCCTGGCAGCCTGGGGGGGGGGGGGGGGGGGGCACACCGCCCCCGTGATGTGTGCAGCACCATGCTCTATGTTTCAAATTCAGCCATTTTTAAATACTGCTTTTAAATACCGCTGCTCAAAATCTGAGAAGGTTCACTTATGACAAAATATACCGGACAAGGTTCACTTATGACAGAATATACCAGACAAGGTTCACTTATGATAGAATATACCGGACAAGGTTCACTCATGACAGAATATACCGGACAAGGTTCACTTACGATAGAATATACCCGATAAGGTTCACTTATGATGGAATATACCAGACAAAGTTCACTTATGACAGAATATACCGGACAAGGTTCACTTACGATAGAATATACCCGATAAGGTTCACTTACGATGGAATATACCAGACAAGGTTCACTTATGACAGAATATACTGGGCAAGTTTCGCTTATGATAGAATATACCGGACAAGGTTCACTTACTATAGAATATACCCGATAACGTTCACTTACGATGGAATATACCAGACAAGGTTCACTTATGATGGAATATACTGGACAGGATTCACTTATGATAGAATATACCAGAGAAGGTTCGCTTATGACAGAATATACCGGACAAGGTTCACTTACGATAGAATATTCCCGATAAGGTTCACTTACGATAGAACATACCGGACAAGGTTCACTTATGATGGAATATACTGGACAGGATTCACTTATAATAGAATATACCAGAGAAGGTTCACTTACGATGGAATATACCAGACAAGGTTCACTTATGACAGAATATACCAGAAAAGGTTCACTTACGATAGAATATACCAGACAAGGTTCGCTTACGATAGAATATACCGGACAAGGTTCACTTATGATGGAATATACTGGACAGGATTCACTTATAATAGAATATACCAGAGAAGGGTCGCTTGAGTCATGTTCTTTGTCATAAGATGTACGAAATAGTCATGCTTGATCATTAATCTATGTGAATGTTTATTCCAATAGAGTAAAATCTCTTTCCGTGTAAAGATTCAGCAATGTACTAACACAAATATTAGTAATATATTATACATTCTTTAACTGTCGTGCGTGAAAGAGCAGCAGAATGTGCCATATTACAGTGCTGCATGCTGACACAGGACGCACAGAGATTTGATGTTGGACACTAGTTTGCAGGGCCCTTACAGTGCCCCTATCTGTAGTCAGTGGGGTGGGCTGTGGCTAGCTGGCGGTCTGTCTCCCTTCCATGCAGGCCCCCAGTCACCAGTACGAGGGCCATGGCAGTCATGTGACCAACGTGGACTTCACTTACAATGACAGCCACCTGCTCTCCATGGGGGGAAAGGACACCACCATACTGCAGTGGCGAGTGAGGTGGGGAGGGCCGGAAATGCTGGGAACACAGGCTACCAATCAGCCAATCAGAGCAGAGCAGCGAGCTGTGCAGACTGCACTGCCTACCCTGGACACATCTGTGGGCACATCTGTGAGCTGAGTGCACATCTATGTCCTGCCTTAATGTTACATAAGAATGGGGTCTTTGTATTGGAGTGCTTTGCCTTTCCAAAAAGTACAAACTTTCCATATTTGCCCGAGATTGTGTTCTTTTTGTTAGAAAGGGGTCAGGTCTTTACAATGGTAAAGGCAAGACTGGCATGCTGACCAGGTTGTATCCCTGCCGTGTGCCCTGTGATGGACTGGTATCCCGTCCAGGCTGTACCCCTGCCCTGTGCCCCGTGATGGACGGGCATCCCAATTTAAAAGACTTGTCGGTGAAAAGAATTGCTTCAATTAAAGATGAGTAAAAATAGACTAAACGCATGAGGCGTGTCCTCATAATCCCAAGCAGTGCATGTGCTCGCAAGACTACAAAAGTGGGACAAACAGAGGTCACCAGAATATTCTGCCCACGTCTTCATGTTTGTACTGAACTGACCGGCACTGGATACATCGCATGGTTCTGGGTGGATCGTGAAAAGCTCTGCTTTGAACCAGTACGGGACATGATTAGTCCCATATTTTTGTACACATGTATACGCCTCACGTGCACCACCACATTCACTAGGTCGGGTGTCCCCAATGGTACTACCTGGCCAGGACACCTGTGTAACAGGGCACTTGCCTAATCTATGCTTAATCTATGTAGATGTTTAGTGCCAGTGACTAGGATAACTTTAGGATCATACATTGCAGCCAATACAGTAACATGTACGCTTGCTTTGACTATGCAGTTGATTACATTTTTTTTTTCTAAACTTTCAGTCCATGCTACTAATAACGTTAACATTTACTCCATATCTATTGATTAGGCATTTTGTCCTCAATGAAGGGGGAATAAGCTGAAGTATATGACGTCATTCTGAAACACAATATGGGTCAAACTCACAAACATATTAACATAACATATCAATATTCTCAGATTATTATTATTAAACTATTTGTCTGTGGTGAGTTATGCAGTTCAATTAAAAGACTTCTTAAATAAATTGATTTAGTTTTGTTATTTGATCTTAAAACTGACAGTAGTGCCTATTTGGGGAAAATGGTTGAGGGCTAAGTCAGAGCTATAAATGACATAATTTTGATAAATAGAATAAGGATTCTCATGTTCCTGAGAATGGCCAAATAAAAGTGTAGTCAGCTACCGACGTGCTTTCATTTTTAAATAAAAGGGTTTCTGCTGATTTCAGTCAGGTTCACAATGTAAATTAAAGTGTCCATATTTTATGGTTTGCTTGTTGCCAGAATCATTGAGGGCACAACCCCCTTTTCTTGCTTGGTGAATTAATTGTACTAATTGCATGGCCACGCCTTCTTTTTCTGGTTATGCGCAATGGGCATGACTGCAGAGATGAGGGGAGAATAAACATGAATAGTTACATTGGCCAACGGCAATGTAACTATTCTGCCAATCATAGGATTCCAACCGAGAGCCACAGTAAACAACACGCTAAGCTTTAACTTCCATTAGTAAATGTAGTATTCAAATTTGAAAATAAGTAAATGCTATCTTCTCATTGGGATTTCTAGCAGAGAGCAATTGTGTAGTTGAAGGAACTAAACAGCTTATTGTTGAGTTAGGCTAAGTAGTAATTAACATAATATATAACATGGACAGTATAATAACATGGAAATCACAATCATGACTCAATATTTATGTTACTGAAGAATAATACTCTAAAAGACTGATTTACTAGCTTTATGCTTTTGGGTTATTGTATAATGTAGCAGGTTAGCGATCTACACCCATGTTCGGATCCTGTAGCCAGCAGAGTACTCATATCCCTTTTGATCCCTTGAGCATTGCCCATAAACCACTCCAGGGCCACTGTGTGCTGGCTAACCTGTGCTCTGACCCCAAAACTGCACCTCTCATGCAGAGCAAGCTGAGGTTTGCAAAAATAAAAGAATCCCAACAGGAGTGTTCAAAATGTAAGAATTGTGCCCAATTCCATTGAACGAATTGACCAAACCCCACACGATGTTGAATTGGAATGAAAGGAAGAAGAATTTAAGTCATTTAATTTCAAAGAGCTTCAATGGAAACACACAACACAGGAATGTCATTTATTCTAGCAAAAGATAAATAATTATATAATAAATTTACTTTCCAAATGGTAGTTGTATAGACTAAGTTTGTATGTGTATGAGTGGATGAAGTTTTCCATGGGCAAATATTTATTGTTTTTGCATATTGAACTGTTTATATGTATTAGCAGGGTAATTCCATTTAAAGTCAAAGGATTTCCAGTACAGCTTTTACATCATCATTGTGTGAGGGGAGTAGGGGCATTGTGTGGCACAGCCTCTGTGCCTGTGATTGGAAGGTTGCTGGTATGAGCCTAGCCTCAGCAGAATAATCACATATGTGGGCACAGTGTGTGTAATAGTGAGCAAGATATGGTAGGCAAAAAAAGAATTTCAATAAAGTGTCATCATTTCAAAGTGACATATAAATTAGACATACTTCTAGAGCTTATATATAAATGCTCTTCTACACTGCAGGTGGAAAAAAACGATAATTCAGTGTGCTTTCTTTTTTGCTGTTATAGCTACTTGGACAAAGTTTAGTGTAGTTGCAGTATTTTTGTAAGCTTGGAGCCCTATAATTTTATCACCCCTTGTTGTATGAAAACAGGTAAGAAGTATTTTCTTCCCAAAATATTGTTTTTTTACGTAGACATGATCCAGCATTTTGGAAGTGTTTTTGTTTCCTGTAACAGTGTGTTCGTTTTTTAACGTGAGAGAAAATGAAAGTATTCTTGGCAAATATAATTACTTTAATTCATGTACTTGCTCTGATTTATTTATTTTCTTATATGTAGAACAACAGGTTTTACCTTTTGGTTCAACCGTAGCACTATAGCAAAATCCAAAATGGCAAATTGAGTTTTCGGGGAGACACACTCAGCTTTTCCTACGAAAAGGCCCACCATGCTACACAAAATGACAGCTAAATTATTTCTTTTGTAAGTGACACTTAAAATGTTGCATTCGTTCATTTTTAATTTTTATAACAATATGCTGCACATGTTAACATGTTTATGTCTAATTTATATTGATATATTAAGCTGTGTTACAGGTACAGTACACCTACACTACGTATATGAATGTTTTAATTCAATTCCATTTTAATTCTACTTCCGTGAATTGCCATTTTGCATACTTTCAACTGCAAATCAAATTCAGTTAAAATTCATGAATTTAACAGGAATTGAAGGACCATTCAATTCAATTCTTAATGGTGTACAACCCTGAACTAACCTTGTACAAATGGCAAATAAATAAAGCATAACCTTATAAAAACCGGCAGAGGGCGCCATATCTTTTTTTTTAAGCCATTTCAGAATGCAACGTTAGTTTTATTTTATTAAACTCCAGGTCCTGTTTATATTGACTCAAACGCAATGACCGAATAAACCGATTGTATTGTTAAATGTCATATACCTTTACGTTTCTTGCGCTAAAGATCACAGGTGACTGCTGTTAATAACACTTAAACTGATTTGCGGCTTGTACATATTTTCGCCGTGGCACGCCTTTTTAAAAATGTGTACATGATTATATTAGTTTAACCGTGCAAAAAATGTTTGTAACAATAAGAAATAATAAATTATTATTACTTGTACTATTATTATCACCATCACTGCTACTAATAATGTCTATAACAAATTGTTGCTAGTTATTATCTGTAATTTTGACATTTGACATTACAAAGCAATCACCGAGTCACACTGCCGCCAAGCGTCGTATTGGAGTTTTTGCGCTCCGATGCCGACCGAGCAAAGAAATCGCACTTCGGCTTTTTCCGACAGCAAGTTCGGATATCCCCGAGTCACGTCGGGTCGTGCTGACGTCACCCTGAGGGCGCTCGTCGGCGCGCGCGAGTCGGGCCGAGCGGAGCGGGGGCGAAGAAGAGGAGGGTAGGAGCTCGGGAACGGAGGATGGGAGGAAGATTGGAGTGAGAGAAGGAGAGACGGAGAAAAATCGCTTTGTGTGTATGTCTATAAGACTGCGAACCGCAGCTGAGTGAGGCCGCCCGAGCCGCATTTTAACTCATCCAAAGTTTAAACTCCTTCATCTGTTTTTTTTTGTTCGCCGTCGCTTGATTCCAGTGCCGGGTCCCGGGCTTTTGTTTCGCAGCCGGACGACAATAAAGACGGGGGGCGAGATAAACTAGCTGCACCTTCTTTTTCCTGCAAGAGGAGGGGAGAGCACGCTCAGGGACCGGCGGAATGGCGGCCAACATGTACAGGGTCGGAGGTAAGTGCTGCTTTATTTTCGGAAGCTGCGCTAGCAGGCTGGCTAACGTCTATTTCCGCGTATTTAACCCCCACCCCCTCATCACGCCGTCGCCGTAACTTTAACTAGCGGCTCCCCCCCCCCGGCGCGCAGGGCTGTCGCTCCGCCGTGTCGCCTTACGGCGCGCCGCTCTAGGCCGGCTTATCCGCCGCCGGCTCCGGCTTCCTCGGCCAAAGAGAGGTTACCGGCAAACGGCCGCTTCGCCATAATGCACGAGTCATCCGAAGGAATGGCGGGGGGGCAAGTTTTTAAGAGAAATGTGGCGTCGGCGGAACCGACTGCCTGCGTTTCGTGCGCGGAGACTTTGTGGCGCTCGGCGGGCTGTTTCTTACGGGGGTTAACTTGCCTTTTAGTTACTCGGCGCTGCGTGATAAAACAATGAATGGACCATTTTCCCGGTAAATGCAGCCCCGGTACCGGCTGGCTGCGGTAGGAGGAGGGCTGGCCACTTAACCCCCGGGGCGACTGGATGTTTTTTATCATGACTTGGGAAGCGGGGAGCTGGGATACAGCGTGCTTTGTCCTTTCGCCGCACGCCGATGTCGGTGTTCTGCTCGGCGCATCCCGACGCTAGCGGATGCACTTTAAGCGGACGGCGGACGGCGCTTCCCGGGCTGTGGAGGGTTAGGGTATGTAGGTCACAGCAGTCAGACGGTGGGGGTGGGGTACCCGGAGGTAGAAGTCACAGAGCCCAACGCCGAAGTTGTGCAGCCTCGCGAAGCCGGCGCGCTGCCGACGCGGCTTTTGTCTGTACCGGCTAGCGGAGCTGTCAGTGCCCGGGAGCCTTATTTGTGAATGAGGTAGTGCATGACATCGGATCGGGCCTGACGATGAGTGTCAGGACAGGTGTCCGACCAATAAACCTTGTTTTGACGGTGATGTTTTTGCTCCTAGGTATGAGGCGTGTAAATCTTGGCCGAGTATTTCTGCTGAAAACTTACATTGGTCTTTCCTTAACTTCTAAGTGTTACTCCCAAGCAGACTGTTTGACAATTATTTCACGCCGTGGTGCTTTTACTAGGGGACCCGGCTGCTCATCTGTAGCTTTCGTTATTGGGGCATGTCTTTTTAAAATAATTGTGAGTTTGTAGACATTATATTTGTATGACATGTGGTTTCAAAGTAATTTCACATTTACGAAATTGTAAACATGTGGCGCGTTTAGATGAAAGTGCTAAAAGCTGTTTTAAATCGTCTTGATGGTCTCTGGGGGTCAGTCTGGGTCCGTGCGCAGCGTCCCTGGGAGTCAACAGTGCGCGCTTGCCGCCTACTTGCAGCTAAAGGGGGATAGAACCTCTAAAGCAGACCCCAGCTAATATTCCAGTAGTAGTCTACAGTCTCCTATACAGGGAACTACTAGAACTGGGTCACAAAGTGCTGGCTAGGTATACCTGTCTAAGTGAGCCTGGTACAGCTTGTATTGAAAACAGTTCTTGGGTTCTTTTCCCCCGTAAGCAGTTTTGTTTCTGTCTGTTTTGATGCTATAAGGTATTGTGAATGAGAGTCGAACGTGCATTTAAAATCTGGCCCTTACTGCAGTAACCCTTGAATCTTATCTTCGTTGATTTGAACATGCATGCAAAACTGGAAACATCTTTCCTTTAACCTTCTGCACAGTGTTTAGACTCCAGATACAGGTTTTGCCTTGTGGATGGCAACCCAACAGTATAGCCTTACAACTCAAGTTGTTCCTTTAGTGTTATCTAGTATTTGACTCTTTCATAGTTTAAAGACGAGCCCTGCTGGGAAGAGCATAGGCGTCTACTACGTATGCGCTGCGTCATTATGAATCCCGTTTCCACTGTATCACAAGTAACTCGGAGCTTCCTCGCAGGGCCGGCTGTCTGCTCTTGTTTATTTTCGGCCGGCAGCAAGCAGCAGGGCCGGAGGTGGCCCTATCAGGGAATGGCGTGACTGCTGTGACTCGACAAATGCTCCCGCTCCTTCGACGTTTGCAGGCACAGCGGGAGGCGTGGACTTAGTTTTTCCAGTGCTTCTTGCCTGAGTAGGTCATGTGTGGCTGACATGCAAAAACAGGTTTTGAAAAGTTCCCAAGGAGTGTTCATTGGATCTTCCTTGAACAAGTTTTCTGAGCGAGCGGACAAACTGGCTGCATTGTTGCTGTAGTTGGAGTAGAGGGTGCTGTTTGTTGCCTTGGTCTGTTGAACATTATATGCATAACAGTGGGGTCTGCCTTCAGAGCATCTTCATGTGTTGATGCATATTATCAGTATATCTTAGAGATTATTTGTAGTAAGGTTGGAGTTGTAGTGTAGTTGGAGTGTTGGCTACTTAGATAATTTATATTGCAAATTGTATTAATTTTTTGCCCCTTTGCAGTTCTGACAACATTTCTGCCATGGTGAATACATTATTGCACAATTATTTTGAAATGTTGTGGAAGCCAGCAGGCCACATCTTCTGAAGGTTTTTTCTTTTAAAGATTTTTTTTTTTCCTGCTAAGGTAGTAGGGCTAAGCAATTTTAAGAAAATTGGTAATTGCAATTGATCTGACAGATATAGTGATTGCATTAGCGATTTTTTTTTTTTAACTTAGTTCACTATACGTATACAAAAACGAATTGAGCACAACCGTACACTGAAATCTGAACTGTGCTATACATTAACCCATAGACATCCATCCATCCATCTTCCAACCCGCTTATCCTGTTCAGGGTCACGGGGGGTCCGGAGCCTATCCCGGAAGCAATG
>JAODKL010000002.1:15273461-15283802 GCA_026780765.1 Petrocephalus schoutedeni
CGTCATCTGGCAACATTTAGCTACTTTTCGGGCAGGCTTTAGCTACTTTTCATTGGAAATAGTTGGCAACACTGAGCTACTCCGGCTGCTGACTGCGGCTGCGCGGCGCGCGCGCCCACGCCACGTGCTCTGCGATTGTCAATCGGGCTAGACGCGCTGCCCGAAGCTATAAAATCCGGTTGAAAATGGGTTATGGAAGAGCAGCTGGTAATAGGGGTCCCCCACTGAAAATGCCAATGACGCAGGCCCACAAAACCTGAGACATCTGGGCCTTTGTGCTGCTCGACAAAACTGCACATTGTATAGTGTCCTTCACGTCCCATAATAAGGATTTCCTGTGTAGTGACCATGATGCTCAATCAACGTGTCCATATACCGAAATTCTGAAAAATTCAATTGACCTTTTATCTGACACACTTTGAAATGCATACGCTCTTTGCCTACAAAAGTTCTTTTTCTTCAATCTGCTGCAAAATAAGTGTGGCATTTTTAAGTAGTTCATACTAGTCACATGAGAACTCGCAAGTTGAATTTTATAATTAACACTAACTGTTTAATTAAATTATCCAGGCGCGACATTAACAAAGAATAGGCGTTAATGTTTTTGCCCCCGTATAGAAAATGATGTTTATTACAGCGCCAGGCTAATTAGGGCCCGTCACCTGGCGCTTCTAATCTCCTCCTGCCCAATCAAGTCCGGCAGCTGAGCGCGCTTTATACAAAATTGCCTTTCGACGCACGCAATACGTCAACGGCGCTTTTTTCAGTTGCTCTAGGTGACTTTTAGCTGATTAGTACGAACTGCTGGGAGCTGAGTGCGGGAGAACTACTGAAGATCTCTTTTGTTCAGAAGTCGGAGTCGGACTTGGACTTGACTTCAGTTATGTCTGAGGAGGAGGTGGGTTGTTTCTGCTTGTTAAAATGTGCATAAATTATGTTTTTGTATATCGTGCCTGCAGAACAGTTTTGCTGTCGGTCTTGGAGAAGGGGCTTGTAAATTTTGAGTAGTGTTTGCTACTTGATCGATTTAATGGTACATTAATGCATCAGTTTTGCCGTTTTGGGAGAACGGGTTGGAAGGTTGCTAGTTCTCTTAAGTAAGGCAGTTAATCCATGTTCTCCTTAAATGTGTGTCTCTTTGTATTGAAAACGTCTGCTAATGAAATTAAGTGCAAATTCCTGTGGGGATTTTGAAAAGGGTACGTATAATTAAGCGTGTAGTTCCAAAAAGTGCAAACACCGTAGAGGCATTTAAAAAAAAAAATGTACATTACACAAGTGGAATATCCTGAGAAAATAAGGAAACTTGCATTAATTAATGGTGTATATGCAATTCTGCAGAGCTGCCTTTCATTCAGGTTGTTTGCCCCTAATCATTCCTAGTCTATTGCGGACCTGTTGCTCACCCCTCGGCCAGAAGACGAGGACAGTGAGGAGTCCCTGTTTCCAGTTGAACCTCTGCACTGGTCTGGCCTGTCCTTGGCAGAGGCTCTGCTGCCGCTGGTAGAATCCCCTGTGTCCTCTGACGTTCCCCAGTCACCATGGCTGTGCTCAACACGCTACAAGACCGAGCTGTGCAGCCGCTACGCTGAGACCGGTTCCTGCAAGTATGCCGAGCGCTGCCAGTTTGCTCATGGCCTCCATGATCTGCGCGTGCCCTCCCGCCACCCCAAGTACAAGACGGAGCTGTGCCATGCCTTCCACACTATGGGCTACTGTGCGTACGGTGCACGCTGCCTCTTTGTGCATGGTCCCGAGGAGCAGAGGCAGGTCAGGCCACGGCGCCGTAACATCCCCTGCCGTACCTTCCGCTCCTTTGGTGTGTGTCCCTTTGGTGCCCGCTGCAACTTCCTACATGTCGAAGCTGGTGATGAGGAGGATGAGGACGGTAAGCACCAGTGCCTGCAGCATAAGGAGGGCCGGCAGCCTAGCACTCTGTGCCGCACTTTCAGCTCCTTTGGCTTCTGCCTGTATGGGACCCGCTGTCGCTTCCAACACAGAGTTCCAGCAGCCAACTCTCCTGGAGGCCCAGACTGCAGCCTGGGTGTTTCCTGTGCACAGCGGCTGGCTGGGAGAGCCCTGTCCCTAGCCTCGGACATGCTGTCCTCATCTGATTCATCCTCTTCCCCTCCTCAATCTGCTCTGACTTCACCTGTATACCTAGATGACTCTTGTTCTCTCACCCCACCAGTAGCCCCTTCTGCTCCACTGGGCCACAATGCGTTCACTTTCTCCAGCCAACACCTGAGTGACCTCCTCCTGCCTCTGGCCTGGAGGTTGAAGCAGCTGGAAAGTACTCCAGCAAGGGTCAATGGCTCCCCAGGTGTGGAGGGTAAAAGCATTTAGCCTAAGTGGATGATCCTGTTTTTAAACCTGTGTATGCAATCTTAATTTTGGAAGGGGGGGGGGATGTGTTCTGTTCTAAAACCAACTTAAGAGGTAACATTTTGATAGTGCAGTTGAGTTTAGGATGCTTATTAAACGTGTCAGTCTGAGGCTGGATATTTTCGAAGATTGCTGTTCCTTCTATATTGCTTGACAAGTTAGTTTCTCAAACTTTGTTGAGCAGTACCCCCACATGTGATTTTGGCGTAATCATTAAATCCTCTGCTGTGCCATGTGCTGGGACCTGCTACAAGAACCTGGGGGGTTTGGGTCACTGGCCTTGGCGTATGCTATTATCAGCATGTGAATATTTAAATGGAGCCTTTAGTGAAAACTAATATTTTATTTGTTTTTAATCTTTGTATATATATTTCTCAGATGACACAAGTCAACATTGAATGTTGGTATTTAATCCTTGTGTAATTTAAGGTGTTTGACTAATTTATTTTTGTGACTAACCTCTCCACCCCTGGATAATAAACCACTCAATCTTAAGCCAAATTGTTGTGCACTTGATTTGTGGATGGTAGTTGCTGAAATGTACCCTTCATTTGGGTGGAAGAGCAAGTCGTGCTTCTTAGTTCTGATCTGGTGGGTAATTATGGGGAGTCCACCAGTTGACTGGTCTATCAAATAGAAGAATGTGACCAGCACTCTCGTCTCTACCCCTATTCTATGCTATTCGCGTCATAAGGGTTACTTTTAAACATTCACATCTGCTACAGTTGTACGTTGCGTTACATTGCTAGCGGTAAAGTTTGAAACTATTCTTTAACTAGTCAAACTATGGGCGGAGCACCGGCCAACTTCCGGTCGTCTCCATGGCCAATGGCGTCAGCGCGTGGAGGTTACTGTTCAGCCAATGAGGGCGCCAGGCGGCGTGTTCAACACCGGAAGTAGACTCGCTTGTATTCTGTCGGAGGGCACAAAGTGGTGGTGAGTCCGCGGGCTGCTCGCTGCGGCATAACCGCTTTGATCCAGCAGGTAGGAGCCAGCTTTGCGCTGCCTTTTTAATCAGGTCTGCATGGAAAATATTTCACGGCTCTGGGGGGGAGGGATGCGTGAGGACCTGTAGTGTCGAGCTCCAGATGGGTACGTGAAGTGGTGCCCTTAAGTAGATTAAGCATTGCTGACATGAATCGCTTGTTTTAAAATTGTAACTAACTTGAGATGTGCAGAATAAACACCAATTCAGGGCTTCAGCACATTGGCTCAGCTGAAGGGACTGATCGTTAACGTCAACCCGCACAAAACTACCGGCTTTGCTGCAATTTAGTATGAACAGAGGAAGTGTACCAAGTGTCTACATGGAGGGAATGTCGGTCCGTTTTCATTGTTTTACAGCGATTCATTTACTTGTCAAACGATTCTACGTAATGGCCACAATAAGAGGCGACGGTTTTATGAGAAACGATTAGCAATATTTTCACCATGGTTTATAAAATAAGCTCACAATCACGCAGTTGTCTTCTTATATTGATAGTGTGCTAAAGCCTGTCCCAGGGTCCTCCCTGGATGGGATCGCAGTGCACCGCAGGGCACACGCACATTCAGACACTCTGGGCATACTTATAGACGCAAACTAGCCTAAGAGCATGGCTTTGGACACACGGAGAACAAGCAAACTCCACAGACTGAGCAGAGACTGGATTCAGACCTCCAACCCCGATGGCAGTGCTGCATTTGTAGTCATTTTATATTGATACACATTTTTGCTCACTCTGGTCACCGGGGCAGCGGCTCAGCGATGGCGGACAGAGAAGAGCGGCGCTTCGCTGAGGTTTCCCGGGAGTCCGTCAGACTCATGGCCGAAAGTGCTGGAGTAGAGCTCACCGATGACGTCGCCGCGCTGCTGGCTGAGGATGTGTGCTACCGCCTGAGGGAGGCTACACAGGTAAGCAGAGGGTGCTGCTTCAATGCGTGAATCGTGTCCAGTTTCAAGTCAAGAGATGCTATTTTCTGTCGACACTGTTCAGCTTTGAAGGTGTCTCCTAACTCTTTCTAGGGGCCGGTGTCATCTGTGTGTGATGTCTGTTTATGGCCGCGTTCTCTGCTTTCCTTGTGTGTCTGCCCGCTTCTCCGCTCAAGCAGCCTTAGCGGGACCTTGGTGCCAATTGACCGTCTGTTGCTTTTGACTGTCACAGAGTAGCTCTCAGTTCATGAGACATGCTAAACGGCGCAAGCTGACAGTTGAGGACTTCAACAGGGCACTGAGGTGGAGCAACGTGGAGGTGAGCGGAGACGCAGCGGTGTGCTGACTCTCGGGCAGTGGTCGCCATTGATTGCTCGGTCCAGTGGGTAGCCCCCTGGTGGGTGGATGGCTTTGAATGTTGGTGATGCCTCTTCCAGGTGGTCTGTGGGTATGGGGCCCAAGACGCGCTGCCTTTCCGGCCCATCAAGGAAGGGGAGCTGTTTTTTGTGGAAGACCGTGACGTTAACCTGGTGGAGCTGGCGCTGGCCACAAACATCCCCAAAGGCTGTGCGGAGACCATGGTGCGAGGTATGGGCTCTGTCTGAGGCTCTGTCTCTGTCCAGGCATAGTGAGGCTCCATGTCTGACCATCTGTGACCTGTGTACGCTCTTGTCTCTCACATTTTGGGTTGTACCTTGTCATACTGCATGCCGCAGTGTATAAGTAACATGTTGATATTAGATGCTGGTTTTATTTTTGACAGTCCAAGTGTCCTACCTGGATGGGAAGGGAAACCTAGAGCCTCAGGGCACAGGTAGGTCGGGCATCTTTCTTGCTTCACAAGACCGCACTCCGTGTGTCTAACAGCTGCAGCCGAGCTTTAAGTGCCTGTCGTATCCCGTGCAGTGCCCACCGCGGTGCAGTCCCTGTCAGATGACCTGTACAAGTACTACCAGCAGATCACCCGCTCCATCCTGGGCGATGACCCGCACCTCATGAAGGTGAAACCTGACGCGTCTCCTTATCGACAGGTTGCACAGCAGCAGGCAGTAGCACACGCTATTCGCTTCATTGGTGTGGAGTATCTAGACAGTGGTAACATTTGCATTAACATTACCTCCTCTGCTTCAGGTGGCTTTGTTAGATCTCCAGTCAAACTCGAAGATTGCTGCACTCCTTCCGTACTTTGTGTATGTCATCAGTGGGGTAAGATCTGACTCTTCTTACATAAGACATATGGGGATGCAAACAGACCTTGGCTACATTTATAGAGACTTAGTAAGACTGAGTATATGCTATGCCTCAGTCCTGTACAGAACTTTTCTGCAAATGATTCATAGTTGGAAATTAGTGGGAGAACATTTTAAACTGGAGTTGAGAAAAAACTTCATTACACAGCGTGTAGTTAGAGTATGGAACAGTCTTCCTGATAGCGTAGTACAAGCCAAATCCTTGGGTTCCTTTAAAGTAGAGCTAGACAAGATTTTAACATCTGAGCTACTAGTGGGAGGCTCCCCAAATGAGCTCGATGGGCTGAGTGGCCTCCTCTTGTTTGTAAATTTCGTTTGTTCTTATGTCTATATGCACCTGCATCTGCTCTTCTTGGGATTGGCACCTGATTATCATGACAATGATTAAATGATTTGTTAGTGAAAGGAAAGGGGGTGGGGCTGGCTGGTATAAATCATATATATATAATATAGTGTGTATGTGTATATAAGTTTTACATAATCATAAAATTTAAATGAGAGAGTTATATTTGCCGAGTGGTGCAGATTAGTCCTATAAACATTAAGGGTGCTTTTCCGCCGCAGCACCACAAACTTCTTTTGCGTTGGTGTTCCACTGGCGTAAAAACTGGTACCAGCGTTAAAAGAACAACGCCAGGCGGGACATTTCGTACTGAATTGGAAAAATGGCTGTAATATACAGCTGGATGATGTTGGATATTAAATCTATTAAATCTTAAATCGCATGTTATGCACATGCAGTTCTTACATCGCTAGTTAGCTAGATTAAAGATCAGACTTTTTCTTACTTTCAGTTCTGTACAGGTCTTACGGACTGCATAGGGGTTCATGTTTCGCTAAAACATTTTTACTTTGGCATAAGGAAAAAGCTTAGCTAACTTTGCAATTTTGATGATTATTCCTTCTATAGATTATCCAATATATATTTTTAAAATCAGTTTCAAGTTTACCTCCGCTGCTTTTGAGACGTTATAATCATTTTCATCCTTGCTGTTTAAACCACTCCTAGATGGTTTTGTGAGAAATTTATCTTAACTAATTTTTGCTTTATAAATACCCCAATATTTATTACAACAAAATCACATTGGCATGTTTGGAAATTCTCCAATAAAATGCTGCCCTAGTATATTAAACAAAATACTTTTAAAATTTCTTGTTATGCCATCCAGGTCTTGCATCTGTTCTTCCAAATAGATCTCAATTATTATTTTCGTTTTTTTTTTTTTTCTTCGTTTATTGTTTTCTGAGTTCGGAACTTTTTTTCAAGACAGCGGTTGTATTGTGTTTCAGAATCAGGCTATTTGCATAACCAATCGACAACGAAAGCGCTTCAAGTTCCACCCAAAGTAACAAAGTACCAAAGAAGTACCCCAACTGGTTTGGCACTTTTGGTACTGGTACTCGACCAGAAGTCAATGGAAAAGTGAAAGCACCATACCGAAAGTACAGTACTTGGTGTGGTGGAAAAGTGCACTTAAATTGCCGGGTAAAAAAAATCAAGGTCTTACGATGTTCTGGTTAAATGAGGTAAAGAAGAAGCCTTAATCTTAAAAAGCCATCGGTGATGTGGTGGTACCTTTGCTATTGCTGCTGTATACTAACAAAAACTTGGAAATACTATAGCCGCTGAAGCATTGCCATCCAGTACAGCATATAGGATGCAGGTGTTTATGGTCACAAACAGCAGCACTGTCAAACCCGTGCCCTGGAACCAGCCGCCAGGCAGGGAGAAAAGGCCCAGCAGAGTAATGTTTGTTAGTGTTATGGCCAGTAACCGAATAAGAATCAGCCTGAGCTGATGAGCGCGCTGCCCCCTCCACCGGCCGCCCCTCCAGGTAAAGTCTGTCAGCCATGACCTGGAGCAGCTGAACCGCTTGCTGCACATGGTGAAGAGCCTGGTGCAGAACCCCTACCTGTACCTGGGCTCCTACGTGCGCAGCCTGGTCTCCAGCGTCATGTACTGCATCCTGGAGCCCTTGGCCGCCTCCATCAACCCCCTGAACGACCACTGGACTCTGCGCGACTATGCCGCCCTGCTGCTCAGCCACATCTTCTGGTGGGTATGCAGTCTGCCTTAAAGCCTAAAGTCACTGTGCCTCCCTCCTGATGGCCAGTGGCGGTGGCTGAGATTCCCCCGGGGCTCTGAAGGGCTTTCTTTGTTTCTGGGCTGTCGCTTGCCCGTTTGCCATTACTGTCCCTTTCACGTTTTTATTTTGTTAACTCTTCTGCACAATATCAGATTACAGAGAAGTAAAAATAGAGGCTCCCTCAGCGGTCAGTTTTATGTGACCGAATGCCCGCTGTACCTGTGGCAGGACCCACGGGGACCTGGTGAGCGGCCTGTACCACCAGATCCTGCTGTCCCTCCAGAAGGTGCTGTCGGACCCTGTGCGGCCGCTCTGCTCGCACTACGGGGCCGTGGTGGGGCTGCACGCACTGGGCTGGAAGGTACTGCCCTCTCTGACTGCCAGCAGTGAGCAGAGAAGCCCACCACCGCCATTTGCTCTGTCTATTTCCACACCCCGTCATGTGTGTCGTTACTGAAGTGCTGCTCTCTTCATTCTTGCTTCTGCTTCTGTTTTAACAAGCGTCTTGCTCCCCTGTTTCAGGCTGTGGAGCGTGTGCTTTACCCCCACCTCCCGGCCTACTGGGCCAACCTTCAGGCGGTGCTGGATGACTACTCTGTGTCCAATGCCCAGGTCAAGGCAGACGGACACAAGGTTTACGGGGCCATCCTGGTGCGTTTCCGCTGCGCTGCCGTGTCTCAGCCGCAGTCCTTGTGTTCGCTGATCTGCGCTTGTCATGGCACATGTCCCCCTGCAGGTGGCGGTGGAGCGCTTGCTGAAGATGAAGGCCCTGTCCCTGTCTGGGGCCGCAGAAGTCAGGGCTGGTGGGATGCCGGGTGCTGGGGGGATCATTGGAGGCCGGGAGAGCTCCCCTGGGCTGAGCCCGCCCCCTGAGCCGCAGTCGGAGCCGGGCCTGGGCATCGCCAGCCATCTGCAGGCAGGCGGCGCCGGCTGGCCCTGGGAGGAGTGGGCGCCCGTCCCCCTTCCTGACATGTACTGCGAGCTCTACTCCTTCTTTGGGGACAGCCTGGCGGTGCGTTTCAGCGCTGGTCCCAGCGTCGGGGGCGGCCCCCCAGTGGCATCACTGCAGCCCCCCGGCCCCAGGAAGGAGCCTCCCGGCAGCGGCAGCGCTGGGGGGGGCGGCCCTGCCAGCCTGGACACCACGCGCAAGATGCCCCAGCTGACGGCCAGCCTCAGCATCAGCCCGCGGCAGGACAGCAGCCCCAACGGCGAGCCGGCGCCGCCCAGCTTGCCAGCCCCCGGAAGGTAGCCCGCGACGCCCACCTCGGCGCCCGTTTGAGACTGAGGCTTTGCAGCAGCCTTTCCCACTTTTCACTGGTACTTTTAAATAACTATGGGCGGGGCCTGATGACTTCCCTCTAAACTTGAAGCTTATTTATGCTGTTCACCTTTTTATGGCATTTGAATCTGCCGCTTATTGGCGGCGCCTTGGTTCTGACGCCCCTGCCTCTCTGCCTCCCCCAGGCCCCTGCCTCGCTCCTCCTCCTGCTCGTCATCGGTACAGCGCTCCCGTTCCTCGTCTGCTCGGCCAGGCCAGCGGCCGGCAGGTCCGTCCCGCGACGTCTTCCCCAAGGCCCGCTTCGCCCCCCTGCTGGCCGGGCCCCCTGCCTTCTCCTTCCTGATTGGCGGCCGGCAGATGGGCCGCCGCTGTCAGGCCCGCCGCTTCCAGACCAGCTTCACTCCGACGGCGGCCCTCTCGGCCCTGCCGCCTCGGGGCTACGCCCACAAGCTGCCCGTCATCGGCAGGGTCAGCAAGCCGCTGCGGCGCTGGGCCTGCTCGCACTACTCTCTGCACCTGCCGCTGTGAGCCGCCCCTCTGCAAACAGGCTCCCCTGCACAGCACAGCACAGCCCGGCCCAGAGCAGCCGGCCTGACCTCTGGCCTCGCGTCACTGCCCCCCGCCCCTCACTCTCTCCGTCTGTTTCCGATGTCTGTGGACTGTTACTGAGGAGGCAGCATGTCGGTAAGGAAACTCGCACTGTCCCCACACTCAGCGCCCTTATACGTAACATTTGCAAGTACAGTAGTACTTCCCCAACCCACATGGTCATTTTTTGTTCATTTTTCTGTTTGATGCCTAGGGTGGTACATGTAAGATGAAAGCGTAGGGCACAGGCTGTCCAGCTTACACCAAGGAGACACTTTTAGGAAAGAAGGCTGTATCTGCTTCTGTGTGTAGGGAATGCAGTCTTCAGAGCAAGATTCAGATTAAGATAAATCTCAGTCTAATGCTTAGCATTTTAATGCTAAATTAGACTTGGAGGGTATTTTCCTTTTTTTCTTCAGGCTTGAGTGAATGAGGTTGGGCTGAATCTAAACATTGCCTGTCAGTAGCGTTTGTCAGAGTGGTTTGCTGGATGTCTCAATTAGACTACTTTTGGTAATATTACACATTGTCCTTTATACGTGTGTGTATTACATGTATAGTTTATGTACCCATCTGAAAACTTTTATATTAAATGTTGTGTTTTCACGATTCATGTTTGTTTTCTTATTAATTCACAAATGGAATCTCTATACTTGTTCACCGTAATATGACTGAAAAATGATTTCCATGTTAGCAGAAATGGGGGGGATCTTTGGTACAAGCTTGTATGCTTTATGTATTACTTAATTATCTCATGAAGCATTAATTACTAGGGATGTAACGGTATTGTAAATACCGTCGTACCGCAATAGCAAATTTTTTCGATACTACCGTGGTCAC
>JAODKL010000002.1:15316808-15333723 GCA_026780765.1 Petrocephalus schoutedeni
CCCTCGTCCTGTTACTCCTATATCAGTTCCTCCTCCATGTTCTCCTATACCTGCTGCTCCTCCTGTTTCTCCTGCACCTCCTCCTGCAGTTTCTTCTGCACTTGATGTTTCTCCAGCATTAGCACCTGCTTCTTTTCCTGTATCCCCTCGTCCTGTTACTCCTATATCAGTTCCTCCTCCATGTTCTCCTATACCTGCTGCTCCTCCTGTTTCTCCTGCACTTACTATTACTTCAGCATTAACACCTGCTTCTTTCTGTATACCCCCTCCCCCTGTTTCTCCTGCTCTTGTTCCTCCTTTAACCACTCCTGCAGTTTCTCTTTTAATCACTCCCGTTGCCTCTCCAACACCTGGCTCTACTTCCACGCTACCTTTTATTCCTGCTTCTTTCCCTGCTACAGTATGTGCTTCTCCAGCTCATTCCCAGTCAGGTATGGTACACAGTCAGTCTTTTTTCTTTCTTCATAACTCTGAAGCATAGTTCTTCCTTTCCTTTCTCCAGTCTTTTTATTGCCTGGGCATGTTTTGTCCTGTTTCCCTGTTACTGACCTCCATTGCTGTAGCTTCACTGGGGAGTGGTCCTGCAGGGCTTTGCGCCTTCTCCTCTGGAAGTCACTGTGACATTGCCGTCTGTGAGCCCAGAGTTAACCCCACTGCCCTTCCTGCGCAGCCTGACACCCCCCATCAGCCTGATAGTTACCCCTCCCTGGAAACACCGACTGGTAATTTTCACAGGGTTAGAAATCATGCCGGGGATAACATCATCTTTACTATCCAGGCTTCTTTGGCCCTGGTGCCTCTCTCTGGAGCTTCCATTGTGGTTACTAGTCCTTTACCAGTGTGAGGAAGTGTCTGGGTGCCTAGTTATAGTCCTTCCTCTATACTCTCACATTGCCACCTTTGACAGTGTGGTTTTAATTGGCCCTGGCTCCATTGTATCCCGAAACACTGTAATCACTGCCAATGTTCCACCTACTCATCATCCATTGACTGTGCTCCAATCACTGACAATACTCCATATCCAGCAAGTACAAGGTTACTATTACTCTAAATGTAGAGGACTAAGACCTAATATTGGTACGGTATAGGTTTTGAAATGTGGACTTATTCAAGCATTGTAGCCAAATAATAATAATAATAATAATAATGATAATGATATTGAGAATGATAATGATACATAATTATAGTCATCATCATCACTAGGGGTAGGTGACATAAACAGCATAAAAGCTTATAGTCGTATAAAATTTAAACAATAATAAAAAAACATACTAGATATCTGCTGTTATGCCCTATGTGTTGAATTTGTTTAATAGGAATTCTAAGGGAATTTTAAGCAAAACAGGATCCTTGAAGTAAAGAAATAATAATTACACACATTTCCAATTCGCTTAATTATATTGTGATAATTATCCATATTGACTGAAAAATGTAAAAATATTTTGATGAATATTATCGCCCAGCTCTAATCATCACAGCGTTGGGTTGGGGGTTGAATCCCACGTCCTTCTGTCTAGTTAGCATGTTCTCCCATGTTTGCTTGGGATTGTTCCGTGTCAGTGAGTGGCCATTATGTTAGGTATACCTAGCTAGTCCCAGGTAGGACCCACCGTATAATTTTTTATATGTCTGACCTCTAAGCAGCTGGCTATTCTCCTCTGACCTGTATTATTAGCAGAAATGCCATTGACTTGTTTTGTTTATCACACCAGCACTGTAGATTCTCTGTAAACTCCAGATACTGCATGTGTGGAAATTCCTGATGGGTAGCTGTTTCTGAGATGCTGTAATCACCAAGTCAGGGTCCAGCAATCACACCCCATTCAAACTCACTTAGATCTCACCTCTTAACTGTTCTAGTACTTAACCAAACAGTAACTAAGCATCTAGATCTTGTCTGTGGTGTGTCTCTCGGACCGTCTGTGACATTGTTCACAATTAACCACTTTTGGTGATTCTTGACTTCACAGAGGTTCAAAGGCAGTTGAGTGCTCTGATAGAAGAGGATGATTTGTACATTTCTACGTCTAGTGGTGAGCAGGTGTCACTAAACATTTTTCTGCCTTTGTAGCAAAATGGGTATAAGTTGCAGAGACCCCTGGAATGCCCAGAGCACAACATGACTGTACCTTGTGCTCTGGTACCTCCCACAGAGAGGCAGGCCAGGCCCATTAAGGCCTACAGCAGTGAGAGGAGACCGGACACTAAGCTGTCGCCAGCAGCAAGGCTGACAACACGGTAAGTGTTATGGAGAAAACCTCAGGCTTTGTCCCAATTCAGGGGCTGCAGTCTTCTAAGGCTGCATCCGAAGACCAAACACATCACAGTGGTGCGATTCGATGTTTAGAAGGCCCCTTCAAATACAGTCTAGAAATGCGTTTTTCTTTTTCTGGGCTGCAAAGGATCCACCCAAATGATATTTTTATATTTTTAGAAGGACGCAGCCTACAAAGGCTTTACACCAACCGCTCCTCTGTGAAGGAAACTGCCCCTGAATTCGGACAGGGCTGCTTTTGTATTTAACCAGATGCAGAATCTGAATGATAAACCAGAAGTCTCAGCCAAAACAGCGAAATGACTGATGTGGCACTGTGAGTCAGTGCTGTTGTCCTAAAGTGTTTGAAATAACTTTTGTTTTGCAAATGCAGTGAGAAGCATGTCAACATATTGGGGAAGCACAGTAAAATTGGTTAATTTTATTATACTTTCATTAAATGTATGTTCCAGATCAAATGATCAGCATAAGACTAAGGTACCAAATGTCTTGTTTCATTTCGAGGAAATGATTTGTCAGTTCATTTTGTTATACTAGCCATATTCAGTACACTGCGTACGGTGATGCAAAATAACGTTCCTGCAATTATTCTGCTAATGGTGAAAACTGACACGTTCAGGGCATCTTTTATATTATTGGATGTTATTTTTCGGGTTTTTCTTCACTGCTCTAGCAATTTTACTGCTGCTGTGTCCTTCCTTGGGAAGATCTCATTTTCAAAATTGCTTGCTTTTCCATCACAGTCAACTCTCTAGTTTTCATCTCATTTGTAACCTTCATATCAAATGCAGATGTTAAATTTAAACCTCCACCAGTTTTAGGATCCATGTTCCAGATAGACGGATCACGGGGAGCCTAGCTTCACCTCCTTATGTCCAAATTACAACTTAGACAGTTTTGCCTCCTTCAACAAAAAACCTTTTTTAATGCCCCAAAATTTAGTAAAAAATTCAAAGTGAAAGGTTTCATGAAAGGTTGGTTTTGTGCTAAAAAATCATGTTTTTTCCATCAGCTTTTATGTTTATTTTCTTTAGTCGCTGATTTCTTGAGTGGATGAGACATGGTCCCTTGTTTTTGTATTTTGACTTATTTCGCTTACCATACTGCTACCAAAACTTTACATTTACAGCATTTGGCAGACGCCCTTAGCCAGAGTGACTTATTCAAGTGCTTAAAGACTCCATTACTGAATACTTTCAGTTCCAGAAGTGCTAATCCAAGTACTTCTGAATGAGGTAGGTCTTTTGTTGTCGTTTGAAGACACCCAATGACTCTGCTGCTCGGACATCTAGGGGGAGTTCATTACACCACACAGGTGCCAAAACAGAGAAGAGCCTAGATGCATGTCTTCCTTCGGCCTTGAGAGATGGTGGGACCAGTCGAGCAGTGCTGGAGTAGCGGAGAGATCACGGTGCAGTGTGTAGTGTGATGAGTTCCGTCAGTGTTTTTAATCTGGGTGGTGTGGGAGAACTTGGGAAGATTGAAAACGAGTTGAGCAGCTGCACTCTGAATCAGTTGCAGATAATGAATGGTGCTCAGCGGCAGACCCCCTAGGGCATGAGGTGTGAGGTGACAGGGGATGGAAGTATCTGCGTGACCTGTGTGGAATGAAATGGACGAATCCTTCTGATATTGAGGATCGACATGAGTGGGAGAGATTAGCAATATGTGAGGAAAATTGTCCATGGTAACCCCAAGGTTGCAGGTGGTGACAAAGGATAGATCAGGACACTTCACTTACTAGTTAGACTCTACTAGAGGTAAGACATGTAAGGAACAATCTGTGAATGACTTTTCACAGGGGTGTTACAGAGGAATAAGCAAGAATATTACTTGTGGTGATAAGCCATTTTGATGCATTGTTAAGTGTGATTTACATGTTGATAAGTACAATACCCATATCATATAAACATAACGGTAACACTTCTATGAAATCCATATTATTAAAGCCTCATAACTGTTCTTATAATTCATTATAATACATTCATAAAGTATTATAAACATGGCTATAAATATTTTTAAAGGCATAACACATTATAGCCATGATTCTCATGCATCCTGAATGCTCTATGAAGGTCTCATCTATAATGCACTATAAATACATTCATAATGCATTATAATGGTCAGATTAAGAATTAAAGATGCTTTGTGCTACATTATGAAGGTGTTTATAGTGCATTATAGATGAGATCTTCATTGAACATTCATAATGCACTATATACTTGACTATAATGTGTTATGCCCTTTTATTAATAGTTATAGACAGGCTTGTTCATAATAATTCATGAATGCATTATAAAGCATTATGAAAGTATCTGTAATGCAGTGTAATGACTGCTTTAACCCTTTTCCCGTGATAATTTCCCCATGTGAAATTTGCCTACCTTTTAATGATGCTCTGGGGTCAGATTGACCCCAAACACGGGATAGGGGTTAAGTAAAATGTTACCAAAATAACTTTTAAAATCACATTCTACTTTTAGTTTGTATTGCTTTGTAGTGCAAAGCGGCAACATGACTCGCTGACAAATAAACATATATTTAAGATGATCTTAAATACATATGATAACTAATAAACTAATGTACAGAGCAGCTTACTCAACTTTAGGTTCTCATTAAACCGCTGCAAACAACCAGACACATTCACAGCTCTGTATGTTCACCTTTAAGGGAACATGTTCAGCTGTCAGAACCGCCTGTCAATCTTTTGTATTTGTGCTCATCCCAAATTGGAGGAGTAAACACAGCAAATGACATATTGTTACTATATTGTTAATATTTTATGGAAAACATTGTTTAGACATGATATAATCTATCCTTATGTTGATTTTTTGACCTGGAATACAATTTTTTGACTACATAACAAAAAAATATCATATGTTTGCTTCTCTCTGCAGCATTGTTGTAAGAGCATGCTAAATTGCCGTGTTTCATGAAGCATCCAGAGTTTGCAGCATTCCCATATGAGAGCTTAACCGTATGTGAAAATGACGTGCACAGGATCCATGAATGGCTATAACTAGGACTGGCTGATGTGCGATGTTGATATCGACATCCCATGATATGCACATGCAGTTCTCACATTGGAAGGATTACAGTAATTAACTGGGTTAAGGCTTGGGCGGTAACTGGCTGGTGGTTTTTTGTACCATCATACTATGTGGACATTATACCACAGTATATGGTATTTTCAAAGCAACATTATTTTGCACTACAGTTATGGGGCCTCATTTATAACAGTTGCATATGCACAAAAGTGGGACCTAAAAAATGAGTATGGCACTTCACAACATTGTGATCTATAGAAACAAACGTGACTACAGAATGTGAGTATATGTACCATGCGTACAAACATTTTAGAGAACCTTGGTGACCCAGGTGGACATGGTGAATTGAAGCCAATTTGTAGGAAAAATTTGAGTTGCATTATTACACATATAATGATGCCTTTGCTAGTGAGTCATAACTCGTACATCTAATTTCACCTAAAAGCACAATATGCATATACATATACATCTACCTTACTATGGAAATTGGTTATATTTGTGAAAGCAAACCATAATTATTCCAGAAGGACATTCAATCGTAAAATATATGTCGACTCGAGTCTTAAATCAAACCACGTAATACTTCATCAGCACTGAATCACACCATAGCTGTTGAAATGTACATATATTATTGCTGGACCTAAATGATGATGGGTTGCAATTCTATTTTTATTTTATGTTTTGAAATCACCTTCAAAGGCAGCTCCTCAATTATCGACCAATTTGCTTAATGGCCGAGTCGTAGGAACAGAACTCGGCCCTTAAGTGAGGAGTGTCTGTACTGTCCTGTTTGCTGCTCACTGCGTTAAATGCATCTGCATAAAAGTTTTTGTTTGTCACCCCACTACTCTGACCACCAAACAAAATGGTTTTACTAGTGTCCAGCTCGCCCACAGGCACCTCGATTTCGGTTTCAGAGACTATTCTTTTCTTGCATTTCCTCTCGGTTACCATGATGACTAAACGTGTTTTGCATTGACCATTCATGGTTAAGTGGGAATATGTGGAATGTGGAATATGAGGCTGATCTACATGCGCGCAATTCCAGGCAGAGCATGGTTTATAAAGAGAACATTGCTTGGAAGTGTGCGTGCGCACTGTTTTATAAATCTGACTTTTTCTTTGCGTATGTCATTTTCATCTTTTAGTATGAGTCCTACGCCAAGATTTATAAATGAGACCCCTGGTATTTTGAAATCTGGGTGATAAAATTCGTCAAGCGAAGGTGGGGGGATGGGGCTGTGGGGGGGTGGTGGGCTCCACATTAAGATTAAGTTTCACTAAAACAATCTGAGTGTATATGCTGCTGACTTCATTGGATGACAACTCGGTAAATCAATAGCGTCTGCTACTGTACCATATCTTCTGGAGAACAATTGCAAGATTGGTATAGTAGTGTCTCATTGACTGCATGACTGCATATTACGTCCCTTGGAGCTTATCAAAACAGTCCTCCTTTGGAAGTGGTGAATAGTTTTTAGTGTTTCTTGATTATCGCAAAACAATTATTAGACTATCAGTGTCTAAAAATAAGCTTTAAATATGTCATGATTGCTCATGCGTGCTGTCAGATTAATCTCAGAGACCACTCTTAGGTTGCAGTTTTGCTTTTGCACTTTGGCAATCTGTTATCAACTTCCCCTGGGGAATATTTTGAATATTTGGAAAAGGCAGTATATCTTATTCTACAAGGGTTTCTTCTTCTTAGTACATGCAGCATTATCCCCATGATCTCTGAATTTTGGAGATGAGGAAAATCACCAAGATTATAGACCAAGATGCCGTCTCTACAGTATAATGTTTTAAAGCTAAGAGTCAAGTCAGCATCATGAGATGAGAAATTGTTTTGGCATGGCATGTATCACTGTCTTCCAAAATCATGCTGTTGAGTTTGATAAACTGACTAATTTTAAAATACAGTGTGGCATTGTATTTGGGTGTACTTGATGTTCCCATTAACTGGCATCTGTTTTTTGGCTATTCCTTAACTGCTGCTTTGATCTATTGGCAACTAATTTGTCTTATAATCTTATCTGTTTTATAATCTTGTCTTATATTCTTAGATTTTACTTTAAATGGTTAATGTCTGCAGTTAAATGTCTGCAGTTAAACTGTGCTCAACCTTTGACCTCTGACTGTGGTGCCCCTGTTCCATAGCTTGGAGAGCATGCTTGCTCTTCTGCCATCTTGCCCGAGAATTGCCAGAAGTCCTGGTTTTCCATCACAGATGGCTAACACAGATGAGATCTCGGTAGCAGATTGGTTAGAGGAAACAAAGGCAATTTGGATACCGATTTTGAAAGAGAATCCAGAACGTGCCACGCTTCCTTGCCAAGGCTTGGATAAAAAGTACGATGACGAGGATGTTAAGAAGATGGTGGCGCTGCAACCGACTTGCCCTAGATTAGCCAGTATGCCAGGCTTTCCATCAGCACAGCAGCTTACAGCACCGGTGGTCCAGATGGAGAAGACTTCAAATATGATAAGTCTTCTGCCATCTTGCCCAAGAGTTGCAAGTATTCCTGGCTTCCCTTCAAGACAGCCAGTCAGTTCCCATGATATTCAAATTGAAACATGGCATATACACAAGAAGCCATTGTGGGAAATGCGGAAGTCAAGACGAATGCCAAGTCTTATATCTTCTCATGGAAAAGACAAAGCTTATGAAAACAAGGAAATGATTCAAATGATGGCAGCACTCTTACCTTCATGCCCCAAAGTAGCCCGTATTCCTGGTTTTCCCTGTACACAGTTACCTAAATCAGAGGAAGCCTCTGTCAAAATGTTAGCTCTTCTACCTTCTTGCCCAACGTCATCCTCAATTCCTGGCTTTCCGTCTAAACAAATAAAGTCAGACGTGTATAAAGAGCAAATATGGCCTACTGGAAATGATAGCTGGAAGATGCCTAAACAGGAAAGAATTCAGTTTGCCTTGTTTTCCTCTTTTGCTGAAATGAAACTTGATAAAGAAACTTTTAAACATATGATTGACCTGGCGCCATGTTGCCCAAGTGCAGCCAAAATTCCCGGGTTCCCATCTGCTCCAAGACGCAAAGCACAGGATGCTCAACTAGAAAAGGTTCCAAGTATGATTCATTTTCTCCCTTCTTGTTCAAGAATTTCTAAGATTCCAGGGTTTCCTTCCTTACAAACGATTCCTACCAATGTGCAGGAAAAAGAATGGTTTGTAGCTAAAAAGTCACTGCTTGAGAAGCCAAATAAGGAGAAGCCAATGCCGATAATACTGTCGCCACCATCCCTCTATGAAGAGATTAGAGACAAAGAAATGTTGAATATGATGGTGGCCCTTGTGCCGTCTTGTCCATCATCAGCAATTCCAGGTTTTCCATCTGTACCAAAGCTGTTGAGAATGAAAGGCACCATTGATATGAACAGACATTATATGACTAGTCTGCTGCCATGTTGTCCAAGGATTTCAAAGATTCCTGGCTTGCCTTCATTGCAGCTAGCTAAGTTTGAAGCAGAAGATTGGCCATTGCATAAAGAGCTTTTCAGCAAGAAGCTCCTGAAGACGAATCACGCAAGGTGCTTAACTACACTTTTTGGATCAGAGGACAAGGAAATGATGAGACTTATGGTGGCTTTGTTGCCTACTTGCCCCAGAGAGGCTCGTGCCCCTGGTTTCCCGTCTGCTCATTCCAAGTCAGACAGCAGACGATGCCAGGAGCACTCAGCATTTAAAGGACAATTGTGGGAAGAGAGAACTTTTGATGACCTGGAAGAAGTGAATGTACTGGAGAATACGATTAGTGATGTTCCTCCCTGGACTGTCAAGAAAGAAAAAACAGCACTGTACTCAAGCACTCAATATGAATTGATTAAAGGAGAAGTTGGCCTTTTTGTAGAGCAGGAGGAGCCAGAATGTGACACTTTAGAAGAGGGGTGAGTGCAACAGTGATATGGCTCTCATACAGCATGGCTTTGACATTTTAAATCAGGATTTACCAACTGAAGCACAGGGTTTGAGCAAGACTAGATTTAACTTCAGTTTCTCTCCATTATCTCCTTACCACAAAAAAGAACATTGATTCCTGGCCTTAGGGGGATGTCTTAGGAACAGAGGTTGGCAGAGCCTCTAGCAAAACAGACTACAGGTTAAATGATCCAGGTACATTCAAACAGATCTGGATGCTGTTCATCCAAATTGTTACTTCAAACAATTGTTCAGTTAGTGGGGGAACACTTTAGTTTGGATCTGAGAAGGAACCCCTTCTCATAGTATGTAATTGGAGTATGGAATAATCTGCCCGTAAGCAGTGCAAGCACGAGCTAAAACCCTAAATCCCTTCAAATGTTCTCTCAGGCTTCACATTTTCTGCAATTTTTCTTTTCAGCCTCCACAAATCACATTAAATTAGATTAAATTACTTATAAGCTTGCTTGTGCCTAATAGCTTCAAAACCAAACATATGGCAACAAGTCACATTTACATATCAATTAGTGAATTATCAGACATTTTTAAAATGAAGATTTTTTTTTTCCCCAGTTATCAGTCTTAAACAGTAAGGATCAATGCAGTAGACTGACTTAAACTGTAAGGATCAATGCAGTAGACTGACTTCAACATTAAGGATCAATGCGATAGGCTGAGCTTATAAAAAACCCTTGCAAATTGTAACACATTGAAGCCAAAAGAAAGCTTGCAGCCGCACTGTTTTCGCTCATCTCTACCTGTGACCTTCATTTCAGGCTCTTGCATTGCAGAATGTGGCACTCTGTACCCACAGGTCTGCCAGTGCTTTTGGCAGTTAGACAGAGGTGAGTGAGAGCTTGGTGCCCACCTGCCCTCCCGCTTTGGCTAATGCAGCATGCAGGCCTCTTTTCTTCCTGATCCATGCACATGGTGTCCCTTTTCTGTCCCTTGAGTTCTCCTCTATTCTGCTATCTCTATCAGGCCCATGGGTGTGCTTCCCACCTCAGGGTCTGTCTCACTGTTGCCAGATAAACATACAGACATTACTCTGAGAAGCCGAGAAATCCCCTGCCGCCCATTTTCTCCTCCGCCTTCCGCTCTTGAAGCCGAGACCCAATTTGGCTCGATAGTCCTCTCTGTCAGTACCGCGAAGCAGGAGGAGACTGACACACACGCACAGAAGCGGGAGAAGTCAGACGAGGACGGGCTGTAAGTGCCTTCTTGCATGACCTGGGTCTGGAGGATACTGTACAGTATATGCATTTAGATGAAATCTGTATTGTAGTGATGGCTTTGAGGGACTCCTGGGTTGCCTTTCTGTACGTTGGGGTCACAAGCCTGCCTCTGTAGGACTGAATTCATTCATCTGCATATGAGTCATATTTCCCAGCACTATTAATTATACTGTAGTGGCTTAATGTTTTTGTCATATTCCATTTATTATTAACAATGGAAATGAACATTTAAAGGAACTTGCATAATTAGCCCTGACAATCAAGATAGCATTAAGGGGGCATCCTCTTGGTGTTGCATCACATGTTATTAATAAATTGTCGGTCATCTTGTGTGTAGGCATTTTGTATTTGATAGTATTAGTACCATTAAGACATGAATCATAGATATGCTTGCTGTATGTTTGCCTCAGCTCTGACTTCAGTGTCACTCTTCTTTAGACCTGACAATATGATTGCTCTACGGCCAACATGCTCAAGATTTTCCAAAATCCCGGGGTTCCCATCAATAAATGTACTAAGTGAAGTGGATGGTGAGGAGGAAGACTGGCCGGTGGGAAAGAAACCATTGTGGGAGAGACCATTGAAAGTAAAATCAGAACTGACAGGGCAGAGTTCTCTAGCATTGGAGAAATCACCAGTAGGCAAAGGTGAAATGAAAAGTATGACAGGGTGGAGTATGGTGGCTCTGGTGCCATGTTGTCCAGAAACAGTAAGTATTCCGGGTTTTCCATCTATCCCAAGATCCAGAGCGCAAGAGTCTTCCATTGGAAAGATTCCAAATATGGTGAATCTTCTACCTTGCTGTCCAAGAAGTCCCACAGTTCTTGGTTTTCCATCAGCACATGCATCCATCAAAGAAAGCATTTTGGCACGGGAGTGGTTGGTAGTCAAGGAACCTTGGAAGCCACCACCAAAGAGGAAGCTGCTGCTGACTTCTCCACCTCAGGATCTGTCTCATCGGGATACAGACTTCAGCACTATGTTTGCTCTGGCACCATCTTGTCCAAGTGTTGCCAGTATGTCTGGCTTTCCATCTGCGAAGCGGCCAAAGTCAGAGAATGCCCCAAACCAAGGAGTCCCTACAGAGTTTCCATCCCCTCAGCCTGATAATGTCTCAAATGACAGGAGCTGCGCTGATGGTGAAATAGCCACCCCTGTGTCAGACAGGCAGCATGTTAGCACCCCTTTGGCTAACACAGAAGCGAATGACGCCAACATGCATCTGTCTTTGTCCAGCCACTCCAGTCCTCAGGTCGATGCTGTTGGTGAAGTGAAATTAATGATGTTGGAAAGGGATGATAAGGAAGTGAAATTAGGTAGAGGGGAGTCAGCGAAAAGCAAAGTGGATGGGGGGTAAGTTTGGAGAAAAAATCTCCCAGCATGTTCTGGAATGACAGTTATCAAAGTTTGGCAAGCGTACCTTTGTACTTTCAGGGTACGTCTTTGAAGTGACATGTATTCTCTCTCTCTCTATATATATATCTGTATATATATGTATTTGTTTTGTGGAGCAAATAACAATGGTGTGGAAGACAAGCAATTGCCTATTTTGAAAGGAAAAAAATGCAATTATGGTGGCAACATAAAGTCACATATACACTCAGTGGCCACTTTAGTAGGTACACCTACCTGTCAATGCAGGCGGCCTGTTTGTGATGATGTGATTGTTGGTGCTACACATGACGGTGCCAGCGGCTCAGAGACACGCAGCTGGGATTATCACAAACTACAGTGTGTAGAGTTTATAGACAATGTTGTGTAAAACAAAAAAACATCCAGTTAGGGGAAGTCCTGAAAACATATTGTTACTGATAGCAGTCAGAGGAGAAGGTCCACATGTATTAATGCTAACAGGAAGGTCACAACTGCAAAAATAACAGCTCAGTATAACAGTGGTGTGCTGAGCGGCTTCTCTGAACACAGAAGTCATCTTTCTGTGATTTGATTCTGGAGACAGAAAGGGTGTTGAACCTGCATGGGCTCCATATGCCTAACAGCGGGGCCACTGAGCATAGTACTGTATGGCATTTTCGATCTTGGTCAAATAAAAAAAATTACTTGGTATGAGTTGACTAAAAAGAGGCTCAAACAAAAATGTTTAACATCAATTGTTCAGTCCATTTCCACCTAAATCATATACTGGTATTTGCCTTGTTGCCCTTGTGTACCGTGGGTTTTCTCTTTAATGCCGGATATGGTGCAGTGGTGCAGTGGCCAGCGCTGGGGCCTTGCGCTACCTTACCCTGTGGTTTTGGCATGTTTTTCCTTGTTTGTGTGGCTTTTCTCTGGGTACTATAGTTTTCTCCAGCAGTCCAAGAACATGCAGTTAGCTGAAGTGCTGTCTCTATATTGTGTGTCTATTTGGCTCATGACGGATTGGTATCTCGTTGCTGGGGCCAGCTTGCCCCGGTACCACTTGGGAAGGGCTCCAGACTCCCTACAACCCTATACTAGAGAAGCAGATGGATGGATGGATGTTATATTTTGTACATGTATTTGAACACTTTGCAGCAATATAAACACCTATATTTAAAAGAATAAAAATAGTTTTGTAATGAATGTAGTCCATAATAGCTCACTATCCATTCAAATATGCAGAATTTATATGAGGTAAGAAACTATAGTAAAAAAAAAATGTCGTAGAGTGCGCTGAACCTGAATGAACTGTAACTCATTATTTTATAACTAAATGAATATATATAATTCTCATTGCCTTAATGTTCCACATTAATGTGCCTACTTCAGGTTTCTGTTTTTACTGAAACAGTTTGTTATGTTCATCTCTGTACACTGTTGGATTTACAATATTGTTGCAGGTAGGGATACAGTACTTTATGATCCTAGTGTGCATAAGTCATGTAATTCACCATCCTCACCTTCCTGTTAGTGCCCCTGGCAACCTAGACACTATGGGAAACTTACTAAGGGGTGTGCGGATTTTGGATGGATGGATGGATGGATGGATGGATGGAGTTTTATATGCAGCTCAGTGGACAGGAACAGAATCCCCTCTCAGATTCTTCCATGTCAGTATTTCCTGCTCTGTTCTCTTTGGTTTACTGAAATTCCTTGGATATATTGAAATTGATTGTTTTGTTCAGGCATAGAATTCATCTGAAGGACCAAGACCTTGAAGGAGGAAACACAAAAGGTGTGAAAGTCATTATAAAAGAAGGATCCAATCAGCCTCAGTCCTCTCCATCCATTTCTAGAACAGACCAAGCTGAAGGTCAGCAACTGGTTTCTCAGAAAGAAAATGATCAGGAAAAACAGTCAGAATCTGACTTAGGCTGGGAGAGTTTGGCGGAAGAAGGCTATGGAAGGAACCACAAGGAAGCTACAGCAGGGCTGGCGGAGACGGTAGTTAGCGTCTCTCAGGGAGGGTGAGTGTCGGGAACACAGCAGACTGCTCACACGTCTCCACTGCACCAGCTTTAGCTGCTGGAGGATCCGGATTAAAGTATCTCTGTGGCCGTCTCTCCTTACCTCATTAACTTACATAAAATACAATTCAAGATTTGCATGTTCTCTGCGTTTGTTGAGTTTTGTTTGTTGAACAAGAAATATAGAATTTGTTGATTTTCTTTAAAAACTGACCTGGATAATTGCATATAAACACTGAGCATGATTTTCAGTGCTTCGTGTGCTCATGTGAGTTGTCCCCCTGATGGTTTATTTAAGTTTGTGTCTCTCAGTTATGAGACAGTGGCTGCTATGTTGCAACCAGCTCATCCAACATCAGGTACTGACAGTGTGGACAGTACTATCGTCACTGCTGGGAATATGGATGCCGGCGAGCCGTCGTCTTTGAGTTTGGAACAGGAGCCCTTGATCTTCAGTCAAAATTCACAGGATGTGGAGGAGCCTCACGCCGTTGAGGTGGCTTATGATGGGCTCTCAAATAGTGCTGAACCATGCAGCTGGTACTTGGTGGAAAGTGCAGTGAACCAGGTGAAAGATCAGTCCCCATCCCCATCATCAACTGGAAAAAGGGAGGATGCATTCAGTGCTGATGAAGGTCAGCCGTGCATGAAGAAACGGCCACCTTTGACAGAAGCAGTCACACAGGAGATACCCATTAAGCAGTGTGAGGAGTCAAGTAATGATGAGAATGCTCTAGAGGAAAGATCCCCAGCTTTAAATGAAGAGAAAGGTCAGCAACAGCATTTTGGGGCAGTATTAATGAAGGAGGTGGGGCCGTTCCTGTCGGTGCCATCATGCCTGGTCACGGGGTGAGTGTCCTGTGGACACGTTTTTTTCTTCTGGGTGCATGGCCTGACACAACATATGCATTTCTGCACAATGACAGCATTCGGTTTGCATAGAGGACTTTCAATGGATGAACATCCTCTAGTGTTTTTGTGGCTTAGATAATCCATAAGTACCAATGTGCTTACCTTAATGGCACCAGCGTCATGAAAGGTGGGGGAGGTGACACATGGGTAATCATATTTCACTAGTTTTCAGTACTACACAGACAGGCATAATTGGAAGGGGAAGTACTAAATGTTGTAGTGGTGACACAATAAAAATATGATTTAATAATTTAATCACATACCCTTCTTATGTCAGCCCTGGCATGTTCTTTGCCAAATTCCATCTTGGCCACTGCTCCTGCTGTTTGTCCCACGTCTGAGGCTTCCCATTTAGAGTATTCTGTATGTCTGCAGGGTGTGAAAGTTCAGCTAACCAGGATCTAACTGGGTTTACATGCAGTCAGGGTGATTCACACCTCAGATGTAATCTTGCATTTTTGCATATCCCATCTGGTGTATCAGCAGAAAAAAAAAACTTTTTTATGTAGCATGAGGGGTAAACTTCTCACAGAAAATTTTGGCAAAGTAGAGAAGGCAGGGAATGAAAAATTCACAGAAGAGAAGCTGAACAAACATAATCAACAGTCAACAGTGGCCCAGGTCAGTGTGAAAGGACAACTTTATCCCCCAGACAGAGCAAGCTTGCAATGGGAAGGAAAAGATGGTGACAGAATAATGTGTCACTGGACAGAAGACATGAGTCACTCTGCCAGCCCCACAGTTTCGGGTGAAGAACCACCAGCATTTTCCTGCAAAGTCCCAGGCTGTAGCCAAGATAGAGAGTGCTCAGCTCATAGAGACAAGCCTACTGTGTTTTATAGAGCCACAACTGAGGGTTGAATTATGGTGTGGCCATCCATCAGAGTAGATCATAGTAATGACAATGGAGTGATGTTGCTACTGTATTTACTCTCCTCTTCCACATTTCTCCCTTCTAAATGAGACGCTGTCACTGATTTCCCCTATGGCTACTCAGGGATCAGCCCGTGTTGTACGTGCCATCTGTGGGGTTAGTTACAGATCTGGTGACTCAAAACGGCGTCAGAGGCATGTGAGAGTGTTGGGAAGAGGCCAGAGAAAGCTCCCAATCAGTTACCTTCTACAACCCGTGCTTACCACTGCGATGAGAGCTTGTTTTTCAAGTTATTTTACTGAGAGAGAGCAGAGCCTGTTCATGCAGGACACAGTGGATGTGGGGGGTGTATGGAAGCAGAGCAGAGCACACTGCATGCTGTACAGGCAGGAGTCGCCTTGAAGGGGAGGGGCCTAGCTACTCAGGAGCACGGTGGCACCAAGTCCAGGTCCTCCGCTGAGTTTGGTAAATCTCCGTGTCCTGATCAAAGGGGGGAAATTCAGTATGCAGAACATAAAATATGTAGAAAGTTAATTAAGGACAATCAGTTCGATGTTTTAACTTGGCATTATTTTATGGCTTCCACAGACTACACAATGTTTATAAAATGTTTTTACATTTCATAGTTTCATTTTGATTGAGATGAATTTAGTCAGTGTGGTTGAAGGTACTATGGATCTTATTATTCTTTCTGGGATCAGTCACTTGGCTCTGGATGGGAAACATAATTTAATAAGTTTACCGTTTGGTAACGCTTTACATTACCTGTACCTCCATAATGCTTTCATAGAATATTGAGTCATTTAATAACAAACATGATATGCTTATGTTTGTTAATATCATATGATGTTTGTTATTAATGTATATTAAAGCTGTTAAGGTATGTTAAGATATCAAGGCATACTCACATGCTGCTTATGAATGGATTATGAAGGTGCACTCAATGTTCACTGAATGAATTATAAGGGCATTATGGAGATACAGTTAATATAAAGTGTTACCATTTATTTTTTCGTTGCCCATTCCTGGTCCTGAGGTTCTGGTTTACCTTATATGGTATTTGTCCACTGTACCGTAATGTCCACTTTTGAAACCATCACTAAAAATATGACCATCAGATTGGTTGTAATTTGTTATATAGGGTGTACCTAATAGATGATATTAGATGTTACACATATGCAAGGGTGTAACTTTGGTTTGAACATTGGGGGGGTTGAGGTCCTCACCCATTTAGGGGGAGACATGATTATTGGGG
>JAODKL010000002.1:15469704-15485362 GCA_026780765.1 Petrocephalus schoutedeni
TCACAAGGTGACAGCACAGGCACACCCTGAAGAAGATGCCGGTCCGTCACAAGGTGACAGCACAGGCACACCCTGAAGAAGATGCCGGTCCATCACAAGGTGATTCCTGATACAGAGTCGAGATTGCCAATTGTCTTGCCAATTATCAAATAAATTGACTACTATATTGTTGAGACATAACTTGGGTATGTTGGGCAGATGTGGCGAGACGTGTGTGTGCTGTGTGAGTAGGTGTGCATTTACTCTCAGTCATCCGCTGCCAGCATGCTTTTCTGGCTTTGGCCTCAGTGTTGCTCCTCGCCATTAATATGGCTTTGGATTCTTGGCCGGCTGTTGCACACGGTACGCTTTTATGTGCACACACTCAGGAAGTAATGATCACAGTAAGAACGAAATAAATTGCTGATAGTCAGTGCTGTGATGTTTATCTCGTTAGTTTGGTTTTGTTAAACAGAAACTTATATTCTAACCCTTACTTTGTTAAGCCAGTTTCGTGATACAGGCCCTTAGCTTAACTGTTTTTGTTTCTTTAAGTAGTTAGTCTGTTTATGACTGATTCAAATTAATTTCAGTCAAACATGACCAAAATCAAACAAAGCCTCCCAATGATGTTTTTAAATTATGTTAATTTTAAACACTGCCTTGTGGCTATAACCCCCAAGTGCCCGTAACCACCCCCGCAAGCATAAATAGAACAAGCGGTCTCAGAAAATGGATGGATGGATGGATGTTTTTAAACAATACTGTCCACAAGGGGGCACTAACAGTCAAGCGTGTGAGCTAGTATGCTAAACCATACATGTAAAGTTACAGTTTCTTTATTTAGCAGAAGCTATTGCCCACAGCAACGTACCAGTACAGCAAAGAGCACATTACAATGTGTGACTGATCAGAAGAGGAGCAGTTCTGTGTTAATACCTGTATTCAATATAATGTCTCACAAGGGTGTCAACACATTTATCTAGAAAGGGGAACATGTGCCGTATTTAGATATATTGTCTGTTTGTGTTGTGTTCTATTTCAATACAATTGTTGTTTTGTTATAATGTATGGTGCATTCATAGAACATTCATAAGCAGTGTTTTAGTATACTTTAACATCCTAACAAACCTAAACAGCTTTAATATACATTAACAACTAATATTATATGATTATTCAGTTATAATGTTCATGAATGAATATTACATCTGTCTTGCCATGTTCATTGATATTATGAACTAATGTTTTAAGACATGCTAATATACTTACACGCTGATTAACAATATTCACTAAATACATTGTGAATGCATTATGAAGGTGCACTTATAGTGCAGCAGTAACGAAAATAGAATAACGGAGCAAACGATAAGAAACAAGGCAGACCAAAGCGGTGAAGGTAGCTTTATGGGTAAGAGGCATCCTGGACGGGATACCAGCCCAGTGCAGAATGGTAGTGTGGACAATTCAGAGTTGCCACTTAACTGCACATTTTTGGGATGCAGGAGGAGTGTTCCCAGGGCACTGCTGCACAGAGAGAACATACAGCCTCCACACACACCCACACACTTGTGTACCTATCTAAATGGGGACCTTCCATTCATTTCTATGGAGAAAAGGCAATTACGACACCCTCAACTCCAACCCAGCCCTAACCATAAGTAGCCAAGCCAAAGACAAGACTTTTGGCATTTTTATGTACTGCATTCACATTTTTTTTTAATAAAATTGAGGTTATCAAAATGGGGACCTGAAAAGATGTCCCCAAAAGTCCCCATCAGCCCTGAGTACATAAATAATCCATTTTAGCAGGTCGCTTAATTATGCTAGGATAAAACCCCTTTGTGTCAGCAAGATCAATAAAGTGTAAATGACTTCACTGACGTGTTTAACAAAAAACATATGCAGAGAAGTGTGTGTGGGCATCGCGAGGTCTGTGAAACTAACATTCAGTGTCTTTCACTGTAAATGGTTTATGCTTTCAAGAGATACAAATGGCACTAAGGTCCAACTCAAGTCATTGGTTCTCCTGTTTAATGATTGAGGGACAGCAGAAGTGTTTGGTCCATGCTGACTAGTACAGAGAGTTTCAGGTGAAATGTTTTAACATTAGACCACCAGAAGTGGTTCAACACAAGTTGATTGTCATGTGTTCCGAGGGACACTGAAATTCTTATGCTTTAGTTGTAGGGTAGGGGGCAGATATATGGAGGAGGCGGGGGATGGGGGCACAAAAACACCAATAACAGCGCAATTAGTATAAGACAAGACAATACAAAGACAATGTAGGAATGCAAGTCACCCAAGGAACTTCACAAAGGTGAGTGGCATCCATCATTGTGTGAGAGAAAGAAAGAGATAGAATGAGGAAAAGAAAGCAAATGATGGCAAAGAGGAAGGGAAAAACTCCAAAGTATAGAGAAAAAAACCTGGACCTCTGGTCGGGTGGCTGTCTAGCTGGCTGCCCAATTCCCCTGGACATGCAACATTATACAAAAAGAATGGCCTGCTTTAATAATAGCACGGTGTCCACAAATCCAATCTAAATCCCATCTAGTTCTTGAAGATGTTGCTGATTGAAAGCCACATCGCTGACATCACTCCTCTATGTTATTGAAACCACGACTACACCCAGCGCACCATCCACACATATGAAGAGGAAGACAGAGGCCATGGGTGGTAGAACATGTGACGGACAAGCACAAATAAAGGTAAGTGGTTATTTAGTAGCCTGATGGGTTGGGGAAAGACGCATTTGCTGAAATGTGTGATGTGGACGGTGATGTACTGGTAGCACTTTCCTGGGGGTAGTAAAGAGAGCGTGAGCTGGGTGGCTGGCATCGCTGATGATGTACTGGGCCCTCTTCTGGCACTGGTAGAGGTAGATGTATTGTAGGTGGGGAAGATCTGTGCTGATGCTCTTCAAGGCAGCTTATATAATCCTTTGCAGCTGATTGAGCTTCTGAACAGTTGTTCCCCAACCATGCTGTGATGCATCCAGTTAGGATGCTCTCAATGGTGTAGTGGTTCCGGGCCTGAAAGGAAGACCAGCCTCTGATGAGCCTTCTTGATGGTGCTGCTGGCGTTGTGACCATGAGAGTGAATCAGTGATCTGGATGGTCAGGAACCTGAAGCTGCTGACTGTCTCAATGAGAGATCCATCAATGAATAATAGGGAGAGGAGGCCTCTGGTCTTTCTGAAGTAGATTATGATCTCTTAGTCTTATTGATGTTAAGGGAGAGGCTGCTGTTGTGGCACCAGCTCAACATTCAACACCATCACCGCCCAGAAGCTCATAAGAAAGCTGAGCCTGCAAAGCTTCAACACTTTCCTGTACCTTCCTGGCCTTCCTAATAGAGAAACCCCAGACAGTCCATATTGGCCGCAGGGTCTCCAGTACCATCACAGCACTCTCCAGAGCTGTGTGCTCTGTCCACTTATATTTACCAACTTATATTACCAGTGATTGGTCTAGTCAGTGATGGTGATGAAGATACAATGACTGGTGGACTGGTGCAAGTGCCTCTTAATGTGTACAAAATGAAAGAGATGATTGTTGACTTCAGAAAGGTCCATGCTGTCCATCCTCCAGTGCACACTGAGGGCTCTGTGGGGGAGATGGTCAGGAACCCTAAATTCTTTGGAGCATACCTGGCAGCTGGCCTGACCTAGACCCTCCAGCTAAGAAGGCGCAACAGCTCAACATTTCCTTCGGCGGTTGAGGAGAACATATCTTTGGAAGTAAATTTTTATCTTCTCTCTACGTTTCTTCCGTCCAAAACACTTGTTTAGCATCCCTCTGACTACTACTTTATTATTTTTGTTCTTTCTGCTCTACTGTTTTCTTTTGTTTTGTTTTCTCCAAACTGAAAGTACTCAGTCCAAACACTGAACATGCTCCGTTTTTAAACAGTTCATTCTTAATTAGAGATTCTTCTGGACTACAAATATTGGTTGGAAGAGAAGATGCATTAAAATACACACTTGCCTTATAATTCTGCACACATTGTATATGGATGGTGCGACAATAAAGACCCACTTGAACTTGACTTGAGAACTGATTCATTGATGGACTTTAGTATTGACCTTGACCACAGTTTACACCTTTCTTTTAGCAAACAAGTTTTTTATAATGTTAGCATGCCCAGGGGGTTTGGGCAGCCAGCTGACCTTGGACCCCCGGAGGTTTTTTTTCTCCCTACCTTTTCGTCTGTTTTGGTTTGTCTCATCTGTTGTCATGTGTAACGTCCTACCCATTCGATCCTCCTGTGTGCCACGCCCCCTCGTTAACCTCGTGTGAATTCCTGCGTTTCACCAGCTGTATCTCGTTTATATCATCAGTCCTATGTATTTTAGTCCGCGTTTCAGTATGTTTCCCCAGTCCAGTCATTGATGTTGTAAGGTTGTGTCGTGGTGTTCCCTACTCGTCTGTAATAAATCTTCGTTCACGTTACCTATTTGGACTCCTGATCCTGCTTCCCCACTCCGCACCCGGCACCGATCGTGACATCATGTGACTTTATTTCTTTTATTTCTTTGTCTCCCTTTTCCCTGTTGTTGAATTATTCTTTGTAAATAATGTAAAGAATGTATCACAACACACCTATGTAAAGCACCTTGGGGCAATTACAGTATGTTGTGGCGGGTGCTATATAAATTGAATTGAATTTGCAGGCAATCTGCAATTCATTGGTAGAAATAGCAAATAAGCATATGTTTATTTCTGCTCTGTATGTGGGTCCGTTGCTTCAAAAACATTGTGCCCTCTAGTATGAATATGGAGGCATAACGATTGATTGTTCTTGCTGATGTGTTCAATGTTGTTTTTATCCGGATGCCCAAGGTCCCAAGGGTATATCCTTAACCGCATACTTGTTTGCGATCTAGTAGGTGAAATATAGTATGCGTAGTGAGCAGTATGTCTGAAATGTCAGTATGGATGAGAACATAGGCAAACAGTACCGGGATGACATGCTATATTCTGCAAAATTCTGAAGTGTGCAGTGGATGGTCACTATGCTGTCCCACAAGGCCACTGGAGTGGCAACAAGAGATGACGAGTGTCACTTGCTCCGAAATTTATGGAGGAAGTGCCGTTTCTGTAGAAATTTAAGTGGAAAACAATACCCAGTTGCATAAGTCGACGCGAAAATATTTGCTTTTCTTTATAGTTTTTATCAGTTTTTAACTGTTATAGGGGTCAAGCTGGTAAACATCTATGTCAGATAATATGAAAGATGGCAGTATGTCTGAGTGCATGTATACTGTAGTCATGCATACATATATTACATTCCTTCGATATTCGTTAATAGTAGGTTTATCACAAAATTCACTACACAATGTGCAAGTATGCGTGCATTTTGGATGCGTCCCAAAGCTTAGTTCAGCCTTTTAACAAAGAAGCCCCACCGGGCGGGAACAAAATCCTGCAAGACATCAGTTCTTTCAGTGTTTTTTTTTCCTGTTTCAACTCATGTCATAGAACATTCTCCACAGGTGTGTTCACCTGTTATTGTAGAAGATGTAATATATATTGTTCTTACAGTGTGAAACACTTATTAATAAGGTTTTGGGGGAAAAAAGAAGTTCAAAAAGCAAACCACCTTGACAGTGAAATGCTCATTAGCCTATTTAACTGATATAGCTTTATCAGTGAGAAGAGCCAAGGCCAGGACCAGCCCATTCTATAGGTGCCTATCTGGTTAGGGGCTGCAAAATGACCTCGAAAAAAATCTGAAGAAACACCTCTGTTGCACTCTGTAGCATTAGTTATTTACACAGGTTTTAATATTTCAGTACTTTTCTTGTGAATCAGATGCAAACTAGTTAATCTAGTTAGCAGCCAGATACCCTGTGCTACTGAAATGTTTCTAAAATAAACAAATTCACAAAATTTGTGTTCTGCTGCTCAGGGGGGGTGGGTGGCTCAGCAGAATCTCGCCTCATGCACCCGAACACCAAGAGCCGGCTCTATGCACCTGTACCACGGCTCTGAATGTGTGTGAAATGAGACAGGACACAGATAATGGTATGGGGTTGGTTTTCATGGGTTCTGCTAGGTCCCATAATTCCAATGAAGGGAACTCTTAATGCTTCAGAATACCAAGCCACTGGACAATTCTATGCTTCCAATCCTGAGGGAACAGTTTGGGAAAGGCCCGATTCTGTTCCGGTGTGACTGTGGCCCAAGGCACAAAGCAAGTTCTATAAAGATATGGTGAGTTTACTGTGGAAGAACTTGACTTGCCCGCACCGATCCCTGACTTCAACCCCATCAAACACCTATATCGATGCCTATAGATTTAGAATGCGATGTCCTAAAAGTTCCTGTGGGTGTAATGCCCAGGTGTATCAATACTTTTAGTATATGTTCATTCAATTCAGTTAGAACATGCTTAAAGGAAAATGGGTATTATTGGTTCACATAAAAGAAAACATAATAGGAAGTTCACAGAGAATGAAGAGATTATTTTAGATAATGACAATACACTGAATTCACAATGAGTTGGTGGATGGGTGAAGATGGGTGATTTGTCTGAATCAGAAAAGATCACAAGACGGTACTTATATATAACAGCACAGTGGGCATTACACCTACACCTCTGCATAAATATTCATACATATTTTTAATATTTAGAGAAGTGTTAGAGTGGATCTGGCCTGATGCCAAGGTTATACCATTTTCTTATGCTACCTGCTGCCTGGAACAGACTCCAAACTCCAATGATCATTAACCGAAATATGTAGCTAGACGAGATGGGGGGATGTTAGAACACAGAAGTAATGGGGGGAGAGTTTATGGTAGCATTATACTGTAAAATACGGCAGTAGAGTTACTATGGATATACCCAAGGTAGATAACTGTGCTGTAACTATAGAAACAGAGCTCATACTGTATAATGCATGGTTTGGCCATTCATAGTCTTTCCTGTTAAGGCAATACTTTATTGTTAAAGCAATAACTGAAAAAGTATTGGAAAGATTTTTTTTAAACTGCAGACATATTACAGAGTAAAGAACTGTTCAAATTTGTTTAGACTGTTTAAATATCGCATCAAAATTGAATAATCACCACATAATTAGGGCATAGAATGTTGAGGATAACTCAAAAACTAATTGATGGATCTTTTTCAAACTTTGCCAAGCCAATATATGGGTGACATTTTTTGACAGATAACCCCAAATGTGAAGCAATGCCACTTAGAGGCAGCAAAGGGGAGGGTGAAAACAAATCAAATAATTCAAAAAATACTTGATAGATCTTATTACTACTTCACAAAAACATATGGATGAAGATCAGTCAAATGGCCCCAAAAATGAAGCATCAGTGCTCTGTAGCAGTAAAACAACTGCAGCTGTAGAAGATACTTGGTTTTGTAGACAAAATAACTCTAAACATACTTGATGGATTTTTTCAACCTCTACATACACATTGGAAGGTTGAAGATCTGGACCGGATCAAACTTTGAGACAAATCGCATCAAAAGTGAAGCAGCATTGCATAGTGATATCAAAGAGAAGGCTCAGACACTTCATCATATCAGCATGATAATTAAGCTATTGATAGATCTTCTCCAAATTTTGAAAAAAGCATTGTATGTACTTCTTTTGATGTTTGATGGATCTTATTACCACTTTGCGAAAACATAATTTGGATGAAAATCTACAGGAAGTCTACACTTGATACATCCAGAGACAAATCACCTCAAAACAGCAGCAGTAGCACTAGGTGGCAGCAGAGGACGGAAAGGGAGGCCGCAGAAGCCATCTTGTGAACACGGGAAATCTGAAAGTATGGAATTTTTTCCAAATTTGCCAGGAACATTGTATACGCCTTTGTTTCTCAGACTGTGGAGTTGTGTGATGATTTTCTGAATATTCTAAAATAAAGTTAATATATGTTTTTTGTCACCTGCCCCTCCACTTGGTTCCCCACTCCGTACGTGTAAATTTAATCAGTAACATTCTGGTAGCCAGTTGGCGAAATGTATTGTGGGGAAATTTATCATGGGGGAATTTAATCATGTCACTCAGCCCTAGTCCTAGTCAATTGTGGCTCATGAAAGAATAGGCAGGTATCTGGTCAACCTGATCACATTTAGACAAGTCACAAAAAGATCCACTTTGGCTGCATTATGGTAATATTTTTGGTATACGGAATAATTTCATTGGGTGAAATTTCTCTGCCCCCCCCCCTTGCCAAGATCTCAGAATAACATTGCTTTTGATAGCATTGTCTAAATACCTCTTACCACGGTATAATGTAAGGATGGGATGAAAGAATGAAGAATTAGACATGGCCCAGGCCTAATGTAGGGGAACTAGGAGTAGAGGTGGGGTGTGCGAGCAGCAGGGGTTAGATGGGGGTGGTGGGTGTGTTCGGGGGATACAGTGCTGTATGGCCAACAGCATCTAGTGAAAATTATAGTGTTTGGGGTCATGCATTTATTTGGTTAAGCTTCTAAAAGAGCCATGTACATTGTTGCTTAACTTATAAACAATGCATCCATGCAAAATATCTATGTCATTGTTATTATTAAATTAAACTTTATCAGACTTTTAGTGTTTGGTATTAAAGAGAGAAATTACAAAAGATTAAGTAAAATGTTATTGTCATTGCTGTTATTATGAGGCAGGAGGCTCGTTTTGGTTCAACCTACCCAAAGCAGAAATGTAACTGTGGTACAGTGAGGTTATTAGTAACCCAGGGGTCCACTCTGACTGTACTTATACCATCAGCATTACAGCTATACTTCCTATAAATCCCATGAACACTTCCTGAATGAAAGCGATAATTTTGCCGCTTATGACAAGCTTCCTTCTTGCATCTGAGTAGATGCAGAGCTGATGCTCCATACAGTAAACCCATTAATCCTCATGTGTCAGAAACTACCTGTGCCATGAATGGCCTATTTATATTCATATATTCACAAAGCTCTTAGCAGGTGAAAAACCTCTTTCTGATCCCCATACCATAGACTACGATACCTTCATTGCAGTATATGGGCATTTAGCTCCTATAATGATACTGCGGCACTACAGCCTAGATCAGCCAAAAATGACTTCCAGAAGGAAAGATGCATAAAGCGATCCTGTATAAAGTACTGTATGGCAGACTTAGGGACCTAAGGCGTCTACTGTGAAGCAGGATTACTGACCGACACTGAGATTTGGTGCCACATACATTTTTCTGGGGGGGGGTGGGGGGGACTTGCGGACATTACAGTTTGCTGAGCGGAGCAGGTATTACCTACCTATTACCTATAAAAGAGCAGTTCATACAGTGGTTAGGGTCCTTAGTTTATAAACCCCTTAGTTTACAAATTATTAGTTTACAATGTCAACATTACCTTTACCATCTTCATATTGTTCTCTTAGTAACCTTCCATTCAATTTCATTTCTTTACTGCATTTTCTCAATATTACATTATCTCAATGCACTTTACACTGTCCCTGCTCAAAGCCCCCAGTGAGCAAGCCAGAGGCGACAGTGGCAAGGAAGAACTCCCTTGAAGGAAGAAAGCTAGCGAGGAGTCAAAGGGGGAGTCCATCCTCCTGGCAGTGGAGGTCAAATGAACAAGGTGGTGAAATCCTAATTTATACAGTCCAAATTTTAAGACTGGAGTCTACAATACATGCAGAGGCAGGCAGGTGATGCCACTGTTTCTGACAGCAGGAAGAATGGTGTTACAGCAGCAGGGCAGGCAGGAGAGATATCACAGACAGGAGGGCAGGCAGGCAGGCCAGAAGGACGTCACAGGCAAATGGGCAATCAGGCCGGAAGGAGTCACAGGTAGGAGGGCGGGCAGGCTGGAAGGACATCGCAGGCAGAAGGGAAGGCAGGCCAGAAGGACATCACAGACAGGAGGGCGGGCAGGTAGGCTGGAAGGATGTCACAGGCAGACGGGCAGGCAGGCCGGAAGGATGTCACAGGCAGAAGGGTGGGCAGGCAGGCTGGAAGGACGTCATAGGCAGACGGGCAAGCTGGCCAGAAGGACATCACAGGCAGAAAGGCGGACAGGCTGGAAGGACGTCACAGACAGGCGGGCGGGCAGGCCGGAAGGACGTTACAGACAGGAGGGCGGGCAGGCAGGCTGGAAGGATGTAGTAGGCAGATGGGTGGGCAGGCAGGCCAAGGACGTCACAGGTAGATAGGCGGGCAGGCAGGCCAGAAGGATGTCACAGGCAGACGGGCAGTCAGGTCGGAAAGACATCACAGGCAGAAGGACAGGCAGGCCAGAAGGACGTCACAGACAGGAGGGCGGGCAGGCAGGCTGGAAGGACATCACAGATGGGAGGGCAGTCGGAAGGATGTCAAAGGCAGAAGGGTGGGCAGGCTGGAAGGACATCACAGGCAGAAAGGTGGACAGTCAGACTGGAAAGACGTCACAGGCAGACGGGCGTAGGCTGGAAGGATGTCATAGGCAGAAAGGCGGGCCGGAAGGACACCACAGACTGGAGGGCGGGCAGGCAGGCCGGAAGGACATCAGAGGCAGACGGGCAGTCAGGCCGGAAGGATGTCAGAGGCGGATGTGCAGGCAGGCAGGCCGGAAGGATGTCACAAGCAGACGGGCGGGCAGGCCAGAAGGACGTCACAGACAGGTGGGCAGACAGGCCGGAAGGACGTCACAGACAGGTGGGCAGACAGGCCGGAAGGACAGCACAGACAGGAGGGCGGGCAGGCAGGCTGGAAGAACATCACAGGCAGATGAGCGTAGGCTGGAAGGACGTCATAGGCAAAAGGGCGGGCAGACCGGAAGGACGTCATAGGCAGACAGGCCGGAAGGACATCACGGGCAGATGGGTGGGCAGGCAGGCCGGAAGGACGTCACAGACAGGAGGGCGGGCAGGCCAGAAGGATGTCACAGGCAGAAGGGTGGGCAGGCCGGAAGGACGTCACAGCCAGTTAGGCAGTCAGGCCAGAAGTACGTCACAGGTAGAAGGGTGGCCAGCCAGACCGGAAGGACGTCACAGGCAGACGGGTGCAGGCTGGAAGGACGTCACAAGCAGAAGGGTGGCCAGGCCAGAATGCTGTCAAGGGTAGTAGGGGCATTGCAGGCAGCACTCAGATGCTCTGTCATTGCCCATACTTGATTCTACATTGTGTGTCGATGTTGTTAATATGTCCCCTCCCGTTCTCCTGTCTGTCCATGTACTTACTGCTTTTCATTAATGAAGGGCATCTTCCGTGCTTCATGGGACTTCAGACCTGCTTCAAGGGGCCTGTTAAGAATTGTCCTAGCTGTGCACCTAACTGTGCGCACTTAATGTTCCCCATTCCTGTTGAAGGTCACTTGAGGTCATCCTCCAATTTATGAAGCACTGCTGGATTGACGGTCATCTCTGGGGTCGTTTCCCCCCTCTACCTGGCTGGTCTCTGGTCAGTCCCAGTGTCTGCTGTCTTAGAAACTTTCAGCCTGGAAGCAGTCTGCTGCTCAGGGTAGCCATTTGCCAGCAGAAACGGGATTAAACCAGGATTTAAAAATCTCCTATTTTTTTCCAGAGCTGTATATATATATGCATACACACACACACACACACGCAGACTCGCGTATCTATCTAAATGGGGACCTTTCATTCATTTCTATGGGAAAAACCCTAATCCCAATTATGACACCCTTACACCCTACCCAGCCCTAACCTTAACCATAAGTAACCAACCCAAATACAACCTTTTTGGCATTTTTAGTTTTTTGATTGTATTCACAGATTTTTATTTCAGTTTAGGTTATCCAAACTGGGACCTGAAAAGATGTTCCCAAAAGAAGGGAAATTTCAGGTATTGCCACACTTCGGGGACATTTTGGTCCTCAAATGTGATCTGTGCCAACCGACACACACACATACACACACACAGCCACAGACACCTATTCTTATGTTGTTCAATCTCAGTTCTTCAAAGGCAGCAATAATGGGGGCACAGAAGATGGAGCCGACAAGGCAAATTGAGTAGGAAAGTAATCTGAAGCATGTAAAGCTGTAATATGTATGCTGTCTGTGATACAGTTATACACCAGGAATGAGGCTAGGTTCATTCTGTTTGGATAAGTCTGAGTGCAGAGCTGGCTCAGCCATCAGAGATGGCTGACATCAGCACACTCAGCTCTTCAGCAAAAGTTATCCAGCAGGCCAGTGGGCAGTAAATGACAGTTTAACAGGGTTAGTAACAGTAATTGTATAGGACATAGCTCAGCACACACAGAGCTTTTGGAAAGTGGAAAACATCCCAGTTGAATGGAGAGTGTGGGAGAAAGTCAATTTACTGGACAGGGCAGCTGGAATTGCAGTACTCTCAGGGCAGATAAGTCTTTCCATGAGTATCAGAATGTGTAACAATGAGGGCATGGCAAGAGCAGGGAGAATGTCAGCGCTGCTGACTGCATGCTGGTAGTTACACAATCATATGGCACGCTGTCAGAACCAAGCATCAATTTCAGGGGTGATTTCCTCTTGTGAATAAGGTAAGAGATGCATCTTGGGTGAAGACAGAAATGTACTGGAAGCAGATATTGAAGGCGATAGATGGGAACAAGAAGGAAGAGAAAGGAAACAATTAAGTAATAAAGGCTTCCTCTCTCACCTTACACCTGCTTATTGAAACAATTATCTCATTAACCAATCATATGGCTGCAGTGTAATGCATAAAGACATGCAGGTACATGTCAGAAGCTTCAGTTTAATGTTTACATCAAACACCACAATGGGTAAAAAAATGGGATCTCAGTGAGTTAGACCTTGGCAATGTTGTTGGTGCCAGATGGGCTGGTTTGAGTATTTCTATAACTACTGATCTCCTGGTATTTTCACACACGACAGTCTGTAAAGTTTACTCAAAAGAAATATGCAGAGAGTTGCAGTTCTGCAGAGGGACCACCTTGTCGATGATAAGGTCAGAAGTGACTGGTTTGAACTGATGGAAAGACTATGGTGACTCAGATACCAACATTGAACAGCTGTGATGAGCATAACTGCATCTCAGAATGCACAACATGTCCTACATTGCGGCAGATGAGCTACAACACAATTTCTGCTGAGGCACACAGATGGTAGGTCAGAATTTGGCAACAACAGCATGAATCCATGGGCCCTGGTGTCAACAATCTATGCTGCTTGTGGTGGTGTAATGGTGTGGGGCAGAGCCATTTCTGTCCTCCTTTGTTCCTGTCCTCACGCTCCGTCACTGGAGAACACAGCTTTGAGCTCTGGCCCCGCTTCCCAGTCTGCAGCTCATTTCCTAAGTTTGTCTATTGATTCTTGCTTTCACTGCACTGCTCCTTGTTTGGTGGGAAAACAGCCACTCCCCTCCCACTGTCTCCACCGCGGGGGGTGTCCAGAGTGCCAACTGTGGCTCCCAAATGCTAAGCCTTCCTGATGCAGTGTGGTCTATACTGTATATTGACCACCACCCTGACATGTTCCCCGATGACCAGAGCAGGGTGCACTTCGTGAGCTCCTTGTTGACTGGTTGGGCCAGGGCATAGGCAACTGCACTGCGGACGAGAAGAGTGACATCCTGGACTCCAAGGCCACTTTCAAGACAACCTTTGCCGCCGTATTCGATCACCCCGCGGTGTGGTGCAGTTTGGGAGATCACCTCCTCAACCTGCGGCAGGGAAACCGGCCAGCGCCCAACTTCGCTCTTGAGTTCCGTACCCTCACTGCCGGGCTTGATTGACTGTCGTCTTGCCTGCAGGTCCTTTATCATTGGGCCCTTCACCCCGACTTGCAGGTGGAGATCGCCTGCAGAGGAGAGGTGTGCACATTCAAGGATTTCATCCGGCTGTCGATTGAGCTGGATAATCTTGTATGCGATCGACGGCTGCCCCCTTCGCCCAGCGATGTCCCAGGTGGGTGTGCTACATCCTCTCTCGAGCTCTATCAAGCAGGTTAGCGTTCTCATGACTGTGTCCTGGTTGGAGGGAGAACTATGGTTTAATGCCCTGGTGGATTCTGGGGTGGCGGGGAGCTTCACAGATGGTGGATTAGTTCACCGGCATGCGATTCCCCTGGAGCCTTTGTCTGCCCCTCTATCGGTCTGGGGAGTGAATGGGGTTCCTCTTTCAGGAGGCCAGGTGATGCACCAGACCCTCCCAATCCAGATGCAGGTGGGGGTTCTACACCGGGAGACAATGCGGTTCCTGGTGCTCCTGGCGGTCCAAGATGGTGTCATTCTTGGGCATTCAGGACCTTGAACGTCATCACATGGAAGCAGAGGGAGCCCCTACCCCTGATCCCTTCGGCGCTGGAACAACTGCGTGAAACCCTCATCTTTACCCGGCTGGACCTTCGCAGCGTCTAAAACCTGATCCACATCCAATCCGGCGATGAGTGGAAGACCGCCCTCATTACCAGCACAGGTCAGTTTGAATATCTCGTGATGCCTTATGGTTTAGCGAACAGCCTGTCCATCTTCCAGAGCTTTATGTGCCACACCTTCAGGGACATGTTGAACCACTTTGTAATTGTATACATCGATGACATACTGTACTGATTTACTTCCGAGGCGAACATGTAGACCACATCTGCCGGGTCCTCCAGCGGCTCCAGGAGAATCACTTGTTCGTCAAAGGAGAAAAATGTAAGTTCCATTGTCCAGTTATTAAGTTCCTGGGGTACTGGATCAGACCCAGTGGAGTAGGGATGGACGAGGAGAAGGTAAGAGCCGTTAGGGAGTGGCCCCAGCCTCGCTCCACCAATGAGCTCCACCGGTTCCTTGGTTTAACTTTTACAGGTGCATCATTAAAGGCTGACCCTGCTCTCCTCTGAGGTACCAACTCCGTGTTCTGGTGACCCTGGAGGCTGACGTCGCCTCCCACTCCCTCAAACACCTCTTCAACTCTGCTCTGGTTTTGATCCAGGCAGATCTGTCCCAGTCCTTTGTGGTGGAGGTCGACGCCTCGGATGCAGGGGTAGGAGCAATTCTGTCCCAAAGGCAACCAAACAACAGACCCCTGCGCCCGTGTGCATTCCATTCCCGCAAGCTCACTCTGGCAGAAAGCAATTACAACATGGGGAACCGGGAGCTGCTCGCCCTGAAACTCACCTTGGGGGAATGGCGACACTGGTTGGAGGGCACAAAGTATCCATTCCAGGTTTACACCGACCACCGCAATCTGGAGTACCTGAAAACTGCAAAGCGCCTTCACCCCCACCAAGGGCACTGCTCTTCACCCGATTCGATTTTAAGGTATCCTACATCCCAGGGTTGAAGAACGTTAAGGCCGATGCTGGATTTTGTGCTTAGCTGGATAACTTGTTGGATTTAAGGTACCCCAGTTTAAATTTACTTTTGTCATTTTCATGTAGCCCAGACTACCTTAAATCCAACAAATCATCCAGCAAGCAGGAAATCTTACTCCATGATACAGGCATAGGGACTGTGAGCTGAAATGTATATAAAGTAATGCTAAAAGGGCAAATTATACAAACTAGCCTAGATAACCAAAGGTGGTGTCACAGGTGAGAGAGAGGCAGGTGATGGAAGAAATGGTAGAGACATGATGTGGAGGGAAATACTCTTTTAATATCTCTAAAACCAATTAAGTGCTCTGCATTTCTACTGGCTCATTCACAGACTGAGCCCCTCACACCTGTCTATCAGCCCTTGGTTGGGCACTTACTAGATTGGCATTCACCCCACAGGATGATGGGAAGGAGGCCAGGTGAAACTTACCCTTTCCC
>JAODKL010000002.1:15587166-15601998 GCA_026780765.1 Petrocephalus schoutedeni
GGATTCTGGAGAGGATGATCTTGGTATAGGAGGCCATCCATTGTCTAAAATAACTGGAAATTCTGGACAAAGGTGAGAATAGTTTGTGTGCAATCAGATTAAAATATATTTGTATGTGTGTAAGTGTGTGGCTTATTGGGTCATCTTTGCTTTTCTAGGCTTGCCTGTGGCATCATTGCTCGCTCCGCTGGCCTTTTCCAAAACGCAAAACAGATCTGTGCCTGTGATGGAGTCACTCTCTGGGAGGAGAGAGATCGGCCTCTTGCAGGTCCTGGCCGCAGGGCCGCCGAGACACCAGCAGCCAATCTGTGAAGAGAAATGAATTTTATTACCCCGGCTGCTATTCCTCTCACACTGGAGAGCTGTGGAATGAAGGAGCACTGAGTCATGGGGTGACGTTTCTACTGCATGGCAGTAATATCAATTAATATTAATTAAATTAATTAAATATTAAAGCATATAATCATTTAAAAATGGTTACAGGCTATTGATTTATCTGGAATACAGTATTTGTAATGAATACTAATTCCAGTACAATTGCACAATTAAGAGATGAGATCCTTGCTTTTGCTGAATATTTTTTTCAACATGAACACCATATAGCTGGAGTGGGCAATTCCAGTCCTGGAGGGCCATGGTCCAGCACATTTTGGTGATGTCTCTGCTCAGAAACACCTGGTTCACCTCATCAGTTAATTGTTATGGTTCATTTAAACCTGACAAATAACTGGTGAGGTGAACCAGGTGTTCCTGAGCATGGAAATCACCATAACGTGCTGGGCCACGGCCTTTCAGGACCAGAATTGCCCACCCCTGCCATATAGGATGGCATATGCACTGTTCAGGACAGAAAGAACGAATCCTTGAGTTAGAAATGCTTAACTTAATCTCTGACAGGAATTTAGATGATTGACTTTAAACAATCTGCAAGTATGTGGAGTTTTTTCTGAGTTTTTTTCTCCATATCTAAGGAAATTCTAAGGAGAGTGACCTGTTTTATAAAACCGACATAAACTACTTTAATAGCTAAGACAATTGTTGGGTCAGAATGTTATTGCATCTTGGTTTTTGTTCCTCCTTCCCTTAAAAACATGCAAACATCTAAACAACAATCTGACATTTCATTATTACACTGCTAGATACATATATAGGTCTGAGGACCACCCCCCACCCCCCTCCCTCGCCGGAACAGGTGGCTGTTATGATCCTAGCTACGATATGTATATTTATTCAATAAATTACATATTCATCACTTTATTATATAATAGGCTTTGTGTTAATGATTTTGCCCAACTGCATGCTAATGTAAGTGTTCCAAAGCTAAGCATGTTTCAGATGGAGTAGACTAGGCTATGATGTTTGTTAGGTTAGGTGTACCGTATCAAAATGCATTTTCGCCTTATGATGTTTTTGCCTTAATTGTTGCTGGCCTGGTCCTAAACAGCTGGGGGCAGATGTGGAAGAGATGCCATTTTGCAATGGTTTTGTGATGGCAGGATTGCCAGGGTTCGGCACGTGGGCAGTGCCAAGAATCTTTTTTCACATTAAATGAGACCACTCTCCTATCCAATCTACTGTAGTACGATATGTTAAGTCTGTATACTGAGAATAACCTCAACACAAAGAGGAACACTGAATAAGATGTTGCTCTCTGTCATGTTGAGCAGTTGTCTTTTTTTTTTTGCATTGCTAATTAATTTTGCCTAAAGTATTTTGGTGAGCGCCTCCTCTTCCAAGAGGAGTTGAAATTGTGTTGTTCCCTTCCAGCCATTCTCTTGCACTGAAAGATGATTGCTTTGTTTTGTGTCCTATTGACCCAAGACTTTCGCATTAACCCTAGTTTTTGGACCTACTCTTTAGTTCCTCCTTGGCCTTCGCTCATGGGGTCCTACTTGGTTTTGTGTGTGGCATATGGTCCGGTCAGAACCCACCAGTGCAGATTGCTCCAGGTCAGCCTGAAGCTCTATAGATGTCTTGCATGATGTTTCTTTTTCTTTTTTTACAATCTGTACCAACCTTCACAGACTTATCTCACTTTAGTTCCTTCTTAACGCCACCGAAAATCTTAACAGTTCAATAACTGTGCAACTTCTTGATAACATTACAAACTTTTAAAGCAAGGATTTCAAATTCTTTGGCTATTACCTTGTAACCTGTTACACTTTATGATAATGGCAGTGCTCTCGTACAGGCCTCTTTTCCTCACCATTGTGAAAGATTAACTGCAAGCAATCAGCCCCTTTTATGCAGTAAAACCATCATTCATCGCTTATATCAGGTCATGTGAACGCTGAAGATTGAGCACAGGTGAGTCTTGTTTCCTACTTCGTTTGAGGAAGTAATTCAATGGTGCCAATGTGTGTAGTGTACATTTTATGTTTATATTTTTTATTTCACTATATTATTTTTTGTAGTTGTTCAGTAACTTTGAAAATGTTATTAAATATTCTGTTAATCTGCCTTTATTTCTGAAGATATTCTACATTTTGTACATACAGTTGAGGGTTGCCAATAATTCTGACTAGGACTAGGTAAGCAGTCATTATTGTGACTATGCATTGCTCTAAGCAAGTGGGCACTAGGTCTGTTTTGAATAAAATAGGCATGGTATTTTCCTCAATTACTTACAAATTATCCATCAGTACCATAAGAATCAGTGCTTTTCCATATAAACACGGCTATTTATAAGTTTATAATTTCATATGTAATATAGACGCTCCTTGAACAAAGACGTTATTGGACGCATAACCACCCCTTGAGGCTTTGGGAACCGCCCCTTAAGGTTATGGTCTGCATCAAGCAGCTTCTCAAATTAGTCTAGTGCCGCCTGGATGGGGGTATTATTTAGCAAGTAGGAACAAAATAGTCAAATGATCAGTTTCATTGTCTCATTCATAAAGGCAAAATGTTTCTCCCTTTTAGTTCCACTGGATGTCCATATAATGCCTTCCCAGAAATTGTTCCAGATCAGTTCAAATGTTTTGGGTATGAACACATTAAAAAAATGAAAAATTGTTGCGTACATCAGTTCACAAAAATCAAAAAAGTTATTAGCATTTAAATAGAATCCCTGTTTAACTGCATGGGTATATTCTGTTAAGAATCTTAAAAGTTACTTCTTTGGCTTTATTACTAATACAATATTTATCATAAATCCGTATTTTAGACCAGCTTACATCAACATAAGAAGCAACCCAGTGACAGTGTCTTCTTGAAGGGGGACTACCAGCATTCCTCATGATAGGTGGAATGTCTGCACTACATAAAATAAATGTAACGAAGAGCTATTAAATAATTACTATTAAGTAATGAATCCCAAACAATTCGGGCCAACTACAAACATGCGAAATAGAACAGTCAGCGAGCGTACTGAGGTATTGGTATTTAAACCGTGAGTTTTATATTTTAAAAAATGTACAGTTCTTGGAAGCGTATAAATTCATAGCGCATAACTGAATGAAATCACATTTGGCATTAGCGAATTACACACTTTTACATAACCAGCTTCTGGAATTTTCCGGTCCAGTTTACAATAAACCCGACTTGGTCGGAGAATTATTAGTATTATGGTCTCGCGAGAAGTGATGGAGGGACACGAAAGACTGAAAAAAAACGGAAACGGGCGCGACCATTTTGAAACAAGGAACTGCTTAGGTAAGATGGAAGCTTAAGTGTTCCCATATTCTGTTCTTTTTCCCCCTTTTCTTATTTAACATAGCTTACCCATTTCGGTTCGTTTTATATATTAACACTCAGTATAGAAGGTAAGCCACCTTATAAACGGCAGCACTGGTTAACATAGCGAAAAGCTTTGTGTCTTTGTCATCGCGGCCACTGTGTAATGAGACTCGTATAGCGGTTCGACGCGAGGCCGAAGTGCTTTGTTTTCTCTGCGCATATTTAGCTAGATATATATTACATTCACATCGTTTAAATATGTGGTTATACAATCCAAACAATAACTCGCCTAAGTGACTTGTACGAGTAAAGAGAAAACGTCGTGGATGCGCGTACCGACCAGGCCTCAGCCTTATTTAGCATTGTTGGCTAGCGTTGTGCTGTATGGCGCTAGCAAGCTAGCTTGCTCCCAATAAAGGGCATTGAGACTTCCGTTTATTCTCAAGCAGTTAAGTGGTTAGAAATGTGAAATGTGAGCTTTGGTAATAAAGATAAGCCGTTAGTTGTACTAACCGCTAAAGCAACGTCGAAAATATGTAGTAGTTCGTACAATTAGCATTTAGCCGAACGGCGTCGTGTTCCCGGAAGTATAGGCGCGTAAGTGGCCGCGCCACCGCCGCCTCATTGCTCTCCATCGTCTTGCCGTACGTATTGGCGCCTATGCTGTTTTAGCAAATCCGCAGCCCCTGCTTATTAAGCCGATGGAGTACGGCGGCTTCAAAGCGAATCTCATTAATCAGCATTTTAGCAGGCGAAAAACAGTATATTACGTAATACTGAAAGCTATGTAATAAACAGTTCAATATTATAATATAATACAGTGTATATATATATATATATATATTGTAGTTCCCTGAAAACTTGACAAATATTATGCTTTTAATAATAGTTCACATTTACCTGGTTTTTGAAAACGGGGGCAAGAGCTAAATAGTTATTTTAGTACAGATTGCAAAATGCCATAAAAAGGTATTGTGGAAATTTTAATACTTTCTCCAGACTTCTTTCTTGTACTGTTTTGCATAGTTAAGGGTTAAAAACATCAAATCAATGTGACGTTTTGTTGCTTAATAAATTGCCTTTTAACTTTATCTCTGTATCTCGTTCAAGGTCATTGATATTTAAACTGCATCCTCAATCATTTGAGGATGGGAGATATAAGCCAACACTTTTGCTGCTGAGACAATGAAGTACATTGAAATTAGTTAGAATGGTTTTCCACCATTTGTGGGTAGTAGCTTATTATTCGCCGTAAGAAACATTGAACTTGGCAGATCTTGCACGTCACTGAACAGACATGGAAGGAGCTGACGGTAGGCTTCAGATAAAAACCTATTTTATCTGAATAGGTAAATATAAACCCAGTGAGGTTTATAGATCAGCCTTCCTTGTTGTTCATTATGATTCTTGGCTGGAGGAGCGTTTGCATTTCTTATTCAAGTGGGAATTTTTTAGAAGTGCAGGGTATACATTATGTGGAGCATCTTCTTTCATTATTGTGAGTTACACCCTTGGCACTGACATGATTGTTTCTGTTGATTCTGTCTCCCTGTTACAGAAACCATGGATAAGAGCAACACGGTGAAGCTGTTTGTGGGAAATTTGGCACTGGACACGACCCAGGAAGAGCTGTCCTCCATCTTTGAGCCTTATGGGTCTGTGGTGAGCTGCAGTGTACTCAGGCAGTTTGCCTTTGTGCACCTGCAGGGTGAAGGTGCTGCCGCCAGAGCCATCAAGGAGTTGAATGGCCGTGAATTTCGTGGGCGTAACCTCGTCGTGGAGGAATCACGTGGGAGGCCATTACACTCGACCAAGGTGTTTGTGGGTAACCTGAGCGGCATGTGCACCACAGAGGACTTGCAGGAGCTTTTCCAGACATTTGGGAAAGTGCTGGAGTGTGACAAGGTCAAAGGTGAGTGGCACTCTACACCTGGGTCTTTCTTACTGCTGGGTAGGTACTTGAAGTTCTGAGGAAATGGTTGTGTTACTTTAACAGGGCAGTATTTGTACATTGTATTGTTTTTAGGACGGAACAATACACATGACTTACTTCACTTTGAACCTCCATTTCTGCAGTAATAGGAGCCATAATGAAGGTGATGTCTAAGCCCTCCTGGCCATGGCTCACCGGGTTATGCATTCTGAGTTTGTAGCTGTAAGCTTGAGTCATTCCCTCAGCTTGCCCTCCAGGTGGAGCCTAGCTCTCTCCATCTTGCCTTAATGCATACCTTTGGGTGGTGTGTAACTGGTGTATTAGCCATCTGTGAGTTTGAATTCTTTGGCTGGCAGCGTAATCAAATCACCGTTGCCCCAGTGCCCTTGGAGCGCTGTACACTGGCAGATCCACTCCTAGTACTCACTGTCACCTGTATATAGTATGTTTCATGGAGCACTTAGTGTGATATGAGAACCAAAAAATTCCTATGTGCCTGTACTCATTCTTTTCCAAATAAGCAATAGTCTGTTTTAATTCAGAATATTAGCTAGTTTATTTTAGTATTAGTTGTGCTCCATAAAATAGCAATAAAATTTAAAATTAAGATAATTGAAGGCAAGATTGCAAAGTGCTGCAGTATCATTGTGTGCCACTCCAAGAAGCTGTGGAGCAGAACTTGATTCCAGGTAGTTGCAGGTGCATGCCTTGACTCAGGCTGACAGCCAGGTTCTGCTCGTTCACAGGCTATGCCTTTGTGCACATGGAGAACAAAGAGGATGCACTGCAGGCCATCGAGGCTCTTCATGGGACCTCCTTCAAGGGCCGCCCGCTTTCTGTGGAGCTCTCCAAGGTGCAGCCCAGCAAGCAGGCGCCCACCGGCAAGATCCCCTGTGTGAGCTGCGGCAAGCAGGGTCACTATGCGGGGGAGTGCCCCATGGGCAAACCCACACTGGAGCAGTACCAGAGCCAGGCTGCTGTGCTGGCAGCTGCTGCCGCCGCTGCCGCCGGGCTTCCACTGCAGGTGCAGCAGAGCGTCCACAACTCTGTGTACAACACGTCCACCTTCGACCCGACGTACGCCGCCCTCACAGGCCTGACGAGCCGCAGCCGAAACGACGGCAATCCAGTCAGCCCGGCTGTGTACGGGGCCCTGGCTAGCCAGGTGTATGGCGCCGTCGCCAACCAGCTCTATGGCTCCATGGCCAATCAGGCGCTGACCTCTGGCGCCACCCAGGTGTACAGTGGCATGAGCAGTGCAGATTACGGCCAGGTGACAAACGACTCGGCCGCCGCCGCCGCCGTTGCCGCCGCCTACAACAGCCAGATGTACCCGCCGGCCGTGGCCAGCCCCATGTATCTGGGTGCTGGAGAGGTTCCCTCTGCCACAGCGGCGGTGAACCCCGCTTACAGCGTGGCGCCCGCCCTCTACAGTGCCAGTCCAGCCTATGGGAGCAGTGACCCGGCGGCACAGGCCATCTTCAAGGCGGCACGGGCACATTACTTTGCCCAAGGCCAGCAGGTCCTCGCCGAGCAGCAGTCGGGAACAAAGTCAGGCGAGCGAGACCGCAGCCCTTTGCGCCGCTCGGCCCCCTTGCTCCCAGACCCCGTGCCCAAACCGTTCATGCAGCAGAGGCCCAAACGTAGAGCCCTCCTGCCCACACCCTCAAGCCGGCCAGAGGATGGCGCTGCAGCAGAGGAAGATCCCATGGCGAGGTAGGCTGTGTGTTTGCTTGTGTTCATCCTGCCACGGCTTTTTAGCGGCAGTTCGGGCAGTCCAAATTGCTGCTGCTTTGTATGCTTACTTGTGCTTTCCTTATTTCAGGTATTATGCAGACTATTACCAGCAGTACCAACAGTACCCCCAGTACCAGTATGCCTACCCACCCCCAGACCCCCTGCCCCCTGTGCCTGGCCAGGATGCCCCTCAGCCTCCTGCCCCGGGTGCTGCCACGTCGCCCAGAGTGTATGAGCCGCCGCCTCCGCCGTCGTCGCACAAGGAGCCCCTCTTCCGCCGCCCTGAACTCCCCCCTCACACTCCAGAGCCCCCGTTCCGATAGTGGCCCTGCCCTCCCTCCCTCCCGTGGAGGCCGTGTGTGTGAGCGTGCCTGTCTGTGTGTACCAGGGTCTCTTTAAGGACTGTATCCCAACTTTGGTCCTCTGTCAACTCATTTATAGGCAGATCATTTGGAGGAAAGATTTGGTTTTATCCTTTAAACACGTACAATAATTGTATTACTCCTTTTGTTAAAAAAAGGTCTTTTTTTTTCCTCTTTTTTTGTTCACTGGTTGCTGGTTATATTCTTGGTATTTGTCATGTCATACAGCACTGACTGCGTTCCTTCTTTGGTATAATCACAATTTCAGGTATACTTTTTGGGAACTTTAATTGTAAAGCAGCCTGACATTCGGACTGTTACTTCAATATCCTACTGTTGTTGTCTTCGCAGTGCATTTAATACATTCTGGACATACATGGCCATCTGTCGCTCTTTTTTTGTCCCCCTCCCCTTCCTCAGTGTAATTTGGTGTAAAAACAACCCCCAAGATATATGGTAGGGTGAAGAGTTGAACACATGATGTGTCATATAGGTTCAGGGTTGGGCTCCGTTTCCTTGGTCCTAACAGCTGCTGGAGTGGCAGGGATATCGACAGCCCTGACATTTCTGCTTCTCGACGGGCTGTGGGGAAATGAGCAGGCGCCCAGGCAGGGGAGCACAGTGACACATTAGCTGTGAGACTCCCCCCTCCTCCCACTGCTGGGACTCTACTGCACACACACACTGCATCTATCTCTCACTGAGATGCAGCTGATAGCACGTGGCCTGTGGGCTGGCTGGCCAGTGAGCCTTTGGGATTGACTTGCCATATGATGGCAGCTAGCTTGCCAACCCATTCGCCTTCGCCCTGAAAGGGAATGGTGTGTGGTAGTGAAGATTTTTGTAACTGCTTTTACTTCATTGACCCTCTGGAGGTGTCCATAGGGTCCTCACTTGTTTGAACTTTAGTCATGTATCTAATCTTGTAAATAAAATGGAAAAAGGGACTCAATCCATTTTCATGTAGGTGTTTTGACTTTCTGTGGCCAAGTCTGTGCTGTATGTTCTGTCACTGAGGTGTTTGTGCCATGCTGCCAGCGGGTGCATTTTTGCTGCAGGTCTCACCCATGTGCCCCATCACCTCCTAGTGTACAATGTGCTCTCATTCCTACCTTTGTGACGCCTCCAGGTTGGATGCTGAGCTCAGAGCAGGCTGCTGTCTCTGGGTGCAGGGTTAGTGTAAGGCCCAGGAGTTATACAAGCCATGAAAGAACAATAGTATCCTGGGCTCTAGATGGTAACGAGCTGCATGGGTGTAGGACATGAGTATCGCAGCATTTATTAGCTTGTGTTATGAATGTGTACAAAGTCACAAAATTGACCAAAAGTAACTTTTACTTTAATGTTGCACAGTGTCTCTACAGCATAAAATCAAATCTTTCCAACCATTTCAAGGAACATTTGAACTATGTCTCAACAATGAGAACATTGTCTCTTTATTGAATGAAAAGCGTAGAGAGAAACAGCACATTTAGCCTTTACAAACGTGAAGTTGTAATAAAAAAATCCCTTATCACTAAAACCGTGAGCACGTAGAGAAATAAAATGATTTATCCATGATATTGAAAAATGTGTTCAGTTTGTGTACAGCTTTTTTTTGTAACTGGGTTCATGTTTTAAATTGGCATTCAAAATGAATTGTTTTTAAGTTTTATATCTCCCTTTATCAGATCATGAAAGGGTTAGAAATTTGAGATTGTTGAAACAATTTGTTCACCTTTGTGTGTTTCTGAAGTTGTATTAAATTGACTTGAGCTTCAGACCTTACTCCTTTGTGTTTTATAAGGGCATTTTGTCCAACATAAGATTCAAAGGAGTCCTGTGTGGTTTGTTTATATACTTTTGTTTTTTTGTTTTTTTTGTTTTTTTTTTTTTTAAATCTTGTCCATCCTGACACAACTGGTCAAGATCTTCCCGTTTTCTTTCTTGTCCAGCTCTCTCCTCTCCCTAGGAGTGTGAGTGACGGTTTTCCTTCCTTTGAGCACCAGCGGTCGATGTGATGGTGAGAACAGGGAGCGCTCACGCACACACGCGTGCACACACACTGAGCCCTGCTCATCTGCGTTCGTGACCCCGCTTTCCCAGGCCCTTGCATCTGGGGTGCTGTTAGGCTGAAAAGATGTAGATGTCATCTCCTTGTTGTTAGCATGTTTTTCCTTTAATTTTGAAATATCATGATACATATGTATTTGCATTAAAAATAAAGAATCTTAACAGTATTGTTAATAGGGCTTGCAGGGTTTTCATTACTTTTTATTCATATCAGGGTTTTTGTCTGTACAAAAACCACAGTCCACAAAATTAGCTGGGATGGGGACTTCGCATAGCCCAGTGCTGAACTGCACAGGTTCCAATGACACAGTGTATTCAGTACAGCTGCCACAGCATTTAGTGCTATCTGCAGTGCTTGCTGGTGTCCTGTTCCCGGTGAAATGTCAAGGAGATGCCCAGTGTAACGTGACTGACATTTTACTATGTGAATAGTGTTGTGGCAGGTGACCTAGATCAGAAATTAGGAGCAATCAGTGTTTTTTTTTTCTTTTTTTTTAAAATCAAGACAAACGAAGGTTCTCCGCTTATTTGGCACTTCGCAAAGAAGGGATGTTGGTTATTTTGCTGGCACTGCGGTTCTGCTTATCTGTTGCTATGATTATGGCCACTATTCTGTAGAAGTGCATGTTTCTCTGCTCATTCTGCTTTTCAAGACCATTTTTCCCCCTTTGACTAACTATTCCAACTGAATTAGGTCCCAAGCCACCGGACACCATGTGCGTGTGATGTGGGGGGAAGAAAATTAGCATCGCGAAATGCTGTGGAAGCGCCCCCCCCCCCCCTTCCCCTCAAGGTAAAAGCACAGATCCCGAATGACGTCTGCGCCTCAACAGTACACTTCCCCCCCGTCTACCCCATTCCAACATCCCGGGCACATGAAGGACGCTATGGATGGCAGAGGCTCATGGGTTACGCACTAACCAAAGACTGGAGTCAGTGGTGGCGAGCTGTTAGGGAGCACACGCACATACATACTGTGAAGTCGGCTTGGAGCTGTCTTCCATGTTTTGTGTTAGGTGCGTGAGCGATTGAGCGTGCGGGACAGTACCCACGTATGCCGTTTTAGGCCTGCTGGATCTGAGTGCCCCCCCACCCCCCCGAGCGCCTGCCCGCCGTACACGACGTTCGCCGCTGCCGTCGCCCCCACTTCTGGTTCTGCTCAGCCTTTTGCAACAGCAGCCCAACTGCCCAGGAGCCTGGTTCTGGTACCCCAGGGATTACCCAACTGTGGGGAATGTATAACAACTGGTAGTCTCAGGAGACCCAGTTTCTCAGAAGTGGGTTGGATTTTTCTTCTTTTTTTTTTTTTCTTTTTTTCCTTTTCCCCCTCTCCCCATCTTTGACTACTTGTGTGAAAGGGACTTGGATTGCCTGATCTGGCCCTGATTGGATTGCTTTATTCCAATTCTACCTAGGGGAGAAAAACTTCTCTGAGGCATCATTACAGTCATGTTTTTAATAAGTGGCGATCCAGTAGAATGATGGAAAAGCAGACCTATGTGAATGCATAGAGATTATGTATCTTTGTGCAAATTTCATTAGAGTCCCTCCAAAGCCCCCAGCCTTGCAAAACATCACATAGGATAGGCTTTTGGAATATATGATAAGCAGCATATGTTAGCAATCCTTTGGGAAGATTTTGGAAGGGCATAGTTGAACGTAGGTGGAAAGGGAAGTTGCTGGACATGTTGCATCGGCTTTTTCATGGTGTGTGTGTGAGGATTTTCCATTGGTACACGGGCGCACACATGCACACACAACTGAGGTGTTCCACCTGTGCTCTAAACAGCTGCAAGGCGCAGTGCTGTAGAGAGGCTGAGGTGAGACGGGGGTTCCCCTTTGTGTCGGCATCTCTGCATCACCCCACCGATGAAGGGATGGATGGATGGATGGAAGGTAAGCAATGCATGGGTCACCAGCTCCAGTCCATCCCCATTCCCTAACCCCCTCCACCATAGAGCCCCCATCCCGTATCCTGTACCTGGAGGGCAACAGGCACACTGTAAGCAGTCACACTAGCGGACTCCTAGTGCCATGCACTGGAGATTGTCGTTGTTGTGCTTGTAGGGCACTATACCAACTAAAGGTACTAAATAATAGCTTCTCTCTTTAACCTTAACTAATAATTTATGCCAGTTTGTCAGGTTTAAGTTGAGACCAGCGCAGATAGTCATTTCTTTGGGTAGGTTTGGTCCGTATGTACAATGAATGTCCCTTTAGCCACATTTATTGTGTAAGATCTTCCACTCTAATGGAAATAACCCCTCAATTGGACCTATCCACGTGTCTGGGAAAAGCCATAGTCTGAGAAATGCGGTGATTGGTTAGCTGATTCTCAGTTCCAGAGCCTGGGATTTTTTGTGACCAGTGCATTGAAGTATTGTGACCATTTTGAAACATTGTTTGCAGGGACATACACAACAGAACAGCTTTTTTTTTGCTGTATTTAGGTCCTGTTGAGCGCCATAGGTTTTGGGCACAGTGTGTGTTTTAAGCATTTTGGGCAGAAGTGTTAACTGTACATGAGCTCTCAGCCAGTTCAAATGGTGTGGTAAATTTAGAAAATGGAGGGTAAGACTTTCTAGGATGGCAAAATTAACATGTAGCTTAATTTGTCAGATGTGTAAGTTTATTCGATTTTGTTTAAATAGGATTGTTGGTTTTAAAATACTTGTTAGATTTATTATTGCATTAGAACTAATTTTACAGCCAGTAGAGTAGATGTTTACTTTTAAAAATCACACAATCAACAAAAAAATGGGGAAGTTTCAACTGTTTTACCTCAGGAAAAGGAACTTCAATTTTTATTTATTTTTTTTGTATTGATGATGTAACCATTGTATTGTCTGGTATTTGGGAATAAAATGATCTGTTGAGAAATTGTTGTGTATTTATTCCCTGGATGAAACTTCTGAAAATTGAACTTCTTGCTGTTGAGGGAAAATCTGCTTTAGGCGTAAGGGGAAAATATTGCCATCTGAGTGGGCCATTAAATCATTTTAGGTTCACAGTGATATATGCGACCTTCAACTGAAAAATTAAAAGATTTTCCCACGAACTGGAAACGGATATAACAAAGAAGCTGTTTCACGTTTTGTTTAAAATATGTTTGGATTTAGGTATCTTTCTAATCCGTATTAAAACTGAGAAAGTTGAATGCTGACTGGAAGCGAAAAAGTATTCTTGGGAAGTAAATGAGCTAGTAGGCAAAATGTATGGTACATTATTAATGCGCTAACTTGATTTAAAGTAAATATTGAAAATTGCAATGATCCCATCGTTCTCGAAAGTTTTATTATAAAGCCAAATGGCTACTCTTACTAAATGGGCAAACATACAATTATAAGCAGTACTCGAGATGAGGAGGGATGTCATCCCCCCTGAAATAAAAAGTCAATCATCCCCCTTCTAAAACGAACATCCCCCCGTTCCATCCCTTAAATAATAAAATTCACCCTCACCCCCTGATATTTTTACAACTCGACTACTGATTATAAGGAATTTATATTTCAATTGTATTAGAGTGCGGTTGGGTTTTTTAATCTTGCGGTTTCAAATAACACTCCAGTGTTGGTGAAGTGACCATGACAGAAGCTCAGTGGTAAACTTCAACTAGACAGCCGTTTAGAACCACGGACAGTAACGTGTCGGTAGTGAAAGAGCCGGCTCCTAAGCGAGAGCCATTTTCTCTAACTTGATAGAAGGCAAAATGTCTCCGCGGCACGGGCGGGTACTCCATTACACTAGTGTGCGGCGCGACCAGTCACGTGATGGGCCAGACAAAGTTCTTAGCAGCAGGTTATTTGGTATTTTGCTGTTTTATATGTAATCTTTTTATACCGAAATAACGCACAGTTACGGTATTAAGGAAGTAAGGTTTAGTACACATATCAATTATGGATGAAAACAGCGCTATATTTGGCGGAGGCAGAAGCGGTAAAACGAAGAGCCGTTTGGGAGCCGAAAGAGCCGAAATGCCCACAGTGACGGGCAGGTGTATCTGCAGGCCTTTCTTTATTGTCCTGAAAGTGCGTTTACGCAGCCAATAGCAAGATCCCATGCGTTTCCACGCGCTAATCCGCGGTCCTGATTGGCCAGACCGATCCTCAGTCCCGCCCCTCACATTGTGGGACTCCTCGCGTCCAGATGGGTCGTAATCTCCCCTTCCGCCTTTCATCCAGGGAGGATCGCTACGTCTCACCCCGTCTCTCTGTCGCTTTACTTCTGTTCAGTACTGCTGACGTCGTTAAAATAATAATAATGATGATAATGTAAGTCCAAAGGAGGAAGATGACAACGGTCGGAAAGCAGGTGCAATATAACAACAGTTACGGTGGAATACGGTGGAATCTCCTCCTGTATTACCAGTCTGGGGGAAGCCGCAGAGGAAGCCAGAGCTGTCTCCTACAGTATGAACTCCACTGAAATGTATGCCCAGCGTGTTAGCAAATAAAGGCTTAAAAACCCAAGTGTTTTAAAATAAATGTAAATGTATATAGCCTCACCCTTTGTTCCAAATATCACAAGTTGATGAGGTTCCATTTGTGCCAAAAATACGTCGATATGCATATGAGCTTTCCATTTGTGCCAAAATATGTCAATGGCTCACTGTCCATGTAGTCTGAATATGTAACAAAGCATTTGTCTATGATAAATGTATTTTTACAATGAGATTGCCTATGTCGATTGCTCACCTGATAAAACATTTGTTTGTGTCAATTCAACTTTACACCGTCCTTCTGTCGTCTTAACACCCCCTGTCGTTTTACTGTTGTATTGCATGACGACCGAACATGTCAACACGTCGTTACGCGTGTCGTCCTGGTGTGTCGTTTGACTGTGTGCTTGGGAATGTCCTTTTGACGTGTCGCTCTCTTTGTCGTTTGACTGCGTCGTTACGCGTGTCGTCCTGGTGTGTCGTTTGACTGTGTGCTTGGGAATGTCCTTTTGACGTGTCGCTCTCTTTGTCGTTTGACTGCGTCGTTACGCGTGTCGTCCTGGTGTGTCGTTTGACTGTGTGCTTGGGAATGTCCTTTTGACGTGTCGCTCTCTTTGTCGTTTGACTGCGTC
>JAODKL010000002.1:15616932-15628329 GCA_026780765.1 Petrocephalus schoutedeni
ATGTAAAGCGCCCTGGGACAACTCTGTTGTGAAGGGCGCTATATAAAAATAAACTGAATTGAATTGAATTGAATAATATAATTTATTGCCTTATAATATTGAGCGATGAACAATCTTTATTTCTTTACTCACTCACTCTTTACTCATCTCACTCACCTAAGCAGTCTTGCCCCATGTTCCCGCTTTTCTGCATTGGCATCAGTGCCTGTCGAATGGTTGCCTCCCAAACTGGGCCCGCCTTTCCCGCCAGGACGCAGTACACCACTGTCCCCGTCACCAGCTCGAAGGAGTGGCCACCGTCACATGACGACGGCGGGACGGACAGGTGCCCATCCCCTCGTACCTGCAGCACCTCAGACAGAGGCAGTTCCTAGAAGGTAATTTGCATAGTAGCTATTTTTCAAAAATAAAAAAGTCAAGACTTCCACTAAAGTAATAAGATCAGATCAATGAACTGTACAAATCATTGAATACAAAAAATAAATTAAATCAATTTTCAATTAATTTAAAATGTTTTAAGGATTCTAAAAAGCCTAAGGAATTGTGTTCATTGTAGACACTTGTCTACAAACAGAGGCACATTGGCTATCAAATCTGAGGGCATGATCATCATGAAGTGTACTACACCTACCTACATAAAACGGCATGTGGTGTACAAACAACTGCAAAGTATCTGCAAACATTGTAAAAGAAGAGCTACAAAATATTGAGGAGTTTATATATAACCCAGCCATCCTTAAACTCCTTTAGAGAAACAATGGAGCTGACGTTTCTTAAGAGACCAGAGGAGCTGTTAGATTAGCTGAAGCCAGACAGCTAGTATGCTTTTAAGTTAGTCTGACTAGCAGAATGCTGTGACAGTAGAACACATTTCATATTTTAGAGCAGGGATGTTAAACTCAGCCGCTGAAAGGGCCGAATAATAATCATCAATGAATTATATTTAATTAATTACAGTTTGACCCAAACTTTGCAGCTATTTGGTTGAAATCTGTCTTACAGTAATATTTATAAATGTGAATTCTGTAGTAAACATTATTCCTGAAAATTCCCATTTTTAAATAAAGCAGAACAGTGATTAAAAAAAAAAAAACCTCTGCAGATATAGAATTAAATCACATATGCTTTTATTTGACATTATTCACTGGATCATTGGTTAAAATGAGAAATAGGCTGAGTTTAGTTCTAAGAAGTTAGAACTAGAATATTATGCTGAATTTTATGCTAACTCTCTGCTACTGAACTTGTTGGTGTGGGGAGGGGCGGGACAGAGGGAAGGTGCAATGCGGGTTGGCATAGGGCCATCCCTGTGTAACGGGACACATACTCAGCCTGTGCCCTTCAGTTACATCACTTGCGGTTCAAAATGCACAGTGAAACATTTATTGACATGGGTGGAACCTAAATTCACAAGTAGATGTTCAGCATTATGCGTGAGTTATACAGTGACATTTTATCAACCCCCATGGGTAAATTCTCTTTTCACGCACCTCATCTTGCTCACCATGAGACAAACATACAAGTGAGAGTAAGCCTGGGGGTGACAGCACAGGGTCAGCCAGCATGTAGCACCCTTGGAGCTGGGGGTTAGGGGTTTTGCTCAAGGGTCCACAGAAATGTAACTGTTCTGCCAAGGCTGGGGCTTAAACCAGCAACCTTCCAATCCCTGGCACAGAGGCTTAGGCTACTGAGCTACACATCAGTTGGGCACTGCTAAAGCTGGCTAGTCAGTCATAATCGACAGTGCGGTAACATTTTGGTTACCCAGTAAATTACACTGGCACTGGAGATAGTAGTTTAGTAGAGTAGTTTGTAAGACCAAGACTGTTTGTTAGCTTCGTAATATCAAATTGGGAAATGTCGCTGGAAGCACAACCAACAGGCTAACTCATTGGAGGCGTTATCATCAGTGTGTATGTACTACTGCAGTAAGGCAGAAACAGCCTCTACAAGTTAGGGCATTTAAGGAGATTCAGACCAAGCTAAAAAAACACTTTTGATTCTTACAATGTGCAAATTAGCATCCCTTAGGTGTTTTTCAGACACGTCAACATCAGATACATTACCTACGGTTTACTTAATGTACCTAATTGTGTTTGTTTTTTTTCAGTATTAGTCATAAATGATTTCAAAACAAATTCTCTTTGCACCAAACCCTGAACCCAAAACCAAGGTTTATACCAAATCTTAATTTTTGTGTACTGTTACACCACTCTGCCTGAGCCACTTTAAACAGGATATCAAAATAATTTCCTGGGCTGTAAAGAATTTTGCTGTGGACCAGATGTGGCCTACAGATCTTCAGTTTGACATATGTGTTTCAGTGATTTAACAACAAAATACAAATGAAATCATACAGAATACAAGAGTACAAGTACTCAACAACAAACCTTGTAGTATTTCGTGCTGCTCTCATTCTGGTATAGAGTGATATTTTTTGTGTCCAGAATCCAGTAATGCCTTTTCCTCTGAAGAAGAATGAGAATTTAAGCCTGTTAAGCATCATTTTCCATTGTAATCATCAACAACATCTACAAATGTGTCCTTATATACAATAGTCATTGACGGCGTGTTTTTCGGTAGTGAGTCAGTATGTCGTACCATCGTATCAGTGCTTGTGTGGTGCACCAACCAGCCTTCCTTAAGCACACTGCTGTCTCTGCGCTTTAGATGGCGAACAGACTGTACCACCCGCATCAGGGGTATGTTACTGCCGAAGCAGGGGCTGTCAGGAAAGAGGACATGAAGAAGAAAGAGACAGGCTATTTATCAATATGCATACCTGACCATTCTTTTGTTATAGTGTACCCATGTGACATCATCTTCCATTGTAAGTACAGTTCCAGTAGTCAGAAACAGAAGTATGGAGGACGATAAAAATCCTTGTCATGGCATTCTTGCCGCACCCAAAGTATCAAGGATGCATCGGTGCATCCATGCCAACAAGAAAAGTCCCGTGATTCATTGTGTCCCAAGTTCATCCTTGGGAGGCTAGTTAGTGAGAGCGCTCTTGCCAAAACCACAAGTATGCTGTTTTTGGTGTAAGAAACATTCAGCGTTTGGATGCCTTCACACATCTGCAGGTTCCCCGTCTCCCCCTGTGTTACCTGATTTTGGGCTGGTCCTCCACGGAATCGTCAGTCAGATATGGATCCAGAGAGACTTCTGTATTCTTTACATCCAGAGGTAAACAGCTGGATGGATCCACATATATGTCTGTGTCAAACGTCTCAAATTTCTCAATGGAATTTGCTTCAGAATCTATATTAAAAAAGTAAATACACAAAACCTGACAAAAACCATTGCCAGTTTCCACCTCTGTCCTGCTTACCCCAATGTTTGATAACACTCTTGTTATTGTGTTGTAATGGTGTTTACTTTGCAAATTGTTAATATAAAATGAAACTTGAATATATGGGGTTACAATTGGCACCGCTGCACTATAACTCACAAATTACCCTTAAATGAGTTGAACTTGGTTTCCACAATTTCTTATTTAACGGTTAATATTATAGGACTTTGCAACATATTCTTTCACATTAGAAAAACAATGACACTGATGAAATAATTGACTTGATTATTAATATTTGGCATTGCATCCTCTGGGAAAAGTTTTTCCTATAGCAATGAATGACCTTCCTACCAATCATTCCACTGACTGTCTGAACCACTGTTCTTCTCACTCTGCTCCAGCTCTCCCAGATTTGATGGCAGTGGCACCTGATTGGGGTGGCCATCGGGGGCAGTGATATTTTTGGGGGTGGGTGTGATTTTTATGACATCATCATTATCATTATCCACTTAGTTTAAAGTGGAACATTGATAACTAATTTAAAATATGGGTAAATAATTAAAAATGCAAGAACCTGTTCATCCAGGAGCGCTGCAGTGTAAACAATATAGCCACGCAAACTGAGGGCAGGGATTTGTATCATAAAGCAGGATTTCTTTGAGGCTATTCGGAGGTAACTGTGGCTTTCTGATAAAATGAGACAACGTTGGTTTATATAGACTCATAGACCAATCAAAGTACCTTGAAAATTTCGATTATTCCTGATTGCATTTGTTAGACTTTGCTTTGTGATGCAGGCTCCAGGTCCTACACGGTTAACCATCCAATGGTGCATGACAGTTTTTAATGGTTTTGCTTCTGAAAAAAATCTCTATAGTCCCATTTGGAGATGTCCACAGGGTTCCAATGTGTGACTGTGGCCACCCATGATTCATGGATGCCTTCCCAAAACTGCAGTTTTCAGACTTTTCCACAAGTTTGCAATGGCATTTAGATCTAGGCCAGTGGTCACCAACTGGACCAAGAGATCTCTGGTGGTCAAAATATGGTGTTCTCACCACCACAGTCCAGGTTCAATTCTCAGCTAAAACATTCTCGCATCAAAAAACCTCCTCCAAGTTTGACTGTAGGGATGGCATCCTTTTCTTTGAAGGCTTTATTTTGTTTTCTGTGCACAGGACATTCAGCCAGAAGGACTGCGGCTTGTTCAGGTGTGTTTTGGTGAAATCCAGCTACGCATTCTCAGGTTTCATTATCAGTAGTGGATTTTTGGGTCACCTATGCCCTTCCTTTGAGTTAGTGACAGATGGTATGTTTTGCCTTGTGTTTAAAGGTCATCTTAAATCTGTCTGGCAGTTGACTGAAGTTTTCTCTCTAAAATTCACAGAATCTCTGAAATCCAGGGAGACTGGCTAGAGTGCCAAAGGTAACATTGTATAGAGTGGACATAGGAGCATTAAGGACTGGAGATAGAGTTGTAGCCTTCAGATTACACATGCCGTGTTACCTCCCCAGACAATCTGCTGATTTTCCTCCTTTCTCCATGTTCAGTTTAGTACGCAGGCACAAAACATCAGAATGAGAATGAACATTTTTCTATTCAAACTGGATGAATAGATACTTGTTACATTGCAGGCACCTGTTACTCATTTCTGGGGAGTTTAATTCCAAATGACAGGAAAATCTGCTTGAAAAAAAGTGCCAGTAATATTGTGACCATATTAGGATGTCTGCATGGAATAAACTACGATTTAGTAGTTCAAACTTCTTGTGTTGTTTCATTAAAAAGTGGAAATACATGTGTGAATACCAAAGCATTTTTATTTCCAGAAATTGTCTAGAAGAACTGGTACATTATTTGGGAAAAGAAAAAGCGCAAAGGTGCCAGTTTTTTGGCTGATGTCTCACCTTCCCCATTGGCCGTATAAATAGGGTCAGCTGTTACGGCCCGCCCCCGCCCACCTCCCCTTGATGTCTCACCTTCCCCATTGGCTGTCCTCCTCTCCCCAGGACAGTCACTGGGGACCTGCGCCACACACTGACGATGGCAGGTAAACTTGCAATCTGTTTCAAGGGAAGATAGTTTTCACCAGGAAACAAACATTAAGCATATACAGCAGTACTGTGCAGAAGTTTTAGGACTTAGAAATTGTTTAAGGATATCTTGTATTTTGGATATTCTGGATTGTAAGTGTACAATAGCTAACGTTTAACATTAGAATATATACAAACTAGAAAAAATGCTGTTGGAACAACAGCATTGTATTCCCCAGACAGCCCCGTTACACCCTCGCACTATCCTCCAACACCCCCAACCTCTACGATCTCTACAATCACTGAATGGATCAACTGGATAATGTTGTATTACTTTTTCACTTGCACTATGAACAACATTTTCCATATCATAACAGTAAGAAGATCCAGAAAATATTTTCAGAGTTACTGCCCAAACAGTATCTAGTGTCTGATAGTGGCCTTTTCTATGCCATCACTATGTGGTACTGCTTCAATTTTGCTGCAATCTGTCTCCCAGCAATCAGCTCCAGTCTGTTAATGTGTCTGAAAAAGGTTTGAAAAAGGTCTTTCAAATACGTTAATGAGTAAGTGTCTGTGGGCCCTGGAACACAATAAAGAGTAATGTAACAAAAAAGTAACAACAATTTCTTCAACGAAAAGTCCCTGATATCTAGTTGGACAACTGAAAGAACACTGCCTTGGCCCCCATACCCCAGGGCAGCCCAGCGCACCCTTGCCACTCCATGTATTCGTATAATTTCACCAACAGCTTGCTTAATATTACAAGGTACTGAATTGACAAAACAAGTTTAATAAATACAATGTTATGCTGGATGATGGTCAACTTCAGTGAAGTTTTGACATGGTGAGCTAAAACACTTTGAAAAACATAAAAGTACAGTTTTACACTAACATTAATATAATCTAAAGAGAATTTTCTTTGGCAGCATACAACTTTTGCCCAGTACTGTTTAAATAGTTACTAGCGTAATAATAGGGGACTTTATATCTCTTAATTCTCATTGCAGATGGATGCAAAGAAAGCACATAAAAGCAATAAGTAGTAATAAATAAAGTAATAATAAATATTTTTTTTTCTATTCAGGTCACTAGTCTGCTTTTTATACAGTGTCTCTAGAATTTATCGCTGATCCATACATGGGCCTAAATTGTTTCAATTGTAAATAAGTCAGGAATTAGGATAATACCACTTACACTGTGTATACAGGGTTGCCAACTGTCATGCATCTGGCATGTCACACTCTCAGACTCTCACACTCATGCAAGAAATCTTACGGCTAATCGATATTATTCCACTATAAACCTAAAATCAGCTCCATCAAAAGCATTGGGGTAGTTTTCAAAACCCCATTTGCAAGGTAATAAATCTGTTAGATACATGTGCATGTATGTACAGACCTGTCTCGAATTGAAAATCTCACTGCAGGCATCTGACCGAAGTTGGTCACCCTGTGTACATCACATTTATTTAGCAAAGGCTTTTATCCAAAGGGACGTACAATTGCTAATGTGGGGTCAGCTAGTATCCCGGTAGCAATTAGGGGTCAGGGCCTTCCCTGACACTGAAACCACCAAGGAAGGGATTTCAGCCAGTGAGCTTCCCATCACAGACACACCGTCCCAAGTCATTCAGCCACACAGCGCCAGCACTACAGCTGGATCACATTCATACGTCAATATTAAAGGAATGCTTTACCGGAGCACTGCAGGCCCTGGCGGAAGAGGCCCTTCAGCATGCCATGGCAGAGCTGGCAAGTGGCGGCCTTTTTGTAGGTGTGAATGTGAAAGGTGTGGGGCACAGGCATGCGGCCCGGCTCGGCCTGACCACTGGCCAGCCACAGCGGCCCCTCCACCCATGAGGTGGGCCGCAACCGGGACCCCGGCTTCGACATGCTGATCTGCGGAGAGAGGGAGAGTGGACTGGAGTGCAGCCAGCGTGGCACGGTGGCTAAAGTTAGGAGCGTAAGGGGCTCTCCCTGCACCTCCTCCAGGCTCCCCCCGGCCTGTGTGGACAGGGACGACATCCTAGGCCGTCCGGGCTGGAAGAGGGACAGGCTGGGGCCACAGCGCCGCCGCACACGGTTGCAGTCTTTAGTCAACTTTAGGACACAACGTTTGTGGAAGTCCAGCCCACAAGCTACGAAACGGAAGGAAGGGGTCCACTTAGAATTCAATTTTTCCACATTTCATTTTTTGTGTAACATTTTAAGGCCTAGATTTAAAAAAATTGATTTTTTCTATTGTAACAAATAAATAACTGATTTCCTATATGTAAGTACTGGACTGTAGAAAGGATACGGACGGCTTGGGGCATACCTTTACACTTGAGGCCTTGCCGTACGAGACCCCACAGCATCTCACCACAGTGGTTACAGAACGTCGGGGTGCGATATGATTGTACAACCAAGACGTGAGCACTGAGCCTCGTCTCAGTCCTGGAAGTGGAGCCTGACGACATCATTGACTGTCAGTAAAACTTCCTGCAGCATTTAACTGGTATGCCAAGACTACCCTACACATTTAAGTAGCATAATAAAGCACTGTATGGCCTGGTAGCAATCAGAATCAGAAAATGATTTGACTTTATTGATCCTGGAGGAAATTGCTCTACAAGACCTGCATATCCAGTGGCAGTGTTTACCATGGCATGGAGACATAGATGCCGTGCTTGTGATTTGATGGTGCGTCTGCAGGTCTGTCATATTGGAGGGGTCAAGATACAATGTGTATTGGGAGATGCCTACACATCTCTACAAAGTGGACTGCAACTCATTTAATTCTGAATTGATTTTTTATGAACTTTGGATTGTTATAAATGTGTAGTATTGTATTATTATACATGCAATAATAATATCATATAATTCTTATAGTATAATTATAAAACAGTGACCTGATCACAGGCACTGAGACTTAGCCCACGGAGTTATTGAGCCAGTGTATTTTTCTACTAGTAGCTCCAGTAGACTCCAATATGGTGGACCCGCAGATGGATAATGGTGACCTACAACAATGGCCAATGAGGTATCTATGTTTTCACATCTGTGAAGCTATGCATTTGCATGGGGCCTCTGGGGCTTGGTGCCCCCTGTTGGCCACCTTCACTTCACTGGGGCAATCCTGCAGCAGCTTACCGGACAGCACCACCTCGAGTAGATCTCCATCCTGTAGTGTGTCATTGTCCCTCAGTCTCTTAAGAAGGTTCTCAGAACTGGGTTCATGCCGGAAGAGCAGGACATTCTCCCTCTGTTCTATTACTGAGCATTTTGGATCCTGTCAGAACATAACATCAGTTCCTCAGTCAATTAATAAATGGATCGTACGGGGTCTTGTTTATAAAACACACTGCAAAGAGATTTAATTTCTTTAATTTAGGTGATAATGTGACATCAGTGCGCTGTCACTGTATTACACTGTACTTAGTATAGTACTTCAGTTACACAGGGAAAAGGGCACTGCAATATAGAGTGTACATGAAAAATTTTGTATTGATATGGATGTTTTCTTTTAATATAAAAAAATGCAAGAATAGGCATGTCCACCCTGTCAGGAATAGAAGCACGCAAAAGAGGACAGTGACAGGGTGCACAACAACAATATGGACATAGATGTTGTTTTTTACTAAAGTGAGCATTTGATGATCATATAATTGTGATTATGTGACCTTATGTTTCAAAAACACATTTGAATATCCTAACATTATTGTAGGCAATTGTATATTTTAGAGGTTGGCCTATATTGTTTTTCCATGGCCAATTATTGCTGGTCGATGGGCCAATCGCCCAGATTTGTGATCGATGTGCATTTGCTTTTATGTGCTTTCTTTGCATCCATCTGCAATGAGAATTAAGAGATATAAAGTCCCCTATTAAAATAAGGCTGCACATTATAGATAACATTGCTGGCTCATACAGCAGCGTACTGCATTCACTAAAGAAAAAACACCGGTCTGTTTGTCTGAATTAACGGGATAAACTTTACATAAAACACACTTGGATGTTGTCTATCTCTTTAGTGAATGCACGATGCTTCCGTAGGCTCACGTTATCACCACAACAAGGGTCATTATTCGGACATTTTCAGCGGTGTAACTGGGAAAGCGGGCAGGCTTTTCATTATGGAAATAGCTCACAGGAGCTCCGTGGTTTTTGTACCTTCAGTGTGCAGGACTGTAATGTTTTAATTAGGGGAAACATCAGCTGCTTTACCTTCGAATCTCAGCACATTAAATGGAACATTAAATGAAGCAGCGGGGAGAGAGCGAAGAAGAGACGGCTGTGCAGGTGCAGTAGTGCACCTTGTTATTACTTAATATAGGTGAGTGTCAAAATAAAACACAGATACCGATAATCAGCAAATTGCCTAATATTGGCCCCCAATAATCGGCCAGGCTGATAATCGGTCGACCCCTAGTATATTTCATTACCACACAGTGGACATGTTAATCTGAAACACAGGCAATTATAGAAACAACATAAAAAAATCCGAAAACAAAAAAAGAATACTTGACTGAGCTTGCAAAAGTTGTGCTCACTCAATTAAGGGAAGGACAGTCAAAGGTCGGTCTCTTAAAGGGGCAGTTACCCCAATACCAAAGGGTGGACAGCAATTCCAAGGACACACTCAAAATGCTTAATATTGCAATGAAAAATGCAGCTAACTCATTAAAAGATTTGAATTACGTGATTTGAATTACCTTGTTTATAACTGTGTAGTTTATTTTACATTTTTGTTATTTAATCACTTAAAATACATATTGGGTACCTGGGACATGTGAAAACCCTCTACAGTCCATGAAACAACAAAAATAGAAAGTGTTTTGCAATATCTACATGACATTTGAAACACTATACTGAGGCGAGCAAAGGCACCCCATACTATAATAATCTGGCAGTGTGCAGACCCCTCTGATGCTGTAAGTTTGAGGATTTCTGCCTATTGGTGATAGTCAATGGCACAAAAGTTAAGATAAAAAAAATAAAAACAAATTAAACTCAAATGCAAAAAACTAATTTTCCATTACCGTGAGATGTCTGTTGCTGCAGAAAAAGAGATAACAGGAGGTGGAGAGTGAGAACTGTGGTTGGAAATTTAAGAGCGGATGTGCAAAACCACCAATGAGCCAGTGCAGCCAGATGATGACTAAACAAAGGTCATCTGCTAAGCAGCGTGACAGAGAGCAGACGCACGCCTGGGGACGGCCCATGTGCTCACAGAAGCTCAGGTGGAGCCACTGTGATAAGGATCTGCTCTTTTCTCTTTTAAGCTTCTTTAAAGCACTACAGTTAAAGGTAAAGAAACCACATATCTTCCACATATTTAAAAGCACAATTCCACTCTCTTTCCAATTCCAGTTTCATTAATGGTTCTCATAGGAGCAGAAAAATGGGTATTTGACGTTCTGTTAGTGAAATTAATATGGTGCATTCAAAAAAAGAACTGTTGCATAATATTATAGAGTAGATGTTGAAAAGACAGAAACCTGCACCTTGTGTATTCATCTGATGGTTTGGGCACAGACAAGCATGTGAAAGCAATTAACACTGTGCTCACGTACTTACCCTCTTGGCAATTATCTGGATGGCCCGTTTCCTCATGTTATGAAAGCTGAGCTGAGCTCTGGGAAGCCACACTGACTCCCTAAGGAGCCCAATCTGTAGCTGGATCAATGCCAGGCCCTGGGAGCGCTGAGGGGCACAAGGAAGCCTTCCTGGTGTGTCAGGGGGGTTCACTGACATCACTGACAGAGTGGCTAGAGACACAGCATCAGTGACCAGGCAGAGCCATCATTACAGAGGAACACAGAGAGACATGTCAGTGAGCTGGAGACGCAGCATCAGTCACTGTCATGAGCCATCATTACACAGGAACGCAGAGGAACATGTCAGTGAGCTGGGGACACAGCATCAATCACTGAGCAGAGCCATCTTTGCACAGGAACACAGAGAGACATGTCAGTGAGCTGGGGACACAGCATCAATCACTGAGCAGAGCCATCTTTACACAGGAACACAGAGAGACATGTCAGTGAGCTGGGGACACAGCATCAATCACTGAGCAGAGCCATCTTT
>JAODKL010000002.1:15741287-15751883 GCA_026780765.1 Petrocephalus schoutedeni
GATCTGAGTGGTCTGTTAGGTTTATATTCAGTGAGCATATCTGCAATGTATTTAGGTCCTAGGCCATTGAGTGATTTTATAAACAAGCAGAAGTACTTTAAAATCAATTCTAAATACAACAGGAAGCCAGTGTAGGGACCTGAGGACTGGTGTGATAATATGCATCTCATTCATATTTTAGTACAAATCATAGGCGTAAGTAAATGCCTATATAGTACCGAAAAGCTGGCAAATGTTTTGCGTGTCATTGAAAGTCCTGGTGATTATTGTGAATGCAGCATACAATTGCAAATACATAGTGATGTGATATTGTGCAGCCCTACACAAAACTCATAAATAATGACAAAGAAAGGTTATTTACACAGCTAGGTGGTGCTGGCACACTGGGTGAAAACAGAAATATTGAAAAAGCATTTGAGCTTGTGTCAAGAGAGGCATAGATGCAGAAATGGTGATCAGGGGCTTTGAATAGTCCCTTAACATTAGAAAACAGACAGTGTGGGTTTCTATTATTGCTGTTTATGAGATTGGAGTAGTAGACAGATTTAACATTATAATTATAATTATATAGCATCCTTATAACAAGTAACGTGTTCTGTGTAGGCCTCAGCATGGACAGTCAGGTGGGTTTCCTTGAGCAGTTGCTCAAGTCTTTGGCCTGTTTCATAGAACGAAGCTTGGGAGTATACCAAGGGTCAGAGACATCGAAGCACACCAGTTTGGTTTTTAAGGGGTCACACAGCACTGTGTTGAGAATGGATACAAGCAGGGGTACATTTGGTGGACAGAGCTGCAGAGATAACTTGGGACAGGATGTTAGTCAACAGAGTTACGAAATACGTCATTTATCAAGCTGACGAGCAAAAGGTAGTGGAAAAGAAAACCAGATGGACTTGTGGTCAGAGAAAACAGAGGAGTGAAGTTTGGAAATAGACAGAGTAAAGGAACACGTTAAGTCAAGTGTGTGGCCTTTACAGTGAGTAGGGAATGACGCTGTGTAATGTGGTGGCGGTCAAGGATTGAAAGTAAATCATCTGAAGTCTTGGAGTCAGGTGGTCAGTATGGATATTAACATCACCAAAAAACAGCAGACTTGAGGAGAGAGAGATGGAGATGGTAAGGAGTTAAGAGAGTTCAAAGAGAAATGTATTTGGCGGATGGTAAATCAGCAAGATTGTAATAGAGCAGGACAATTTAAATGCAAGATATTCAAAAGATGTAACTGTAGTAAGATCAACTTCAGTGATTTTGAGATTTTTGCTAGAAATTACAGCAAGACCAAAGGTTAACAAATGTAGCTTAAATTAGGGGGTTTGGATTGATTCAGGACATAAAACTCTCCTGGTGGCTGCCAGGTTTCAGTGAGAAACAGCATCAACATTATTATCCATGATCACTTCATGCAGAACAGAATGTTTAGTGGAGATGAAGCAAAGGCTCAGAAGTGTACAGTTAACAAGTTGTGACTTGAGTGGAGTCTGGGGTAGAGTACAGCACACTGAGTAGAGAAAGCAGTCCAGTTATCCAGAGGCGCAGGTGAGAAAATTTCGATACCGCCTTGTGCGTACAATGCCTGCTTGGCACGTAGCAGAGGCAGCTGCTCTGGGGAGTCGGTTGTTGTCGATAAAACATTTGAGTTCTTTGGCAGAATAATGGTATAATCAGGGAACAGAAGTGCAATTAGCAGTGGAAGAATGCCACCACATTGCCTGTGCCCCTCCTGGGTCTCACGTGCATACCTCCTTGCATCCAGCAGACTGGATACCATGTGCCTCAGCTTTGGGGGTTGAAGGGGTTGCCAGTGCTATGAGGACCACCTCTTGTTCTAGCGGATGTCCTCCTGGGCTGATCCCACAGACTGGAGGATCCCTGAGGCCAGAGCTCTCTTCTAGTCTGTACATCGGAAGCTTTCACTCCTCCCAGGCCCGAATCCCCAAGAGGCGTTGAAGGTGTGGTGCCTACAAGCTGAGGTGTAGGACATTTTTGAGCATGCGGCCACGCAGCTAGCCGCCGATCCGCCTGCTGGCTCCTCGAAGCCACCCATCACCTCCAGTCACTGGAAATGGAAACGGAGGAAGCCTGTAAACTGGACCTGCTGCAGCTAGAGTCAGGTGAGAATGCTGCCACTCCTCTTGTGCCCAGTGCAGGTGATCTCTGCTCCACCCGATCTTCCAGGCCATGGGGAGTTCACTGCCACCTCACCTCCAGTGTCTAACCCAAGAGAGACTGCTACACAGATTCTGATCCCGAGCCCATCCATGCAAATATTGCAGTCCCGCTTTCGGTTCAGAAGGTACCTTTTGTTCCGTGCTCCAGGATCTCAGCCCAGAGAGGGCCTCTCCGCCCAAGTCCCAGGCTTCCTGCCCAGTGAGGGCTGCTCCGCCCATGCTCCAGATTCCCAGCCCAGAGAGAGTTGCTCTGCGCATGCTCTGGACTCCCAGACCCCAGAGGCCTGCTCTGCTCGAACATGGCCCAGAGACCACGCCTCTTATTGGAACAGCCAGCTGGATTACTTCACCTGCTCAGCCTCACCTGCCGTCTTGCAGGGATGGCCCTTCTTACCTCCAGAGGTCCTGGCTCTACTCCACTTGCCGCCTCCTGCTTCCTGCTTCTGGTTGTGCTGGCACCACCTCCGGGTGTCTGGACTCCGGCCCGCTCGCCAACGCCCAACTACCAGAGTGATGACAGGCCAGGTTGGGCCCTCCCTGATGATGCTCAGCAAGAAGACCCACCAGGCCAGGACTGTTCCATGGGCCCACAGCCACAGTTTAGCATCTGCACCGACCCGGTCTGAAGTATTTGTGCGGTCAATAGTATCGAAGAAGAGGGGCTGGTCATGCCTAGGTCTGGCCGGAGATGTCTGCTCAGGCACCTTTTCTGCTGCAGTCCAGGGGAGAGGAATCATGGTGCCCTCCTGCTCCCTTTCCTGTCCCGGCTCCTGTCCTATAGGTCACTTGTTGCCCTCCTGCCCCTGCCCTGCAGTCCCAGCGGCACCCTCCTGTCTAGCAGTCCCCTCGGTACCTTCTTGTCCTCTACCTGAGGATGGCCCCTGGAAAACCAGCAGCCCAGGGTTGTTGCCCGGCTTTGCAGGGTCCAGTGTCATATTGTGTATCATGTATGCTTTCCCTTTGATCCCTGGCGTTACCATTGTCTACTCCGTGTCCCTAGTTGTGCCATGTGTCTGGTCCTGTGTCCCTAGTTTTGTCTTCTGGCCTTGTGTGTCTGCCACAGTATTTGGTTCTGTTGTCCAGGCCCTGGTGTTCTGTGGTGTGTTCCATCCTGTCCTGTCTTGTCCGGTCCCGGAGCTCTGCCCCCGTGAATCCAGCCACGTGTCCTGTCCTACCCTGTCTGGTCCCGTGTCCCAGTCCTAGCCCCGTGTGTCCGCCCTGTCATTCAGTTCTGTTGGTCCCCTCCCCTGCTCGCCCTTCATGGCTGGAGGGCACACTTTGGAGTGGGGTACTGTCATGTCCTCCCTGCCATGTCTGCCTGACCCTCCTGTCTCCTCCTTGGCATAGCCCCAACAAGTTACACCTGGGGTTTGTTGCACAAAACACCTCAAGTTAAGATTTTCCTTATAGTTCGAGTAAGGGTTCCTTAAAATAAAGTCGGTTGCACAAAACACCCTTAATTCTTCTCCTTAAGATTTAGCATTATAGATTTGACCGGCAGTCGATTTATAATTTTATATGCCCCCTGACAAGTTCATATTTTTTAATTAAATCTGGCTATCGCTGGCAAGTTTCAATGTAGAAATCTGCAGGCACATGCAAAAAGAGAAAACAAGATCAACAGATGGATCGGGACAGCACCGGCAGTAATGTGGATGCTAAACCGTTCTGTTTTGGTGAACAGGGAGCTGAAGGAATCTACGTTCCTACGCTCACCTATGCACCTATACCTCTGTAGGGGGGCTGAGCTCAGCATTAGAGATAGGGTGAGGAACTCGGACATTTAGGAGGTGCTCAAAGTAGAGCCACTACTCCTCCACATCATGAGAGGCAAGAAATAGATGGATGGTAACTGAGATACAAAAATAAGAGTGTCCAGCATACATTCTTTGTCTATATTTTTTTCTCCACTGTGTTTTCACAGCTTTGTTGTTGTTTTTGCTGTTCAGTAACTTTGGACATTATATTAAATATTCTGATTACACAAAATTGGTTTATTTGTATTTGTCGACATTTGTACAATTATACATTTAGGGCAGAATCAAATGTTGTTGATTTTGCTTTACATCTTTGAATGAACTTACAAAATTAGTTTTCTGATGCTGGGGGTGGGTGGGGGCAGTGCCTGGGGACAAAACAGGAGGGTTGAGGAGGGTTGCCTTAATTCCTTCATCCAGAAAATAAACAAAGGGATTTTTTTTCGATGACTGGGTGAATTGTTTTGGTGTGCATGTGTGTGCCTGGGGTTGGACGGAGGGGGGCTCAAAATTGTAATTGTATTTTTTATGCAAACCTGTTACCTAAACTGGATATATTGATGTGTCTGAATTTCTGCCAATTAAAGTTCGTGTACTTTCAGTGTAATTTACACTTAATTTTATATTTACTAACCGTCCTCTCTTCAACGTCCGGTGTCACACTCTCACTTTCAGACGCGAGAAAGACGGCAATTTTTTTGCAGCAAATCTTTATTATTCCATCACTAACTACAATGAATTAGCTACAGCAAAGCGTTGGGGTAGTTTGCAAACCCTGCAGACTATTTACAAGGTAATCACACTATTACATACACGTAAACAGGCGGGGGTGGAGTGGGGGATACGGGTATGTTTTTCCGTTGCTGAACCCGGGTGGAGGGGAAAATTATGTCTTAAGTTCTACAAGAAATTATAAAGAGATGTAGTTTAAATCTAATATTTTTTAAATATAGTATGTTACTTCTGTTATATTTGCATGCGTCCCTAGTTAATCGCGTGAAATCGTGTAAAATAGAACTGTAATTAGCCTACAGGTTACACACATTCTAGAAAGAAATGGTTCGGTCCAAAAATAAATAAATAAATGAAGTCGCCGACATTCGTTTCGTAAACTGACATGGTCCGCTTTTCCGGCACGCAAAAGAGAAAACTAAAACATAAGGGACAAATGAAAAGTCACGGGAATTAATGGGATCGTACTTTAAAACAGTCAGGGAGCCCACACTGCAGTGTCAAGATCAGGATGAGGGTGATTTACATATTTACATTAAAGCAATATTTTTTTGGCAGTTTGCTTTGGTCCTGGGACGAATCAGGCTGATTTTTTTCATGCAAGTTCCCTAAAGCGTTATAACAGTAATTTATATAACAGTAACCTGATTGGTTATTTCAGTGGTCTTGATACAATGTGTCAGAGTAGTTTTGTGTTTACAATATTATTGTGCATCAGCAGCGCTTGAAGTTCTATGACCGGGTGAATTATTTTGGTGTGTATGTGTGTGCCTGGAGTGGGACGGAGGGGGGCTCGAAGCAGCAGCCCTGCATGTAAGTGTGTGTTCAGACTTGTCTCAAATTGAAAATCTCTAGCCTGTCAGCGGACCAAAGTTGTCAAACCTGATTTTATTTTGCGCTTCATTTCATAGTATATTTCTTATGCAAAACCTGTTACCTAAACAGGATATATGAATGTGTCTATATTTCTGCCAAATAAATGTCTTAACAATTAAAGTTTGTATACTTGCAGTGTTATTAACACTTCATTTTATATTTAGCCGGATAGCTGCTATAGTATTTTAATAAGCGCTAGTTGTATTTTACTATAATTTACTATAAGGTAACACTAATGTTTTATGATACAGTTATGATCAGTGAATCTGATGGCTCCATGTTAGTAGTGTCTGTTGTTTAAATTCAGTTTAATTTAACTGTGTAATTTCTGCATTGACCCAACATTTTATTTGTTTGCCGTCTGATGTTTCTTCTCATAATGTCTTCTTCTTGTCATAATGATGGAATCAAATACCTTTTGATTTGCAAGGCTTGGCACTTTTTCTCGATAATTTTTGAATGAACTGGGCTGAAGATGAAGATATTGTTCTTTTTTGTGTTCCAGGAACGGTGCAACGCTGAGAGGCCATGAGGACATCAGTGGACACCCCTGTGGACAGGTATCTTCCAACACCTACATAAGGAAGTACCATCCAAGCATGGCAGCATAATGGGAGTAGGTCCTGCTGACCTGCACCCTTTCCCCTCACAGGGGCTGCGGGGTGGGAATCATCTTCTTTATCCTTGGACTGGGAACGCTCCTGCCATGGAACTTTTTCGTGACTGCGTCAATGGTATGTGGCTGTCCAATGGGAAGATGTGATTTGGATGTGTTTTGTAACAGCCTATGTCACGTTTTAGGAAAGGCAGTATAAAAGGTTATTAATTCAGGTTTGTGATGACCTCACATGACCAACACTTGTGATGTGGCAGGAGGTCCTGCTTGAAGCATCCCTGAGTTTACAGTAGCCTATTATTATTATTATTATTATTATTATTATTATTATCATCAATATCATCATTTATTATTTAGGTTTATTAGATTGTTTAACAAACTCACATACAGTATTTTCTTATAACCTTTTATCTTTACTTTTAAATATATTACTAATATATTGTTATATTTTTAGTTAACTTAGTTAATCTTTTGTTAGCTTCTTTTAATTGTATCCCTCTGCTTTCTTTATTGCACAGTCTGGAGTATCTGCAGTTTTATTTCACTGCTGTTTCCCACTACATTCATGCATGTGACAAACAGAGATTTAAAATCACTTGTACAACAGAAACCAGGCCAAGAAGTGTACCGATAAAAATTGCTGTAGCTTCAGACATTACTTGTCCAATGAAAAGCAAACTTTGTCTTAAAATAAGAACTCAGCTGTACTTTCAACTTTTGCAGCACATTCTTTATATGTAAACAAAGGAAATTTGGTCATCAATAAAAAAAATTAGATACTTAAAATCTAAGCTTGAGTAGCAACAGCATTCTAATCCAACTAATCTTCTAATGCTGGAAATGATCACAAGTTTATTTTTTCTGCATCTGGAACAAATTTCAAGTGACAGCTGAGTTTGGGAGGGTTGGACATTGGAGACAAGTGATCAAGACTTATTGGTCATGGTTTCTGGACTGATATGCCAGTGATAACTCAGCCTAGCTGACTTGATAGTTTCTGCTTTAGCTGTTAGCAGTAATAGCATCAGCTCTTCTACGGTATGTTGATTAGTGGCTGATTAGTGTTGTTTCTTCTTTGTAGTACTTCGAAAATCGACTCAACAATTCTGAATGGAGCAACAGCACTGCCAGCGTGTACAAAGAGTACTACTTCAAAAACTGGATGACGCTGCTGTCCCAGTTGCCACTGCTCCTTTTTACTCTGTTGAACTCCATCCTGTACCAGTGGTATATACACACTTCCTCCATCTTCCCTAACCACCAATGCAATGAAAGATTACACTGGTCCTGGAGTATGTCAGGGTGCATACACACACTACAGGGCTCATCACCCCACTTTTTCTGCAACTGTTTTTGGAGGAAAATTTTGGAAAAGCAAATCTTATCTTTGCAAAAAAAAATAAACTTTCAGTTAAGCAACAACATATAAGAAGTTAACCTTTTTGATGCAGCAAACTATATGGAACATAATGTGGTGAGTCAGTTTAATAACAGGGGTAACGGCTGTTTTAAAATGAAAGTTACTCACTTTATTAACAGCCTCTACTAGCAGCAGCAAAGAAAAAGGCAGGTAATACTAGCAGCGGCCCAGGCAGGGAATCCAACATTACAGCTACGGCATTTACAATTAACATAAATACATATATTAATTTACACTATTTAAAGATATGTGCAGTGTGGTGCAAAGCATGCAGGGAACTGCATATTTAGACCTGCTGACCAACCCTGTGGTGTCACATTATGTCAGCTAGTCATGAACAGTGGGTGGGATCACTGCTCACATGACATTGTATTGCTAAAACAACTATGTTTGAAGTATGTGGCCACCTTTAGCCAAATAACATAAATGATCTACTGTTGTATGTGTATAATGACATTTAAATTCTATCCTCAAACAGAAGATTTCCCTAGTTTTTTAGGTGTACTTTGTTAGGAAAAAAATTTCAGGCCCATATGGTTTGGACTGGTCTGTCACTTTGAGTTATTGTGCAAACCAGATCTGTCACAAAGAATTTGACCTTAGTGGACCTAATCAAATTTCAGACAAAACTGCAACAAAATTGAACTAGCGGCAGATAGTGATAGCAAAGAAAAAGGCAATTTTGACACTTGATACTGTTAGCGCGATAAATTTAATTTGAAGAATCTTTTTCAAACTTCGCAGGTGTATCGTTTGGGTGAAGATTTGGACCTGTTCAAATTTTGAGATAAATCTTTCCAAAACAGAAGCAATGCTGCTTAGTGGCAGTAAATATAAGGGTGACTGCAGATGACAAAAAGTATTTGATGGATCTTGTTACTGCTTCATGAAAGCATTATTTGGATGGGCAGCTACACCTAATTTCATTTTCATACAAATTGCCCCAAACATGAATAAAAATCTACCCCTGATATACCTCAGACAAACTGGCCAAAATTGAAGCAGCAGTGTTAGGTGGCAGCAGAGGATGGAAGGGGAGGCTGCAGAAGCCATTGTGTGAACATAGTAAATATGATGTTGTTTTTTTTTTTTAACATCCCAAGAATATTGTACAGGTCAGTGGTTCTTCAACTGAAGATTTTATGAATACTCAAATTAAATTGATATATTTTTTCCACCAAAACTTATAACTTTTCCACCAATATCGGGCAAACTTTATTGATTGCAGTTTGGTAGCGGGCTGGCAAAATGTATTGTGGGGGAATTTTAAGTTCTCCTTCTAATAAGGATTCTTTGGAGAGGTGGGGAGAGTGTGTAGGGTCAGCTTGGGTGATATTAATATTTATGATATGAATATTATGCTAATATTTTCTGTATGCAGTCTAGCCTTATAAAGAATAAATGAGCTTATTTCCAAGTTATAATGCTTACTAAATTGAACATAAACACTTACACTTATAAAGAATGTAGATAATATAAATGACATTTTAAAAGATGGACATTATGACAAACACAAGGATGTATAACCATCCAGTTTGTGGAAATTGGCATGTAAGTGGAATATGCAATAAACGAGGGGATGTAATTTGTCACGGCTAGGACTGACAACATTCAGGTAAAACAAATGTATTGGCTTTCACACCTTCAGCTGGTCCGTCCAGTATCTCCTGAAATTGTGCAGGTTGGGGGGTGTGGTACAGGTAAGGATTAGATGGGGGGCTCTCTGGAGAATACAGTGCTGTTGTTCCAATAGCATTGTTTGATGCTTTGATAAATTTTTATGTGAAAAATGAATGACTGTCTTTTTGCTATGTTTCGATTACCACAGTTGTTGAAATCCTGCTAATTATTGGTGTCCCAAGAATTACGCGTTTATTGTTATGGCAAATGTAGTCTGTGTACTATAGTTCTGTTTGTTTTTTTGAACATGCAGGATTCCAGAAAAGGCACGGATCGGTGGCAGCCAGATCTTCATGCTTCTTTTCTTCATCCTCACTGCTGTTTTGGTCAAGGTACCCATGGAGGAAGACCGATTCTTCTCAGTCACCATGGCAACTATCTGGTTTATTAACTGTGAGTTCTGCCTTGCACAGACAGCACAATATGTACAGAGGTGCTTTTTCAGTGTGTGACTGTGTCTGTGACTGTCATCTGTCTGTACCTAGTGTTCGGGGCTGTGATGCAGGGGAGTCTCTTTGGCCTGGTGGGCCTCCTTCCTCGGAAATACAGTTCCATATTCATGAGCGGACAGGGACTGGCCGGTACCTTTGCTGCACTGACCATGGTGCTGGCCATTGCAAGTGAGTACTGCCATTTCAACAATAAATGGAAGCTGAAGTTCCCAGAAGACAGGAAGTATTGTCCCACATGCTTTCCTTTGTTTGAACAGGTGAGGCAGACAGAGACATGGCAGCACTAGGTTACTTTATTATTCCATGTTTGGGGACCCTGGTGACCCTTATGTGCTACCTCAGGCTCCCACATTTGGTGAGTAAGCCAATAGCAGTGTCCTGCAGCCCTGTCCCTATTGGTCCCTCCCTTTATCTCTGGCTAGAATCTCCCTCCCACATTTGGTAAGTAAGCCAATAGCAGTGTCCAGCAGCCCTGCCCTGACTAGCATCTCCCAGCTGCATGCTTCTCTCAGGATGTAGGGATGCAAGCAAAGTGTCACCACGTTCTGAAAATGACCCTAAACCTTAGAAACTTTACTTTAGGAAGCAGGCTGCTCCTCCCAGCCCTGTCACCATCAGAGGGAATGATGTTGAGGTGGTTGAGGATTACAGGTACCTGGGGGTACACATTGACAGTAAACTGAACTGGTCTAGGAACATTTTCTCCAAGAAAGGGCAGAGCCGGCCTTATTTATTGAGGAGGCTCAGATCTTTCCATGTTTGTAGGACAATGCTGACCATGTTTTATCACTCTGAGGTAGAGAGCGTGGGGTTTTTTACAGCTGTGTGCTGGGGCAGTGGGGTGAAGGCAGCTGATGCCAACAGGCTGAACAAGCTGATTAAAAAGACTGGCTCT
>JAODKL010000002.1:15764622-15775621 GCA_026780765.1 Petrocephalus schoutedeni
AAGCAAAAGAATATTGTGTTTCGTGATACAGACCCCAGATTATATATTATATCATTATGATATATTATTATAATATATTTAAAAATACATTTTTATTTAAGAAAATCGGCATGTTCAGGGGAAATCTGGTTCTGTGCTTGTTAACAGTTATGCCTGTAGTGGAAAACACCCTTTCAGAGGGCACTGATATTGCAGGAACACAGAGATAACACTGGGCTGAGTGACAGACTTTTTCAAATGTATTTGTGTTGTTTTTCCACCACAAACGTGGGTTTTCATTCATTGGAATGCAGGGCTCTGCAAGCCTTAGCACCTTCAGTACAGTAATCACTGCTGAACGGAGTCACCACTGCAGCTTCAGGCATCAGTATTTTTCTTGCTGGTGCTAGAGCAGAAGTTAATGTCTCGCTGTCTGTGGCTTGGCTTTGTTCAGGGAACATGTGGAATTTTTCTTCAGGTCTGCCACCTTACATGTTGTGTTATTGTTGAATCAAGGAAGGTCAGATGTTTGTGTTTTGGATCAACAGCACTGGTGTGCAGCACAAACCTTACTGCTCTCTCAATCTGGTTTCAGCTGCCTGTTATGTGATTCTGCTACTGCTTTAAAACTCACAGACATTGGCTGATTGTCCAGCTTTAATTGCGAGATCTCTGTTTAGGAGTGTGCTGGTCACAGGATAGACTGGTGTTTCCCAACCCAGGTCACGGGAACCCCCAGACAGGGGGGGAACATTTTCCCTTCCAGCCTCCAGCCAATTAAGAACTCAGAATACCTGACATGGATAATGATGTGGCCCTTGTCACTCAAGTCTTTACTTCTGCCCATTTCTTCTGCATTCAAAACGTCAACATCAAGCACCGGATGTTACCATAACATCTGTAGTGGTACTTTCTTTCTTTACAATCTGTAACCACTTTGGGGCTGAACATAAGTCTGATGTAGGATACGGATAAGCTTGCCCACCCCTGCGCTAAACCGTAATGTGACTTCACACTGTATGGCCAGAGTGGGCAGTACCAGTACAGGTTTAATGTTGTCGTTTTACCGTTACAGGTACATAATTACACTGGCCCCGTCCATGTGAGGATCTCCCTGGTAACTAAGAACCAGCCCTACAAGCCACACCCCCATGAGCTGGTTGGCAAGGACTGCAAACATGGCTACTATGAGGCCACACTGCAGGACAGACGTGTGCACAGGTATTTGGTGTATATGTTATGTGAGGAGGTGTGCTTGGTGTATATGCTGTTTGAAGAGGTGTGGTACCGTATTGGCTCAAATACGTTTTTTAAAAAAGGTCATCTTATATTCGAAGACTAGAACTAAAATGCCATTATACATATACAACTGTAGATGGTGAAAACCATCTGCCTCCTGGCTGTAGACTTAGTAGACTGTAGTTTTAGCTATATAACGTATGAGCGGTTACACAGTTTAGGCACTCTGCCTGTGCAGGGTCCCAGAGGTGAACTTTTTCTTCTGTGAGTCCATGATTAGCTGACGTAAAAGTGCCGCTGCGGGTTTGGTCAGCAGCACTGATTATGCAGTCCCTGACATGCTTTGCACCACACAAATTTTTAAATAGTGTCAATTAATGTGTATTTATGTATTTATGTTAACCGTAAATGTCATAACTGAGTTATGTTGACTTCCATGTCTGTGCTGCTGTTAATAAAGAAAGTAGCTTCCATTTTAAAAGTGCAGTTATCTCCTTTATGAAAATGACTCCGCCCTTCAGCACAATATGTTTTATTTGTGCTCGGTATGTGACTCTGCTGCATGAAAAACATTCTGTACAATTTCGGCTTGTGGAGTTTGTAATACTGAGTATCTATTCTTTCCTCCCTAAGTAATACATTTGTTTATTGGAATGTTTGCCGTTTAATACACTGGTATTGGGTCTTCACTTACGAATGAGCCTGTGGTTACTTTTAAACAATGAGATGGTTACGTGTTCTTCTAAAATAGTTTTCCTTGATAAAGACAAGATTTGGTATTCCAAGAACTTTTTTCCAAGAATACTTTCAAAAAGTTGAAATATTGGGAGGTTGTCTTATAATCAGTGCCTTCTAATATTCATGGCAAAATAAATATGGGATAAATAAATGGAAAATAAAACAGATTATAAAAATGAAAGTGGTGATCGTCGTACCTAATGTACTGTTCTTTATTTTGAGCGAATAGCCCCCTGGTGGTTCATTTTTTAATTTCAGTTTTCAGAACCTGGGAATACAGTGTGTGAAAAAGAAGGACGTGAATGATGCTATTTCCTGCAGGCTCCAGACGCAGAATAACCCTTTTACAAGTTAGTATGCTCCCCAAAACATGTACTAGCTAACAAATACATTCCTACTGCACTCTGCTGCTCTTCCGCAGATTAAGACAATGGCAGGGTGTGTCTGTGCTGTGTTTCAGTCCCACAGGCAGAGGTGTGGGCAGAGGAGTTTGACCTGAATGCAGTGCGGCTCTGCTTCCAGGCCTCCATCACCCTGCCGAGCGGCCAGCTGTACTCCCTGGAGCCTGTGGTGTCGCAGCCCATCTATGACAACAGTGAGTTTTGTCATACAGTCTAATGACTGTTACGAGCAGTCTGACACTGACAGTGTCTAACTGGAAAGAAGAACAAGAGATTTATTTCTTTTCTGGTCCTCCCTCCATTTAGGAGCCCCTAACACGGCAGAGCTGAAGATTTGCCGAATTGACATGAATGCTGGGTCCTGCCGAGGCGGGGATGAAGTTTTCCTGCTTTGTGATAAAGTTCAGAAAGGTCTGTGTGTCTCCTTTTGCTATATAGTGTTGTTGAAAAATAAAAGGCACAAGCTAGTAAAATTTATGTCCCGTTTAAAGACCACACCCCAGGCCTTTTCTGGGTCCTCATCAAATATGCAGTATATAATTTGTAATGTGATGTAATTAACTGATTCATCAGTAGCAAGATTTATCTATGTACACCAGCTGTTGTTTTCAGCTTTGAACTGCAGATATGGATCAGAAACGTGCTTCTTACTTCAGCTCAGCACTTAAGAAATCAGATGTCACTTAAATATTTAATAAAATGCATGACAATTCAAATCATAAGAAACAATTTTGTTATAATGCATCCATGAAACTTAGACCAAAGACAATTACTAATTAGTCAGTCATTTATATTAATGTGCTAACACACAGGTCATTTTGTTAAGTATTAAGTGAACATCTAATTCATGGCTGAGCAAAATACGAAGGTGGCCTTTTGGGATGTGAGTTCCTGATCTCTGTCGGGATGTATCCTGCTATAAAGCAATATCAGCAGTAAGACTGGAAATGCTCTGGAATGTTCTATGGGCCTTCCTAAGTCCAGCTACACTTTCACCCCCCAGAGGACATTGAAGTGAGATTCTTCAAAGACTCCTGGGAGGACAAGGGCTCCTTCTCGCAGGCCGATGTGCACCGGCAGGTAGCCATCGTCTTCCGTACCCCTCCCTACAGCAACTCCAGCCTGGCTGAGCCAGTGCGGGTCCAGATTCAGCTGCGCCGCCCCTCTGACCATGAGGTCAGCGAGCCCGTGGACTTCCAGTACCTGCCTTTGGAGCCAGGTGACTGTTGCTGACACTCTCAGAGAAGAACATCTCAGTGTATAGACATCGAAATCCCGACTGATGCATTGATACTTTATGGTTCATGCAGATGAGTACAGGGTGATGGAGAAGAGAAAACGCACAGAAGGAATCTTCCAGAATTTCAAGTTGGGCAGCACTGTGTCTGGTGTGTAGTTCTCTTTAAAATGACCCGTGTTATCTTCTTATGTTCTATTAAAAATGCAGTGCACTGCATGCATACATTGTGTAGATTGTGCCATTTAAATAGCTCAGGAAATATTTTTATAAATATATTATTAAATATGTATATTAAAAAATATATGTGTTATTATTAAATATATATTATTTTATAAATATTACCAAATACTTAAGAATTTAATATATTTAAATATTTTTAGATTAACATATAAAAATCGGTAGTTTCTTGTTTGTGAACGGGCATTAACAATCATTTCCAGTTGTATGCAGAACAACAGCAGTAGGCTAGCTGCAGTCACATGACTCATTTCAATATGTTTGGCCTGTAGGACCCATTGCTGGAGAGAGGAGGGCCATCAACATTGCTAAAAGAACCGTGACCTCCAAGCCACATCTGCCCTCCAGGGGGCAGCCAGGTACTTCACCCCCCCCCCATAACTCCTTGTCACCCTGCAATCCCTAAATAGTATATAAATGCAAAGCCTATAATGATTCATGAGTGCTTATTAAATGTAGAGCAAAGTTACAAGAAAAAAATGACCAGAATGATTGGATTGGCAAAAACCTGACATTTCATTTCAACAAGTCCCTCCTTACACTGATCACTGATATTTATGGATGGTCTATTACCACTTTGCTGATAATGGAATAGACTAATGATTGTCCAGAATCAGGGATCGTCAACCTGTCTGTACATAGACAAACATGCCCATATCAGGACTCTGTATCCGTGGCATAAAACTATGCAGGCTGCGTTTTGAGATATGTCAATGCTAAAAATTGCATTTCGATCTAAATGTCAGAATTTGCCATGGCAGAATCTTGCATGAATATTTATGCTATCAAACACTTTTGCTCAGTATAAAAACTGATGACAACTACTGACGTAGACAGTGTATCCTTAGGGAGCTATTTTCCAGATTTATGATTCAATACCACAAATACAGATCTTTTGATTGTTCATTCTCTCCTCTATCAAACTTGCTTTCGCATATAACAGATTTTTGGATTTTCAATTAAAAATTTCAATCATTTTCAAATGTATTTAATGTACTACTGTTGTTTGTTATATGAGATGTCCCAAAAAAAGTGTAATTGTTCTGTCCTCCACAGTGAATCCAGTGGTTCCTAATGTCCCAGCTCAAGGGCAGGCCCAAGCACAAACACTGTTCAGCTCCCAGCCAGGTCATCTGTTTTCTGCTCAACCCAAAGCTGAGGCCGCACCCTCCACCGAATCCTGGCAATTCCAGAACAATCTCCCCTTGGCTTCGCAAACCAAGGTGGCCTCGATGTCAAACTTCTCCCCTGCCCCACCTACAGCCCCTGCTTCTGCACCCACCCAGAAGTACCACACGGTGAACCTTACTGACCTTTACGACTTCAGATTCACAGGCTTCTCCGATAGCCAGGAGCCGGAGCGTACCGCTACTTCTGTGGCCAGGGGTGTAGACAGCATGAGTGTGGCAAGGGTACGGGGAGCGGCAACTCTGACAGAAACCAGCACCTCCTTCGGCATGCTGCCCACCCAGTATAGGGCGCAGCTGTGCCCAGAAGAGGACCTGGCTGAATTTGCCAGTCTTACAGATGGCCAGGTGTCTAGCACACTGGACAACATCAACACAGAGGCCTTCCAGGCCATGCTCAGTCAGACTGGACCGGCAGGGGACGGGGTAGGATCCTGCATGACGACCAGCATGACTCCCCCAAGAACCAACTCCAATGCCACCGACTCTTTGGCTACCCACAGCAGCTGCAGAAGCACCTGGATGAACTACCCTAGCAGCATAGTCACTCTTCTGGAGAATGAGGGCATGATGGATGCCCCCTCGGCCACACTCATGGACGACCAGGCTAACTCGATGGATGAAGAGCACCTCATGTCCATTCTTAACAATGCTACCCCGGCATGTTTTATGTCAGGGCACCCTACCTAAACTACCAGCCACCAGTCCACACTCCCAAACACCTCAAAGAGATGAAAGGGGACAATAGCAGGACATTCATTCATTCATTCAAGCAGGCCCCACGCTGTGGAGTGGAGTTTAGGCTATTGTTTCGTACAGATAAAGATGGCTGCAATGTGCAGTCAGGGCTTTTTTTACAGCACATTAATGTAGTGCTCTATGTGGAAGAACTCATTTTTAACTCATTCTGCATTTCCAATGCTATAAATGGTATAACTTGTGAAAACCAGCTCTGGGCAAAAACTGTAATCAGTTTTTGTAGCATAGAAGTGAGCTGCAGTTGTGACTACTGTATCTATACCTGCAAGGTAGCTACATCCTTAAACGGCTGCGTAACCCCTCTGACCCCAAATGTCCTTTTAGCAGTGCTGGTTTGACGTGGACTCAGCATTTTACCTAATGGGATGTGTGCTACTGACCAGCATTCAGTGTTCAACACAAGACATAGGGCAGGGTACATCATCAAGGGGATGCGAAGCCATCACTGATTTCACACATGAACAGTGGTTTACTGTTACTGACTGACCCGCATCTTTGGAAGGCTGAAGGAAAGGAATCCAACATCCCCACTGTGAGATCATGCAAGCTCCACACCATTGAACTTGACTATAGCCTTGCAGGTGATGATGCTCATCATTTATTAAAATTTTACATATAATTTTGAGTGAAAAGAAAAAAATGCATGCCTCAAATAACATATTCAGGTTATGTCAGTGTGAAAAGTCTTGGGAATCCAGCAACCTCTGCTTTCAACCATGGGTATTTTTCTTAGTTTATATGGCCTGGATGTGCCCCCTTTAGGGGTGTGGTTGGTTTAGATGGCCTGGATGTGCACCATACTAAAACTAGTCACTTCTCTCTGATTAGGGTATGAATATAGAAAGACAAATATAAAATCTGAAAATAACTTTCTACACATTGTATAATCAGTTACCCCAGCACGTCTGCCTGAGTCGGTCATTTTTGATGGAAACTGTGTGGGGATGAGTCCAGTTGTGGCTTACACATTGACATTAATTGATACATATCAGGCTTCAATTCTAAATTACAGGCAGTCCCCAGGTTACGAACGAGTTCCTAAGTCTGTCTTTAAATGAAATTTGTAAATAAGAACTATATGTACCTGTTCTGACTTATTTAGCATCAGTTAGTCAAATGTTTGTCTTGGTGTGTGTGTGTGTATATAATATATATATACATACCTATATATATACACACACATACATACATACACACACACACACACACACACACACAAACTGTACCCCAAGCTGACGAACCACAGAAGTTGTGCAGTGTTTCCATAAGCACACAGAAGTGTGTGCATTCCTCATTATGATTCATTGTATGCAACTCAATTTTTTAATATAACAGGCTTTATGGCAATCCGTAAGTACTAGATGACTGCAAGTTGAACGTTCTTAAGCCGAGGACTGCCTGTCTGTGCTGGACATTAAATATCTCAGAGTAGGAAACCACAAAAAGGTGAGATTTCCCTTTGCTGTGAGACATGGAAATTAACCATCTATTTCAGTGAATATCCTGGCCAGTTTCTGGAGGCTGTAGTAAAAATAGTAGATACACTGACAACTTTAGTGGCTTTTTAAATATGTGGATCAGTTTATAAGAACAAGCATTTCATTCTGATGTCCTCTTTTAATCACTCCAGAATTTTTAAGACTGTTACTAATCAGCAATTACTAGTTACAGTATAACTCAAAGGCTGATACCTCAAAATTCGTAGTCACATTTCTCAACCAACATTGGTAAACTGTACTTTTTTTTTTACAAATCTATATTAAAATATGTATAAAAGGGAAATGATGCACTGAGCAATGTTTATTCTAAACAAAGATGTAGTGTGTCGTGAAAACCACTGGGCATGCTTAGCATACAGAAATTACCAAAACAGACACTGGTATTGTTTATATGAGGTCCAAAGCTTGGTACCTGTATCACAGATTAATCTTATAAGTAGGCCTGATCTGCTCTCATGCAAACCAAGAAAGCAGAATGCTTTGTAGAGTCTCATTCAGCTCAATGCCTTTATGGCAGTGGTATTCAAACGTTTTTTTCTGACAGAGCCCCTCTAGGATTGATTTGTCCTGATTCCCCTTCCACTAAACAGTACTCCAAATATGCATTGTCACATTTTCTGTTTATACTTATTTTAGATGTTGCTTTGCAGGCACAACACTACTAGTAGCTAGAAATTTCCTCCTAGTATGCAAGCATTAACTGAGCAACTTTCCCAGTGTAAAAAAGTTTTATTTACGTTACTAAACATTTTGTGCCTGCATTTTACACATTCGGATAATTTGAATGTTAACATCATATAATATATACAGGCATATAATGTTCACATGATTTTTTATATTACTGAAGGTTACAATTTCAAAATATGTCATAGCTCAACTACCCCCGCACGCAATTCCTTCGCACCCCACAGACTGAATGAATACCTCTGCCTTACAGCACTAACTGTGAACCTTTCCTTAAGATCAGCAGCTCAGTGCGGCTTTAGCTATATAAAAGGTGCCCGTAAACATGAGATTTGAGAATCATACCCAAATCAGTGAGGCAGCCTACCCTTTTGTAAAAGCCAACATTAAAATTCCATTAAAAGGAGATGTAATCCCAGCAAGAAGCAATTCAAACATTTATGTTACCATACTGAAAATCCAAATAATCAGTTTTCACCCATGCCCCAATACTCATAACTTAGAAATTCCATAGTTAGTTTTCCTCTTAGGTATTTTCCATAAGGCAACTGAAAATAAGTAAAAGAAAGAATTCACCTTTGAAACATTTGAATGTCTTTATGAATAACAGAATGCAAACAAACTGATTTGTCAAGCTGCTGCCACTCATTGATGATGGGGCCCCACCCCCCTTCAAAAAATGATGGCAGTAGCTGCCCCCCATTAATCTAGATAGTGAGATACTGGAGCCCCAGTTTACGATTAACATAAAACAGAACTTTTCCTGTTTTCATAGGTCATAGCATCCAATGTCTGTGACTGCCATCATGAGACAACAAACCCTGTGACTTTGTTGACAATATGGGAGCGACGTGGAACACACTCCAGGTCAAACTTGCTCTCATAAATAGTGGGGCACATGTTCCAGCAGTTATTGCGGTAGATGCCCAAGTAGGTATAAACGTCAGGCTTGTAGGACAGTGGGCATTTCACACCTGTGGCCCGTATTTCTGCATCTAGTCTCATGACCTGGTCCTCGTCTGTGAAGGCCTGATTGTAGACACAGATGACGTGCTTGCTGTCAGATTTAAGCATCCGTGGGCTCACCTTTGCCGCTGAGATCTTCCCATCCATGGTAGCCCTGGCGATCCCTTCCCAAGCGTGATCTACCTTGAAGCCTGTGTCCAGGTGCATAAGCCATTTCCCAGAGAGAACGCCGTGATTTAGCGCCAGCTCCTTTACCGACTGAAAGCCGACTGGCCGCCCGCTGGCCAGCAACTTCTCCCAGGACTCCTGGAGCCCGGTGACGTCGCCAGTGCTCGGGCTGTGGTTTGGGCTGTACACTGCGATCCATCCTACAGGGCAAGGGTTTTCCCTGTCTTCTCCAAACCGGCTGACTTGTGAGGGCTGGTTCGATTCAAGCCACTGCTCAAACTCAGCCCGAGGGGTCTTGCGAGCATCAAACACGATCCAGGGGTCCATGTCAGCGGCCATGGATTCTGCTGCTAGAGCATCTGCAGACATGGCTTCTGGGTTCTCCGTGTCACCCTCTCCAAAGACGTCCTCCATTTTTATGATGACTCCCGTCGCCTTTTCCCTCTAGTTGAAAGAAACTTAACTGCTGCAAGGTTGCAAAAAACACAATCAATGACCAACTAGCTATGAATGCCATTTAACTGAGTCTTTTCCACCATGTCTCAGTTACCATTGCGTAGATTACTGGTGTCATTTGATATTTTTATGCAGTCCACTGTTGATTGAGCTCATTAATTCTCCTGACAAATCATTTAGGGTTTTTGTAGTCAGTTCTTTTTTATTACACTGGTATGCTAGGGCGTGGTATAAAAAGGGCCACTTGCTTATTTAATATCAAGACAACGACATGGACTAGTTACCAGGAAGCGCTCGTTTCACCTCGGAACCGCTGCAGCAAAATATCCGGCTTTATTGACAGATAAAACAGTTTTAAAGTTGCCCAGGCGCCAGCTAAAGGCCGCGCAAAGCGAAGCTGCTCACTTCGCCACTTGCCGGCTTCCTGCGATTACGGCGGCCGGGGTGTGACTGCTTGCAGACACGTAGCCAAGGCTTATCGCTGCCTGGTGCTGCTCACCCCCGTCCGAGCCCACGGCCGACCCGCTCCAACGCCACCGGACCTGTGAGCGGTATTACGGCGGCTGCTGTCCGCTTACCGAGCGCAACGTCAAATACAACACAGTTACCCACTTACCACTCAGGAGCTATTATTAGACGGGATTTATCTCTCCCCACACATACCACCATAAAGTCCGTATATCCAATTAAAGTAAATTAGTCGTGATTAGTGTAAAACGTTCGAATTTGCTGTAACCTCCCGCTATACTCACGACAAGTGCGTAGCCTTCCCTTCCCAACAGGGACACGACGACGGCCTTTTTAAACCATACCACAATACGACGAACGAACACTCACAAAACCGTAAGCCCTCGATTAAACGCGCAGCCTGTAAGAACAGTCGCTCGGGTCTACCGTAAAACACCGACGAGTAGCTTGCCGGGTCTCGCTCGGCTCAGACCTTGCCGACGCGAGCGCTCGTTAAACGCGTAGGCAGCAGGACCCGACGGACTTCTCCGGATTCCAGGAACGCTCACTGGGAACGTGTGAGCACATAGGTGGAAATTAGAAATAGGTTCTGGCTTCTCAGAAACAAAGGAACATGCCTAGTAAAAAGAAGAAATATAACGCCAGGTTCCCCCCGGTGAGTACACTCCAGCAGTAACCCAAGGGGACTCGGAGGAGCGCGTCCCAGGATGAGCTTGGAGCTGCGGCCTAGTCGAGCCGGGCCGAGCACTTTGTTTGACAGCTACAGCTCCGGTAATGCGCGGCAATCGCAACTTTAAATCGGTGCCTTTGCTGAGTGTCACTTAGTTAGGGATATGTCCCGGAGTGAGCCCTGTATCTGCCTGAGCTGCTTGGTATATCAAGACTAAGTTTAACTAATTAAAAGTATTTTATAATTTGTAATGGTCGGTTGGCTCATCGTGAACAGGATTTGTACTTTAAAGACCTACCGAAATAAAC
>JAODKL010000002.1:15817690-15829499 GCA_026780765.1 Petrocephalus schoutedeni
AATGCTGCACCTCTGTCTCTGGTCCTGGCCAGTCAGGTACATAATGCTGCACCTCTGTCTCTGGTCCTGTCCAGTCACTCCCAGTGAAAACACCAGGCTTTTCCCTCTGAGCCCTGTGTGGTCCCCAGAGTCCTCGGCTATCAAGCAGGCCAGCTGTGACGGTTGGACAGGCCCCCAGAGGAGCCCCCAGAGTCCCAAGAGCACCAAGATTTTGCGCCTCAGTACACCTGAGGGCAGGTATGGCTCCTTCCAGCTTTCCTGCACACCTTGCTTCTCATCTAAATCTGATAAGCTTCCCTAGCGGCTTATCTCATCTGCTTACTTGTTTCTTGTGTCTTCATGCATGTTTCTATTAGTCTCTCCATAAGAGCCAAGCTTCTGGAGATGGACAGCAATGAAACTGACGGCTCGAGGCCCGACTTTGAGGTGTACAGACCCCCTACCCCGGAGTCTTCTCCCAATGGTACACATGGGCCACTTAGCCCTTTGAGCGTTTCCTGAGCGTCCGTGACACAGCAAGAGAGGTTAAGCATTTCAAACCCAAGAAAAGCTTGCTTTTTATGAAGATTGTAGGTGCTGGTATGATTATTTGTAATGTTATGAGTTTAAATATTTGATGTTAATAATGTAGATAAAGTTTACTGCCATATACTGTACATGTGTAAAGCAGACCCTTCCTCTCATGTTCCTCAGGCTTCTGTCCCAAGGAGTCTGCCGGGAGTGGTCTACCTCAGGGGGATTCAGGTGGTGAGGAGGGGGGCTCCCCGGACTGGGCTTCTTGGTCTGGAGGTGGCTCCCTTGGAGTAGAGCATGGCTCAGTGGGCCGTGTTGAGAACAGCACCCACCGCGCCTTGCTGAGCTTAGGCTCCATGCTGGCCTCTGTGGCGGTGGGCCGCTGTATTGCAGCCCAGCCCATGCTATCCCCCAGGATCACCTGCCAGCCCCCAGATTTAGAGTCGGAGGTTATAGCCCAGAACCCATCTGTGCTGGAAGACCTGATCACGTTCTCCCACTCGGGCCCCCTGAGCCTGCCCCTACCCTTTCCAGACCCGACCCCAGCCCCAGCTGAAGCCCAAAACTCAGTCCAGGCACTCACGTCCCCGCCTCGTCCCGGTGTCCCATGGGATCAAAGCTTGGACCTCAGCAGAAGAGCCCCGGCCAGCCTGCACTCCTCTCAGCTCGGTTGGACATGATCTATTTATATCCTGAGAACAGCATGGCAGCCCAGCATGCATTTCTAGCTTTTAATGTTTGCTATTATCTTCTGAGTGTTTTCTGCATATCTGCATTATGTGTAGGTTCAGTCAGTCCAGCTGCTAGTTTGAATACTGGAGTGTGCACTACTGTGCAATTATGGACCGGAATTCATGTCACCTTGAGATTCAAACACGACTATGGCATATACGGAAAAACAATCAATGTGATATATTATTTTACAGTGTGCAGCACGCTAAAATCGTGCCATGTGGAAATGCAATGCACAAGAGTCATTGCTTTTCAGTGAGTGTGACACAATGAAAAGCAAAACCACCATTCCATTGCTTTGCATCTTATTTAACTACCATCCAGAAAAACAATTAGATGGGTTTGCATTACACAATTAAACACAGAAATCGTGCCACATCATACCGAAATGCAATGGCCACATTTGCTCTGCTGCATCGGCTCATTTTCATTTTCAAAACGTGAAATGGTGCCACCAGGAAATGTAATCACTGTTCAATCACAGCTCTCCTGGAAGCGGGGGCATGGTCACAGAAAATGGGCTGGGACGATCACTTAAGATCTAATTGATGACCGCTACACCTCAATTGTGCCTCGCTGCCTCACTGCAGAATGTTTTTGAGAGAAGTACTTAGGCGAGAAATATCCTCCTGTAGGTAGAGAGTGACACTGTGGGCGAGAGTGTTGGGTTACTTTAAAAAAGTCATTAGTTATAGTTCCTAGTTACTTCTCCCAGGAACTGAGTTAGTAACCCAGTTACAGCATTATAAGAGTAAGTACCAGGGAAGTAACTATTGCGTTACTGATATTTTCTTCTTAGTTCAAATATGTCACAGAATTTGGATTCCCCCCCCCCCCCCTTAATGGAACTTTAATTCTACTGTATTTTCAATTATTTATAATGAAACTGAATATTAAATATGTTTAATGAATGAAATTGACAATAGAATAAATTAACAGAAAACATTGTACACTATTCTAATGTTGCTGTGGGACAACATGAGATTAGAATTGCTCGCTCACCGCGTCACTTTCTACCTGCTGGGGCCTGAGCCTGGGATCGTTTCAGCCCGTTTTCCGCGACCATGCCCCCCTTCCTAGAGAGCTGTGATTGGATGGTGATGTACTTTTTGATAATGAAAATGAGCCAGTGCAGCAGAGCAATAAGCCTATGATCTCATTTTAAATATATAATATATATATATTTATTTTTTTTGTCCTAGGAAATGTGTATATATATGCTATCCAGATAAATAGCCTTTAACATTTAATTTTTGCCTGCCTAAGACATTTGCACAATAATGTAGATGTAAGTGCTGAGAAGATATTGTCACAGGATAATGCAGCTTACAAAACAACAGGCTTAAAGCCAGGCAAATACTGTCACTGCCTTGCTGTAATGCTTAAAAGAGGTTTGCTGTTCAGGCTTGTCATTGGCTGACTTGGAGCCCCCTCTTCCCCCTTTGCAGTGCTAGACCTGCCCCTCTGCATGGACAGGCTGGATTCTGACAACCAGACGCCTCCACCTCCTGCCTTGTTCCCTGACCCGCGACTGTGGAGCCCCAAGAGTCACCGGCTGGAGGTGAGCGTGATCCCGAGGCCGCGGCCCTCTCCCATTCGTCCTCGCATCGATCCTTGGAGCTTCGTGTCTGCTGGAGGAGCAGGGGGAGGTGAAGAATCGGCCAAGTCTGCAAGAATTCCAGGTCACATCCCTAGCTGCCAGCTTCCCAACACAAACCCCTTTACGAACTGGGACCCCTTTCCTGGCACAGACGGCGACCCCTTTGCTCGGGAGGCTGATCCCTTCAGTGCCTCTACAGCAGCTCACTCCCCATTTGACCCTTTTTCTGTCCCTTGTCCTGCTACCTCTCGCTCTGCTCCCTGCTCCGCCAACGGCAGCCCCTTGCTGTCGGGCATGCCCCCCCCATGTCCGTCAGACCCGCCTTTCATTGATGTACCATGGCTGGAGGCCAAGACACCCCTGAACTGCATCACCAAAGAGACATACCAGAGCAGACCTCTGCTTCCCTGGAAGTCTTCAGCGATGGGAAACGATCGGTTCTGAGCCGGGCATCCTTCCCTTTGTGTGGAGCAGCTCTCTACTACAGGAGACAGACACAGGAGATTAGTTGGAACAGCAAGGTCTGAAAGTTCCCACCAAAGAAGAGGATTCTTCGGGTCCCAAACTGCTATGCAGTGTCCTACCCATGTCAGAGTCTGTTCAAACCCCATCCATTCCTTCCAGAATACCTGCATTTATATTTTGAAGGTATTCCTGATCTACAGCTCCTGGTGTTAATATGCACGGGACACCCTCTGGGAATTATTTACTGGTGTTTGGGGAAAATCATAATCATAAAAAAAACAATTTTAGAAAGGTTTTGGAAAGCTCTTGTGTATGTAAAGAGGGTTGTGTGTGGCTGCTCATTAACTGCAGAGATGAATCGCTATTAAAAATGAATTAAGTACATTTTTAAAGGGTACCTCAGGTTGTTCCATGAACGTTTGTTTGTACTGCAGTTGTTAGTAACTAATATATGCTTGAAGAGTGTTTTATAGATCTTTGCAAGCTTTTTAAGTGATAGGGTGATATAGAGACTATAGAAAATATGAAGTGTCATATGACAAGAATAATATATTCTTGCCACATGTATCTAAGTAATTTCCCAAATAACGCCCTAAAAGTGCCCTCAGTCCAAGGTCCAAGAAATGAGAAATCACAGTAGCACTCCAGATGTCAACAGAAAATGAGCACTCTCAAACGATTTTGAATTGAGGCTAACAGGGCAAGGGTTTGCATTATAACTAGAGAATTACTTTTCATTTTACCCTTGGACTGAGAGGCTAGCAAACCCAAAAGGCGTAGGGTCCTGCGTTATCGGCTAAGAGCTTGAGAAGAATGATACCCATGATGCACATTAATTTAGCTAAAGCCTGAAACTCTGTGCCAGCGTTTGTCTGCTGCAGTCCCATGCAGTCTTTTCTGCTCCATAGTTCATCAGTCGTGCCTATAAGGTGTTTGCTGTGTTTAATCTGGTTATCACCACAGTTTTGTGGCACCTGAAAAAAAAAAGAATTTGTTGTATCCTCCTTGCCATTGATAAGCATGCATCTGCACAATCTTTAGTTTTAAAGATGTATTGCAGAATCAGTCACATTTGAATTTAGAGTTTTATATTGCAAATTTTCTGCAGTGATACAAGTTTTACAGCTGTGCTGTATGTTAAGCACAATAGTGAAATACTCTGCAAAAATACATTTCTGCACCAGAATAATGGTTCTTTGGTTGTTCTCATTCAGATTTGAAGGCATATCTTATTGGATTTGACTAAAGGGGAACTATCACACCTTTAAAGTAAATTATCTGGTGTAGCCTCAAAATTAATACAAAACGACCCTCTTCTTAGGGTCCATTTATCTTCAGTCAAAGGTTCTGTCTAATTAATGCCAAACTACTCATTTGGAAGGTGTCACCTAACCCTCCACCCAGGGCAAAGTCTATGTGCTGCTCTGTGATGTGTGTTTGAGCCATGGAGTGAGGCTGGCAGCTGAGGCTTACTGGAAGCTGACGTGCTGCAGCCAGTGCCAAGAAAGGGCATCTTCTCAGGAAGTGTCCCATTGTATGCTGTGTATATACGACGCAGAGCCTAAATTGTCATGGTGCCAATTATGTCATGCATGTCAACAGATAGACAAACATGTGTACTCTGGGATGCTCATTCATTTCTGGGCACTGTGCTGTGCTGAACCTATAATTTTTAAATTACTTTACTTCAATACTTTAAGAACAATGACAAATTTGCATTTAGAGAATACTTGTAATAATCAGGTTGAGCTACCCCAAAATTGAAGTATGCTAAACAGCTAAACACACTGCTTTCATTATGAGATATCACACATTTCCCCAAACACTGGGATAAACATAAATGATGTAAATATGTGTACAATCATGTGTCATGGGCATGCATTAAGGATGACTGGTGCAGTATTTCCAGTTGGTCATTTTCATAGGTTTTCGACACGAGACTGAAACGTTCTGCGATTTGCATAATGACTCTAATCATAGTTCATTGATATTTTTGAAGCTTCAGCAGAGATTCCCAGCAATGAACCAAAGAACCAGGCCTGAACTTTGTCTGCCTCGATTTGTGTGTGAGGCTCTTCAGCTATGGTGCATCATTTGGTGTGAGATTTTCATATTTTTAATGTTTTAATGCATTCCAGCTTATAAACTCTTCTCGGTTGTGAAGTCTTGGTGCCACACAATATCAATAAATGTGATATTATCGTTCATGTCACCCTTAGCAATGGAGGTCCAGGGGTTTGGTTGCCTAGAGAAAACACTGCTGATGTCCCTGTTTACTGTATGGTATGCTGTGGTCTAAGGGGCTTTCACACATTCATTTGTGCTACAAAATCGGGCTTTCCTTATTAAAATTGTTGAAGCGGGTTGCTTAATTGGTGGGAGTGGATCTTCAGATTTATGCTGATGCTTTTGGAAGGAAAGCTATCTGCTCTTCTGCAGTGACCACTAACAGATGAGAGACTGCTTTTACAAGCAGTACTTAAAGCCCATACTATTCACCTGCCTTCCTGAGGAATTTATTTGGGTATCTAAGCCACCGCTTTATGTTTGCACAAGATAAAGTACCCAAGTAAGTCACAAGAGTCAGGTCTCCATTCCCATAAGTCTTCTAACCGCCTCTGTGCATCTTGACTGTGATGCAATAAGGTCAGTGGTGACAATGGACAGTGTCTCCTTCTGTTTTCAGCTCTGAAGCTAAAAGATTACCAGGTCACAGAGGACAGTTTTAGATGCAAGTGATGTAGTTGGTCGCAGGCTTTGTGTGTAGGGGTCCATCTTTGTTTCACTGAGGAAGAGCCCTGTACTGAATGGTTTCAGAAAAATATCCAGGTTTCAAAAACTAGACATTTGGACATTTGTTTAATTAGTATAAAGATCCTGTTTTAATCCCCAATTTTTTTGTTTATCGAAACTGCATGTTTTTGTATCTTGTTCAGAACAAGATTCTTGCAAAAGGCTTCATATTTTTTAGTAAATGACAATAACCATCTTTAAACCTGTAATTAGTTACATTTAACATTTAAATACTTATTTAATGACTTGTATAGTTGGGTCTGGATGAAATCTGAAACAATGATTACCTCATTACTCTCTTGCTGCGATGTACACATACATAGTCTTGCAGTGGCGTATCCCTGGCTGTAACCACGCCAACGTTCTCTGCATCACTGTAACTGTAAGCCAACCTGCCGTGGGCTCTCGGCCCCACTCTGACGTTTGATGTGATGACAAGGAGACATCAGAATGGGTGTGATTATTCAAAGCATTGTTCTGGCCATCACTGTGAATAAGTCACCAAGCAAGCTGTAAGGCATGAAAACTATTTTGGAGCAAAGCTTGTGTCTAAAAAGCCTTTAAACTTTCAACCTCTCTGGGGCATCCTTTTTTATTTTTTGCTAGTGCTACATTTGAAAGAGATTCATTCCCTTTCCACTCAAATTTCTTGCTTGTTAGCATTAATTAATTGTTAATTTTGAATTAACCTTATGGGTAACTAATCCTCCTGTTTTGGGCCATATGATCAAACCACTAATGCCTTTCTGTGATCTTATGTCATACTGCTTGAAAGTAGAGAACAGCTGTGTGCCCTGGGTGCTCTTTTAATGAGTGATGACAAGAGCAGCAGATTTAAGCCTCCCCCAGTGAAAGAATTTGGGAAGATCGGCCATTTATGATATTTATAGACTGACCAATAGTCAAACTTGGGAAAATGGAGAATAGGCTATGCCAGGCTTGTCTTTTTTATTCTTTCCTAAGATACTTGAATTAATTGTATTCTATGGTCATTACATGCACTGTAAAATGTTGTGGTAAAGTATTTTACTTTGCCACAACACTGGACAAATGCAATCTTCAGGTATACAAACCATAACATTCGTATTGTCATTGCAAAGAGGGTTGAAAGATTAACGATAACCCATACACTGGAGTAAGAAGGCCACAGATACATTACTGCCTCTTGTTTTTTTTTTAGTAAATTTTTTTGTATTTTAAATTATACTTCACTGGATTCTCTAAAGCCTGTGGGTGTCTGTAGGGGAGGTATCTTGCCAGTGCTGTTCTCTGTTTTCAGTTATAGTGGCACAGTGACCTTTTTCTTTTATGAAGCACAGCAGTAATGCATTGTGCTCCAGTACTGTTTTTAGATTCCTTCAATGAGAAAAGAATGAAATGAACAAGCTGACACGTCCCTTCCAGGCACCCTTTCTGAACTGTTTGCAATGCACGTGATGCACCACTGGAGGGCAGTGGTGCGCTGTCCTTTTTTTAAAGCCGATGTACAGGCGGAATGGAGAGGACTGGTAAAATGGCAGCATCATCTCAGCCCTGCCTAAGTTTCTTTCTTTGAAGTCTTATTTTATTTTGTGAGTCCTTACTATATAAAAGATTTTCAGTTTATAAGAGTCTGTATATTGACTTTCCATATTTAGTTAGAAATGTCCTTTGGTGGGCTGTGGGGGTCTTGTTAATTGTTGCATTTTGTTTGTGTTTATGAAATTTCACACTGGGCTGGGCCTAATCAACTTTTTGTGTGTTTGTGTTTATGTGCATTTCTGTAAATGTCGAAAATAAACATTTTAACATGTGGAACAAATACAAAAAGACCAAATAAAATTTAACTCAAATGGCAAAATCTCTTTTCATTTATAACGTAACACTAGTGATACCTTTATTAATCTCCATGGAAAAATGGTTGGTTATTTAGTAGTAATTATGTATCGCCTCTTGCTGAAACCCATATACAGGGGTTGCAAAATGTATTGCAATTCAAAACGGCAAAAAATGTTTTTGGTTGAGCGCGTAGCCGCTGATGCACCGCGGCTTATCATCATCAGCTTTATTATATACAACTAAATTACAACTTGTTCGCACGCCATCAGCTCTCCAGGACTTCACCCGGAGTTTTCCCCGCCAAACGTAAATCTATTGGGTACTATGGCTCCTGTCATTTGTGCTGAGTGCAGTATGTTCAGTTATTCTTCTCCCGTCATTAGCGGTACCCTAGCCAAAAAGTCCTTTAGGATTCCAAAAGAAAATTCCAGTTAAGAAATCAATTTGATTTTGGAACCAATCCTAAAGGATTTTATCCTGTCCTATAGGATTTTATCATATCCCATAAAATCATATAGGATTGCATATATTATATCCTTTGTACTATAGGATTCTGTTGTGGCGGCGACGGGATGATCAACCCATAATGCAGGCTGCGGGTATGAAGCCCCTCACAGGGGTGTTTAGTCATTGAATACAGGGAAAAACCGAAACGCAAGCCACAGGAAACATGAACAATATCCGACAAGGGGAACAGGACACAGACTGACAAGGACATCAAGGAGGAAACACAAGGCAGGTGTGCTAGGCTAACAAGGGGATTGACACATAAGGCAAGCACAACAAGGATCAGGTGAGGCTGATTAAGCCCCACCTGAGGGAAACACTGGGAAAATAGACATGCAGGGCGGGGCTGAGCGTGACAGGATTTAATATAATTTTATTATTTTTCCTATAGGAAAATATCCTATAGGATTCAACATAATTTTATCCTTTGTCCTACTGGATAATATCCTACAGGAATTCTATAGGATTCAATAGAATTTTATCCTTTATCCTATTCTATCATATAGAATTATACGAACTAAACCAAAAATGATTGTCACACTATTATCCCTATAAAAATGAATTTAATCCTATAAGAATAAGTCCAAAATTCCACATTTTATAAACGTATGTGAATATTTGAAAATGTATAGGAAAATAGTAACCACCAAAAAAAAATACTCTAAAACCAAATATGTTATTTCATTTTATGTCAGCTCACTTCCAGGAATGTCTACCTGCACCTGTTAAGCGTCTCTCTCTGACTACACTATTGTACTCAGTACAGTGCATTGCCAATACTGATTCAGAATGTTTATCCCAACATGATTAATTTAGCTGAACTGATGGAATAAACACTGCAGCACATCACTATAGCACTTAGTGTGGTGCCTTTACATAATTTGAGCAGGTTTTGCTTCCATTCATTTTGAGGCATGTGAAACAGTGGATACAGGAACAAGTCGAAGGAGAGAAAAATAAACCTCAACCTTGCCTTCAGGTCAGGTTTTCTTCTGCTCACTTTGTGTTCATCTGCACAATTCTGGGCAATCAACTTTGTAATTTCATTTTTTGCCAGTGCAGATTTGCCAGTCATGTATGCTGCAGATAAAAAAAAAATGCCACATAAATATTCAGCCATGGGTTAAGCAGAACAGTTGGTTTGTACAATTGAGACTACTTTACTGATAATGATTGTGTGATAATTTATAGGCATGACTTATAGGAAACAAAACAAAAATATGCATATCTATGTAGATTTATTTTGTTAGGGAGTCAACCAAGGTAGGTTAATATGTTATTAATAAGAAAAATAACAAAACATTTCCTTAACTGGATTTTCACACTTACCAACCACAGGAAACAGACAGCATTTTTACCGCAGCCTATGCTAAAGAAGGATAAACTAACTGTGGAAAATATCTGAATAAATAACAGCTTTTGGGCAATTTTGATATGCATGTGTAATGTTTGTTTGTCCAGATAAAGAAATTAATGAATTAAATATGAAATAAAATTTTACTTACCAATAATGTCAGAAACTTTGCAAGGGTCCAGCTGTGACTTTGCCTCTTTTTGTTTGAATGCATTAGATGTTTTGCCAGTCACACTGTGGCTTGCAAGTACATGCCTTCCAAAGACTGCAGTGCACAGCTCCCTTGTGGCCTTTTTGCGTTCCCCCCATTTAATTTGTGCAAATTGATGCGTTGTTATTGTGGTGTTTGGACCAAAAGACCATAAAACATTAAATTAATTACATAAATATTTATAGAAATGTATCTATTTACAACATACACTGCAAATGATTTACAGGAGTCAATGAATATGCCTTAGGCTGGAGTCATTTACAGAATAAATACTGAAAATGATACTGTTTCTAATGTTAAGTGCTTGTCTTTAATATTTTAAAGATTGCCTTGTAAAAACTTTCTTTTTCTTTTTCTAGAATTATTTTGTTTTATGAAATGCAATTGTGTGCTTATGGATTTTTTTTCTTCAAATTTTTGTTTAAGTGGTAACTTAATTTTCAACTATTTACCCTTTCCCTCTGTGAGCCTACTTGGCTGGACTCTGGTGGAACTACATTGGGCTCCTGTTCTGCCTCAGAGCAGGCCGCACTAGTACTAGGGCCTGCAATACAATTTGTAGATTTACTGTTAATGAGGTTCGAGCTAAACATCAAAACAGTAGACATGCTCTCTCCAAACACAAGTGAACATCTGTCACCTGATAGTGCTCAGCTTAATATCATGTAGAGTTTAATATGAAGGACTTCATTTTAAGCTTTATGGTAATACTGTATAAATAATTGTATATATCTGTATGTAAAAACTAAGCAAGGTACAGACAGCAAGATGATGTCACTTTTGTTTGCAGAGTTTCTTTGAATATGTTCCATTTGTGTTTGTAAGTGGAGGAGGATGTTTTTAATCTCTGTCAATTCAGAGAGGATTAAGTCATTTTTACCACAGTCCAGCTAGATAAGTATGTGAGAAAGAGAGGGATATGGAGAAATGGATAAACACTCAACATAGAGTGTGGCGAGAGGGTAACTGAGGACGGGCTTGACCATGTATTTGGGGTAAAAGCAGTCTCGCCACTTGTTTTATTGAATTCCTCCATTGGTTTTGATTTAGTTAACAGTTTTCCTGTTCACTACATGCATTGTGTGATGTTAGGAGTGACAAAGCGGTTGCTGCACCACAATAGTCCTTGGTATATTGGCACATACAAAGACCAAGTTGACCAGAGGTTGCTGTTTATAAAATCCCCCTCTGATGTACCAAGAGTGCCAAGGACTGTGAGAGAGGCACATAATTGGAAGGCAGCAGAGTGCCGGAGTTGGCTGCTCTTTTACAGTGTACCTGTACTTGATAATATTCTACCAGATAAGCTTTTGAAACATTGGATGCTGCAGTTTTCCTGTTTCTTAAAGAGAACATATGTGAATGTGACTTAGCAGAGGCAACTTCCAAAATCAACATTTGTGCAAAAGATGCCAGCGATGTATGGCTTGTGCCACTTGTCCTTCAATGTTCACCAACTAACCCATTTGCCCTCATCTGTCAGAATGCATGGGCCCCTGTTGTCCACATCTACACTTTGTTTTGAAGGACACAATCAGACACTAAAAAAATGTGCCATGGCATTAACTACATACCGACACAAATATCTTCAGCTATCTCAGTCCACATCTAGTTCTGATATCACACAATTTCTTAACCAAACTAACAATAACGATAAGTTAATATGTATGAGTATAAATAAAAGTAAATATATAAATATATTTATTATAAGATTTTCTTTAAGAATGAAAGTTAATCAGTTTTTTCTCCATATAAAGAGCTAATGGTAAATAAATCTTATCTTTAGTTCTCCATCTTTTAGGAACATATTGCTTAA
>JAODKL010000002.1:15839279-15849672 GCA_026780765.1 Petrocephalus schoutedeni
AGACACAGGAAGAACATGTAAGCTCTGCACAGGCAGAAGCAGAGATAAGATACAAACCGCCACAGACACAGGAAGAACATGTAAGCTCTGCACAGGCAGAACCAGAGATAAGATACGAACCGCCACAGACACAGGAAGAACATGTAAGCTCTGCACAGGCAGAAGCAGAGATAAGATACAAACCACCAGCATCTGGAGGTGTGAGGCTATGCTGCTGTTCATTGTGACCATGTGTAACCCTCTTTATAAAAGAATTCACCTTCTGTTTTACAGCTGGCTTTACCTGTCAAATGACGTCACTTTATGTCACTCCGCAACACTGAAGTGTAGAGACAGTAACTTTTATGTCACTTGAATGAAAGACGTATAACATAACATAACATTACATAGCATAACATAAAACTGTCAGTATAAATCTACGACAGTCGGCATAGGTGATATGTCAACTTGACAAAGGAGTTGCCAGTGTCAGCATTTATGGCAGCTGCAAAAGTTGGAACAAACCTTTATAAATGTTTTTGTCAAGTTATGTCTACCGTTATTCTGTCCTCAGTGTGCGTGTCCGTTACACAAATCGACAGACAGCGAACAAGATTCAGAAGTCAGAAGCTAATGAAAAGTTGAATGATCTTGACTGTTGTCTTCATTCTCATGAATAATTTGTAAAACTGAAATACAGAAAAACATAGCACCAATCACAGATTGCTACTTAGACAAATATAGAAATATGTAAATAATAGCTATGGAAGTGTACAAAAATTACACTCAAAGGCTGTAATTCATTTTTAGTTTAACATCAGCAACATTTCTGTGTAAATAAACAAAGTATTTTAATATATCAAGCACTTTTTATAAACAGCTGTGTAATAATAGAATCAACTATATATATGAATTCAACTTACAAGCGATCCTTTTCCAAGGCACAAACAGCGAGAGGAAAGGTATGAGGCAAGAGCTACCGGCTGACCGCATGGCATGTAAAACAAAAACAAAACAAATTACTCCGAAACGCCAGTAGGGGGAGGAAAATCACCACAAATACAGCACGCGCTCATCGAACATGATAACTGTCATGAAAGGGTTTCATGTAGCCTTATGAAGAGCTTTCCTGTTTATATGTTTAACCAATCACTGGTGTTTGTGGTATGTATTTAACCAATCATTGGTGTTGTACTAGTGTAAGAATGGGATATATACACCCATTTGTTGCTTTCATGCCATGCCATAATATGGCCACAAAACATGGAATTCGCAAAGGGAGAGAGAAATCACTCAATCCAAAATCTGCATGTCTCAGAGTGGAGAAACACTTTAATGAAACCACAACTGTTGAGGTCCAACAGACTAAGATTTACCTCTGTTTCAGACGACAAGCTTATCAGTCACTGGCCTCAGAAATCAGTGCTAAAATGCACCCGAGATCAGAGCCCAAATAAATGGCTCCCAAAGGTCAAACAGCAAACAACACGGTTTAAATATAGACAGAGCCCAGCTCTGCCTCCTTATGCCGAAATAGCATCTTGCTGGAGCGCAGCTTCACCTCCTTCAACGTTAACCAACATTGACCATGTTGCCACATTTAGTATACAAATTACTAAATAATTCAAAGTGAAGAGGTCAGTGTTTTGTTAAAAATCATATTCTTTCATTAGCTTTAATTTTCATTAGTAAATTTCATTAGCTCTGAGCAGACATTCATTTCTCAAGTGGATGAGATATTCCTATATGATGCTTAGATTTCTGTTAGATTTCTGTTCCATGATTTTGTATTTAAACTTTTTATTTCACTTTCCATACTGCTGAAAAGCTTAACATACTAGCTAGACCCTGCTAAAGGTAAGGTGTATGCAAGATGTGAATAACTTGATATTTCAATGCATTTTCACAGGTCCATTATGAATGAATATAATACTAGTTTGGGTTATTGATAAGTCATTTTTATGCATTTTTAAAGTTTCTCTAGTTGTTCAGAGAAGACATCATGAGTCTAGGGATGACAAACACATTGGCAATTACCATGAACGATAAATAATCAAGTGATATATAGAGTGATATTTCCTCCCTCATATTGATGCTCTTGGTTCTAAGTTTCTGTCCCGATTTGCACCTGCATACCTGTTTCTTGAACACCAAGGACCCTGATTGTCTAATCGTAGCTGCCTCTGCTTCCTGGATGCTACCTGCTACAGAAAGGATGTTCTAGAGCACCCCTGCCTTGCTTATGTTCCTTGGTTACATTTACTTTGAGTGAAATGCCAAGCTTGTATTCCAGTGCCCATTACATGTTAGCTATACCTGTCACCTAGGATTGGGTCAGGTTAGAACTGTTCTCCTGTCATACCTACTTTTGTAAACTGGTAGAAGTTGGTTGTCCAGCCAGAAGCTAGAGGCAAACACTTCCCCTGTGTTTTGTTTTTGTTCAGTTGGTGTTAATGCAGAGAGTCAATCTTTTTTTTTTTTCCTTAGTTTTTTTACTAAAGTCAATTAGTTTGCTAAATGAATGAATTGTTAGAAGAGGGTTCCTTACTTTTATTATTTTCTTTACTTTGATGTTGCCAATGACCTACAATAACCAGGCTGCTGTTTATAATATTGTAAATATATCATTAAATATACCACTCCCTATTGCATATGTCAGCTTTACCTCAAGTTTTGGTTTAGTATTTCCCCTTCATTGTGCTTTGCGTGATGCCCTTTTCTCCATAAACAGTGGGATGTACAGCTTTTCATGAATTATTGACATCTGAAATAACATATATCAATCATATCATATCATATCATATGCCAGGGGCGGCATGGTGGTGCGGTGGTCAGCACTGTCGCCTCACACCTCTATGACCGGGGTTCAAATCCTGCCCAGTTCCATGTGTGTGGAGTTTGCTCTGTGCCGTTGTGGGGTTTCCTCCGGGTACTCCGGTTTCCCCCCACAGTCCAAAGACATGCTGAGGTTAATTGGCGTTCCTAAATTGCCTGTAGGTGTGCATGTGTGAGTGAATGGTGTGTGAGTGTGCCCTGCGATGGGGTGGCCCCCCATCCTGGGTTGTTCCCTGCCTTGTGTCCGTAGCTTCCGGGATAGGCTCCTGCAACCCTGATAGAGAAAGCAGGTTGGAGGATGGATGGATATCATTTGCCACAGCCGTTAGTCTGTTTGGATATCTGTGCTGAGTTTGACTTTTGGATTTTTGTTTTTTTGCTTGATTTTTCTGGAACGTGTATAAATGTCCAGATTTTTCCAACTTTTTTTTGACTGCTTGCCTATTTGATTTTTTATTTGTTTTCTGATTCTTCCACAGTCAAGTAAAGACACACATTTATAGCGCAAGAGATTGTCCCTGTTTTGAACGGAACCTTTGGGAACCTTAGAGTAAATGAACAATGGGGTTGTGATCTTTTCAGTGTAACAGTATAGTCTGTATTTGCTGATGTTGAAACACAACAGTCCAGAAGTCTGGTAATTGCATTAAATAAGTCAAAGGACCTCCCATATGAGATCTGAGAACTGAAGAAAAAAGTTAACTTAAAAAAAGACATTTTATTGCCTTGTGATATTATGAAGTATAATTCATATTAATAATTAATGATATTTCCCTAATGGAAATAAGCCCTCTGCCCACTCTGTACTATAAAAAATCACCAGCCGGGACGTCCAGCGCAAAGTATTTTGACTCTGATGCGCTATGCCGAGCAATCCTCTTTGCTCCTTTGCCTGTTCCGGCCCTGCCTGCTTGTCCTTCCTTGTGTTCCTATGCTTTGTCTTCTGTATCCTAATAGGACTGATCCCCCCAGTTACCGAACCCTTTGGATCTCCCACCTCGACTACTCCTCCTGCCTCTCAATTTGGTTTCTGGTCGCCAAGCTCCAGCAATAAAACCTCTAGTCACCAGCATTTGGGTCCCCTATTCTCCCTGTCTCCTGTGCATGTCATGAAGCGATTACTCACTAATACCAAGATATGATTTCAGAACAATCCATCTGGTTGGAAGATATAAAAATGTACCTTACAGAGCTGTGCATTGCCGTGTGATATTTACAGGATTTTTAATATGTGATTACTACCTGTTAATTATCTATTTGCGAACCAGTTATCTTGTCATTGTTATTTTATTAGGTATCCTGGTTCATTCTCATTCCCACGAAGGGGTGACATCGTGGATATGGCTTACGGCCTGCCACATCTGTCACTGTAAACAGGCCGGTGTGGCAAACGTATCCATTGATGGATCGAACCACAGTCTTCACCTTGCTTTTAGCAGAAAATCTCACTTATTCTTATGCCCAGGGGGTTGGGCAGCCACTTGGACCACCAGAGGTTTTTTTTTCTCCTTGGTTCCTCTCCTCCTTTGTCAGTTGGCTTTCTTTCCATAATTTCTTTGTCTTTCATTTTCTCTGATTTGCTAATAGTCTTTCTTAAAGATATGGTAATGTATCCCAGCAGACCCATGTAAAGTGCCTTGGGACAAGTCTGTTGTGAAAGGTGCTATATATAAATAGATTGATGTATCTTGGTTTAACCTCTTGTCCTGTGTGTAAATTAGCTACCCAGTAGTTTAAAGGTTTACACCTTTACCCTGTTTTTACATTTTGCCAATATTTATATCTAATTCAGCCATGTTGCAACACATAATGTGAGTATGCTTTTTTAAGATTGCAAAAGATATGTACAGTAATAGATGGACTTCGCACATCTATCTAATGTGCATATGTATGTATATAATGGTATTTGTACTAAATGCATGGGATCTGTACATCCAAAGCAAAGTGCACCCAAAAAAGCCGCAGCTGCTCAGTGCTCAGAATATATTCTCAGAAAGGTATTTGTCTGAATAGCCACAGACACTATTGCCTTGTAAGGGTGTGATGCTACACAATATTCACTGTTTGGTTCAATTTCGGTACAGCAGGGAATACATTACTTGCTCCAAACACAACTGGCAATAGCTGTAAACCAAAGGCAATGTGTGTCGACATGTCTGAATAAGAAAAGGGCACTTATTTGCATATTGTAAAAATAAATATGCTAAATAAATTAAAAAGATAAAAAATATCATAACAGCTGTAATTACCTAAATCCTGTCTAAATTCTGTTTTCTCTTATACTGAGTACAGTTGCATCTGTAGCAATAAACACCCCTATAGGCGTAACAGTTTTTATTCCGTTCTAAATTACCTGGCAAAAGCATCTTGAATGTCAAAGGGAAACTTGCTCCAGTTGTACACACACACACACAGAAGACATTTCAAATGAAATAGCATGTTGGATGTGTTTCCAGTGACATATCTGAGTTCGGCATAACAGAGCCAACAGACTGTGTTGGTTTTATCAACTACTCTCCCTCTCCAGGGTCAGGTCAGGGTAAACGTTCCCAACCTACACAATGCGACTGACTGTAACCAGCTTTAGCTGTAACCAACTGACAGTCACAATTAGCAAAATTGTTTACTGTCAGTAAATGTACAGTAGTCATTTGTGTCACTGTGTGTACCAAACCAAAAATGTAGTACCAAACTGTACACAACAAATATGTGTAATATTACAACCCTAATGTTTAGCCAAAACAACATATTCATTTGAAGTGTAGCTGCATATAATCAATTAAAAAATTAAAACTTATTATCATTTAGTCTATCATTATCTAGGCAAGATTCCCTTTTGCCCAGGGCCCCCTAGAAGTTGGGCCCTGGTGTGGCTGTGCCAGTTACATCGCCTGGGTGATGTGCAGGGAATACAATGCTGTCTCTCCAATAACCCCCTTTTAGTTACCGTCTGGTTTAACAATCGATTATCCACATAGTTGTCATTTGGTGTGTATGCATATAGAAACAAATGGGACGACACATGATTTAAGAAGTGTATAACCAATTGTATTTCTCCTCTGTTAATGTACACATATCTCACTGAAACACTTTACAATAACATTTAATAAGAACAGGAGGAATCAGAATGAACTGACCAAAAGATGAATGGACTCAGCTAGCCTCCTGATATAGAAATGGCATCTGTTCAAGTATAATACATAATGTCATGTCAAGGATAAATACTGTAAGCAATAAAAACAGAACAGGAGAGAGGCCCTACTGGCTTTGTGTGATTATAACAACAGAATGTGTTTGTCAGTGCTGTCACGCATGGCCTTGAGATTGTGTCAGTACTGTTACACACAGTCTGTAAAAATGAAGCACAATGTCAGTGCTGTTATACAAGGTGTGAGGTTATGAAAGAGAATGGGAGAGTCACTGTTACGGTATGAACAGTATAAGAGCATTTTAACCCAAATCACATTGGTCATTTAAGAAATAGAACATATAAATTCTCACTCAATTTTCATTTTTTGGTCAAGGCATTATCAGGGAAAACACATTCTTAGGAATGGTATGAGAGATTAAACTTTAAGTTTTTGAATGAAGACTCAGGAAAATTGGTATACTAGAGTTCTGTTTAACCTCCAAGGTAACCATATTCCACCTTCTTCTTTCCTTTTCTTGCTAAGTGTTTGTTGATTTGCTGTCTCCTGAAGAGGAGTACAAGATGGACAACCAATGTGCAGACTCAGTGGTGGATCCACCTTCCTACCAGGAAATGCACCAGACTTCAAATGTCTTTCACCTTACATCAGAAGCGTTTTTTCTTGTTGAAAACAGCTACTTCTTCCTGGTATATGTTTGTGACCTTGGCTGAAAAACACGCATATCGATCACTTCCCTTTTTGACATGATTAGAGTTAAGTCCATACATTTGTGCAATGTCTATACATATATTTATACAAGTTCACTGCAGTTGTTGAAACCCATGGTCCATTCACTCTTGTATTTGGTGGCAGTTGATATGTGGTCAGGAGGTCAAGTGTCAAGTCAGCTGGGCAACTTCGGTTTAGCGGCTTCAATTCTGTCGGTCGAGAGTCATTCTTGCATTCATTCTTTTTTTTTTCCACAAACATTTGATTTTCTTTTATACTGTAATGAATACTGCATGCTTGAGACATAGCAGAGAAACTTTCAGAATCATGAACAGGAAGAGGAAGAGAAAGCCAGAGTCTTCAGGAGGTTAGTGAGCAGAAAGATGGAGGGAGGCAGACACAGCTGTCTGTTGGCACTGTGTGGCACTGTGTGGCTGCACCAAACTAGCCATCGAAACCACTATGAACTAGCCATCAAAATTTTATCTGACTTCTAGGAGGAACACAGTCGATCAAATCATTTACTGGAGATGGGTAAACCTGCAGATAGTTACCTAGCAGCTATTCTTTGTTGGGACAGAGTCCTCAAGCATTTAGTGGTTTTATTCAATTGAAATGTAAGCAGAGATCTAATCGACAGGCCCCAGTCTTGTAGATCAAGGGTCCCCATATTTTGCAGCTCGTTACTCCCAAATTAACAGGGCCAAAGACCCCCATTTTGCCGACGCCTCAGTAGATCTTGATGAATGGGGTGGGGTGCCCCTCAGTAGATGTTGCCAGTTGAGGGTTGGGGGGTGTGTTAAATTTGCTCAGTTTATTTATCACAATCGTTCAGTTGCGGTACAATTACAATGGATAAAAATTGGGTTAAAATTTTTTTTAAATAAATTTTTAAAATCTTAAAAGCATATTCTGAAAAAATCATATTGCAGCCCCTCACTTTGGGAACGCCTGTCCTAGATCACACTAAACTACCTACTCTATTTTCAAGACTTATTCTTAAAATATTTAAGATTTAATCTATGCTTGATCTGTAAAACAATAGAATAACAGGTGGAGAGATAAAATGGCATGTTTTAATTTGCATTCTGACAAAAAGAGAACAATTAACAATCAGGCATTAGCCATAAAAACATAATTATTTTTAGAATGTGTCAAAATGAAAAACTGAATCAGTGAATTATCCTGTCTGCTTTGCCAGCATAGACTGCTGAGTGATGGCAAGTCAGGCCAAGCCAAGCTATTGGCAACATTAAGATCTTGGACCATGAAATTGTGGTTGTCAGAGCCTGTGTGACCTGGAGGGTGGAGTATAGAAGTAGATCCTGATCTCTCCATTCCTCTCCTCCCTCTGTTGTCTCTTTCTCTATCTGTTCAGCCAAGCTCACACATAGAACTCCTTGTCCTTGTTCTTCTTGCTTTTGGTGGCAGTCTTGGCGACCCCTGGCTGTGTCTCTTTGACTACAGTTCCTTTGGGCTGCGTGGCAGAATTGCTGATGTAGTTGCGAGTCTGGTCCACCTGGTAGGAGCCCTCGTCCCGGTTCCGGTACTTATACATGGCATAGAGAAGAATGAGGATGCAGAGTGCGGCAGCTGCTACGATGCCGACCACCATGCCTGTGGTGCTACTGGACTCGCGGATCACCTCCACCACACCGGGCGGGCCCCTCTCTGGGGCCATGGGGTTGGCTGTGGGCACATGACGAAAGTCAGGGGGGTGGGTTATTCCTGGAATCTGTCTCTGCTGCCCGCTGTGATCTGGGTTGGCGGAGGCAGCAGGCGGCATGAGCACCTGATCGCGGGTGTTCATTTTTCCTGCGGGCTTGCGCCCATCATCACCCAGACCAGGTCTGCGGTGGGGGAGCTGGTCGGGTCCAAATGTGGGGACAGAGGGGGGCTTGGAGAAATGCCGGTCACGGGGGCTCTGAACAGCCCCCTCTGCTGCGGGGGGTGGGGGCAGCACTGTTCTGTCGGGCACGAGGGGGGCATTTTTGTAGTAGTCCTCGTCATCAGACTCGGTCATTTCCCCCGACCCGTAGGCTGACACCTCAATGGGCTCCTCACAGTCCTCTTGGTCCAGTGGGCAGCGGGGGCGGCCATTGGCCAGTGGCAGGGACTCTTTGGTGGCCTCAAGCAGGGTGAGGAAGGGGCGGTACGTGGGGGGAGGGGGGATGACGGGGTAGTGGGTGGCGATAGATGGGGGCTCTAAAGAGTCCACTGTAATAATGGGCAACACTAATTCACCTCCTGGGACGAGAAAGAGAAGGAGGGAAGGTCATTAGTGAAGCCTGCAGTGTTCCCCTCTGGACCAGCAGATGATAAACAGTCCAAATGAAAGAGGTGTCATGTTCTTTAAAATATCAAGAATACATACCAGGCTAGTTATACTGTTCCATTATGCGTATGCTGTGCTATTCAACTTAAAGTGTTAACTTCTATATAAAATACAAATTAGACATGTATTAGCAGAAAAAATTGCATACTGTATAAACATGTTCAGACTACTCTAAACTATGTTCTTTGCCCAGGCTGATTAATATCTGTGTACATATGATAGTATTATACTTGTGTTAATATAAGGTTATAATCTTAAAGAAGACTACAAAAGAACATTTGAACAGCTAGTTTCCTGTCTACCATCTGCTCTGCGTCTCAGCTAATTATCTCCCTGCTTCCTTTGCTATGCCTGTTTAAATAAGATGACAAACCACAGAGTTTAGGGCACTTACATCAACAAATTGGCCGCATGATTTTAGCATGGAAAAAAATTACAAGAAGAAAGCTGTGTAAGATTGCTCTCATATAGAACCCCCCCTTCTTGAATCGATTGATTGGCCCGCTTTATGATTCGTTAATCAGATTCTCCTCAGAGGGAGGTGCACTGGAATATTGTTCTGTTTCTGCCTTGTTTGCTCGATGTGTATTAATATTTACCTGTTCCTCCACCACCGGTGTAACTAGTGTAACATCCTCTAAGAAACAGCACACCTTCCTGGCAGTCTACAGTGCTCTGACCTCTATGTCCCCAGAGCCATATCCCCAACAGCTAGCCTCCTGAATATCATTAGTATATATTACTAACTGTTCAGCTTCTTCATCGTCAGTGATCAGGCATTTCTATTATTCACTACGGATTTCTGATTTCTCATTTCTTCTTTCCTATTTTAATGGATTGGGGCATTTTCTGCTGGGTCCTCATTGAACTGAACATGGCATTTTTCATGAAATATAGCTAAATGCAGATTTGGCATAGAAAAACCTTATGGCCCTTCTCTCTTTTACGGTTGTTTTATAGCATGTTTTCCCTGATGTAATGCATAACATCAGGTTTGTTAATAAATGTGCATACATAATGACAAACAATACAATCATGAGATTTAGAACATTCAGATTTGGGTTTATTGGAAGTTGTCATTTTACATAATATGAAGTGATATATGCCAACACACAATGTATGCTCCATCTGCCTCTTTGTGTCTGCCGGTGGAGTACTGCACCCTGCCCTGATTCACTGTGTCTGCGGGTGGAGTACTGCACCCTGCCCTGTTTCACTGTGTCTGCAGGTGGAGTACTGCACCCTGCCCTGTTTCACTGTGTCTGCAGGTGGAGTACTGCACCCTGCCCTGTTTCACTGTGTCTGCAGGTGGAGTACTGCACCCTGCCCTGTTTCACTGTGTCTGCAGGTGGAGTACTGCACCCTGCCCTGTTTCACTGTGTCT
>JAODKL010000002.1:15855501-15872129 GCA_026780765.1 Petrocephalus schoutedeni
ACACTTATGAACTTTTATACATGCCACTTACTTTTAAGTCTGAGAGTACGACCAAAATCACGTCACTCTTAGAATTTACGAGTAAAATGTTACTCTGAGAAGCTTTATGCATACCGCCCCTGCTTTTTGGTCCCTATAACGGTGAAGTAAATGTTTATAAATATGTGACTGCAATCAAAAAACAAAAAATTCTAATGTATTGTATTTCGTTTGGTTAGTTATGGATTTGGCTGGGGAGTGGTTAAGGTTGTCATTGTAGGGGTTTTCCCCCTAGAAATGAATGGATGGTCCCCATGATGATATGAGTACAAACATGTCAGGGTGGGTGTGTATCCGCCCAGGGATCATCTGGCATCCAGAGTGTTTCCCTGAGATAAAGTTTAATCCCTCCAACTATTTTTAAAACCCATCTACTATGGCCTCTGTCACGCTGGGCAGAGACAAAATACGGAGGACCCCAATATGCAGGAGAACGTGGCTGTTTATTTGAAGTTCTGATAGACCAAAACCAAAGGGAGATCCAAAACCGTAGCCGGGGAAGACAAGCCAGTAGAGTCCGAAGCCAAGGGAAGTCCGTCCGACAAGCAGACACAGGACAGGAACACCAGACGAGAGGAGGAAGTTGGGGCAGGAGCAGTCAGAGTCGAGGCGGGCAGGCAGGCAGGGATCAGGAAAGGAACAGGCAGGATCAGGGCAAGCAAGGCAAATACAAACAAGGAGCAAGCAGGCAGGGCTGAGACTAGACAAGCAGGACACAAGACAGGGTAAGTAGATTGCTTAGCACGCCACATGAGGCAACGATACTTCGCAAAGTAGTAAGGAAAACTGCTTCCTTATATACCATTGGATGGGCGGGGAACCAATATCTGGCTATCGCATGCTCCCCACCCCTCTGGGTGTGACAGCCTCTGCTAGATTGCACCTCTTCACGTCCCCTGAAGGCTCTTACTGTTGCACTTTCTGCTGATTTGAATAGTTGTCTTCATAGATTCTTAAATAAATGGAATATATTCTTTAACTCTTCTTCAATACTGCTTACACTTGTACCTGGGCATTCATTAGGCGCTTGGAAGATTAGAAGATTAGAGACCTAGCTGCACTTATGCCTAGTTGACTCCCCATATTTGTTAGTACAGGTATGTGCCATTTTGGCTCAACAAGATTAAACATAAATGTTATTGTTTTAAAATTACAAACCTAAGTACAGATGCAACATCACAATTCTCAGTATAGCTGCCCAGGCTTAGTCACGGAGTATCAGTGCCAGTTTAGATGACTTCATATTATACACTGAATATGACATATTGTGATAATTCAGTTTTCTTCTATTTATTCATTGTGGTCAATTTATTGTATTTTTAGTCAATTTTACAGCAACATTCAACAGTAACACACAGACAATTGCATACACACATACACATTTGCATCTATGTCTTTGTGGGAAGCGTATATTCATTGCTATGGGAAAAAAATTAGATTTTTTTTTCTTGATTGCAGTAACAGATTTTTATAAAACTGAGGTTTATCCAGTTGGGAAAACTGAAGAAGTTTCAGGACATTTTGGTCCCCAGATGTGATCTATGCAAACCCACACACACACAAAAACAAACAACTTCCCTGCAGATACTTTTCATTAGGTTTTAATTTGTGTTTTGAGTGATGGCTATCACCGGGACTTAGGCCTCCCATAGTAAGTGGTGTGTTAATGTGAGATACAGACTACTTACTCTGCAGCTAACCTCTCATCTTTAAGCAGAGTCTGCTGTTTGCTGACAGGGTAGGTCCGCTCCTGCATTGTGGGTGTGTTTGAGCGGTGCTTTACTGAGAAGCATACAAAGAAAACTCCCTAACGCCCCAGCCCCCCAGGTACAGATGTGTAGAACACAAGAATAACACTAAATCAAAACAGAATTCTTTATCAAATAACGAATGAATAATTCTTGATATTATTTATTGTCATTGTAGTTCAATGATTGAAAATGAGAGGCAGCACAACAGAAAATAGTGTAACTGGAAATTGAATTTGCTATTGAAGTCAAAATGAAAAATTCAGGAGGGAGGTAACTGACTGACTGACTAATCTAAGTACGAACCCAGCAGCAGACACTGAAATCCCAGTGACAGCTGATCTATCCTACCTTCTACCTGCCTTCTCTGCTCATGAAATCCAGGAGTCATGGGAGAAGTCAGCAGTCAGCTATGATGGAAGTCACCCTGCAGAGAGGTGCTGGCCTCATCCTGCAGTCAGCTATGATGGTGCAGTTTGACTTACAGCCCTGTGATATAAGCAGAAAGTCACCCTGCAGAGAAGCACTGCCCTCATCCTACAGTCCTTACACAAGCAATGAAACATACTGTACAGCTATACAGAACAATGTGCACCAGATTTCTATAATAGTGTAAAAATGTACAGAAAGCATTAAGTGCTGGTTAGACTGTAAGTGAAGTGTACTGCGGTAATATTACTAACCATCATATCAGCACAGGAGACAGTCTCACATGGATGACTACAGTAGTCCGCCTGTATCCGCAGGTGATACATTCCAAGATTTACCAAAGATGGCCTAAACCACAGAAAACACCAAACCACCCATGAACCCCATATATAACATGATTTTTGTGAATTTCCATATGGTAAAGTTTAAATAAAGTAAAAATAAGTACAATTGTACATTATTATACAGCACTGTACAGTATTGTATTCTCTCAAATTAATGGGCTCTGATGTTTTAGCCTAATTCTCAAGAAATTAAAGGGATGACATAGCAAATATATTATGTCACAGACGTGATAATGTGGCAATGAATGCGATCAATGAGAACGCTAGAGGGAGACTAGATGACAGTTCTGTGGAGAAGCGTAGGTAAGGGGACAAAGTCATGTACTGGGTGTGACTGGGCTGGTGGATCTCACCATGTAACAGCCTGCATTCACTGGGCACCCAGTTTGAAACTTATGAACAATTTATTTCTGGAATTTTCTAAAAAAAATTTTGGACTGTGGTGCACACAGATAACTGAAACTGTGGATATGAGGTTCCTGCTGTAGGTGAAAGCAAAGGGACTGAAAAACCTAGGACTGGAACTGGAAAATCACCAGTTCAGTTGCATGGCTGGCAGGCCTTAAGCGATTCCCCCCAATCGTGCCACAGACACCAGTGGCCCTCTTCACTCTTAACCCAAAACTTGCTCTCAACTGTATGTGTGTTATTGAGTGCACGGTGAGATAAGCCAAAACAAAATTTACCCGTAATGACAAATAAATGATCACTATTCTCTTCAGAAACAATTAACAAAAAAAGGAAATGAAGTATAAACTGCACACTTGCAGAGTGCTCTTGGCCAATCTCGAATGCTGCAGAGTTGTGATTCACCATGGTTCTTTAGTATTCATTAGTAATATTATTTTATTTTATTTACTTTCTGGACTCTTTGGAATGGCTTATAGCACAATCAGAGCATATCAGTAAAGGTAATGTCTATACTCTAGCTTTGGCTGTCATTCATGGGAGAAGCTAATGAAGGTCAGAATGTGACTGCAGGCTCCGTGGGTGCAAAGGAAGAGCATTTCCACAGGATGAAGGTGCTGCTTCGCTGTCTGCATGCTGACCTCATCCCAGCTGCTCACGCCAGACAAAATGCCCCCCAGAGCAAGCAAGCAAGCAACACCCAGGGTATCATTTCACAGATCGCTAAGCTGATGGTGGTTAAATGCCTGCCTGGTCTGCGTAGAGAATGTAAGCTGCTGTTTCATTAGGTTTATCCTAAAGTATGGACTGTTGATCATGTCTAATGTACCTACAGGATGAAGAACAGAAACTTAATTTCAATTTGAACTAAACCATTCCATTTATTTGTACAGACTGCATGTATTAACATATATTTTAGATTTTTAAAACACATTACAGTGAAGGCACCCAGATAACAAGCTAAAAGGGATGCTAACATTTCAAGTTTTATGGCCTGGAGATTTGGAAATCTCAACTTAAAACCATCCAAGCCTGGCGCAACATAGTGGCCTAGCCTAAGAGGGGATGCACAATTAAGTACTGATAAGAATGGGACAAAGGAGACCAGTGTTTACACACACACACACTCAGCATACACACATACACACACCCCTTCCTCACACACGGTACCTCGTGGAGAAAAGGTTCTGCTTTACGACTTGTATATTTGTGTGTTGTCTAAGTGTGTGCCATGTATCATTGCAAATAGTAGCACATGTTATGTCTGTATGTTCCTTTAAATAATCTTAATACTTAGTCACCCTCATGGTATCTGACATATTAATGCCAAATCTTAGCATGCGTTAAACATGGGTATTAAATTATTGTAATAAGCCAAGTTAACTGCAAATGGTAATTTACAAATGTTTAATTAAGACTGTTATTCTAGGAAAATAATGGGAAGTCCTAAACCAATGTAGGATTAAGATGTACAGTATGAACTGGAAACTTCTGTAAAACAAAAGTGTCAAATTCTGGCAATGTGTAATTCAACTACATATACTACATCCTGATGGGAATAACCATTGGATACAGTGAATTTAAAATAGGAATAAATTTATGAAAATTGTACATTGTTTAAACCTCCAGGTTATTATGTCATATTTGATATCAAATTGATGGACAAACTCTCCTAAATATGACTCTGATTATGGATTATCATGTAATTGTATATCAAAAGTTAAATACTTTAATCGAGACCATCTCTAAAGTTGGTCCAGGGTCATAAATCTAACAGTCTGCGATGCGCGCCTCATTGGCCAGCCCGCTAGTCTAGATGGCCCGAACCACTGGTCCGAATGTCAAAGTCGTGATAATCAATATTCATGGACCTTGGAACTTTAAAATCGCACACCCTGAATCCCCTCTGGGGGGTGGAGCAGAGCCCAAAAGACCAAAGCATAGTCGTGGGAAGCGAGCTGCAAGAAAGGAGCGAGACAAAAGCCGCAAGATAGCACTTCAAAGACTCACCACGCAACAAGACGCTCCAAAGCACACCACCCCAACTCCATCTCCTCCATCTCTCGATCATCTCGTAGGACACGCTACCCACAACCACATTAACCCTCTTTCATTCATTATGATACTTTAACCTGATGCATGTAGGGCTGGCGTGTGGGTTTTTGGGATGACCTTTGGGATGATACTAAAGCATTGGTTCTCAGCTCCAGTCCTGGGGACCCACTCTTATTGGCTGACTGAAAGGTCATCCCAAAAACCCGCACCCACACTGGCCCTCCATGGGTCAGGTTCCCCACCCCTGCTCTAACCTGTCCTATTAATCTATTTTATAATATAATTTATATTTATAATATAGTGTTTCCTTGTAAAAGTACCCATTTGAATCTGATCGCTGTATTTCCATATTCCATCCTATTTAATTCATTTTATTTTGTTATCTTGTGTTTTATTTTATGTTATGTGTAATGTCTGTCCTGTGTTAGTTGTAGTATCAGGAATAAATGCATACTTTTTCACATTTTACATCTCCGTTTGATTGAGTGCACATAGTAAGCCCCTTCATTGGTGCAAAACTGCTTTTTAGGTCCCAAGCTTGTCGCAAAATATCGCAAGACTCTCTCTATAGCCGTGAGCAGGGTTTTGCTACATGGTTGTGTTACCTGGTGAAGCTGCTTGCTAGACAAACAGTCTAACCTAGACGAACAGTCTAACCCTTTAGCAGAGTTACTGGTGTGTAGCCCACTCACCTGTGTGACGCTGCCTTTCATCGTGGGTGAGCGCTGCTTGCGGGTGGTGGTGGTGGCCATGGTGGTAGTGGTCTCCATGATGGTAGTGGACATGTCAGCCAAGGGGGTAGTAGAGGTGGTGCCGGTGGTCAGAATGGATGGCAGATCCCCCACCAGCCGCAGGTTTCCCTCCACCTGCACATTGGGGTCGCCCTCAGATGCCAGCTTTAGCACCTGGAGCCCATTGTAGTAGAGCCCTGAAATCTGGCCCTGGAATGGTCGACCCCCACCCCGACCTCCGATCTTAATGGATGCTTGGCTGTTAAAGATGGTTAGTTGTCGACCTAAACAGGAGAGAGGGAGCAAGAGCCAGGGTGAGAAACGAGGCCAGACCCACAACCAATGTGTCAGTGTCAGGCTCACTATAGGCAGCACACAGGCAGGCAGGCAGGTCATCAAATCTCCCTGAGCCAGTTTTAGAAAAGAGGGGCAAGCTAGTCAGGTTCAGCACTTTTACACTTGCATTCCTGACGCGTGTTCCAATGATGTCAAAACCCCGCAGCAAAATATATGGGAGTCATCAGTAGTTTTCAGAGCTATCTGACTGTTCCACAGACGGAATACATTAATAGGCACTGAGCAGCATTCTAAAGGAACCAGTTATAATGATTGGGTCAGAATCCAAACTCGACTCTAATAAATTAAAAGTTTTATGACTTGCCTGACCTTGGCAAAACTGTATGGGCCAGTGTCATTCACAATCTGTCGTTAATGGGTACAAGGATCTCCTGCTTTCCTGTCCATGGTGAGGACTGCTCTCCTCTAAAGGCCCTTTCCCACTGTAGGAATTTTTTTCAGGAACCAGGGGTCTCATTCATCAGAATGTGCATAGCAGCTCCTAACATAACAGCTCCTAACAAAACAGCTCCGAAATGTGTACATATGAATCGGTGGTACACACAGACATATTGGTATTTATTACTTCTTGATTTTACAAAGTTTTGATATTTTCATGTCCCTTTGTCAACAAGGGAGGGGCTTGCATGTCACCTCTTTAACCAATCACAGTCTTCATTGAATTACATCATTGCATTAATTAAAAACACTGTTTTCTGTTAGGTGGCAAAGTGCACAGTATTCAATTTATTGTACCTGTCTTTTTTTAAGGGACATGTCACAAATACTAAAAATAGAAATATGCTTACTTGCAAAGGAACCGAGCAATGTAAGGGCATGCCTTTATTTCATAGTGGTGAAGGAGGGGGGGGGAAGAAATTTTACTGGATGTAATAGGATAAAAAAATAACAATAGTTATAATAATAGTTATTGCTTGGAAGCTTTACCAGTGGCCTATAAAGAAAGAAAGGGACCTAGCATGGGGCCAGGTGACACATGCAGTTAATGCCATGTCACTTATAATGAGGACTGCAGCAGAGGTGAGGAAGAAGTGGGTCCATCTGAAAATGGCCAAAAAAGGAACACAGGCCACATCCGCGCTACAGGGGGTGCCCCAAACCATGTCAGTGGTACCTCTGGATGGTAACATAGCTGGCATTATAGGTGAAACATCCCTAACAGGGATCATTCCAGATGGTGCCACTGACGGTGCAGCTCCATCACCCAAGGATGAGGTCAGACTATCAGAATTAGGTAAGACCTTTTATCATTGTGTTTAACTGGCTGTAGCAAGAAATGTGTGCTGTACGACGCAGTAAACCAACAAGTGAATGTTTCTGAAAAAGACTGCTAAGCATATGTTTAGTGACAGTGAGATTGTTTTTTGGACATGTACTTTAAATTACTTTGGAATGATTCCTTGTCATGAGCATGACCTGTCTGGAAATACCTTGTGTGAACATAACTGGCTCATACTATTAATTAGTCTAGGTTGATAATGAAGTGGGTGTCCTGAACTTGGGTAGGAAAGCACCTATTGTTATCACCTAGGTTTTCTAGGCCCTGAAAACTGGTTTCTGTTGGTATATTAGTTAGGATGAGAAAGCTAAAAAGTTACTGTTATAAAGAGAAATACAACAAATATAAACAAATATAAATAGTCTTCAGACCATATTATTGACTCTAAAGTTAATGGATCTTATTTAAACCATGTCTGGAAATTTGAGGTAGAGATAAAAAAAAAAACATTTTTTCTTCACAAAGTAGAAGAAAAGAAAATGAATATAATGAAGTATAACAATCAAAACCTTTTATTTATTAATTTCTGTAAGACAACATGAAATAGATTTCAATGATATGGCAATGATACTTTGGCTAATGCATCACAAAATATTGAACATGAATCTGGGTCATTTCTGCACCATGTTGTGCATAATAAGGTTTTGAATATTCTGTGCATCAGAGGGTTTGGAATCTCCAAACCTCCTCGAAACAGGTTCATTTACTGCCCACATCTAACCTCAGTTGGAAACTTCTAGGCACAGAAGGTCTTTAATTAGTACTTGTAGGATATGTATTAAAGCAACACTGGATGAACTGATTACTTTGGACAGATAGCCATTTTCTTTATGATGAATCAATCCCTATCAGGAGAAATCCAAAGAATAGGGGCCTTTTGGAACAGCTCAAGTGCTCTCATAAACTAAATCTACAGACATGAAATGGTGCTTTGTCATATGTACGAGTACAGGTACATTACTGTCTTTTTCACATATCCAATCATGCCCTCCAGTGCAACACACACATATACAGTACAGGTGAGACTGGTGCTTGGGTTCAAAGTGCAGGGTCAGTCACATGTTTCTATTTATATCTTTTTGGGGGATGTCCATTCATTTCTATGACAAAAACCCTAATCCCCACAATGACAACCTTAACCCCTACTCAGCCCAAACCTTAAGCATAGGTAATCAAACAATATACAAGACTCTGGACATTTTTTAAATTGCACCCCAACTCCCTGGGTGCTGCAAGAGGTGGCTGTCCTCCATGGGAAAACTTGTGCTCATGAGGGAGGTGAAAAAAGAATTTCCCCACGGGGATCAATAAAAAGTATCGATCAATCATCAATGCCCTCACTATGCAATAAATACCCAACCTGCGCACACGCACACACACACGCACACACACACACACACACAAACATGGATTTAAATAAATCCACCAACTGGTAGTTGATTCTTATTTCACATCCTAGTGTATAAGATGGGATTTCTCAGTCTGCCAATTTATGATTCCCCCAGTCTGTCTGCATATTTTCGTCATAGTTACACAAACCTCTTCATACAAGCCAAGCTGTCTGCACAGATGAATCACCTGCACATAGCAGAAAACAGCAAAGATAAAGTGCACATATCTTATAATTCCAGTTTATTATTATCACTTAGTGTAAACTGAAATTTTGCTATAAATATTGCTTCTGACCACAGGGTTGTGGAGCATGTAGACCACTGGTGGATTTAGTTGTACAAATGGGTGAATTATACGATTTATAAAAAACCTCAGGCAGCAGAGGGAGGCCTATCAAGCAGGCTACTTTCACTTTCACTCTGTGCCGGCATTTTAGCCCATTTGTTTGAAGGTGAAGGTATTATGAACTGTCATTGTGATGGATTAAGGTTGGTTAGAATAGCGAGGCAAAATCAGTTCGTTAAAAGTTCTGATGGGGACCAAAGCACAAAAATGGATTATATGAGAAAAGAAATGTCCCCAGTGTTGCACAACTAAATCTGAATGCCCTCCAAACAAATGAGGGAATGATCAGAGATTTCAAATGGTTCCCTCCTGCAATGATTCCCAACAAGGCCAATGAAGCTGTTGGGCATGAGGCCAAATAAACAGCGACATGCTATTTGATAAGACCCCACTTTCCCCCATGGCTCGTAATCAGGAGGCTTAACGCCACAGAGCCGGGTGAGTGGCACCGCGGCCACTGGGCCCTCACGCAAGCTTTTCTGTGCCAATTTCTGGGGCAGCGCTGGCTGATCAGTCTACTGACTCTCCTGGGCTTTTTCCATGATTGGCATTCAGTAGTTTCCAGCATGAGCTGGCAATGGAGAGACAGCAGGCAAGCTCATTAAAAAACCACTCAGCCCGAGATGGCTAATTAACTTCAGGTTGCCCCTGGGGGGACTGACGGCCCTCTCGCTCTCGGTTAGAGGGCAGATCCTTGCCCGCCTCCCAGGCCACTGTGCAAAGAGGTGGGGCTCAAAGCCACCGACAGACTCCAGAATGAGCATGTCTGTCTGAAAATGTGTGAAGGATATGGACAGGTTGGCAGAGCACAGTCAATGAAGGGACTAGACAGAGCGAGAGAGACAAATTCTGGATTTATAAGCCTACTTTGTTGGGATAGGTTCAAGTTTTCGAGAAAAAAATCAGACAAAATTGTGCAAACTGCCAACTTGTAGCACAAGAAAACAAGGGGAAAAATCCAACAGAAGTGAAAGCAGTTAAAAGGACAGCCATGATTCACTGTTGTCATTGCATAACACTCCGTTAATCTCTCAGGTCACAACAAACACTGGTAAACAATGCACCAGCTGCAATAGCTGTGTTCCACCCTAAGCTGTGCAGCTACTAGTCCTTTCAGCACTGCACCCTGGCTTAATTTCTGGTTCTTTTTAGGTTTCCAAATGGCAAACTTAGCAGTGCCAGACCAAATGTATTAAAACCAACACAACTTTGAGACTAACTGCACGTCTGTCTCCAAAACTAAATTACTGAAAGGAAAACCTTTTACCTAATAAAGAAATCCAATGGATTAGCAGTGAGAATAAACCACCTAGGCTGGAGCATTCCACAAGGAGGTGAAAAATGATTCTATGACAAAATGGGCACAAAAAGTCTGCGCCACAAAGAGGCAGCTAAATTGTTGGTAATCAGAACTACCCCTACAGGACAGCTGAGGTAGTAACCATTTGCACTGAGGCAATCTGATGTGTACTCTCTCTACTACACTGTCCCAATTCTTTCCCTAACATTTTCCATGGACAAGAAAATCCATAGAATTTCAATCCCATCTCTACCCCATCTTAAACCTCCTGGCAGCTGTGGCGTCCCATTGGCTGGTATTTGACTTGCTCATAAGGCTTCACTTTTCTCTTTCTCCTATACTTTGAGAACAGCGAATAGAAACATGACATTATTATCAGCATTGATAAAGTCATCGGCGTAACCTCTCTTATGTGTGGCTCTCTCAATATTACACAAAGTCCAGACTGTAAGGCTTCAATGGCACAACTGTACAGTTGGCCAAGTAGAGAGCAGCCTTGCCTAATACATCATGTGACAGGGATAGGCCAACTCAACCCACCCTCCACCATAACGAAGAGGCAAGCACCATTATATAGTAGCCTCACCCAATTCATAAACCTCTCCCTTATATCAAAAGCTCTAAGGGGAGTAAAAAGATAACTGTGGTCAATCTGATCAAAGGCTTTCTCTTTCACACTTGTCTATTAAAGGGACTGGAAGTCTCATGCACTAATATGCAAATAAACTGGAGGTACAATATTGTAGCGCATCTTCAGGACATCATGGTTCAGTGTAATCAAGAGAGACTAAACCCACACTCACAGCAGAAACATAAAGTTCGAGGATATTGTGCACGATAAAGACTCTCCGTAAATAATCTGTCGGAAATGCAACATGACTGATCCCTGGGTACTATAAGGAGTCCCAGACAATATTGTCACAAAGATTTTAAAATGATGTATCACCCTAATACAGCCCAAGCGTAACAACTTCAAAATTGTTCATAAGAAGTTTACCCGTTTCACTACACTGCTCATATTCGTGTTTGTCACAATAAATCTGCCCTCAGCCAGTCTGGTGGAGTATCACTGCTGTATGCATGAAGCGACAGCATCCCTCTGTGGCCACGGCCAAATGTAGTATGATCACAAGATTCCCCAAACACAACCATCCGTGGACCACAAGTATGAAGAGTGCTACACTACACAAGTTATTTAAAATAAAAAAATGTAATAAACATGAAATTAAAAAAATTTAAATAAAAAAAATCTAATCACATAAAAGAATATGTTCCTTTAATGCAAAAATTATGCAAACATAATGTCTTTATTAATCACTGAACAGACCATTCCTCTTAAACACCATGTATTTACAAAAGTCTTAAAATTTTTCATACATTTAGAAAACTTCAATCACTATCCTCAATTTCACCAACCTTGTGAAAATAGTTATTACATTATGCCGTAAAACTTGTGCCATCTTGTTTTGTCTGTTAGAGCCATTTTCACCTGCCCTGTAATAAACTGAATTGCTTCTTTTCAAACCCTTTCAAACCAGCTGAAAAACCTTTAAGATGACAATCTTCATTAATTGCTGTCCTTAAAACAGAGGTAAAGGAGTTTACTGCAACAATCCCATGAATTATCCTCCATTGAAGGTCACCAGCTTTTTTGGTTAAAGGTGACCTATATAATTCCTGCCACTCAGGCCAACACATTCATCTAGACTAAAAACATTTTGCCAACGTGTACCAAATCTGCAACCTCTTTCTGTTCACACCAATGCAGAAATCAAATTCAAGGCCAAACCCATTTGTCCCTTAAATTCTGGGAAGAGACTCATCTGTACTCATTTGTGTCCAGCAATATTGTCATCAGTGGAAGGGGAATTTCCTTATTGTGCTGAATTAGCACTTCACCTTTAACTTTGCCCATTGCTCTGCTGTGAGTGCTGGCCTTCAGTCATTCAAAAGTTGAATCCTTATGTGCAGGAAACATAGTCTAAGACCAAGTCTGTCTGAATGTAAGCTTGGGACCAGATAAATCCAGCAGCTTGTGCAGGGTTACAATCCCAGCAGAGCACAAAGCTCTACAGAAGTCTTATTAGTAATGTCCATAGTTCTCCATTGATGAGTGATTCCTGAAGAAGCCAATGTAAAGAGAATGTGTATGTCTTCCTCAGTACAGTAAAATGGTTCCATAGTTTATTAAAAACATTGTGATAAAAGAACGTCATTAGATACAGAGCCATGTCCAATCCCAAATCGCCCACAGTGTGCAAAATTGTTCAGGGCAATGTTCTCCACATGAAGTCCTCTGGACCAGCACGAAGTCTCTGTAAAAGCCGAAGCCTAAATGCAGCTGTTCTGCTGGACCCCGCCCACGTTCTTCTCTCACTAAATGCCACAAAGTCTGTGCCACAAAGAGGCAGCTGAGCCGATGAGCTCAACGCATTCTACACCTGCTTTGAGGACAGCCAGGCGGCGGGATATACCTACAGCCAGACAACGGAGGACGGTGACGTCATCAGCGATGACAGCGCCATCAGCATCGCAGAGCACGACGTGCACACAGCACTGCGGCGGGTGAACATCAGGAAAGCTGCGGGTTCCAACGGCATCTCCAGACGCCTGCTGCGTTGCTGTGGTGACCAGCTGTCAGGTGTGCTGACCACCATCTATAACGAGTCCCTGGCGCAGTCTGTGGTCCCCACATGCTTCAAAAGATCCACCATCATCCCCATACCCAAAAACCTTCATGCCCAAACGACTACCGGCCTGTTGCATTAACACTTGTGGTCATGAAAGTGTTTGAGAGGCTCCTGAAGGACACCATCTCCTCCTCCATCCCCAACACCACTGACCCCCTGCAGTTTGCCTAGCGCTCTAACAGATCAACAGAGGACGCCATCTCCCACATCCTGCACACGACCCTCAGCCACGTGGACAAGAAACTGGGCAACTATGTGCGATTGCTGTTCGTTGATTATAGTTCAGCATTTAACACAATAGTGCCCAGCAGACTGTTCACTAAACTGAGGAGCTTAGGAGTAAACAACCAACTGTGTGCGTGGGTGCTGGACTTTCTCTCCGGTAGGTCACAGGTGGTGAGAGTTGGGAGCTGTGTTTCCAACAGCATCACCACCAACACAGGATCTCCACAAGGGTGCGTACTCAGCCCATTACTGTACGCACTCTACACTGATGACTGCAAGGCCACTCACAGCTCCAACACCATTGTTAAGTTTGCGGATGACACAGTGGTGCTGGGGCTCATCACCAACAATGATGAGTCGGCCTACATGACTGAGGTGGAAAACCTAGCAGTGTGGTGTCATGACAACAGTCTCCAGCTGAATGTGGGCAAGACTAAGGAGCTGGTGGTGGACTTCAGCAGAAGGCAGCAGAGGGCCTACACCCCTCTCATCATTGACGGATCTCCTGGGGAGAGGGTGAAGACCTTTAAATATCTGAGCGTTCACATCTCTGATGACTTGACGTGGACGGCTCACACCCAAGTCCTGTCCAAAAGGGCTAAGCAGTGCCTGTACCACCTGTGCCAGCTGAGGAAGTTCAGGGTCTCACCAACGATCCTACGGACTTTCTACTCAGGCACTGTGGAGAGCATCCTGACTCAGAGCATCACTTCCTGGTTCGGGAATAGCTGTGTTCAGGACCGCAAAGCCTGCCAGAGGGTGATCTACACTGCAGAACGTTGCTGCAGGTCCCTTCCATCTCTCCAGGACATTTACACCAAGAGATGTAGGAGCAGGGCCTTCAGGATCATCAAGGACACATCCCACCCCAACAACAGCCTATTTCAGCTCCTGAAATCAGGAAAGAGACTCAGGAACATCATGGACAGGACTGAGAGACTTAGGAGGAGTTTCTACCCCCAAGCCATAAGGTTTCTGAACCTGGACTTGCCAGTACACCTGACACCCTGATGCCCATTGTCCTCTGGCACCCCTTACCACACTTGCACTGTTGCACTGTTGCACTGCTCTCTTTTTTTTCATTGCACTTTAACCCTAGCACAATTGGATGTCTTTTTGTTGTTAGTATTTATTGGATGTTTCTTTTGCACGTAGTCTACCTGCACAGTCTACAAAAGAGTGGTTCAGGGGCATTTCACTGCTTGTTGTACCTTGTATAACCATGCATGTGACAATTAAAGAATCCTGAATCCTGGAGTTGCCATTGACACTGTATAAACTCATCATTTATAAAGGAAGGAACATTTGCCAAGGGGGGTAGAAAGAAAGTGACTAACAAAGAGGAAAGTAGTCTTTGGTAGGAAAAGCTGTTTGCACATCCTTACTCACTGGCAGACAGAGAGGCTTTGTCCTAGGGGCTGCACCTCTCAATGGCCTCTCCACAGTGAGTCTGCAAGTCGCCATTATTCATCGCTGAATCCTGGATATGTCATCCGAGTGGATCTATCTTGCCAGCCATGCAAATAAAGATAGGGTAATAAAGAAATAAGCCTAAGAATCTGGTCTGTGCTTATATCTAATTGTAAGGGCAACGCTGATAGTGGGGTGAATTGAATGAGGCCATGAGCAGACTCTTAAAGCCTTATTGGCATGGTGGGTGGTGAAGGTGCTTCACACAGCTCCCAAGAGGAATCTGAAGAGCTGTGTCTTACCAGCACAGCAGCTATAACCCATAGGCGATCTGACAAACCTGAAAAGACTCTTATTTTTACCACTACCATCATTCATTGTTGGTGGTATGCAGCATTTTTGAGGTATTAATAACCTTAAAAAGGTTTCAACGCTGGGCTACAAAAATGATTCCTGGGCTAAAAGGAATGTCTTACAAGGAAAGGTTAGTTGAGCTCAATCTGTTCAGCCTTGAGCAAAGGAGACTAAGGGGGACATGATCCAGGTATATATGAAGTCAGTGAAGCAGTGAAATTTACAGATGCAGAAAATGACAGAAAGAATGCAAGATTAGAAAGAGGGAAGCAGACAGAGGTTTAGGAAAGGCAGTCACACAAAACACAGAGAAAGAAAAAATGAGGAGACTGAGCGGAACAACAAATCATCAATATTACTGATTTGATTTGGCACTGGTTTGAGAAATGTGATAAAATAAGTGCAATTCTTACCATTCCTGTGATTTGCCTCTTTTTATTAGCCTCCATGGCACAGCAAGCTAATTTGGCCATGATCACAGATATTATCAATTGCACAAACCACTGTGTGGGCGATAAGGTGCCTGTACCAGGAAATTGTGCAGTAGAAAATAGATAATAAATATCTGTTTTTTTGCTTTTGCTTTAGTGGCTGCCAGCCTTTGTGAAGCACTGTCCTGTGTATCTGAGAGCTCAGCTTTCTCCCAGACCCACAAAAGGACAAGCGGGTGGTAATTATTTTGGAAGTGAGCAGGCCTGCCAGTGGACTGGGCAGCCCACGGTAAGGGGCCGTGGCCAGCAGATGGTACGCAGACTGCTCAGCTAATGGGCATGTGCACTTCTTGAGCTGGGGCCACTGAGAGCTCTGATTGGGCCAAGGATGGTGCTAGTATCCCCTAGGTCCCTGTGCAACCATGCAAACAAATACATGCACAGCAGTGACCTGAATATGTCTCTAAGAATCATGGGATCCTAAGAACAGGGAGGCTCTTCAGACTTCTCCAGATAAAGTGGCTACCTGGGAAAAAAGGCAGTCAAGGAAAAGCTCATAACAATGAAGTACTGATGATAAAATGTGCCGGTAATTCAGATGAATAGAAATATAGAATAAGTATCTCCTGTTATAAATTTTGTAATAAATGCTTCTTTACAGAATTGGTACCCTCCTATTGTCCTAGGGTCGGCACCGACCCGATTTCAAGTTTTAAATGCATAAAAGTACCACATAAATTTAGTTTACTGCATCAAGGCTTCTTCACTTTTCCTGGAACTTCATTTAAACCAAAAAAAAAAAAAAACAATTTACTAAATAATAAGATTCTCTAATAAAAAAATCACTCCCTGTGGTCTTAGGGTCGATAGAGACCCGATGTACAATAAAAGATCATAAAACAATAAATACTGCCCAAACTGAAATCATAAACACTCTGCTCAGCTCACTCTGGCCCCCACAACTCTCTCAGGCAGTAGGCCACTGACTGCAAGCACTTCTCCCTGCCCCGAGGTTCAGTCAGGGGCTTATCTCTTCACACCTCCCCTGAGTAAACAAACAGGGACAGCCATGCCCAAACTGGCTCAGACCA
>JAODKL010000002.1:15977817-15988764 GCA_026780765.1 Petrocephalus schoutedeni
TTGTTGACACCATGAAATTTTGAATCACCATATTTTTCCCTTAAAATGATACATTTTCTCAGTTTAAACTTTTGTTCTGTGATTTATGTTCTATTCTGAATAAAATGTTGACATTTTCCATCTCCACATCATTGCATTCAGTTTTTATTCACAATTTGTTTAGTGTCCCAACTTTTTTGGAATCCGGTTTGTAAAAAAAGCTAGGCTAGAGTGTCATTTTGTAACGTTTTTGGTTGGTGGTGTGCCGTGGGATTTTTTAAATGTAAAAAAATGTGCAATGGCTCAAAAAAGGTTGAAATACACTGTCTGTGCTGTACAAAAATACAAATCATAAAAAAATACACTGCTTTAGAGTGACAAATAATGCTTCTCTGTCTGGCAGTCTGATGGATGAATCTGGGTTTGGCAGAAGCCAGGAGAATGTTACTTCCCTGACTATAATGGTGTGGGGCTGTGCTAGGTTGGGCTAGGCCACATAGTTCCAGTGAAGGGAACCCATTTATCTTTCAGCATACCAAGATATTTTGGATAATTTTATGCTTCCAACTTTGTGGGAATAGTTCACAGAAGGCCATTTTTTGTTCCAGCATGACTGCACCCCATTGCACAAAACAAGGTCCAGACATTACTGACCAGCACTCATAGAGCCCTGACCTCAACCCCATCGACCACCTTTGGGATCAAGTAGAATGAAAATTGTGGCTCATATGCTCTGCTGGGAAAATGGGCAAAATTCCCAACAGGCATATTCCCAAAAACCTAGTGGAAAGTCTTCCCAGAAGAGTGGCAGCTGCACAAGAAGGCACCAACTCCATGATCCTGAGAATGTAACAGCCAAGTGTCTCAATAGTTTCATCCATCTTATTTCTGAATGAATATATTATTTATCTGCTTGTTATAGTTTGAGAGATTTGACAAGCATTTTTGAATGACAATGCAATATAATAATGTTTTTTAGGTGACAAAAGTTTACAAAGTTGTAAGGTTTTTACTACTAACAAATTTTAAATAATGTCACATTATCTACTGTTAATGTGTATTGAAATTTGATATTTGAATGTATTGTGTACTGTTAAAGTATTGAAAATGGTACTGAATTTCATAATTTTTCTTGGTATCGTATCAAAGTTGGAAATTTTGGTATTATGACCCTAGATTGAAGATTAATATGGACAGAACATACATAATAATTCATGTACCGTATATGTAGTGTCATATAACCACACAGCCAGGTTACTTTTTAAAAAAACAGGCACAGTGGATGTCCATTTAACAACATCACGAAAGATCTAAATAAATTAGATGGTTATTAGTTCAAATAAGGATGAATGCTGTAGAAATGAGGAAGGAGAAAATACCCGAGCTCTGCAGAAGACAAAATAAGCTTGTCAGTCAATAAATAAATGTGGACATAAATAACAACAAAGATTGCATCTGACATCTCTTTTTATTAAATTGGGTGAAAACACTGTACATTTACTATAGGAAAAAAAACTAAAGTCCCTCCCACCCCCAAGATGTCTTAAAGGGCACATTTTCTAGGTTTGCCCAAAACAAACATTTGTATCACCTGTGTAACAAAAACATACAATTTTAAAATCACAAATATAAATATGCAATTAGGGTTAAAGCATTTTTTAAGGTTGTTTCCTAAGCAGTATGCTTATTGTTGCACTCCAATGCTCATTTTTATAATTTGACCACAATTTAGATCAACATAGATCAACTTACATTAAATAAACTTTTATGCCCATGTCTAATTTTAATATTTTATGAGTGCTATCGATAAGACTCCAATCTCTACACAGGCCAAAAATTTATAAAAATTCTTAAAGATGCCAAAACATCCTGCTTAATTCTGTATAAAAGTGATTCTTTTATTAATACCATCCAATATTCTGTTATTACAGACAAGCACTTAAGTGAAAAGGCGGTTAAAAAGTTGTTTTTTTTTTAGCTAAGCGTATTCTCCCCTCATCAGCATGGTGTCAAAAAACCCAAGAGTGCGCAGTCGTGCAAGAAATATAATGAATTCATTAAGCAAGGGAGTTACACCCTCAATGATTGTGGCAAACAAGCAAAACAGACCATTTCATTTACATTGTGAACCTAACTGAAATCTGCAGAAACCCTTTGCATTTTGAAAATGAAAGCAATTGTACTAACCTAATACGCTTATAACTGGTCACTCTCATGAACATGAGAATCTTTCACAAAAAAAACAAAATGTTAGTGAAACACAGTTTGAATTTTTTGAAAAAAAAAATTTCTCTTCTCTGTCTGGCAATTCAATGGACTAGTCTGGGTTTGACGGATGCCAGGATGTTACCTGCATGACGGCATTGTGCCGAGTATACGCGCTGGGATTATGATGTGAGGTTGCTTTTCAGGAGTTGGGCTTGGGCAGTGAAAGGAACTCTTAATGCTTCCACATACAAAGCCATTTTGGACAATTTCATCCACCCAACTTTGTGCGAACAGTTTGGGGATGGCCCCTTCCTGTTCCATGTCTGTGCACCAGTGCACAAAGCAAGGTCTATGAAGACATGGATGAGTGAGTTTGGTGTGGAGGAGCTTGACTGGCCTGTACAGAGCCCTGACCTCAACCCGAGAGAACACCTTTGGAGTGAAGAGTGGAGACTGCGACCCCGGCCATCTCGTCCAACATCAATGACTGACCTCACAAATGCTCTCCTTGGAAGAATGGCCAAAAATTTCCAGTATGTCGTCAAACTAATTAGAAGAAAAAAAATTTAAGGAAATTGATATAATGTAGTAATGAGTTCATGAGAATGACCCATATTCTGTATAAGAACTAAGTCCTAAAACAAATGCTTTGTTTTTTCCCCCTCTTCAATCAAAAAGCAAATATGCCTGACCAATAGATATGGTGTAAATGGTAGTTTTAGTGGTATGGACAAACTTTGCCAAATTTACTGAAAAAAAGTAATGCATTCAACTACATAGTCCAAACAAGTTCACAGTATAACACTATAATACACTGTGGTGTATTATTCCAAGCTAACTACTAGTTACTGCCACTAAAAACCCACATTCTACCCGAATAAGTGTAGAATGCTTACCAATTAGTTGAGTGTCCTGGTCAAGTAGTTCCATTGCAGACTACTGACCTAGTAGATGTAGTATATGTATTAAGTGTATGGATGTGTATGACAATCAAGACAATGGTGTCTCCGGGCACTTTTACACCACACCAGGAACCTTGCCTTTTGTACTTCAAGAAAAAACCAAAAGTACAGTACTTCAAGGTGTTGATTTTCCACTGGTGTAAAAACTGACATGGCACCAAATGACATCACAATGCAAGGCGGGGTATTTTGCGCAGAATAAAAAAAAATGTGAATTAGAATATTAAAGGGCTGGAAGATATTAATATCAACACATATTATGCACATTTCTCACATTGCTAGTAATCTAGATTAAGATCAGGCTTTTTCATACCTTCATACTGTACAGACATTATAGCACAGGGCTGGTTAAATTACTCCTTGGTGCATTTGTATGAACTCTACTGAACTCTCTTTTGGCTTCACAAACACATCAATATTCATTACAACAAAATCACATTGCGAATTCGTCTTTGTAGCTATATTATACAAAATACTTTATTTCTTGTTATGCCATCCTGATATTGCCATTTCTAGTCTTCTGACAGACTGAAATTTATGCTCGTCTCACTTCATTTGTCTATGCATCCATTATTACTACTTGTACATATTTTTTACTTCATTTATTGTTGATTTCTTTTCTCAAAATAGCCGTTGTATTACATTTCAGAAGAAGGCTATTTGTACAACCAACTGACAAGAAAACATTTCAAGTCCCACTGCAAAGTACCGAAGTACCAAAAACCACGTCAGATGGTTTGGCGTTTTAGGTACTGGTACTTGACTGGAAGTCAATACAGTCCTCCAGAGCATGTAGTGAAAAATGCACTTATGTGCACTTGGGTCAATGGCAGAATCCACGTAAAGGTCATATACATGTGATACTTCCATATTTCGGTGTTTCCCTGCCCAAAGTACATACCTAGACTAGGTTTTACCTGATGAAACACAAACTAAGAAATTGCTAAGTAGAAAACATGCTAGATTTTTTTTTGTAATTTAGCCATTACTCAAGCTAGACTCTTTCAAAAACCATTGTCAAAAACATTTAAGTTGTACTGAAGCTCAGAAACCCACTTACCTTTACACAGCAGTCTTCTACTGAAGGTTTCCATCACACTGCTCCAGCAAGATCTGGCAGGACAGACTTCTCCCAAGAATTTTTAAATAATACTGAGAGCTGGTAATTGGGGGGAAAAAGAAGAGAATATCTGACCGGGTAAATTCCTCTTAAGAGTGAAGATCCTTTTAGATGGGGGCATTTCTTTTAAGTTAAAGGAGTGAGAAAATGTTAAGATGGTAAACAACAACTAAGAAATCTTTGCAATTTGCCAAAAGACCCAGGTAAAGGACTCTGACATTACAAAATGTACAATATCTTTCCTGTCATGTCTACCTCCCTGCTGTGGCACATTGAATCAACACAAAAGAAAGAATTTAAAATTGATCTTAAAAACGCCTAAATAACACTTGGATTTATGAAGAGAATTTTTATTAAGACTCATGAAGAAATTTTATTAAAAAAGTCTTTAAAATGTTGAAGAAGAAAGTGTACATTTACTCCTTTTTAGGAGTACTGTTTTTCAACTTTTTAGTTCAAAACTAAAAGTAACAAAAACAAATGACACTACCATTTGAATAAAGTTTTATTACTATACTAACAAAAACGCAAAGTGCAAAAATGTACCTTCCTTTAACAAATGACAGTAATTTAACAAAATAGAAATACGTTTTGGTTGATTTTTTTTTTCCCATGAAAACGAAAGAATTTTTTAAACTAATTATACAGCCTCAAACATTTCTCAAAACTATACTCTGCACCTTCCTGTGGCAAATAGCTATTTTATTTTCCCTATTCCCAAAGCTCCAAATTTATGAACTGGGTTATGATCTTGCACAGACTAAAGATAAAACGTATGTTATACATTTCAGAAATTTAATTAAAATTACGTGAGACGTCTTATTTAAATTCATTAACGATTCAGGCTTGTACAGTCTTTAGAATCTACATTACAGCCTTCTAGGGCTCAAAATATGTATTTTTTTCAACAATCAAAACACAAAACATAAAGCAAGGTTACATTTTAAGCCAGTAAAGACGTAAATGAGACGAGTTTAAAAGCGTTTTAGACAACGAGATGTCCGCACTATAATTCCTCCTTTAAGAGCCACAGGCAAACAAAACGCAATCTGCCAGACGAGGGGGTGTATTGCACCAACATGCGCCAGGAGACGACGATCTTGTCACTGATAATTTTAACCTGGAAAAAAGCAAATCACATGAGTCAACTGCCTTTTCACTGCACACAACATGTGTTTCAATTTTTTTTTTCTTTTTTTACCCTTGCTACCGGACGTTTTTTTAGACTATTAAAGCAGTTAGTTTGATGGTTCCCTCTTAAGGTTTTGAAACAATAAGACTTTAGGTCAATGTTTGGAGATAATCTATTTCTATTTAATGGCAGGACTCATCATGAAGGCTTGATTAAGTAATAAAAAAAATTATAATAATAAAAATTTAAATCAGTCAGTCAATCAGGGTCAGTTGAATTTACCCTTGCGCTACAGAAAGAAAATTCCTTCCGTGTAGCTTCATCCTCCTGCAGGAACAAATGTCACCCTAAAAGGCAGCACTGACCTATTCTCACCTCTTGAATATGCAGTGATGTATGGTTAATATGAGTAGCGTGCAGGGGGTGGTGGAGGAACACGCTCACTGAAGGGTTCCCTGGCACGAGGCATTCCATACATTGATGTCCTGGACATGGATAGAGGGGAGAGGCGGGAGCGCTCATACGAGTATCCATTCCCCGCTGTAACAGCAGAAGCAGGAAGCCCCCTGCGAATGGGACTGCGGTCCCTTGAGAAGTATGAAGAGGGGGGAGGGGGCACAGGGTGACGCTCACAGGAGTCAAGAACAGATGATGGTGGACGCTCTCTTACGGCATTAGAAGGAGGTGGGGGAGGAGTTGGTATGGAGTTTACCCGTCGCTCCTCAAATGAGGTTATGCCATACGGACGAGCACGGTACTTTTCATAGTAATCCACCACCCCACAGTTAGCTCGTTCACGATCAGGGTAGGGACCTCGTCGGGGGGGTGGTGGTGGTGGTGGTGGTGGTGGTGGAGGAGCGGAATAACCATGGGACACAGGATGACTAAAGCGGCTCCTGTAGTAACCTGGTGGTCCAGGCTCAAGCCTGTCCCTGGGAAATTGAGGGTACCAAAAACCTGGCCTATCAGGAGGGTGGTGTGGATACTCTTCCTCCTCCTCACCCCTTGGTCGGCTCTTTGACATCTGCACATGAATCCGTTTTCCTTTAAAAGAAACCAATGTTAACTCACAAAAAAATCTTACCTGCCCCAAAAGTTTTTTTACCTGCCACTAATATTGGCCACATAATACTGGTACCCTCTCTTACCTCAGATGTTTCCCCAAAAACGGATGAGTAGGAAGATACCCATATACAGACCAAACATCTAGTTTGACATGAAACATGACACTCAACACTCAGTCAAAAAAAGCCTCCAAGGTTTTCAGCAAATTAACTTTTTACCACCTATTTGAAAATACTGAAGGAGACTTGCCATGTGTGTGAAAACTGCCAGCAATCATACTGATTTTTAAACAGATTATAAACCCAGCACTTCCTTACCCTGAAAATCAGTGTTGTCTAAGCCTTTGATGGCATCCATTGCTTCCTCAGAGTTTACCATGTGCACAAAGGCAAAGTTCTTGATGGCAGTACATTCGGTTACAGTGCCATATTCTTCGAACAAAGCACGGAGTTCATCATCACAGCCCTTCTCAACATTTGCCACGTGAAGCTTGACAGGACCTTGGCTTTTACCATGGCTGGCCTCCACATTTATTGGTGTGCCGTGCAGTTTGTAGAGATGCAGACTGCGGATGGCCTTTGTGGCTGTTTTACGATCTTCCATGTGCACAAAGGCATAGTTTTTGATGATGGCGCACTCAGTAACTGCCCCATACTGAGAGAAGAGCGCCTGAATTTCATCTGCGTTTGCCTCACGAGGAAGGTTCCCGATGAAAATCTTAACCATTTTATAGCAAAAATGTCTTTAGAGCCTAGCAAAAGAGAAAACAGTAAACATTTTTCAGGCTGCACACATTAAGTTATGGATTCTGTGAAATTGACTATAAATTCACTTATACTGCACCCAGTGCCTATCCTTGAAGTAGAGCTGGCTATTTTTTTATCATTATTATGTTCCTAGAAATGATGATATAAGTAAAACTTATCGGATTTCCTGTTTTTTCTCCCCCCCTAATATGACAACCTCATATGCACAAGGTACATGTCCCTTGAGTCCATCATCTTCAGATTTGCTGTATTTTAGACAGGTATGCACAGTTGATGATCACATGCAGTGCACTCACATTGTTTCCATGTTACAGGCCATAAACCCTTGGGGTCAACAAGAACTTTCAAATTTCGTGCACATTCTGTGTGAAGTCAGTGAGTAGCCTAGGGCACAGCATGCATGCATGTACATTGCATTGTTAATTGAACAAAGAAAATAGTAATCACAATGTTGTGTATGGTCCCAAAATAAACTGCGTAAATGAGTCTTTAGAATTATTGGCCCATTTATTGCAATATACACTAAATATACAGTGTGTGTTAATAATAAAGCACTGTAATTTATATATAGAAGCAAAATCGGAAAACCCAAAGGGCGTGCACTGTCTCCCCCCCAGTCATTCGGGTTGGGCATTATCACATTTATTATATGCATATTATTATATTACTGTGCAACAATAGGGCTTCAGCTGACGGGTGAAACATTTGGCTGGACACCAGCTTTTCAGTACTACAGGAATGTTTATGTATGCCTACAATTTGTTAAGCAGATTACTAGTACAGCTAAAACATAACAGGATGCATTTTGTGACAGCCAAAAGTTAGTAATCTGTATAAACTCGGCGTACCCTTTATATTTATTAAATTTGGTTAGTGGAGCACACCACGTAATATTGTTTTGGTATACTTCAGTGCAATGAGCACTAAAGTGGCAGTGAAGAAAGGAACAGCTCATCAGCCACAACATCTTTTAAAGATATTGTGAATAAACAGTGTAAAAAGACATCAATGGTATGGCAGTACTTTTTGCAGTTTAAAGTCCGACATTTATTAAACATAAGGATATGCCAAATTCACACAGATTATTAACCTTTGAACATCATAATATGCCTCATTTATATTTTACATGCACTACTGATCCGTTTACCAAACTATAGGCGTAAGCAAACGTCCAGATAGTACCAAAAAAAAAGCTGGCTTCATGCTTTGTCCGTCAACTGAAGCCCTGATGATTATTGCGCATGCACAATATAATCCAGATGTGATATCATAATTGCTACAAAAATGGCTACATTAAACACACAAAGAGAATTACAAAAATGGTCACTGTGCATTGCGGTCTGTGTACGAAGAATGTGATAAAAAAAACTGCCTGGCTTGCTTTTCTTAAAAAATTACAGCTGGAAAACTGAATATCGAATATGAGGCTAACTATTGCAGTGTTTTGTGTTCTGAATTAAGTTTGAGCGAAAGAGTCCCTTCAAAATTAGATGCCTATTTTTTGTAATTTGTAAAGTTTGGTATCCAAAGGTCACAACTTGCCTAGGCCTCTTTGTCATGTTTAGTTTGGTCACTGGATTAGCCATTCAGCTATTTGCTACTCTGTTAAATCAGCAGGACCAATTTCAATGTTACGAATACAACAAATCGAGTATCGCCTATCTTCAGGATTACATCAAATGTTATAACAGTCAATGACGATGAATACCTCGTACATACCATTCATTGCTTCTGAAAACCCCGTGACATTAGCGTTGTATTATGTCTTAAACTGGAGAAACAAAAGTTATCAATAGTATTCTTACTTCCTAATGTTGCTTTTTTCCCCCTCATAAGTCGTTAACTACAACAATGAAATGGGTGGGGAAATGGTTTATTTCCCGTAAAACAATGATTTTGCAGATAGGATGAATTCTTAGTCAGATGACGATTTGCTCATCGGGAATGATGTGACATCACACAGGAGTTCAACAACAACACCTGGACATGATTGTCGACCTGCATCTACGGTCATACTGTCTACCAAACTGACTGTAACTACACTTATAACAAAACGCGAAACGTGTTCACTGCTGACCATTCAAATACTCTCCAAGCAAAGCTCGTTGGTCAGGAGTCAAAGCAATTAAGAAGTACCCCGACCTAAAATACCGGCAAGGCCCTAAGCAACAGCAGCGGCGGCGGCGACGGGAACAAACAGCAGTTGCAAGAGCACCGATAATGAACTTTTTTTCTTGACTGCATAATCAGGCGGATTCGTGTTTGGCCAAAACAATTTTTTTGAAACACTTAATACGTTTGATTTATAAAACAAGTTGCAAACTATGACCAAGCCTCGCATTACCTGCAACAAGGCTTTACTAGACAAGTACTTTGCTGGATATACAGCTGTAATTGTTATGTATATTTTTAATAAGGAATAATTAAGACCACGATAAGTAACATTTATCAAACCGATAAATTATTTGCCAGAAATATCTTACCTCAGCCGTTCTATATGTACATAAAAGAAAATGGCTTCTTTCCCCTTCTTCAGAAAAATCTTTTGTGCCCGCCCATCGAAAGGCTTCAAGGGAGGGGTATCAGAAAAGTGTCAATTGATTGGAGTATTTTGATGTCCCTCGATAGTTCTGCTCTACGGGCGAAAGACCGATTGGCTCAACGGCTTTCAGAAACCAATCAGCGTCTTTCATAAAGAAATATTTCCGCCCTTATAGAGTCAGGATTTGAAATAGCAATATTGCTTTTAATCCTGTACACAGGTAGCGTTCAATACGTATAGGTCTTGTCAGCGGAGTCATACTAAAACATTTTTAAAAAGTAAAGCTAAAACCATTTTAAAAGTCTTTTGCCGTTAGCTAATTCTGAAGAATGTAACGGGTTTTTAATGCCAAAAATTATTGCAAAGAACTGTTTACACCAATAAAATAACAGTATCTTGGAGCCAACTATTTTGGCTTACATCCAGAGGTTTTACAAGGACGGGGGTGCCCAATACGTCGATCGCGAAGGTAGTGCGGGTAGATCGCACTACATTAAAACTTTGTTACGATAGGTTACTATGACTACTTACTGTAGATCCCTTCTCTTCTAAAGTGTCACTAAGCAGAAAGCGCGAATGTATTACAAAGTGACCCAGCTAGCCTTCCAATTTATATATACTAAAAATGTATATAAAAATGAGTGGGGGAGCCGGACCAAGTAAAGAACCATAATTGCAATTGCAATTTTATTTATATAGCGCATTATCACAACATTACATTGTCTAAATGCGTTTTACATTTGCTCTGCCACATAAAGACCCCCCAGTGAGTAAGCCAAAGGCCACAGTGGCAAGGAAAATGTCCCTAGAAGGAAGAAACCTTGGGAGCAACCAGACCCAAAGGGGGAGCCCATCCTCCAGGGGCCGGCAGAGGAGTCAATCAAACAAAACAAGATAACTGAACTAAGTTAATACAGAACATGTGTTGAAATTTCCACCTCTGCTGTCTGCAAGACCACTACCTCAGGGCAGGGGCAGACAGGCGCTGGCACGGGGTGCTTGATTCTTCATGGCAAGATCAGCAGTGGTACAGCGGCAGGGAAGGAAAGAGAGGCATAGCAGGAGCAAAGGGCAGACAGGCTGGAGGGGAGTTGCCGGCAGTGTTGCCAACTATTTCCAATGAAAAGTAGCTAAAGCCTGCCCGAAAAGTAGCTAAATGTTGCCAGATGACG
>JAODKL010000002.1:15988876-15999011 GCA_026780765.1 Petrocephalus schoutedeni
GTGATTGGCTGATCAGTAATTTGCATCAACGAGCAGTTGGACAGGTTTGCCTAATAAAGTGGCCGGTGAGTGTATACCTCGCTATGAGGCCTGGAAAAAAGAAAAAAAAAAAATAAATATATATATATATATATATATATATATAACACAGAGAATAAGTGTAAATATCTGTAATTGGTCAATCAATCTTATTAACACTAGTTTGCGATATTAAAAGTTACAGACAGTACAGCAATTAAAACACTGCATTTGATTTTCACTGCAAACGTTGGTGGTGAACAGTTTGAACCTAAGCTTTTAAATTCCTCTAGCAAATTGTTCACATTTTTGAATCTGCACGTTATGCTTAGTATTATTATGAGTACTAATTTTTATTAGTGAACTAGGCAGAAAACCCACATAAAAAAACACATTTTTGATTAACAACAATTCCACTGAAAACTAAATGATAATACCATAAAAACTCAATCAATTTTAAGTTTAAAATCAGTGAAAGATGTTATAAATTAATACTCACAATCAAATTAAAATTGTGAATATAGAAAAACACAGTAAAGAAAATAATATTTTTTGTAATTCCACTGCAAAAAAACACCAATAGTTTTCCACAAAGGAAACTGTAACTTTAAAATTGTTAATTTTTAACAATTTAACATTTTATTTATAACAATTATTCGTTATAGTTTCATAAAATATATTTAGTAATAAATGAATTGCTTTATTAAGCCATATTAGTTACATATATGTAAATACACAGTAATATGTATGATCAAATATCTGATTGATGTATCTCGTGTTATATGAGAAAAATAACAGAGAACACTAGTAAATGTTACATATTAATGTTAAATTACTAATGGTTTGAGATTATTCATTAATTTTCCCACTAAACTGCCACTACTGATTATTTTTAATTTGCAAGCACATATTAAAAATACATCATTATTAGTATTTAAATCATCTGATTTCAACTGTCTTCATTTCGTTCAGCATAGAAAAGACCCCAGCGCTGATCTCCTCTCTCACAATGCTGAATCTTCTCTCTCCAGCCACTTATTATGTTGTTGTACTCCTCTTCAGAAAACTCCTGCACAAAAAGTTTCTACTTTTTTTTTAAAAGCACTACAAAAAATACATTCTTATTGTGCTCTGTTTACTGAAGATGCAGAAACCAGCTCAGCGGAATATAAGTCAATTTTCCATTTTATTCTGAGCATTTTCATCATTACAGATGGTGCAGATTAGGGCTTATATTGCCATGCTTTTGCTTCTAGAAAAAGACAGTTGGCAAACAGCCATCAGTCCTGCAACTGTGTGCCCATCACCAAGAATCAGGTATATGCCTGGCTGGGACTGGTAGGGTACTATCATTGCTTTGTCCCCAACTTTTTTGCCCTCCTAAGCTGCCAGCTATCCATGGTGTACCAGCAAGTCGCAATCATAATCATGCAACAGCCCCAACATATGCATATGTTTTAATAATATATAAGTAAGGATATTTGTATTCATACCTCTATGAACTCTTCTTTGATATCTTCTGCTCTTTTCAGTTCCCTCTTGATCACCTGGATGAACTGGCTAGTCCTGTCCTCCGCACGCACTCGAATGAACGCCGCTTGCTCCAATGTCTAGTAAAAAACACACTTACATAGCTATACTAAGAAATAATAGTTTGGTATTTCATTATTTATTTAAATCAGCCAAATATTATGTGAATAATCAGCAGCATCAAATAATACATTTTAAACTGCCATATTCTATCCTGTGATTATTCATTTTTTAATACTGTGATGTACAGTACCTGTCCATATTTTTCTGGAGTGAGAAGGAGGTAGCCTCTTTGTCTGACATAATCCTGAAATTCGGGTGACCATGGCTTTTCTCCACAGCAGTAGTCACTAATTAGTACCTTTCCTCTAGGCTTTAACCACAACTGCAGGCAGAAACACACATTAATATTTATGTAGAAACCTCTACATCTAAACATCTAAATTTAGTTTGTCAAAAGAGTTTGCTAAATAAGTGCATATTACCAGATAACACATTCAAAAATAATTCAGATACAGTCGTCCCTCGCCACTTCGCGCTTCGACTTTCGCAGCTTCACTCTATCGTGGCTTTTTCAAATATATTCATTAAAAAGTTGATCAAGACAGTGAAAATGATACAGCGCGGGCTTGGTTGAACCCACCAGTTTTCAGGTTTTAATTTTCTTTAGCTTTATTATTATTATCAGGGGTAGGCGTGGGCGGGATCAATAGTAAAACGCGCGGCAGTTTTCAGCCTTCACGGCGCAAAAGCATACCTAATTTGAGTAACTTCATACTGAAGCTTTAATTATTAAAACTGCCGCACATTTTACTATTGATCCCGCCCATGCGTACTCCCGTACCACTTATGTCAACCCCTGATTATTATGAAATTTATTTTATGGGCTTAGAAGTTATCATTATCATTATTATTAAAATCATTATTAATTAAGAGTATAAATCACATCATAGATTTTACAGCAACATTTAATTTGATCAGTTCTTCCAGGATCTTATGATTCTGCAATGACTTAAATTAACACAAAATCAAGCAAACTGGCATATTTGAGAGAGCTTGCAAGTTTTCAAATTTACTAACTTTTGTGCAAGAAATGGTTAATTCCACAGACAGCTTGCATTTGGACCAGGAGACATCCCATAACGCAACTGCAATGCACATTGCATGTGTGTGCAAAGAAGATGGGTAAAGTAAACAAATGTCATTTACCAAAAAGTTGAGACATTGTAAACTGGAGAGACAGAGCTACAGGTATGGCTCAGAGAAAAATACTGCGACTGGGCGAAAACCAGCAAAAGACTTATTTGCAGGTGTTGAGTTCATTTACAAAATTTACTAAGACTTGAGTAACTGGTATGTGTGTGTGTTATGTATATATTACATTGTGGGGATGTTTGGTCCCCACAAGGGGAAGCTGAGCTTCATAAAAAATATGTAACTGAAATAAAAAAAACAAAAATTTGGTTTGCTTGGTTACTTATGGTTAAGACTAGGTATAAATGTCATTGTTAGGATTAGGGTTTTCCCATAGAAATGAATGGATGGTCCAGACAAAGAGATGAATATAAAAGTGCGTGAGTCAGTGTGTGTGCATACAGCAAATTCACAATTTTGCCAATTTACGCAGTTTTGGTAAGAAAGTACATACAACTCCACAAGAGAAAAGCCACTGCAGATTTAAGCATTTTTAGCTACAACTTCAATGAAAAAACTTCTCAAAACATGCTGCCATGAATATCAGATGTATACCTTGCAAAAAGTAAAATGAATTATCTGAAATCTGCCCTGGACTTTTGCCAATAAATATGTACAAAAATTTGGCAATTTGGGATGTTAGAGAAAATAAGCTACACATCACAACACACAAAGCTACACAAAGTCTAAAACAAAAATATATAATGTACGAGCTCCATGGGCCGAATGGCCTCCTCTCGTTTGTATATTTCTTATGTTCTTCTGAAAAATAATTATTTCATAGTCAGGGATTTTTTTCCCCCCTTAAAATTCACTTGAGTTAACGGTTACATTTTTCTACACTTTTCAGTGTGAGAGTATGCTTCTGCAATAAAAATTGAATTTATTTTAAGGCTTTTAACACATCTTAACCAGGGGTGCCAATAATTATGGAGGGCAGTGTATTTCCCTGACAGCTCTAGTGCCAGCTGGATTAATTCCTTCTTGCTCCAGTCTTTTCCAACATTGACTTTCCGTGTACCTCCTCCTTTTCTTGCACGTACTTGTTTGAAACATTGCTCTCCTGCATCAAATAACATCCAGCCCAATTCTATTTTTCGAACACTCTTCTCTGCATTGTAGGATTTCGCTGCACCACAACCAGAGATAGCTTCTGCACTGCCATCTCTTTGTCTATTAGTTAAGTTCTCCCCAAATGAGCTTGATGGGCCGAATGGCCTCCTCTTGTTTGTATATTTCTTAAGTTCTTATAGGATGCTGAGGCAGTTTTACGTCCTGCCCGTAATGTCCCCCTGACCCTCATATCTCCTTCCTAACCTGACCCTGATGAGCCATGCCTGTTGCTTGTTACCTCCCATTAGTCTTTGTATCTAAGTACCTGTTTGTCTGGTCAGCCCCAGTCCAGTCACTGATGCCACTCCTCTTGTCTGCCCGTGTCCTTCACTACACTAGCCTTCTTGTTTTGACCCCTCGCAGTCTTGTTTGTTTCCTTGCTCCCATTCAGTTCAATAAACCCCTTTTTGTTTGCTAAAGTCTGCCTTCAAATCCTTCATCTGACAACTCATGATCAGGACTCCCAAATAACCCCAGCAGCCTGGACCTACACTCTGGCTTCCATGCCTCCTAGCATCCCGCAGACCAGACACCCTGAATGCCTCAGTGATTGGAGAACCGAAGGGTTACCAGCACAGTGGATGCCACCCTGCCTTCTTCTCCTTCCTGGATTTCCACTTGGAGTAGAGGAGTAATCCCGTGGTTTGGAGGATCCACAGGGCCCAGTCTCTCTTCCAGGAGGCAGGGAGGGTGCTAGCAAGACTCACCCTGGATGCGGATCCCCAGGAGGCAGAGAAGGTTGAGCACTTACTGACTGACATGTACAGGATAGTCGAGTGTGAGACTGCTCAGCTCATCACCTCTCTGCAACGTGAAACCTCTCAGCTCACTGCCTCTCCACAGCTCATCGCTGCTCAGCCCACTGGCTCTCCACAGTTAGCTGCAGCTCCCATCTCTGGCTGAAGGAGGATAAAGCAGAAGAAGCTGGTCTTCTGTCATCTCGCTTGACCCCGTGCAGACACAGCAGGTTTCACTTGACCCAGTGCACTGCGAGCCCTGCCCAGGGGAGGTTGTCACCCGCTTCCAGAGCCCTGCCCAGAGGGACTGCCGCTCATCCTCAGCCTCCTGAGCCCAGCCAGCGAGGGGCCACCACTTACCCCAAGCCTTCAGAGTTCAGCCCACAGGGGCCTGCTGATCTCGTCCTCACCTCTGCTTCACCCCTTAGAACCCATCCTCATCTATGCCCTAGCCCAAAAAGGGCCACTCCACACACGTTCCAGGTGCCCAGCCTAAAGCAGGCCAACTCCCGGCCCAAGAGGGGCCCCATTGTTTGGGCCTGGTCTTGCAGCAGCCGTGCTGTCTCACAGAGAACCCCAATTGGTCATTCCTTGAGTCCTGGCCTTGCTCTGCTCACATCCAGGTATCCTGCCAGCTCCTGCCTCATTTCCTGCTGTCCAGTCGGCGTCTCTTGTGCGTCCATCTCTGTCGCCATGGTTCCTCTACCCGTGCGCCCTGTTCTGGTGCGTGTCTTGTTGGGTGTCCTCTCTGCTGTTCATCTGATGTTTCCAGGCATGGTGTATTCAGTTTCTCAGTCTTTGTCTCTCCTGCTCCCCTGGTCCATAGTCTGTTGTCCCTGGTACCTGTTTCCATCCCATGTTTAGTCTGTTTTATCTCTGTGGCCCTGTTCAGTGTAGGTCTTCCCCGTTGTCCTTTTGGTCCCTGGTCAGGCATCTGCCTGTTCCGTGCCTGTTGTGTCCGGTGGCTCAGCCCCTCTGGTGTTGTGTGGCATCTGTGCCATGTACCCTGTAGGTCCTGCCGTGCCTTGCATTTGGTTGACTTGGTCTCCTCCCCTGTTCGTCTAACATGCCATCTTCCATACTGTTACGTCATGCCTTCCTGTCTCTCCAGTCTCCTCCCAAATGTGGTCCTGATGAGCCATGTTTGTTGCCTGTGTTTGTTTTTAAGCACCTGTTTGTCATGGAAGTCCCAGTACAGTGATTAAAATTGCCTCTTGTCCTTCCCCACACTAGACTTCATGTATTGTCATGTATTGCTCCTGTTCAATAAACCCCCTTTTGTTTGCCAAACACAAGCCTTTATCTCGCAACTCGTGACAGGCAGAATAAATGTGATTTCTTTCTTCATGTACAAACTGTTTTTCATTGGCTTATATTCTAGCCTGGAAATTATTTCACTGTTTTACATGTTCTTTATCAGTTGCATATTATTACAGTACATTGACCTCTTCACTGAATTTTTTTTAGAACATTTATACATGTGTTGTGTCTCACAATGCCATTAACCATTAACAAGCACCATTAACCATTAACAAGTGTAGCCAATTGTATTCATAAAGTGTGCCAAACTGAATGCACATTCTCTGCTTTACACTCAGTTTGTAATTTTATTATTCAGCTAATACAACCCCCCAATAATCATGTCTCCCCCTAAATAGGTGAGGACCTCAACCCCCCCAATGTTCAAACCAAAGTTACGCCCTTGACAGTACCATGCTCATGGTACCACAGCAGTACTTGCGGGTCGGGGAGTCGAACCAGCAATCTTTCAGATTAGACAGTCCCTAACTATTATGTCACCTGCCTGTGGGATGTAACTCTGACACACTGAAGAATAGAGTCAGTCTTATAACCTTTTATGTAACTTGAATGAAAAAAGTGGCCTAACACAACCTTATATCAGCATACACATAGAGTTGACATAGGTGATATGTCAACTTGACACAGGATTTCCCAATGTCAGGACTTATGACAGCCACAAAAGTTGGAACAAACCTTTATAAATGCTTTTGACAAGTTATGTCAGCTGTCATGAAGGGCTTATGATGGTGTCATGTAGTCTTCATAGAGCACCCTTAAGTATTAGAATTATCAAAAAGTCTCTAGGTATGTTATTCCAGACTAATGATAAACCAAGACCAGGGTACAATAAATTCCACATATCATTGATCATCTGCAGATCTCCTACACAAATGAATGACCACAGAGTAAAATACTTAGATACATTTTTTCCTTTTTTCTACCAAAATTCTATGTATAAATGTTTCTGTACAATGTACCTCAACTGTTCCATATTCCATAGATACTTACATAAAAATTCTTGAAAAGGTCCAATTTATCAGAAATATGAAGGACTGTATCCCTGCTATAAATAACATCAAATGAACTTTCAGGGAAGCTTCTTTTGGTGGCATCTCCTAGCTCAAATTGCACCTGCGATTGGAAGAAATTATAATTTGACAAAATATTTGCGGTATGCATTTTTAGTTCCACATTAGCAAAAGAAGATGCAGGTGGTTGCACAAGTTCATTTAATTAAAAGGAAAAATGGCAGGGTTCCAGGGTTGGGTATAACTCAGAATTTCCCCCTGAACCAATAAAGCTAATACAAGTAGTCCTCGACTTACGATAGAGATGCGTTCTGATGACCCTATCATAACTTCGTAAGTCGAGACTTACTTTGAAACACCAAAAACACTGAAAAAATACAAGGTCTAACACAGAGACAACTGAACAAGGCGGGAGATGCATACATCCCGGCAGTGTGCCGAGATTATTAAGATTATATTATTAAAATTAAGATATTAATCTTAATCAAATGAGTCAGATAATAATAATAATGCTCGGATTGTAGTGATCTGCTACTAAAAATGAAAGGGAATGCTTTACATTAACTGCACCTCATAGAACATTCAGTGCACCTTCATAATACATTCATAGAGCAAGTAACAAGTAAGTATATCTTAACATCCCATACCTGCATTGATACACATTAATAACAAACATTATACGGTTATAAGAATATGAATTTTACTGCTTATGAATGTCCCATGAATGCATTATGAAGGTGCACTGAATGTTCTATGAATGCATAATAAGTGCATTATAAAGGCACAGTTAATGTAATACATTACCAAATTAAATACAGGAGATTAGCACATAGCCTCCACAATAGACTCCAGACCCCCATGACCTGGCATGAGACAACTGGGTATAGAAAATGTATAGATAAATGAATGGATGGCTTTTATTGCATTTTATATCGAGGGACATCGTATAATCATCATAGTGAAAAACTTCAACGGGGACATCAGAGTTGACTAACCAAGGGTACATTCTCCTTAACGGCTCTCTCCATTGCAATTTCTATCATATTTGATGATAAATCCATGCCAAGAACTTCCACACCAAATGTCTGTAAAGCATCCAAAAAAACTAAATTATATGAATGACAAGTTCAACAAAGATGCTACCAAAACACAAATGACATTAATAATAGTGGCTCTTACCTTTGCCATGTAAAAATCTCCACCCCCTATTCCACATCCTACATCAAGAACTTTTTGACCAGAGGATAAATTCAGGAGGTCAACAAATTCCTTTGAAGTTAATGATAATTATGTGTAAAGATTGCATAATGATGTTTGCATTAAACACAAAAATTCTACGTTCTTTTGAACCACAGAATTATTAACTGATGATTTGCACTTAATATCTTCGTTCAGTATAGGGGTTGGCAAGGAATCAAGGAAGAAGTCAAGGAAGATTATTCAATTCCAGCTAAGGAAATGGGTTAATAAATTTTGTAAAGCCTGCTTCCCAGGGCTACCTTGGTGGTGCTCAGCCCTCCTGTGCTCACATATCCAGATCCAAAGATCATCTCATATTTCAAGATGCCACGCTCTGTGTACTGTTGGTTGTCCAGGAACTGCTGGAAAGTTTTGTATCCCTGATGACCAGCTGTATTACGTGGGACCTTCTGCAACAGCCAAAAAACCTGATTTCGATTTTTTTTCACCTGGAAAGAAAAAATAAAACATTTAAAAACTCACATTTATATCTTTATTTACCAGGTGCTTTTTGTACAAATCTATGTACAGGTGAGGCAAATAATATATGATGAGTTTAAATATAGAAAACACTTCGATTTCCATAGACAGACAACAAAAGCTTTATTTTTTATAATTAAAAAGCAGGGTGGACATAGTTTTGAAGAGTGTAATGAACCTTTAGATATGAGGCTGCTTCTGTTTTCCCACCGTACAAACCCACCTCCCCCCTGCCACAAACTACGAATGTGCATTTTCATATCATAATATCACTAATTAAATATACACTAAATATCACTATCACTAATTATTACTTTTTATATTGTATATTTGTTATACATATGTTATAGAATATTTATATATAAATGTATATATATATATACACATCTGTATTCCATATCATTCATTTCATATAAATATACATTATCTGTATTCTTTTACATTAAATATATATGTATATAATGCACAAACTGAATATTTTAATATTTATTATGTGTGATTTAAAGTAAATAGGCTCACCTGATCTGCCATCTCTAAGTGAAACTGCTTAGATTTTGTGCAATTTATTTTAAAATAAAATTGGCCCCAGATCATCAACTATACAATGTTCCTGGGAAGTTTGAAAAAGATCCATCAAATACTTTTTGAGTTACTGTATTTACAAGATCAAGTGCCTTCTGCAGATGCCTTTCCTTCCGGTGATGCCATGTAGCATTGCTGTTTCAAATTTGGTACAATTTGTCTCAAAATTAAATCAAGTGTAAATATTCATCCTTCTAATGTTTTGTGAAATGGCAAAATTCATCAAATTCTTTTTGACTTAAAACATTCACAAGTGTCTTTGGCCTTCACCCTTCCCTTTGCTTCCACTAAGCAGCCCTGCTTCAATTTTGCAGCAATTTGCCTCAAAATATGAGCACTTTCAAATCTTGACCCATACAGTACAATGCACCTGCAAAATTTGAAAAAGATCTGTAAAATACTTTTTTGACCGATTTTGCCACAGTTCAAGTGTCTGCAGCAGTACACAGGTCCCTAAACCATATATATTCTCCATATGGGAAATAAAATACACTGCTCAAAAGAATAAAGGGAACACGAAAATAAGACATACTAGATCTGAATGAATGAAATATTCTTATTAAAGACTTTGTTCTTTACATAGTTGAATGTGCTGACAAAATCACACACAAATTATTGATGTAATGTCCTTAAAACAAGTCAAAATGAGGCTCAATAGTGTGTGTGTGGCCTCCACGTGACTGTATGACCTCCCTACAATGCCTGGACATGCTCCTGATGAGGTGGCGGATGGTCTCCTCCCAGCCCTGGACTAAAGCATCCGCCAACTCCTGGACAGTCTGTGGTGCAACGTGGCGTTGGTGGATGGAGCGAGATATGATGTCCCAGATGTGCGCAATTGGATTCAGGTCTGGGGAATGGGCGGGCCAGTCCATAGCATCAATGCCTTTGTCTTGCAGGAACTGCTGACAC
>JAODKL010000002.1:16008652-16019458 GCA_026780765.1 Petrocephalus schoutedeni
TGACATCCGCCCACCCAGCCAATCATCATCGCATTTGCAACGGCGTCATCATTATCTCTCGTCAGGCAGCTGATAAAACCAAAGCTTCTGCTTGACATCTCACGCGTCATTCAACCAAATTTTAGTAAAGCGCTACTTAACATTCTCAGTAACGATAACGGCGTTGCAAGTATGGGAAACATAATTAATTAGATTACTCCATTACTGAAAAAATAACGCCGTTAGTAACGCCGTTATACTTAAACGCCGTTACTCCCAACACTGCTGTTGGTGCAGAAACCCACCCTCCGAGCCACTTGTGAATGACTGGCCTGATAACCGTGGAAATGATCCCTCTTCCTCCTGTGCCACATCCTCTTCCATCATTGCCCGAAGCGTTTTTTCAAGGATACATAGGAGAGGGATAGTAACGCTGAGGATGGCGTCATCTGCCCTGGCCATGTTGGTGGAGTACTCGAAACAGTGTAACGCGGCACACATGTCCCGTATGGAGGCCCACTCGTTGGTGGTGAAGTGGTGCTGTTCCGCAGAGCGACTCACCCGTGCGTGCTGCAGCTGAAACTCCACTATTGCCTGCTGCTGCTTGCACAGTCTCTCCAGCATGTGCAAGGTTGAGTTCCACCTTGTGGGCACGTCGCATATGAGGCGAGGAGTGGGAAGGCCGAAGATACACAGCGCAGACAGGCGAGCAGCAGCAGGTGAGAACGCCAAAAGTGCGCACAGACGGCCCGCACTTTCTGCAGCAGCTCTGACATATTGGGGTAATTTTTCAGGAACCTCTGCATCACCAAATTCAGCACATGCGCCAGGCAAGGGATGTGCGTCAAACCGGCTAGGCCCAGAGCTGTTACGAGGTTTCGCCCATTATCGCACACCACCAGGTCAGGCTTGAGGCTCAGTGGCACCAACCACTCATCAGTCTGTTGTTCCATGCCCTTCCACAGCTCCTGGGCGGTGTGGGGTTTTCCCCCCAAATATATGAGTTTCAAAACAGTCTGCTGTCATTTCCCCCTGGCTGTGCTGAAGTTTGTGGTGAAGGTGTTACGCTGACCGGATGAGGAGGCGGTATAGGTACAGTTCAAAAACTGAAGTGATTCAAATTGGCACACCCCATCAAATTCAACAACAAAAAATTCTCAGTATCTATTTTTTTCGGTCAGAGCATTTCTCTTTCTAAGACGGCCACTAACCTTGTGGTTATTTTGGACTCCCAACTTACATTTAAAAGCCATATCAAGCATGTCTGCAAAAATTCCTACTTTCATCTGAGAAATATTGCTAAACTCCGGCCTACACTTTACCTTTCTGATGCAGAAAAACTGATGCATGCCTTTGTCTCCTCCAGATTAGATTACTGCAACACGCTTCTCATCGGGATTCATGGCAAAGCCGTACATAAACTTCAGTATGTTCAGAACTGTGCTGCCAAGGTCCTGATGAGAGTGCAGAAACCCGAGCACATCTCTCCTGTGCTCCGTTCACTTCACTGGCTCCCTGTTTCTGCCCAGATCACCTACAAAATCTCTCTGCTTACCTTCCAATGTTTGTATGGAAATGCGCCTGCATACTTAAAGGAACTCCTTATTCCCCAATGTCACTCACGCACTCTCCGCTCCACAAATGCACACCTTCTCCCGGTTCCTAGGACTCGCTCCCATACCAGCGGAGATAGGGCTTTTTTCGGCGGCTCCCCCGACTGTGGAAAGCCTTACCGCTCCATCTGAGGGCTCCACAGTCTTTGACATGTTTCAAACGAAGCCTGAAAACGTTTCTTTTTAGCCAAAGTTTTTTAATGATTATTTTAATGTTAGTTATTGTATTCCTCCTTTTATTGCTATTTTAATGTAGTTCTTTTACTGGTATGCATTCTGAGATTTTCATTGTAAAATGTAAAGTGCATTATAAATAAAATCTATTATTATTAGGGAGGGAAGACTAGCCAGTCTGGTCCAATGCCACAGGAGAGCTACTGTGGCACCAACTGCTGAAAAGGTTAATGCTGGCTATGATGTACTGTGTGTTCTGACACATTTCTATCTCAGCTTGCTGCATATGTAGCTTCGTAGGCACAGAGCTGTCAGCGTGCCCATGCTGATACCTGTCCACCACCTAATGCACCAACAATGGGTATGTAATTGTCAGAACTGGACCATAGAACAATGGAACAAGGTGGCCTGGTCTGAGGAGTCACATTTTCTGTTACACCATGTGGATGCCTGGTTGTGTGTGTGTGTGTGCAAAAACCTTGGGTCCTGGCATTAATGTGGATGCAACTTTGACACATACAACCTACCTAAACATTGGTGCACACCAAGTACACCCTGTTGTGGAGACAGTGTTCTCCAATAACAGTAGCCTCTTACACTGGGATATTACTCTCTGCCAAACTGTAAAAATTGTTCAAAAATGGTTTGAGGAACATGAAAGTTTCAAGTGGTGATTTGGTCTCCAAATTCCCCATATTTAAGTCAGATTGAACATCTGTGGAATGTGCTGGACAAAAGTCCAATCCATGGAGGCCTCACCTCGCAATTTGCAGGACTTAAAGGATCTGCTGCGTCTTGGAGTCAGATAATGTTATGGCTGATAGGTGTATATAACTAGTTAACAGCATATGGGCGATATCTGTGTAGTCCATGCAACTGAGGGGAAAGGGAACCCATTTCCAAGCATTATAATCCAAGACAGGGGTGTCTATTGAACAGGACAGCAATTCCGCCTAAGGCACTGCATATTTGATCTTTCCTTTATACCTGTTATCAGGTGTACTACAGAACAAATAAATATCACAGACTTCAGAGGAATCATTTGATGACATGATCCAACATGATCCAAGTACCTACTCCTCTTAAAATAAATGGATGTTTATGGACCTTTCTAGTCTACACTGGAATAGTAGATACCATCTCCTATTTGTTATATGTTCGTAGAATATAGTACTTTTAGACAATCAAAGAAAATGATGCTTAAATGATCTTCATGTTGGTGTAAAATTGGCATATGTCATACAACCCCTGGTAAAAAATATGGAATCACTGCTCTTGGAGGATGTTCAGTCAGTTGTTTTACTTTGTAGTCCAAAAAACAAATTACAGATATGACTCAAAACTATTTTACCTAACAGCTGAACATTTTGACTTTCTAATACATACCTCAAAAAAAAGACATTGCTGCAATTAATGGCAAATCTTTTTTCAGATTAAGTAGAGGAAGAAATTATGGAATCACTCAATGCTGAGGAAAAAATTATGGAATCAAAAAAAGCAGTCGTCTGGGATGGCACCAAACAAATGTTCCAGCATCATCTCCTTGGCCAATGCAGATTCGGGATTCATCACTTAATACCACTTTCATCCAATCATCCACAGTCTATAACTGCTTCTCTCTAGCCCACTGTAACCTTGTTTTCTCCTGTTTAGGTTTCCCACATTTCCCACAGCTGATTTCTTACAGTTCGGTCACAAACATTAACTCCTGTTTCTGCCCATTTGTCTTTCATTTCTGTTGTTGTGCATTTTCTATTTTCAAGGAATACTGCTTTGTTTTCTGTCCTGACGTTTTGATGTCTTCCTTGGTCTACCTGTACGTTTCCCTTTTACAACCTTCCCATTATGTTTGTACTTGCTTCAAATTTTACACAGCTAACTGGGAGCAACCAGCATCTCTTGGCACATTCTGTGTTGATTTAACTTCTTTAAGAACTTTTATGGTCCTTTCCATTGTTTCAACAGACCGCTTTCTTGCTTGAGCCATATTTCCTGTCAATCAGCCAACAAACAGCTCATTAAGGTCTGAAAGCACTCTCTTTTAACTGCAGACTAATTTGCATAATTTCACTTGTGCAGGTATTTGTTTCAGAAATGTAAATTACTGGGTGAATCCATAATTTTTTCCTCAGCATTGAGTGATTCCATATGTTTTGCCAGGGGCTGTATTATGCCAAAGTGTCAGCTTAGACATTTTTAAACCATTCCTAAAGTCACTCCAGTATTTGCACCAACCATCCAATACAACCGATGTATTTCTTGACTGACTGCTACCCTATGTTGCTTGTTTAATTAATACTTCACTATGATATTTTACTAATTAAGTTAATTAAGTAGCTGGCGGAAAATTGTAACAAATCCATGGGGCTGAATTCCACCTTGAGAGGTTTAGGAACCAAAACAGCATTTATTTAGCCATTCAGATATTAATAACTTTTTGAAAAACAGAAAAGAAATTCTTAGTAGTTTTTAATGTGTTACTCTTATTTTGCATGTGTTCTAATGTTAAATTGTGTTTTGAACAACTATACCCTTACTGAAAAGATAAATACCATTAAGCATTTTCTGACTGAAGCACAGTACTGTATATAACAAATGTGCAGAATTGATTTGCCATGATTAGTTTTCAATGATCAATTTGCACTGCTCCAATTGGAAACTCACACATATAAAAATGTATATAATTCTTTAAAGTGTTTACGACAAGCCTTGCATGTGTAAAGAAGGAGTTCCCCGTGTTTGAATAACAGACCTCTAGGAATAACTAAGCTGATTGTCAGTAACACTAGTAGCTTGAGGTGGTATGCCAGACCATAAAAAATACCTTCAAGGGAGAACTGTTGTACAGAAGGTTATGATATTTCACCACTTTCTATAATATTAAAGAGTCGATGGTATTGATAGTAATTACATTAGAAGTCAGAAAATGTGCAAAGCTCAAAAGCAAAATTTAAATCTCTCGATGTGCTTCAACTTTCAAAAAGAACATGGGTAAAGAACCAGGTGAATGCATTTCTAATGACTGGGTCATTTGACAGCTACCCCAGGCTAAAATACTATTAAAATACTGCAAGACAAAAGTGTATTATAAAACATTAGTTTTTTGAGTTGTACTTGGATGATGTTTCTTAATGCTTTCATAATAATTGTGTCTAAATAGCATACAATACTTTAATAATTTGAAAATAACTGTGACAAAATCCCTGCTAGACTAGAAGAGGATTGATGGAATTGTGATAAATTCCCTTGAAATCATCATAAACTTTCATAAAGCAAGATATAATAAAATATGCATTCTCAGATTTCCAAGGGCCTTTACAATTTCATTTCTACTCATTACATTGTAATTTTGACTAGGGAATGGAATTTGTAGGTACAACACTTATATAGTATCACCTGTATGTTAGTATCATTGTCATAGATTCCATGAAGGGTGAAATTTAGTTCTGCAGATCTGACTGGAGTCCATTAGCCTCAATGATCTGTTGAAGGATGTTGTCCACATCATCAGTGTCATAGCTGATATCCTGCAGGTCTAGGTGGGGCAGAATTGAGGAAAGTAGGGAGACCACGTTTTGCCTGACTTCACGCAGATTTTTCAGGGCGATGCTGAGAAAGGGAAGACAAAAACTTTCCAAGTGAAATTCAGGAATATTGTGACATACAGATATAAGGTTAAAATATTAGTTCATTAGATCAAATCTGGTCACTCAAGATGACGGTACATTCTTGTTTTGTGGAACATAGTCTTCTTCTATAGCAAGAGTGCACAACACACTGCTACACTGGAATAGCTACCCTTGTTTTGCGCATCATAAGATGATTTCATATGGAAAATAAGAAGTGGAGAACAGTTCCAATTTTGCAAAAATATTATGAATTGCATTGAAAGTTTAAGAGAAGAATTTATGTACCGTGAAAATATTTCTACCTGCTATCTACTATTCATACCTTTACCAGCTGCATGAATGTCTGACTGTAAAGATTCAAAATTTATTGTCATATATATTAAGTCCTGGATGTACTAAAATGCAATTAAATACTTACTTGTGCGTCTCCTAGCAGCATGACACTTAAAAACTACACTTCAAAACTACATTGAACACAGCTTCAAACTTCTGCTTAAATCTGGCAAAACCACTTCACTTTCACAATAAAACCTACCTCACCCTGTAGAACAAAAAAGTGCAAAATAATATGGCTTTGCAGCTTTTGCCAATGTATTATTTGGTATTCACCACAGAAATCTGAATGATTTATAAAATTACTACATTTTGCTAATCATTACACAGGCTACAATCATTAAATGCTTGAGTACAAAACATTTTAACCAGGGCTGCAAATCTGGTGAAAATTAAGCTAAGAGGGAAGTCAGTGTATCCAAACCAAATGTTGCCAATAGGTGCAATATAAGCATACAAATATTTAATTCTACAATGAATTAAACTGATAAATGACAGATGACAGAGGCTGAGCCCAAAAGGCTGAATCCAACACAGTGCAATTAAACCTGGTAATTAGCTGATGAAGATGTGTTTCAGCACTGGAGTTGGGTACCCCTGACCTGGCTAAAGGATTATACAAGGGATGCAAAGAGGAAAAGTTCAGGCAGGGAAGCGAAAGTGTTGGGGCTAGCAGAATTATAATTATCAATCAGTGAGCATATTACAGTTCTCCCAAACCTCTCATGGGTGTTAAACAGCATGCTTGTGCTCTGGTCTTGGGTGTTCTTCTGAGTGAGCCTCTTCTCATCCTGCCTCTGTCTGCTGTCCAGGTCCTCCTCTTCTCCCTGCAATCTGTCTATCTTAGCCTCCAGGTCATGCAACTGCAGCTTTTTTCCCCAGCAGAATTCCTGGGCCCCAGACAACTGATTCCGTAGAAGAAGCAATTCCTGGTGCTCTTTCTCCCAGGCCTCTTGAAGCTGCATATAACTCTGCTGCAATTCTGATACCTGCAGGAAAAGCAAAGCCATATGGCCCTTTGACACTGGAAAGCAATGCTATATATTGTTAATCATATTCAATATAAATTCATTGTTACATGATCGCAAATAAATGTCTTTACTGTCTGTGATCCATAAAAAAGTGGTCTGTGGTTTTACCTCTTTCTTATACTTATCCCGCTCTGTAGCCAAGGATGATAACTTTCCAGTAGCCTCATGCACCCCCTGACTCAGCCCCTGTTTTTCTTGAATGGGCATTTCCAGGGTAGATGGGTAGCAGGGCTCCTCCCTAATGGGACTGAGATTAAGGGGGGCATATCCCAAAATCCTGCGCAGCTTGTCTGACTCCCTCTCCAGCAGGGCTAGCCTTTGGCATATTGCTACAGAGTCCATGCCCTCTGAGGAGAAGGGAATTGGAGCCTGGTCCTCTGATCTGCTGAGTGGGGGTACCATGACTGTTTGGGTTGGGGCAGGGGCATGGGCCCAGCTCGAGGTTGAAGCAAACTTACTATGATCCTTTTTTGTCATATCAACTGGTATGACCTGCTTTCCAAATAAGGCAACACATGCATCATCAGTCACTCCATCCAGCTCTCCCATGTCAATTCTCTCCACATCCCCATCACCATTTTTTTCTCTCTCACTCTCTACTTTGTCCTTTTGAATTTCTGTCACAGAGCATTTCTTTTTTTCCATTGAACTTTCAAAATAAATAGCTTTCCTCTTTCTGTGAAAAAGTAAACAAAAAGGTACAACTGTTAGCCTTGAAAAGACTTTTATAGTTCTAAGACAACAATGTTCATGTCAAGGTAGCTACAGGTGTAGGACAATTACTTACAAATAAAAGATACAACTAGCTTTACATGATGCAATGGGTAGAATGTGGAGTAAAAGCAATTATAGCTGGTAATAACTACTTTATTTCTGTAAAATAAATCTGAATGACATGCTCTCATGATCCAAATGAGAACGTATGGTTGAGAATGAAAACGTTTTAATAATGTAAATAATGTAACGAAAATAATGTAAATAATTTAATGGGAAATAATGTAAAACCCCTAATCCTTAAATGTTCATATCAGCCATTATGAATCTGCACAGATTTCTACTTATGGTTCCATCTAGTCAAAAAATTGGGTATGCTGGGAGTATACTGAATGGAAGCCCGGTGTGATAGAAATGCTTATATTTGAAAATTCTGTTAACCTTTTCACTTTAGCAAGATTTACGAAACTACAGACCAGCCTTGGGTTTCTTTTACCTTGCTGAACTCAAATGACAGCATTGAGATTTTCTTTGCCAAGATAATGAAAATGTGTTTTGTTGACATTATCAGGATCAGCCCATGCCCTGCCCTATCTGTCATTTCCCCATTTTGTTGCTGGCCATCCCATTCCTAGAGTCCTTAGTTTTTAGTGATTATGATCATGTTATTCCCAGCCCTAGTGTTTGGTTTATTGTCAATGGCCCACACCCATTTCTTATTTAGTCCTGGTTACCTTTGTATATATGTGCCTGCCTTTGCTCTGTTCTTTGTTGATCATTGTATGTGTTACCCGATAGTTGTTCTGTAATTGTTGTAGATGTTTTGCTTGTGTTCCCTCTGCTTATCCTCACATTACAGCTCCAGCCCAGGTTTATCATCATGTAACCAACCTGCCTTTGTTTTGACACCTAGTGGTTCCTTTGTTTTGTGTGTGTTGTAGTTCAATTTGAATAAATTTCCCATTTGTTTGTAAGCCGCACTATGGATCATTCTTACACCATGCCCTGCCACGACACATTAATAAGTACCTGGACAATGATGCAATATCTTCTTCAGCGTTAGGGTGTTGGCAGTCAGACTCTGACTCATCTACTTCAGGTATTTCTGCATGGTCACTGACTGGTGACAGGCTACAATGATCCTTCCCCTTCTAAAATAATACATAGGGTTCTTTCTGGGGTTACTACAAAGTTTGAATCAAGTTTTAAAAAAAGTACGAATATAAAAGTATGCAAGTAACACCTAGAAATGTGCACACTACAAAAGTAACACCACTTAGTACCATGAAATCTTGATAAAATAAATATAAACACCACACACACATACACAAAGTACCCTGAAGAAGTACAGAAGCCTATCAAAATGTCATTTTCATATATGTGTTTTGTATTAGTTATTTGCAGCAATACCATAAATGCCTACTGAAATGTAGCATGTACATATGCATTAGAAGAAGTCCAATACAAGTTTACTCACCTCCAGTACCCTATTTTTTCTTTCCTTTTCCCTATAGACAGAAAACTGTAAGACACTGGCCATTTCAATTAGATTTCTGACGAGGTCTAGATTTCTAGATATTCAGTTTGGATGTATTCTACAGAAAACCACTGCATTGTAAGGAAGTTTGTACACCACAACGCATCACATTAAATGATCAGATTTATCCAAAACTACGGTGGCCCTGAAGGTCAAAACACACCCACATTAAAAAAAACAAAGACATTTATATGCTAGTATATGCTAGATATGAATGCCCTCAAACAAAATATTCCTGAATTGTGTCCTTAACCATCCTTTCAAAAGTGAACTTAGTTTAAAATTTGCGCAATAATAATAATACGAGAAACGGGAAATGAACTGTTGTGAGTGACATGGGTACTGTCCAATTGCAAACAGGGAAAGGGTAGGGCCACACTTCTTGTTCGTGATTGGACAATACCCATGTCACTCCAAGGGTACTGTTCAATCAGAAGCAAGTAGTGTGGTCCTACCCTTTCCTTTTTTTTTAAATGTCGTTGTGTTTCTTGAAATGTGGGTGTGTTTTTGAAATGTCGTTGTGTTTCTTGAAATGTGGGTGTGTTTCTTGAAATGTCGTTGTGTTTTCTGCAATGTTGTTGTGTTTTTTGAAATGTTGTTGTGCTTTTTGTAATGTGGGTGTGTTTTGACCTTCAGGGCCACCGTACAAAACAACGTATAATTGGAAAAAGCGGTGTCAGCCAGTCCCTGAAGCAATTAATGAGGTCTTCCTCATGGACTCAGTGTAATCACTGCTGCCACAGGCTTTGAACTGGAAAATTTCCAATCATGGGCAAAGACCTAACACTGCACTACACAATTCAGCTAGAAAAGTAAGATATATGTTCCCAAGAATAGGTATTACTGTTTTTTAGATGCTTTTTGGTAGCTCGGTGTCAAATCATCATCACTCTCATCTGCTTCTTCTGGAAATAAGCAGCTTCTGTAAAACATACACCAAAAGGTACTGCTTAGGTTTGCACAGATCAGCATGCTAGGAAAGAGAGCAAATATGCTTTTTTATAAATATGATGTCACGTATTGTTTTTTTTAAATATTATTTTATTATATTTGATTTGGTTATATGCAAACCAAATTACCCCTTGGAGGACAATAAAGCCAAACTAATTTAATCAAACCCCAGCTAGCCTTAACTGGGCCATCTCTTGAGATTTAAGGACCAAGTGTGTGCAGAAAAAAAAAATCTTATAAAGGTTAAACCTGTGTTTCTGTCCTTTGCATGTGGCAGAATTCTACCATAAAAACATTCAAATCAGACACTGTTATATGCAACCAATATAGCATGCATGTAATTATATAAAATTGGCATATAATTTACCGTAAGCACGAGGTAGGGTGCTGACTGCATGTCCATTTCTCTGGTAACAATCCTGCAATGACCCCTGGTGGCAACCTTCTCCACTTCAGACAGTCCTCACACTGAATCCAGTGCAAAGCCCTGGAACAAAATACATATACAGTGGCATGCAAAAGTTAATAATTTACATGATTTTTCTTTATAAATCATTGGTTGCTTGGATCAGCAATTTCATTGAAATATATCATATAGCAGATGAACACAGTGATATTTGAGAAGTGAAATTAAGTTTATAGGATTTACAGAAAGTGTGCAGTAGTTCCTTAAACAAAATTAGGCAGGTGCATAAATTTGGGCACCCCAAGAGAAAAATCATCAATATTTAGTAGATCCTGCTTTTGCAAAAATAACAGCCTCTAAACCAGGGGTCTCAAACTCGCGGCCCGCGGGCCATTTGCGGCCCTCGGTACAATATTTTGTGGCCCGCACCAACAGCCGG
>JAODKL010000002.1:16060200-16072805 GCA_026780765.1 Petrocephalus schoutedeni
GGCTCGGTTTACTAGCGTCCATTGCTTAATGCGAGTACTGACAAGCTGAGCGAGTGCGACACATCTCTGCCCATCCAGCGTCATCCAAGAGCGAGTTTTGCCACATTTCAACGTGGGACTCCTTCCACCAGGAGGCGCCAACGGGCGCAACTGAGGATCTGCAACACCGCCCCATGAAGTGCTACTGCCAGACAGAACGCGTAGCTCGGCCGAGGCAGTACAAGTCAATCGCAACCAGTTCCTTGGGCTTCAAATTTGCCACGCCGATTCGTTGTCCTCGCCTTGTGGGATGCACCACACTCATCTGAGGCTATCAGTTGACTTTGTTGCCGGGTGGAAGTGAGACCGCTTGTCTACAAGTCAGAGAAGAAAGAAAGGCCACGTCCCCGGGTGGGCTCGAACCACCAACCTCTCGGTTAACAGCCGAGCGCGCTAACCGACGGACTCCTTCCGACACTGCTGTTCTCTCAAGAACTTCACTTTCTCACTTATACCTATCAAAAAATGTGGGAATTCCAGAGGCCCAACACATTTATATTTTTATTTTTACATATACTAAGTAGTCTTCATTTTTATTTTGTAATAAATGCAGTATTATACATCTTCAGTGGGATGCACTTAGTTAAATTTACATTGACCATTACAGATGGATAATCATTGTAAATTATGCTCATCATCAAATTTTATTTTAAAATATGAGATATGTCAATTGATAACAGTAGTTCATAAAATCATAAAACCCCTAACGCAAATGATGGTGTCCAGCTTCTTTGCTCCTTCAGCAGGTTTGACATTTCTGGACCTTACTCTGAGCTCCCAGTATTTAAAACATCATTAATCTACTGAATCTTCAATCTCTCATTTATTCCACGAACAACAACTGGAGTTTGACTGCCAGTTTGTTATTTTCCTGTCTTATAAGATTTTGGGAACAGTGACACCATCATAGTGTGAAACTCATTATTCTTTCAGTGATTTACTGAACTGTTCAGCTGAAATTTGTCCAAATTATTTCACCAATTATTTCAGTGACACTTCAATTTTGCTCAAATTAGGTGCAATTTATTATTTTATGCCTACCCTTTAAATATGCTGTCCCTCCTCACCACCCCCCTAAATGTACTTTACCGAGGCAAATGGAAATCTACGTATAAACTACGTATATTGAGGTACTCAACTGGTGAACTCTACCGTGAAGCACAATCTGCTCAGCAAATTGTATCATGGGGGACCCCTACATCCCCCTTGACGCTTTTTTACAACTCGACCATTGGTTACTGAATACAGAAAATACAAAAAAAGCAGTTTCTCTTATCTTCAGAATTGTCCATTTATGAGTGCTGTAGTTACTGCTTTTCATGGCCCTCTTTGCAGGAGAGGCCAAGTTCTCTGGCTTTTTCTGCTGAATTGGTGCTGCACGTGCGTATCATATTTTGCTGCCATAGGAAGTACATTCTATGCACAGTACATTTTTGACCTTTTGACCGTGCAGTTGGGGTAGGTTGTCTATTTGAAGTCCTGAGGAAAAACCAGAATATCTCAACAATGAGCACTGTGCTGTCCTGAATTGTACAAAGGGGCAGTGGCGGGGGAAAGACAACCATTATGTCCATTTGTAGAAAGACTGTCATCCTGGATGAAACCAAAGACTATAATGTCATCTGAAAACTTCCAAAGTTTGACTTTGAGGTCATTGAAGGTGCAGTCAAGTATGTATAGGCAGATGAGCAATGCGGAGAGTAGACATAGGGGGAAACCAGTGCCGACTATCAAGTATGCAGATGTAAATTTGCCTTATACTGTATTAATTGTACTGTACTGACAGAATCTGTACTGAAGGGAATAAAAATAATGTGAAAAGTACAACAGATACCCTCCTTTACTCATCTGCTTGTAAGTCCTGCTACTTATGCATAACACCATCAGTCTTCCCAGGACTTTCTAGATGGTCGAGAGCCAGCCTGCTGCAGATATCATTGCACTTGGGACCATGCTGGGCCTCCAGAAAGTTCCTGATGCCCCTCTCGCCAAAGTTCATCCTGCTGCCTGCTGCCCTGAGAGAATGGATTTGGGGGTCTGTGAGGTATGTCAGTCCCTTTCCATTTGCGGTCACCCAACCTGTGGAGAGTAGGGGTGCAACAATTAGTCGACATTGTCGACAAAAATCGACAATAAAAATTCGTCACAGACGAATTTGATTGTCGATAATTGACGCCAGACGTATTTTTAAACGGAGTGAGATGTTTTCCTTCCTTTTTACCTCTGCAATACAACCGCTTTCCAATAGAGTGCACCAATACACCACACTGAGATTCGCTCTTGCGCGATAGCATTCAGCAACAGGTAGAAGAATGGCAGCCACAAATCAGCCACCATCATGTGTTAAACGCTCTAAAGTCTGGGACAATTTCACCCTAGATAAGGCAAAGAAAAAGCTTATTTGCAACATTTGCAAAGCGGACCTTGCCTGTCATGGGAGTACTTCAGTAATGCACGAGCATTTGAAAAGGTGGCACGTCGGATATCTGGACGGATCGGAATTGGACTCGCCACGGTAAGATGATAGCTTGTAAGCTAAACTGCGGCGTGGATGTACATATTTAAAGACGTATTTTGTTTTTGAAAAAAAGTGTCTTTTATGACATTTATGCAGTACGAAGATGACCAAATGCACCATGGATCGTTTTCTGCAGCAGACATGTTTTGAGATAAGCTCAGGAAAAGCCTTTCTGGCTAGTGCAGGAAAAGGAATAACAGAGATGGAAGAATCTGAACACCCTCTCTATAGAGATAGAGAACCCACTTCTTCTTGCAGCTGCCATTGACCCAAGATTCAGAAAGCTGAAGTTTATGTCAGCTGAAGATGTAGCAAGGGTCCAAGGCACAGTTGAAGTTCTTGCTATCGAAGTAACAAATGAGGAGACGGGAATACATGATGGCTGCAGCCCTGAGCTACAGCAAAAGAGGGTGCCTGTTCCAAGGGTAAACACAGCACTGGATAACCTGCTTCAGTCTGACACTGACAGTCTTAGTGAGGAAGATGAAGAAACCCAGGAGGCACAAAAGATCGAAATGGTGAGAAAGGAAGTTAAGATGTACTTCACAGAGCCAGCAATATCCAAAAAGGAAGACCCTCTCAGATGGTGGAGGGAAAATGAAGGGCGTTTTCCCACACTGTCGAACCTGGCAAAATCTTTCCTGTGCATTCCTGCAACACCTACCCCATCAGAGCGAATCTTCTCTGCAGCGGGGAATATCTGCTCTCAGAAGAGAGCAAGCCTGACCCGAGACCACGTTGAAATGCTGACATTCCTTAGTATTAATAAACTGATTGAAATATCCTTATGTTGTAACTTGTTACAGAATGTTTTGCACTGTTTTACTACTGCTAATGTGCCTTTCCTTGGCTTACAGAAAAAAAAGTTCCATTTTTTTCTTTTTACATTGTTTGGATGTTTTATTTATAATATCGGCAGCAAACTGTATTAAAGTGTTTTTTGAGTAAAGTATCTTTCTTGTCTTTATTATTTACCATATAATTTAAATAACCTCATGCAAAAATGTAAAAGAAGGAGCCATTTTATAATTATGCAATTTATAATCTGATTAGTTGACTAATCGTTTTAATAGTCAATGACTAGTCGACTATCAAAATAGTCATTAGTTGCAGCCCTAATGGAGAGGCAAAGAGCCATAATCTCATTACAGCTTACGCCGAACAATGACCCGGTCCTCCATTCAAGCCATCGATAATCAACACTAACCTCAAAATTAACAAAGCATCAGCAGTCTAGCATGATAATTTAATTCAGGACAGTCTTTAACACACAAACACCCCACTCTATGGTGCTTGTGGTATAGAACATATAGACATACCTTGAAGATCTACAACGACTTCTGTGCCACCAGAGAATTCAAAGGTAAAATGGCCAAAGGCAATGGCATAGTCTGTGGCTTTATAATCTCGAACCACTTTTGTTGTGTTGTTGGTCAGCTTGACAAATTCTCCCAGCATATAGGGCTCCACCGTCATGCAGCCCACAATGACATTGCCTTCCAAAATCTGATGAGTACAGCAAAATTCAAAGGTAAACCAACAACAAAATACTATTGTGAAAGAAGTCTCATACACATCTGTGTCAAAAAATTTTCTGACAGATAGAGATTTGTGGTACTACAGTAAGTTGGTTTTGTAGGGAATAGTTCTGAGGGCAATAGGAAAAAAGAAAAACTGTTGATTAGAATTACATATTTCTTTGAACTACTTAATGATAAATGATTATTCCTGAATGTTGCAAATAAGAAGCATTTTCAACTTTCCCTATTAGTATAACTCGGTTTAATTGCATGCTTATATGCATAGTGAGACATGGAGGTCTGGTCAGGATTACTGGGTTCGTCCAAGCTAGTGTTGTTTTGGATATATTCAAATTGATGGATTTTCATTTTCATAATGCGGTATTTTATCAATGTGTTGCACAGCCCTAGTAACCACAACGGGATAGACGGTGGATGAAGATGGACTGGGAGAGGTAGAAGGTTGAGGGAAATACCAGCAACACTTCAGAGGGAATGAAGAAAATTTGCATCGCAATCCTCTTCTCATACAACCTCTTGTTGAACTCTGTCACATAATGCTGGGCTGTCATCTGCCTCTCCACATCATTGAGGTGGTAATGGAGCTCCTTTGCTGTGAGGTATTCCTTCCCAACATAACTAGGGTAATACAGGAGTTAAGCACACTTCTCCAAAGAACTCAAAGCAACAGCTATGAGGCTAATTATGCACAAGTGATCCATAAATAACCCTGTGCTGATAGACACTGGGTAACTGCAGGGTTTTTTTATCCAGTTCCTCTTAGGCTACAGCGTGGAGCAAGCTATTTGCATACCAGCCCAGCATCTCCTCCTGGTGTAGAAACTGTACCCAGAATGCAGTTCTCTGCATGCCTTGTTTGCCCATAGAGTCTCCAACGAAGACCTCAGTCTCCCAAGCCATCCACAAGCCTGCTGCCTTAGAGTACTTCAAAAGTAGTGCACCTAGCATGATCATAAAGGCAGCTAGCTGATGCATATTGTCCATACACGGATACAATGATAATTTAATATATTCTACAAGTTTCACACAAACTCTATGAAAACCTAGATTACAGCATTTTACATACTGAATATTTGTGTATTACAATTATGAACACAAAAATGGTACTTACTGTAGGCACTTTTGAATTTTTTTAGTTTGAATATCCCTGTGTTATTCAGTCTTTGTAAAAGACAATCATGACACACTCCTGACATTAAGGCTTTGTAGTCCTGCTCTGTTAGTGTGCAGAGTTGCTCAGGGACTTCACTAGCCACCGTGCACTGCCAAAGGCAATTCATACAAGATGGACTGCCATTTATAAAGGGCTTTCTGTTATTCAGATGTGGCCATCCAGTGTCGCCTTCACTGTTTTCCTCCCCTGTCAGAACAAAAGAGCTGCCTGCTTCAGTTGAAGGAGATGCATCTGGGTGAGCGCCCACATGGACCATGACTGGCGAGCTTTGGAAGATGGAATCTGAGGGTATGTTATCCTCGGTCTCTGCCTCAGGATCAACTGCACACAGTTCATTGGAGTCATTCCAGACACCTAATCCTTCTGGCAGGAGGTGTTTAGGTCCTTGGTGCTGGCTAAGGGGGACTTGACCTGTATGGGGTGCCACGCTCTTGGATAAATTAACTGAAAAGAGTGACTGATTGAACATGCTTGGATGGTTAACCCTTACATCTTCTGAAGACATAAATGCTGTGGCCTTCACTGGAGATGGTTGCGATTGGATGTTTTCACCTAGCTGTTTAGGTCTCAATTTTTCTGATCCAATGGGTCCACAATATCTCTTGTTTTCAGTCCAGCCACTCTGACTTTCCAACTCATCTGTTTCTGTGAGACAACTCATAAATGCCCTCTCATCCAGTCCTTCTGCAGCTAGACCGCTACCCGCATTCTTTGTAAGTGAAGAACCATTGTCAAAGGGTGGTATTTTATGCCAGGAGGATAGTGAACCCCAGCTGTCACCAAGGGAGCTGGAGGATGACCTCAGCCTCTCAGTGCACCCATCCAGTTGCCGCATGTCACTTTCCTTGACACTTTTCCCATGTTGTTTAGGTTCCTCTAGCTCTCCATCAGGTTCTGTGGAGCAGTGCATGTCAACCACCCATTCCAGACTATCTGTACTTGGAAACCTGACGTCCCCTTGGATATCCTTATGTCCCTTTTCTGGCAGACATGACATCTGCCCCGAAGACAGTGAACCGAGATTACAGCCAGAAAAATTCACTATTTCCCCAGCACTGCTTTTTATGCCACCTACCACCACATTTTCAGGCTCAGTGATTTCAGTCCAGCCTATCTGTTCATTCTCTTCAGTGAGCATTGTGGGACAGTTCATATCAACCCTTCCTGCCCTTCCCACTGCATACAGGGAAGTAAATTCCTCCTCACTGCCCCCTCCCATGCTATATGAAGAGCATGCATCAGACAGTGATACCTTCTGCCAAGAGGAGAGTGAACCCCAGCTATCACTGAGGGAGCTGGTAGATGACCCTGGCCTTTCTCTGTACATATCTATCTCTATTGCATTGCCTATACTTGTGAGTCTAGAGGCTGACGGTTCAATACTGCAATTTTTCCACACCTCTTCACCGTCTTCTGTGGGACACTGTGCATCAACGAGAGTAGTGGAGCTGAACCCCTGATACTGTGGATTTCTTTGATACGTAGAGGAAGCATGTTTTCTTGATGGAAGTAAGGAAATCCTGGGGATCCCTCTGTGCTTGCCCATGTTACCTCTCTGTTCTGTCTGTTTCCCCCAATTATTGGTTGGAGATCTCTTAGGTTCTCTCAGATCAGGGTGGTTCCCCAAAGCACTTGCTGTCTCAGAGGTTTCTGTGACCGTCTTCAATGCAGTGATGCAAGGCCCATATGAGCCCTCACACACACTCTTACTTTTATCACCCGACGTGGAAAAGGCATCACAGACTGAGGCATGGTACTGACTGAACCTCCCTATAACTTCAGCGAACCTAGTCAATGAAAACTTTACAGGGACTTCCTCCAAGGATTTATAGCTATTGGGGATGAAGGACCTCTCATCAGAGTTTAAGAAAGGTTGAATTTGGAAGAGCTTTTTCACCTCACCTACCAAGGACATAATCTCCATACTCAATCGATCCTTGTCTGGACCATTTGCAAAGCTGTAGGTATGTAGCCTCTCCATAGCCTCTTGACATATCTGCCTGGCCTGGCCAACATGCCCTGCTGAGGATCCAAGCCATTTCTGAGTGACAACTAAAGAGAAGGCTGCCTTAACAAACAAATGAAGCTCCAGCCTACTGGGTACTGCCTCATCCTCAGTCTTAGTTTGTAGGCCAATTTCGAAGGCCTCCTTGGCTTGGGTGAGATAGACCTCTCTTTGTGTCTTTGGACAGCTTGGAGAAAAACTATAAGACAGAAGGCAGGTTCCTTGAATCACCTGCAAGAACAGAAAGCAAATTAGAGTAAGAAGAAAAGAAGAATGACAAAATGATAAAAAAACATTAGCCCCTGATGTTAATTACCTGCTCCATCTCAATCAATAAAATAATCCTTGCCTATTGTTGTTGCTTATAGGCATCTTTCAACTGCCCTTAATTCATTCCAATTCCACAATAAAATCCATCTTGTTGGTAAAAGAACTCACCACATTGGACAACACATAAAGGGAGGTGTACTGGCTGTAGACCACAGCCATCTTGGCTGCCTCAGCTGCTGTTAGGAGACGATGTTCTTTCTCTTTCAGAAAGGACTTCATGAATGAGAATGGGAACACTATTAATAATTACTTTTGACTAATAGGAAAAACTTTTTGCCACTCCTTCATGAGGTTTTTAAACTACAAAAATCTTCTCACACATAAGGCAAATATGATTGCTGTAGAACAAATTTAACTTCATAATGAGATGAACAGCAAGGTAGAGACAGGCAGGATTTGCCACATAGCTGGGTGCCAGCTAAGGAGTCATAACCACTTCAGCTTTGAGGAAACAAACTTTGGGAGTAACACCATACTCACTCTGAGCATGCTAACTTACCAAGTCAATTTGGGGACAGGTCGTAAAAACATGAAAGTCTTTGTCATTCATGGATACCAGAATGCTAGCCAACAGCCCAAGGGATGTTCCAATGCCCTAGAAGATAATTATATTCTCAGTGAAACTCCCCTAGCCCAACATATGGGTGTCTAACAATGAACAGAGAGACAAGGCTGATAATCCTTCTCAAGTACAATAAGCAATCTAAATATACAGCAAACAGTGCTGTCATCCATCCATCTACCTCCTATTGTGGGAGTCTTGAGCATATCCCAGGTGACATAGATCACAAGTATGTACATGATACACTGGCTGGGATGCTAGTCAATCATGAGTCACATACACTCGCACGCTCATAAGCATAATCTATGAGAAAGCATATACTATGAGAGATTTAGAGATGGAAGGGTAAAGATCTGGACCTGTTAAAGTTTTGAAACAAATTCTACAAATACTGAAGGAGTGCTACATAGTGATAGCAAAAAGAAAGGGAGGAGGGTAGTTTCAGATGTGATCCCATTAGCATGATGACTCAAGAAGCACTTCACAAATCTTTTTTAACCTTTGCAAATATGTTGTAGAGATTACAATCTGGACCTGAGAAATCACATGAACACTGAAGCAACAGCACTTAACAGAACAGAGAAGGAGCAGTCAATAAAAGGGTTAAACTTGTGAACAGGGTAACCATTTCTTATTATTACTCTATTTACTCTTTTTTTTCTTTCATTAATTATTTATGTGAAGTTATACAGAAAAAGAGCCTGATACAACATAACAGTACAATAAGTCAGTCAAATACTAAAATGATAACAACAATGCAAAAATATATATTTTGGCTATTCGACTGAACTTTATATTATGCAAAAATAGGTCCCATACCCCTTTCATTTGCCACTCACATTTATTCTTCCCAGCATATGAAGCACCCTGTATTACTGTCAACCCACTCTTTCAGATCAGGCAGTGCAAAACATTCTTGAAAGCAGCTTTTAAAACGTTAACGATATATGCAGAACTTCTCTATTTACTTTGTTTCATCTTTGGTGGATCCTATTAGCACTTCACAAAAACATCATATGGATGAAAATCAGGGGTATCTCTAGCATTAGGGGCTGCTGGGGCCTGGGGCAACCAGATATGTAGTGGAGCAGTGCATGACATGAATCACATGATCAGTAATTCGGTGTAATAAGTAATGTATATGCATTTTCTTCGTAACTAGCATTGTTGCGAATGACCATGGTAGCACTGTCCGATGCATTCCAAATATCTTCCTGTACTTGTGTAAAAGTCAGTGCCTCTCCTAGCAGTCTTTCTTTGGTGAGAATGGGGCCGACCCAACAGAGTTCATTTTATCAAGTTAGCAGTTGAGAACACTGTACACATTCAACTTGTGTTCTTTCAATGATGATGTTAGGCCCCACGCTGAGGGCAGCCAATAAAAAAAAATAATAGAATGACATACGTGAAGACCACTTTGTAAACATCATCTATGATATCAGTATTGCTGATGGTCAGTCATCACAGTTAGCCACTACTAACAGAAAGGCAATAATGAATGAAGTTGACAATTTAACACAAATCAAATTTAGTTTTATTTTAGGTTTGTGTGTTGTTTGAATGACAAGCTGGATGCTGCCCATACATAGTTTATTATGCCCGACCAGGCTTTTCATGCCAGCGACGCCAATGATGAAAATCTTTCCCATGATAGATGAAATCAAGTCAAACTGTAGGCCAGAGGACAGCAATGGGCAAAAACATAGGCTGCAGCCACTATCTGCCATCTAAGAGTATTCTGTGGATCTTTTTGCAAACTTCCCAGGCATTTACAGAACAGGGATGGTAAAATTGTGGGGTGGGAGATTTCTGAATTTCTTCATAGTAATTTACTTGAGTTTAACTATGTATGGCTGCAGTTTCTTAGGTGCTATCATTTTATAGAGGGCATGCATACCTTCTTATCGGGTAGAGGGAGAGCAAACAAGCCAACAAGAGATGCCCATATCAGCTCAGCAGCTTCAAGCCACAGTCCTGAAATACGAAACACTCAGTCACAATATTAAATAAATGCATGCACAGATATACAGGTGTGCACGATCATATGAATACAGAAGCAGGCACGCCCTCCATCCAGCAGAAATACCCACACAACGCTTACCGAGCTTCTGCAGGATCTGCCCTCGTATCTGGATACTGACAGCTTGGACAAGGGTTCGCTCACTATCTGTACAATACACCCAGTGCCCTGGAGACACAAACAGGTAACAGTGCAAAGCAGAGGAAAAAAAAAACACTCACAAAGCCAACACGACACATATTCTGTCCCTCTAAGGTGGACCGTGGACACGGGGTGCAGATACATTCCTTGGCTGGCCTGGGAACACCCGTATATTTATATTTATTTAGCAGGGGCTTTTATCCAAATGGACATACAAGTGAAGCTCTGCCAGTCCCTAGAGCAATTTGGGTTAAGGGTCTTGCTCAAGGACTGGTGGTGGTGATGTCACTCTGCCAGGCAAGGGATTTGAGCCGGCAAGCTTCCAGTCACAGACACAATGGCCTAACCTACAGAGCCTCACACTGGCCACACACTGCTGCATCATCAAGTAACGAAATAAAGACAGAAGAGCTGAGAAACTAACATGCAGAGGAGTGGCGGCCCTCAGACACCAAGAACACATACCTGTCAGTCCACAGCTGTTAATGATACTGCTGAGGATGTATTCTGCTTTCTGTATCTTGCCTGTGGTGAGAATGATCATGTCAAAATACTAGAATTCTAGTTTTACCTATAAATTCATAAAACACTGAAAGTAAACTAACATAATTCATATAAGCATATATTCATAAAATGAGATGCGTCTTCAAAAACGTCCTTTTGCTCACGTTACACTTAAAGTGTTATTGGCCTACAAGAGTGCACAACTTCCATCCCAAACCCATGCTCCACATGCACTGACCGCTCCTCCATCTCCTCTGAACAGAGACCAGATGACCAGATGACGTACCGGAGTTGACAGAGAGGCGGGCCTGTCGAATGACCACCTGGGGAGGGATGGGTGTGGCTGGATAGTGCTTGTGCAGAGCCTTAACAATACATAGCAGCTTCTTGGAGGCATCTGCCCAGTACAGGAAGCGGTCTAGCAGGAACACAACAGAGACGGCACACTGGGAATCGCCCACCTGGATACTGGCCCTGAGGAATTTCTGCAAAAGAGAGGCCCCAAGCTGATTCCCTGGTTTGTAACTGAGCTGTACTGCAAACCTTTCACTGAATGGAATTCTTTTACGGTTCTAATATGTTTGTTTCCTTTAAATCCCAGGTGCCAAATTTCCCTTCAGATGTATATGACATTCACTTATTGGTCTATATTTTTGGTAATGTGGTAAAATTTCACATTACTTGCTGTCCCACAAATTCGTGCATTTTTAAATGCTCCCTTTAAAATTAACTGATACAAAGACAATACGTGCAGTCTCATTCTAGTATATAACTATTTGTGTTCTACATATTCCCTTCTATCACTTGCAAAACAAAATAGGAATTCCCAAGTTAGCAATTTCATTATTATCACCAGCTCTTCAGCAAATATTTTCAGAAACTTTTAAAAGATCTGGATCATCTCATCACCAATAACTGGGGCAGACGTTCAATGATGAGATCCTGAAGGTTAGTCTTGTCCTCTGAAGTTATGGATTGCTTGTATTGCCATTTCTCTGGGACAAAGGGCCACCTCATTGCCATAGCGTCCTCTAGGAGCATGTTCAGTTCACCAGAGAGGGATGCTGGGAGTCAGAGTTCACAGCGACAGTGAATATACCAAGGGTTTGTTTACAATGACTAACAACACGCTAAGCAATAATATTCATTTACATTCTGTGCAGAATTAAAAAAGTTCATTTATCAGAGCTTAAGTGACCTTAAAAAATTAAGACCTCAAGCATCACTTTCATTCATTCATCCATTCATTTTTTAGAATGGTCCAAACAGTTCATTTAGTGGTGACGTCTCACAAAAAGTTAATAGAGTGACATTTGGTCCCTCACCCTGACATCTGTGGAACTCCACCTTGTCCTCCTCTGTTGGCTGGGCCGGCCCAGTATCTGCAGCTCGCCTGCTCTCCTCCAGCAGGGCTGCCACCTCCTGGTTGTTCATGGTTGTACAGGGCTGCCACCTCCTGCTTGTTCAGACCTACACAGAAGTTACCATGGTTTAGCCATCTGGTACAGGACCTCCTTCACTGTCCTTCAGCAACTTTAGCAATAAATTAAAAATTGTAGATGTTTTATATTACGTTATTGCTTATACTGATAATATAAAAAGGGCTTGAGTTGTCATGGGATACAGGCGGACACCATCCCCCTGTAAGAAAAGAAATTACAAAAAAAATCCCCTTTGATAATATACCATCCCCTCCCCCCCAACTGGCTGAACTGGCGCACTCCAAACCGAAAACCTTATTCCAGACCAATTACATAATAAAGAGTAAATA
>JAODKL010000002.1:16160989-16181549 GCA_026780765.1 Petrocephalus schoutedeni
ACTTGTCCTCTTGGTTCCAGTGAAGGGACTCATAATGCTTCAGCATGCTAAGAAATTTTTTGACAATTCTATGCCTCTGACTTTTTGGGAACAGATTGGGGAAGGCCCTTTTCAGTTCCAGCATGACTGTCCCCCAGTGCCCATAAAGATATGGTGATGGTTGGGTGAGTTTGGTGTGGAAGAACTTGACTGGCCCGCACAGAGCCCTGACCACATCAAACACCACTGGGGTGAACTAGAACGGAGATTGAAAGCCATGCCTTCCCATCCAGCATCAGTGCCTGACCTCACAAATACAAATACAAATAAAATTCCTTGTATCCTTGTACTCTTCTGGATGAATGGGCAAATTTTCCCACAATCTTTCTGAAAGAATGGCAGCTGTTAAAGTCGCAAAATGGGGACCAACTGCTATTGATGTCTATGGATTTAGAATGCAATGTCATAAAAGTTCCCATAGGTGTAATGGCAAGGTGTCCCAATACTTTTGCCCATATAGTATATAATTATTAGTATATTTCCTATTTGTCAAGTCCTTAATAATGATATATAGGCCTGAAAGATGGATATATATATGCACTTAATAGTTAATTTAACCCAGTTTTGTGACAAAAGTAACTGGTGTTGGCAGTTCAGGTTGGGTTGTTTTTCACCCAGCATTTTTAGGGGCTGGAGGTGTGGGAGGAGTAGCGATTTGTTGAGGAGGTTGGTGACGGGGCCCTTGCAGGGACACACTGTTGTCATTCCTGTCATTCTAGTTTAATACATGACACCTAGAATAAACTGCATACAGCTTAATTACCAGATTCCTTTTATGCATTATGTTCACCCACACTCCTGATATGGATATTGTTCAGATAATGTGGACAGTATAACTGGATTTTTAGTCATTTAAATAAAAGAAATCTCTTAAATCCTTTGGTTTTGTGGTGAATTTACATTTACAGTCTATTTGATTTTATTCTGTATTTACACCTTAGTGAAATGTAAGTAAATGTAGCCACCAGATGTCAGAAAACGCATGGAATTTGCAGTGCGTCATAAATACATATTTGCATTGTTATTAATCTGTCGAAGTAATTGTCATACATCAAGTTCAATTCTCTATAACACACACACACACATCCTCCACTAGAGCTATTAGATAATAGAGCTACCATATAATCATCATACAAAGTATACTTTTAAAATCACTTAACAATCCTAACAGTTTTTTCATTTAACTGGACTTTAGAAAAGTTCAAATTAATAATCTCATAATATTACGAATAGCCACACAACATTGTTAAAGAAAAAAATACTTTATTAAAATTGTGTACAAGTTATATCAACTAAAATAAAATACAAAAAAGGACACATGCATCTAGGTAAGAGTTTCTCAGTGTAAATTTACCATAAACAAAAACATCCCACCCAGGGTATTTCCAGTTGAGCTTCACATGAACAGAATAAGTCCGACTTGATTCTCACAGCATTAAGACTAAAACAATACCACAAACTTTATTAAAAAAAAAAAAACTGAATCTGACTGCCGTGTGCCATAAGGTTGGACCTGTAACCTGGTCAGGTAGGGAGACACGATTTTTGAGACTTCAGAATCAGTATGATGAAATTGACCATACTGTCAAATACCATAAAAAGATGTCTGGGGCGTCAAACAGATACAAGCTGCCTTTGAAGAATAACGACGGTGGCGATGATGGTGATGGTGATGAAGATCAGCCAAGGGATGGCACTATACTTCTGATGAGTTAGGCGTCCCACCTGTGTGGTGTGTACTCAGGGTAGGTGAAGGGGGGGCTCTATCTCTACTTCAAAGGCACGGAGAGGGAACCTGCCAGATTATATTCATGGAGGTTCATCTCAGCTGCTCTGTGGCCAGAACTGAAATTCCTCTAGAAAGACACTGTTTTGTTCTCCTGAATGAAAGCCCCAGAATGCAATGCCTGGGCCAGTGTGATTCAGAATGTGTCACACACACATGCAAATGAAAGGGAAAGCATGAGGACGACAGAGCTCAAGCTGCTTTTTTTCTTTCATCAGGAAAACACAATAGAGCAAAGGGCAAAATACTTAGGAAAGCAAAACCTAAATATTAATAATGAGAAAACTGGAGCATGTCCAAAATACAGTTTCTTATATTCAGAGGTAAGATAAACTTTTTTGTCCCTTTGTATTGCCAAAGTGTTTTTCCATGACACATGGTACCATGGAGGAGGAGGAGTGGCCATCGGGGGGCACTCACACATACTCCTTGGTGCTGCTAGGTGGATGGGGGGAGGCTTTGGAGGGGTATTTTGACACCTGCTTGCTCCTGGGGCATGACGCGGCCAGCATTGCACCCCCCAGGACGTCCAGAAAGGAGCCTGCCCAGGCGATGAAGATGGCTGCTCCAAACTCAAACCTCCGGCGGGACAGAGAAAGTATGTATTACACATACTACAACATGTATGGTGCATTACATTATACTCACAACCCTCTGCATAAAATCTCAAAACTCAAATAACAACATTTCACTTTTGTAGGATCCAGTCCTGTGTTCATCCTACTGCACACTAAATGCTGCCAAGTGGGTGGATGGATGGATGGATGGATGGACAGATGTATGGATAAATATATGATCTTATTATAATCTAGCTGCATCACTGACATGTTAATGCAGAAGGTTTACCGCAGCTCAGCAATCTTTATAACCAGCCACTTAATTCTTTCAAAAAAGACACACCTCTGGAGCCCTAATGGGACTTCGATGTATTGATTTCCTTAACCACTACGTCCCCTGCTGGGCATATAATATTCAGCGTGTAACAAAGGTACGGAAGAAGCATCTTAAATGAAAACACGCCAGTGTGTGTGGAGGCGTAGGACACTCCGAAGGGCAAACCTACTTTGTGTTGACGGGGGTGAAGGGGTTGTAAAAGGCGCGGATGACGTTGTGGGCAAACCAGGAGCATGCAACTATCGCACACAGAGCTGATGAAGAAGAGCAGAGGAGGAACTGCCGTTACTCAGGGTGCAAGGTGAATTCCCTGTATCATCTTCTGATCAAAAGATGCAGTCTTTAATTTTATAGCAATGGTCCCCTTGCAGCTTTATAACCGTTGGTGCCGCTTCACTGCCCCCTACAGGACAGGATGGCGATGTGCCACTTCTAATAACCTGATTTAGTACACAGTACTATATAGTAGGATAGCATTTGTTCTATGTATTTGTTGAGCATATCCTGGCCCACCCCCCAATCGGGGTACCACTGCACACTTACCCCCCACCAGCAGGATAATGCCCCCCATCATGGCCACACGTGACTTCCTGACTTTGTCGTCACCACCACAGTTGGTGCACTTCATTCCCACGCAGGCCACGCCCAGGCCAGCGATGGAGACGATGATGCCAGCGATCATCAGAGCACGAGTTGCTTGTAGAGCATCTGTAAGACAGACAGGTAAATCTAAGCATAAGCATGAAAGTTCTTTTAGGACAATTATAAGAAATGTATCCAAAGTGACATGCGTTTGATAAAGCAGGTCACCCAGTCCTTGGATCACTTTAGCTTAAGAGCCTTGCCCCAGGGCCCACATCAGTTGGCCACCCATGGGAATTGACCTAGTAACCTTTGGATCACAGTCTAAACTGCTGAGCCACACACCAGCGCTACACAAAGTTCCTATAAAGATCACTATAAAGGAAACATAAGTGAAACAGGTGTAATGAGTACATCTGATGCTAAGCAGATGAGCAAATGTTTCATATTTACACTGAGCTGCAGTTAACCCCTAAATTATACAGGTTTAACACTTTATTGAAAATTGATGACTCATCTGAAGACGATAAAAGTTTTGGTTTCAGACACTGTCACAGGTTTTGGGGCAGAGGAGTACCACAGGTGATTCAGGAAAACCAAGATTTTATTAATAAAACCAAACATAAAATGGGACTGTGGTTCCCTTAACCAATAAAAAAATATACATTAAAAAACACTAAAACACTGCAAATAACTAAACCTGTTACAGGTAACAGATGAGATGGTAGAGTGTTGCTTGTGTGGCCTGTAGGAGTGCCCAAGCTGTGTACTCCAGGGGAGCTGGACTCGTCCCTGTACACCCCCCCCCTTTTTGCACTTTTTTGTGCTATTAAATAAAACAGAGATGCTTTGGAGAGGTGACCCTTGTTTTGTTAACACCCCAAACCCATCACGCACTGCATATACAGAAGGGGGCGAGAGAAAGACCTGCATGTGAATACACACACACACACACACACACACACACACACACCCACCTCTACCTAATGAGGCGATCAGTCCAATCAGGCAGCTTGCTTTCCTCACCTGAGGCACAGGGCTGGTGATCAATCACCATGGAAACACAATGGCCCCATGTCTCCATCCCTCCCAGCACCCTGACTCCCCCTGGCATAAACATACCGCTTACTGGATCCTTCCAAAAGCTAGTTTCGGTTAGTTTTTAAGTCCTTTAATTATTCATTATATCATTACCTGCTTTAGATTTAGCTATGTAAATAAATCAGCTGGATTTCAAATGAGAAGACAGCTTTACTGGAAGTTCACCCCACAGTTTTAAAGGTTTCTTCTGTGAAACTGTCAAGATATTTTAGTGCTCTGTTGCAATAAAAGGAGCAGGGATTCTCCATCTGCTCCCCTGTGAATGAGGCTCAGTCGGGAATGCCATTTTGCCTCTCTCTGGCAAGGCCAGGGCTCTCAGGAACCCTCCACATTTCATTGTGAGCGCAGCAGTTGCAAAACCAGTTTGTACCAGTATGTCCCGGGCACTGACAAACAAATCCTCTCAGACAAGGAGAAGAAGAGGCGGAAAAAAGGAGGAGGAAAGGGGAAATGATTCGCAGCCTCCTTTCTGCATTCATGAAACACAAAAAGGTCTTTAAGCACACAGGCTACATTGGACTCGGTCCAGAAACTCCTGCTTTCTTCTTTCCACCAACATCCTTCATTCTTTCACCTGCAGTCAGGTGCAGATTAAACCAGTTCTAGCCTCCAACAGGAAGTGCCTGCAGCCGTGTGATTTTCTTTTCAGGCTTGTGGTGGTCGGGGGGGCTCAGGCTGGCTTGCCTGCTCTGTCAGCTGGGGTTTCCTTGGTGCCTCTAACCCTCTGCGCCTTGAGAATCAGCCAGAGGCTGGACTGGCTCACAGAATTATAGTAACAGTGTTGCAGACACCCAGGACCCTTCAAGCACAAACACAATGTGGATTGTTATGCTCAGATTGCAGTAATGCTCCTTTAACAAAGTTCAGATATCTCATCCTTCTGCATAGACAGTATTTCAGGAATTTTATATCTGGTTTGTTTATTTGGTTTTTTTCCATCTTTATCACACTCACACATTTTGTTTACACGGAAGCGGTGGGTAGGTTTGATTCAAAACAGATGATTGTTGCTAAATATAGTCTGTTGTGTTTATTTCTGGCCGATGCCAAATGATAATCCAATAACAGCAGACTGCAGAAGACGCCTATGTGATAGGAGAATGTGATATCACTCACCGGCAGGCTCACTGTAACCCAGGATCGCAGAAGCGGTTATGGATGGCTGAATGCATTTTGCAAATAAAACAAGGCTAAGTTGATTTCAATCAGACAAAACAAAGACAAAACAAAATGAGAATATGCCAGCTGGTCAAACACAAACATCAGCTGCTCTGCACACTACTGCAATGAGTAAAAAGAACAGTGTTTGATAGTAGCCTTTAGCCAAAAGTGCAGTCAGGCCAAGCTGAGAAGGTGAGCAGACAGGGGTGGGGGGCAAAGAGGTTGCTTCACAGAAGGACTCAGGGACTGTAGATAGAACAGGGATCAGGTCATCAATATACATACATGGTTTCTAATTAAGATTCCATTTACCTCTATTTATTCAGCATAACAAGATGTACAAAGTGACTTAGTGCATAAAATGCATGTTAATGAACAAACAGGGGAGATAAAATCAAGCACTCATTCGATTATCAAGAGCACTAATGATTCTGTTGTGTCAATACAGCTATCTAAAATGCCCAGTTAGCCGTGTGATATACTTGACAACAGTAGTATAGTGTTTGTTAAGCTACAGTTATATATAAAACTAAATCCCATTTCCAAAGATATAAGGGTGCATGGACGCAGTGAGTAGAGATGAAATCACGTCATTTCAGCCCCGACTTAGGGGAAAGTGATTTCTTAGTGTTTTAGAGAAGCAAAGTTTCACAGAGAAGATTATTTTTATTGCTATTAACCGACTTAATAGGTTTTCTGTGCATCAAATACGGGCTTTAGAACACAAGGTATGGAAGATGTGGGTTTTTTGCTTCAGCAAGTCCAAACACCAAACTCTGCCCTACCCCTTGAAAAGTCTCGGCACAGCCCTGCATATCAGCACGGATAAATGCCGTGTGGTATTCAACACAAGCAGCCATAGAACACAGATGGATGGACAGAAGGATGGATGGTATCTATAATACCTATGCATCCACACATCCATTCTATGACCTCTTATCCTGCTCTCTGGAGCATGTTTGCTTAAAAGTGATTGAGGTGGCACTATTGTTCTTTGACAAACGGGCAAAGAGTGCAAAGGGTGCACTAAGACTAAGAGACTATGAGAAACTAAGAGAAATCTTCAAGTGATAAACAACAGTTGAAGTGCGCGATTTATACTAAGCAAAACAAACAAGACTTTGATAGAGTTAATCGCCATTCGGAGAGAGAAAGGCAAATAGGCTACGAACAATGGACACAGTGTATGATAATACAAAGGGTTTCTAAGAGTAAATATAGTCAGATCAAGTGATTGCGGAGGATCACATGCTTGGGGCTGTATGCTGATCAGCGCATCCCACTAACACGCCACTTCGGAATCCCCAGCCGCGGAGGACAGCGCCGGAGACAGAGGATTCATGCTGGCCCTAATTAAGCAGGGCGTTGCTTATACCCTGCAGTATGTTCCGCTCCTTAGGAGACCATTAGGACCATCATTACTATAAGTCTTCAGCACTAAAGCACATTTTCCCCATAGCAAAAAAAAAAACAAATAAATAAATAAAATGTCTATAGCCAATACCGAATGATTGTAGAAGCACTCGTTAGGCAAATAAAAACTCAAATTGGCTAATAAAAGTATATAGCCTAAGTGTGTATTACTACCAAAGGCAAGTACAGGCACACGTATTTGTAATAATATCCGACTTACTGTCAAGCTGCAAGATGGAGTCGTAAACTTTGCACTGCATCTGGCCAGTGCTCTGGAAGGCGCAGGACATCCAGAGCCCCTGGTACATGGCCACGGCAGTGATGATGTTATCTCCCACATAGGCGGACATCTTCCACTGCGGCAGGATGGTACCCACTATGAGTCCCAGGACGCCGACGAGGGACAGCGAGAAGCCCAGGAGCTGAATGCCCGAGTTGGCCATGATCGATTGAAGCGATGCGTCGCACGTTCAGTCAATATGTATAAGATCACGTTCGGGTGGATGTTATTTTCAGCTTAGAAAAAAAATCTTTTGTAGCTTCAGAGAAGCTCAAAGACGACCGTGTATCGCCGAACTTCTTTATGCACCTGTTGCTTCAAAATCAATTCTTTCTTTGCTTTTTACATTTGCCCCGTCAAGAAGTGCGATTAATACCCGCGTCCTCTAATAAAGTAGTGAGAAGGTCCTATGTAGACTCCTTCTCCAAGGATGCGATGAGCAGAATCACCTATGTGGCACCTTGAATGAACAATGGGATGCTGTTTGGGGCCAGCGTTTTAAGTGGAGGGGAGGTCTCCCCTCTTCCCAGCGCATTCGCGGTGCTCTGACGTCATGTGTTACATCGCAGGAGTAGATGTGGTACCTCTCATCTTAAAGTACTTGATATGTATTTTTTTCCCTTTTCATTTCGGAAAGGACAGTTCGTGACTATTTGTTCGGGATCAAAACGCATACGCGGCTGTTTTACTTTCCCAGGCCGCCTCTGCCACCGATTAAACTGTTAGTCTTTCGCTGCCGACTTCCCCTTGTTCTCCGAGTCGTTGCTATGCGTTCTGGTCCGTTTCGCTGACCGAGGGCGAATTTGTTACCAATTACTGTAAACCGTTTTGCTTGAAACGGTTTGTCTTTGGAGAAGTGGTATATTATACGAGGTATGTCAAGTTAGTAATCTGTTTAATTTCCAGAGGTGTTGCACATCCCAGTGCAACCAGTTAAGCCCTGCAATCATGTTTTTATTAATTTGCCCATCCCACCTCTAAACGACAGGACATTCAAGAATAGGGTGTTATAAAATAATCGCAATATTTTATAAGGAAACCGGGCATATTAACTATATATGTTATAAATGTTCCATCATCATGCAGAACTAAGATGGTGAATGTTATGGAGGCTATGGAATTATTTCCATACCATACATGGACTCTGCATAGAAATTTATTTTAACAAGTTTAATTGTGCTTATATTTAATTCCTTCTTACAAATTTAATTATGGTCCACAACCTGCACTAAGCTCATGTATCCTAGCCAGCAGGAGTCCTGGGATCTCTATATGGTGCACAAATTGGCTTACATGCTTACAAATCCTGCATTGTGCTGTGTTACAACTGTTCACATTGTATTGACAAGCCTGATTGGGGAGGGCGGGTGGCACCTCTTCTTGGTATGTTTATGTACTTTGTTATGCTGTGAACAGAGGCCTAATTAACCCTGTTGTGTATGCCACTCACAGCTATTCCAAGTTTTTTCTGAATAAGGCATTTTAATTCCTGAGAGCAGCGTGGCACGAGCTATGCGTGTTTCAGGACATCATCTGGGTTTATCATTTTGGGTCTGTGAGGACAGCATGTCCCAGCACCATGCTGGCAGGAGCGATCTCCCAGGACCCCTGAAAAACTGGAGGCTGAGGGCCCCCCTGGACCTGAGCATAACAAAGGTCCTATTGTAGCCCAGGAAAATGTCTCGGAGACACTAGGAATTTCAAACGCACCAAGCCACTGGGAGATTTTGTTTCAAGAATGTTTCTGCTCGCCGCCCAGGTCGCTGCGGGTTACACGATTTATCGCTCACTCTCTTTGCCGGTGTCAAGACACGGGCCAAGTTGCCGAATCGAGAGAAAGGGGCTCCTCTTTTCTCTGCCCTTCATAAACATGCATCTGTCTTCTCATGCACCGTCGCACAATGCTTAACGGGTCCGGTGGGGGGGGGGCATCCGACTCGCCTAAACCTCTCACACCCCTGGGCTCCTCCGCAGAGCTCGGCGCTTTTGAACCAACGGGCTCCTTGTGAAGACTGGACTGCTGGGAAGTGCTTGGAAAGTTGCCGAGACGTTATGGATAAAACATGCCACCGCGGCGGCAGCCTTTTGAGGAAGCCCTTTGTGGCCCCGCGGCAGAGCCACCCGCTCAGGACCTTCCCTCCGCATCCAGTCTATCTCCTGCTTTTAATTTATCTTAAATGGAGAATGATACAGAAACATGTTGTGTCATTCGAGTTTCCATAAATAATGTGAGTTAGTGGGACGTCACCGTAGCTCTCAGCGCTGATGATTCAGTCCCTGCCCCTTTCCCAGCTTTCTCTTGCACATGAGTGCCATCTCCCATTACCCTCTCATTGTTTCCTTTCCCGTAATTTGCATTGCCCTCGAATTGTAATCTGAATCTCCGGTAATCGTCAAACATGGATCCATTCACGGAAGTTCTGTTGGCCAGTGTTTCTCCGATCGTACCCAAGTTGCCAGATTGTCCATGAAATACATTCTAGACACACAGTTTACACAATATGTACAATTTCAACCCATCTGTCACTACAACTTGGCAACCAACAACCTGACTCAAAGAGGGGTCAATTCCCATGTTTTCCCCTGAAAGTTGGAGGACCTGCCTGCAGGGCCGGATGGAGGTTAACATACCCAGGACAAAGCAATTGCAGGAAAAGGACCCAAAGGAGAATAATTACTCCTGGCATTCACGGGATTTGAACCAACAACCTTCCAAATGCCACCACAGATCTCTAGCATCAGGGTCCCGGCTCCACCCAGTGATTTATTTATTTACCTACTTGCTTACTTATTCCCCCACTCCCATATGTTGGCAGTTATGGTCTGTGTGTGTGTGGACTTTGCCTGATCTCCCTGCTTATGTACAGCTTTGGTTTCCTCCCAGAGTCTAAAGCAAGGCTGCTCATCCCTGCTCTTCACACTGCAGAGCTTGGGCGCAGCCCTAATGTTAGCATAGCTGGCTCTAATTTGAATGTGCCACTGAAGAACATGATTATCTGTAAGCACTGCCGGCTGGTAGATCAAACAGCCCCAGTCTAAAGTCATGCTGTTAGGTGACATGGTGTCTGAGAATTACTTTAATGTGTCACTGAGTGTTTGAATGTTTACCGTGTGATGGACATGGATACCATCCAGGGTGTCCCCTGCCTCTTGACCATGCAGTGCCACCTGAGAGAGTGAGAGAGTTCATTCTTTCTATAACCCTGTATGGAATAAGCAGATTGATGGGTGGATAATTTAAAACATACACCGTGTTCCTGTTTTTCCTGTTATCCTCAGAGATATGGCCCTGACAAGGACAAAAGTTTGGAAGATGGTGGACAGATAGATAATTACAGATAGATTAGAGTAAAATCATAGAACAAAGGAAAATACCATGTTAAACAGGACATTGGCCCAATAACAGCCAATCAAGCACTAATCGAGAATTTTATGATGTAGTACAATAGTGTTTAGCCATTTTTAACACTGTCATTTATTTTTTAAAGTTTTTTGACATTTTATCAGTCTGATCATTTCCATACTCTCTCGGTGTTGGTCAGCAGCTTCCTAGCTTTCATACAAATCCACCTTCCCACAGATGAGTGTTTACCGTAAAAGGAGGACTCCAAGCCGCGTGGGTAGACAGCTGCACCTATGCAAAGAGAAAACTGAAAGCAGCCAGCTCCAGGCTCTAGCTGCAGAGCACACTGCCAGGCCAGCTCTGTCAGGTGGTTACGCAATAGCCACACCCCTACAGTAGCAATGAGCACAAGAAGAATTCATAACACAGCGACGTTGATAAAAATGCAATACTTCCTGGTAAAAGATGGGTAGTTACGCTTCCAAAAAACTGATGTTTCATTCTGCTATTTAGCTTAAACACAAGGGCTTGACTGTGACCAGCGCTTCTGTTTAAATGCAACATTGCATGGCACAAGGATGCAGGAATCTTGCCTCTTTTCTGTGGGGATCATATTTCTAATCCCCTGACAGAGGAGAAGCAAGGAGAGGGGAGGTTTTCCAATAGGTGATGAAAAGCAAGGGCTGAAGCATCATGGTGAAGTTTGGGGTCATAGTTCTAACTATTTTTAATAAGTAGAATTGAAGGAGGTGGAAACTCTGTGGAAAAATGTCACCGTGTTCCTACAAGCCCCAATGGAGTGCTTAGCAGACTGGCTGTTTACTTACTGTGGGTACCATAAAGCCTGCCTAGGGGACACCTTTTGCATGAGTAGAGCATTTGCATGTGCCATAGCAACAAGTGGAAAAGTAGCCCAGCCAACTGGGAGGGAGTAATTGGCTGTTTGCAGGAAGCGGGCGGCCTAAATCACAGATGATATTTTATGCCACCTCGGCATGCAAAGTACGTATGGCCTCGTATAGTTAAGGTCAGGAAACCACACATTTCCGCCACTGACCTCATGGCACAACATACCTATTTGAAAACTACAAATGAAACACGTCACAAAAAGAAATTGCGCAAGTACACTTACTCACCTAAGGTACGTCAAAAGCCTAGGGTAATTGTTACTCATAATTCTAATACCATCTCTGCACCCAACAAAAATAACAAATGACAGAGAAAAAGAGATATCTCACATAACACATAAACGTGTTTAAACGTTGAGTCTTCAGTTTACCGAGATACAAACCCCCCTCGCCGTAATTTGTGACTGCTTTAGTCAGTTTAAATTGTCCAAAACAAACTTTTACCCAGAATTCCTTTCCATGCTGTTGGACAGATTCAGAGTTACATACATATGATCATAAAACCCGACACTCCAAAACGGCTGTCCTTCTCAGACCACCTCTTCGCGGCACTAATGACAAAAACACAACCGGAAATGATCGAGGATGTGGCACTCCCGACAAACTAGTGGATGGACTCACTCCAGCTGTCTTGCACGAGACACAAGAAGAAAACTTCTAATAGTGTCAGGAGAGCTTGCAAAGGACACAGTCAGAGCTAAACCCCAGAGTTTTTTCCCACAAAATCTGCCTGGAGTTAATTGCTTTATATCCTGGAAGTGAGCGTTGTCACCTTGTACTTTGGAAGTGACCTGTACTTGTAGAGCTATTAACAGGAAATGGAGAAATATAGAACAGCAAATTTCATAACATTGAAGCTGCCGGGATGCTGAAATAACGCTTCCTGTTCTGACAGACTCTCAGCTTTCAAGAGAGAGAAAGAAAAAAAAAAGGATTCATAAGGAGTTCATTAATTATTCGGATTTATTGATTGTGGTAATCAATAACACTCTGTATCGGGGATAAGGAGATAAAATAATTTAAAAAACAAATCTAGTTTTCACAATTCTCACAATAGAGACATGAGTACGGTGTAAAAGTTTGGTTTCCCCTAAAATTAATCTATACTTGTACCCACAATCATTTATATGAGCAAGTCATTAGGTGTAGCAGGGATTTTCCAATCGTCTTGTCCTCTGCTTCTGAATGTCGTGCAAAAACAGCGACATAGGCGACAGGAAGAAAAGAGATTTCACTTTGCTTTGGCGCCATCTAGTGCTGTGTCAATGTTGCTGCATCACTCTGTTCCAGCAGCCATCACTCACGTACTGTATGCCTCCGTAGATACAGCTGGCACCAAAAAATACCATGCCACAGTGGCCCCTGGTGTCAACTGTGAGACAAGCACTGAAAGTGTCAGAGATATATTAGCAGGGGCTCCAGTATTCATAAACCATTTGAAAGGAATAGATACATGTGTCATAGCACCTATGGAGATGTACCTTTTCTGAACCATCTACAGTAATGAAAAGTACTCTTGAGCAGACATTAAATTGCCTCCCCACTCTGTATGTGCAGTGCTGGCATGTTCTCTGTGTTGAAGTGAAGTTTCCTGCCTGCTCCTACAGTCCAAAAACATGTAGTTGCTATAAACCCGCGTGTGCCTTAAGACAGACTGGCAGTCCATCCCAGGCGCAGCCTGACTCATACCTCCAGGCTGAGTGTGAGCTTGCTCACACCAATCACTGTGAGCAGAGACGTGAACGGTGGGGGTGTGACTGGGGTGAGGGTCCCCTTAGATACATTTTCATGATCATTGAGATTTGAGATTTGGTGTGATTGTCAGGGGGGCAATTTCAAACAGGCAGGTGAAAGGTACAGGTGCCCCCCCAAGCCAAAAGAAGGATTCCTTCCATGACAAATATGTCAATTTATGCATGTTAAAACTATTTTCATTATAATTATATAACATAAATAATACATTATTTTAATTCCACTTGCTTTTATCTCTGTCCATACTGTAATAACCAACTTAAAATGTATATTTGTGAGAGAAATTAGCTGAGTAAATTATTGTCACTTTAATTCTGGGGCCCAGAGTATATTTATAGCATTGGGTGACCTCTGTTACATCACACTGAGTCATTATGACGCTAGACAATATCAGCTATCCACGCCTCAGGCTACTCAGGGAGGTATCCTGGGAGGCCAAGCGCCTCAGAAAGGTTGGTATCACCCTTACCGGTTTAAACAGGACACCTTTAAAAGGAAGCAGCTAATAGCGAAAAGGGGGAAATGTGCTGTTAGAGACTGCTGTCTCCACTCTGCAACTTCAACTTCATTTTGGACTATAATGGTATATTGGTATTCCATTACATTCCAGGTAATACCTTCAATTAGCCCTTCAGTTACCATTACCTGGACTTCATATTTCATGACTCCAGAGGATTGGTTACACCAGGGGTTCCCAAAGGGGGGAGACACCGGTGGAGGGACCATAAGAAGATTTTAACCAGAACTGCGATCAGTCAATCGTGAGAAATCTTCTCAGGGGAACAGCTTGGCCAAATGGGGGCCAGACGTGTCTCTCACTGATATTCTGGGGGTCATGGGCTGAACATTTTGAGAACCTATAGGTCACACCGATAACCAAAAACTCCACATAATCCATATATTGTTGACTGTCACGTAACAATGGTCTGTGTCAAGGTCTGGGATGTATTATACGGATTTCAATATTCATAGTCAACAGGCGAATGCAGAAGAAATGAGCAGGGATAAAAATATGAGTGACTTTGACAAGGGCGTAATCATTGCAGCCAGACGATCTCTGAAATGATATAGCTTCTGGGGTAATCAGAGTCAGCCATGGGGAATACCTGCTTAGAGGGAAAAAAGGTGAAATGCTAACTGGGTGTTGGAAGGCTCAGACTTGTTGATGCGAGATGCAAATGAATGAAATCTCATCTGCTACAAACCAAAAGAAGTGCTACTGCAGTACAAATGGCAGATAATTCTGTGTATTGTAATGGGAAAATTGTGTAACGACACACAGGGCATCAAGCCCATTTGCATAAGGGGTTACGTAGCTGCAGGCCAGTCACAGTGCCCATGGTAACTCCGTCTACCGTCGAAAACACCTGTGATGGGCAAGCCAGCTTCAGAAGAAGCAACAGAATAAGGTCGCTCCAATGATTCCTGTTTTTTGTTGCATCATGTGAATGGCCAAGTACATGTCAAGCATCTGTAGGATGTGTTGGACCAGCAAGTCCGATGTGAGGCTACATAGCCAAATATGCAGCAAGGCTCGATGCCCTGTGTGTGTCGTGATACATTACCCCAGTAACATCATTACAATAATCTGTGCTTTTTGCTACAGTAGTCCTTCTCTTGGTTTGTATCACACAGGATAACCTTCATTCACATTCCATACTGACAAGTCTTGGCCAGCCAACACCCTGTCTGTGCAGCATGGATTTGAACTCCTTGGAGTTCTCACAGTAGGTACTGACCACAGCTGACCATGAGCACCTCACAAGCTTTGCCATTTCAGAGATGCTCTGATCCAGTCATCTATATATATAGTGCTCAGCATAAATGAGTACACCCCAACACATTTGTCAGAGATCCTTCAGCTTCCTTTCCGAATCAACATTTTCTATGGGATACTATACTACAAAATACTCTCAAAAATGTGGGCCATGCAAAAATGAGTACACCCCATTGAAAGTCTTAGGAGCAAAGCTAAATTTTAGACAACAAGATTAACTAATTAACTCTAATTAGGGCGTTTTGATTATAAAAGGGTATTACTTAAAGAAACCCCTTCCCATTCCATGCTGTCAGCAATGGCACCACATGAAATAGAAAAGACCTGAGAAAGAAAATAAGGCTACAAGAAGATCAGCAAATCTTTACTCATCAGTCAAAATACTCTAGCAAAAGTGATAACAAATTTTAAGAAAGATAGAACTGCAGCCATCTCACTGAGACATCCACGGAAGTTAAAACTTTGACACGAGCGTCTTCTGATGAGGAGGGTTGAATAAAACCGCCATGCAAGTTAGCTGTAGTAGTTACATGCAAGTAGTTAGCTGAAGAAGTGGAAAGCCAAACTGGGGTAGCTGGTTGTTTCCCGTGACACAGTGCGGCGTACCCTGCAGGGGAATGGCATGCATGGGTGCTGTCCATGAAGGAAGCCTCTCCTAAAGCCCATGCACAAAAAGGCCCTTCTAAAAATTGCCAGGGCCCATGCTGAGGAACATGAAGACTACTGGGGCTCTGGAGTGATGAGACAAAGATAAATGTTTTTGGAACCGATGGCTTCAAAACTGTATGGCATCGCAAAGGTGAGGAGTACAATGAAAAATGCATAGTGGCTACACTGAAACATGGTGGTGGCAGTGTCCTTATGTGGTGCTGCACGAGAGCTGCTGCTGTCAGGGAGCTGCATTTCATTGATGCTATCATGAAGTCACAGATGTACTGCTCTACAATGAAAGAGAAGATGCTGTCATTACTCCGTGCTCGTGGTCGTCGTGCACTTTCCAACATGACAATGATCCAAAACACACACCTAAGGCCACTGTTGCATTGATGAAGAACGGGTGAAAGTGATTCAGTGGCCAAGTATGCCTCCAGATCTGAACCCAACCTATGGGGAATTCAGAAGAGACTAGCTGAGCATGACTCTCCATCTGGGATCCAGGCTCTAAAAGAGGTCATTCTTGAAGAATGGAAAAAGATGGATGCTGCAATATGTCACCAACTTGAAGATGTGGTGCTGTCCTTAAAAATGATGAAGGTCATACAAAATACTAGATGTAGTATTGTAGTAGTGTTGTGGGCTGTATTCATTTTTGCATCACCTGATTTGAGGAAAACTGAAGATTTTGTAATTTAAGTTATATTATTAACCTTTCATGTTCATGGGTTAAGCAAGTTGTTCAATAGGTCAAATCGTCAAAATTTTGGAAATTGTTCTTGTGTTCATTGAGATATTGTTTAAAACCTTACTTTTCTCTTCAAAGGGGGTGTACTCATTTTTTCTGAGCACCGTGTATATATATATTTATAAATATATATATATATATATACACACACAGAGACACACACACACACACTTAGCCAGCCCATACCCATTACACTTCCTGAAAAATTACAAAATGTTAATGGGGTGGTTTGGAATGCATTTTCAGCTACAGACCAAAGCTGGTATCACTCCCAACTGGAATCATGGGAAGTGTAGTTTATAGTTCTCTCTTCTCCAAAGGTGAAAATGTGACTGGCAGTCTAACGTCCAGGTATCCAGACTATGGGAATGGTCTCAGGCGAAAGGCTGGTCAGGGGTATAGTTGAAGCTGGCATCCAGGAACATGGTCAAGGTTCCCAGGGTGGTGATGACGACGAATAACCACAGAAATAGCCGGTCCACCACGATGGCGATGTACTGCCAGTCTCCTTTCAGCTGTGGACACAGACAGGATCGGCTATGAAGAAATGCTTGGGTCGACCTTACCAGCATTAAGGACACATGCAGTGAAAACACTTCAGAGGCTTCAGTGAAGCATACCAAGAAATATATAGATATATAAATACATAAATTTATATACAAATATATAAATATATAGAATTGATAGTGAGGCATGCTGGGAAACATAGACACGAGGCATGGCATTCTGGATGTGTTCAGAACATGGATATTATTGTGCTTTGCAATAAATTCCCACCATACCAGAGTTAACATTTGCAATTACTACACATGAGCACTATAGTCATGTATAAGTTCTACAAAAAAAAAGAAACAATATGTTACAATTATGCACCCTTACATCGACTCTTATCAATGACATGTATTTGCACCTCATTTTCAGTTATTCATAAGTGTTGGATATTGAAACATGCGCTTATCATGAGGGAGATGCGGGGGGATGGGGGGTGGGAGAGTAATAAGTGAGAGATGATGAAGAGCAGAGTAGGAGGGGGGCAGTGGGGGGCTATGAGTAGGTTTGGGGCAAGGCCAGATGAGAGGGTTAGGGGTAGGGCCAGATGAGAGGGTTAGGGGTAGGGTACCTACTGTGTCATCAGTGTCCTGCTTCTTTAGTTGTTCAGCCATATAGGTGACAGCTGCGATGGCTGACTTGAGATCAGGAGGCAGGATCAGGCAGTAGTTATCAGTGTCAAAGTATCTCTGCAGCTGGACCGTACTGTCATCCCTGGACACACACATGCACATACACAACCCTTGAGTGAAGTTCTTAGTACTGCCATAAGGTCTGCAGCCAGATCACTACTAAAACAACCACTTGTAAGGACATTCACACATGAAACCAGTGGGAAAGACATTAATAATGGAGCCGTAACCATACAGACATAGCGATGCCTCTGTCAGAGGCAGATGTCACCATGGTCTACCAGCACTCCGCGATGTAAAAATGGCCAGTACAGACAGGAAAAATGCCATGTGTCATGCCAATGTCATGAACTTCTGCTGAAGCATGCTCATGATGAAATTGCTGTGAAGAAGGCCAAGAAATTATGTAAATCCCTACACATAGCAAGGTGTGTTCCTTCCATCCATCTTTATAATATGGCTTATTCATTGTAGGAGCGTATCCATCGGGAGGAAGCGTCAGGAAAAGGCAGGGGGCTGGGATGGCATAAGCAGGGCACACATTGGCACGACTGTCTTGTCTCGAAGAGGAAGCATCCTTGTGCTGGGATTGTCTCGGACAGCATGGTAAAAAATAGCATGGCTCAGGCTGTGTATCTACCCCCATATTTTTTATTAGGGGTTCAAAACAGCGTTAACTGCAGGATCCCTATCGGTTTTTGGTTTTATGAAGTCCTTTATATTTTCCCTGCACTTGTTACAGTGACATCTTTCTCCTGCCAGACATTTGGGAGTCTGCTGCAGATTCCCAGCTCACTGACTCTCTCTGCATGTCGGCAAAGCCGCCTTCTGCGGTCCGCATCCTCCTCGTAACCCCAATTTCCTCTGCATGACCACGCTTCTGTACTGCTGTATCAGACAAATAGGGGTTGTCTAACCATACAGGGAGTCCACGGGGAGGCCTGCTAGCTGCAGGCTGATGTGGAGGAGAAGCAGAGAAATGTGACACAGGGATTTCTGACAAAGAGGAGCTTTATACCCCGTATTTCGGGGGAGACGCAGGATGACAAAAGGCCATTGGGGCGAGCAACTGTAATATTTCAGCTAGGCGAAAAAAATAAAAAAATCTGCAGAAGAAAGCAGGTTTATGGTTAAATGAGAGTGCACAGGTACAAGCACCAGACATGAGGCCCAGGTGGAAGCAAAATAAACAACATTCAGCATCTCCTGACTCCTCTAAATAGAGCTGGACAGAAACAAGCCATCACCCCTCACCAGCACAATGATTCAAAGGGTCTGTTTCCAAGCAGGACTAAACCCGATTGCTCATATTTATCAGCATGTTTGCCAAAATAGGCTAATGCTGGTTGACACTCTGGTGTCCCCATGCTGACAGGGAGGGCTGCGGTGATGTCACAGGGAGGGGCCTATAATTGACTCCTTTCACAACTGCCTTTGCCAAATAATTGTAAGGTATGCTGGACTGTCTGTAGGCCGGGCAAACGCTTACCAGCACTCGTTTATGATGGGTGACTTAGCTGGGAATAGCAATGGCCCATTGTGTTCCCACAGAAGCAGAGACGCGTTCGGGGTGGAGGAGAATGAAGGAAAACAAACCTTACATAAAAGGCCACATTCTCATCTGTGGTTTCATGTCTCCCAAGCACCAGGGCCTATAGGATTTTAATATTTTTTGGCTTAATTACTCCTCAAAAACATAAACCTCCCGTTAATAGACAAACAAAACAAAAAAGTGTACAAAAGCCTTCAGCCAGTTATTATATCATGTATGAATTATATTGACAATGGAGAAATGGTGACATGAAATTAGGCAATGAATGAGAGTACATGGATTACAAAGCGCGCTGCAGCTCTCTGGCTGGCCTGCAGTGCCTCAGCTCAGACGTCCCCAAGCAGGACATAGGCATGGCTTGCTCTTTAGCACACGACATATCGGCTACAAGACTGCAACTTGCCTGGGAAAGTGCGTGGTGTATGTAAAATGAAAGCAGATAAAAAGTGCACTGCAGCAATATATGCAAGGTATAGCCAGGATGTGGTCTCCTGTCTATGGCCATCACCCCGTTAAAACACAAAGTAGTGGTCAGTTGTGGTGGCTATTTTAAAATGAGCCCCAATGTCTGCATGTCGGCTGCAGAGGTAACACTGTGAAGGACTAAGTGAAAAACACTGACAGGTCACAGAGAAATGAGATACCATGTAACATCAGAAATAACGCCACTCATTCTGACTCCCTGCTTAGACAGTCAGCACTTAAGCAAATGTGGCCATTTGTGGTTAAAGTACCGGTGCAGCAATTTCAAAGCTTATGACCTCATCATCACTCCAACCACACCTAGAGCTAAAGGTGTCTGCGGGTGGGGGTGGGGGTGGGGGGAAATGGCTTCCGGATCACTTCCGGAAATGGCCCCTGATCGCTTGACGGGTGCAGTACTTGGTGGATACACTTTTCCCCACATCCACAGAAATGCATTCTGTACCATGAAAAGACATACATTTTCAATTCAATCTACACCTTTTACAGATTTTGACTGGGCTCTACAGTATAGCTATTTGAGTTAAACAGTGATACCGTAAAAAGATTAATACTTATAGCAAGTTCAACCAAGGGGAAAAAAATAATTAGGATTACCTAAAGGCTTCACATAACAGAAAGAACAGTATTATACAGAAACATGACATGCTGACTCAATCTACTTTTAAATTAAAAAAATAATTTTAACAGTTAGGACACAAAGCAGCAGGATACAGAACCAGGGGGAGATCACGTGACCCACAGGAAGCAGAAAACCGGGGCAGGAAAACGCGGTCAGTCTCCTGCTGTCAGTGTCTCTGATTACAGAGAATAAGGGCAGCAGTAGCAGAATGTCAGGTCTGGGCCATATGTAACAGGAAGCAGTGACCCCCCAGGCAGGACCCTAACGCGTCCCGGTCCTGGTGG
>JAODKL010000002.1:16207944-16242879 GCA_026780765.1 Petrocephalus schoutedeni
CACACACATGGAACTGGGCCGGATTCGAACCCTGGTCCCAGAGGTGTGAGGCGGCAGCGCTACCCACTGCGCCACCGCACTTACATTCCAGTTTGCAAAATCTTTCCCCACTATTTAGGTGGATACCTGTATTTCTTTGTGTATTTCTTAATGTCCATATATTAAAAACTCATTTATATTCTTTATATTTTTATGTTTAAATATTTATATTCTAGTCCTCATTTGCACTGTGACCAACATTTCCCTGTGGCATGACAGTAAGAGCTGTAACAGGCACGCTAATTGTATATATGGAGCCCTGGAGCGGGCATGGACAGTTTGTTTTTGGCACTGTTTTGTTGCAGAATTTTGTTTAATGTTCCTATGAAATACTACACTGAGCTAATCCCTAAAATGTGCACCTCAGAGCCCAAATCTTTATAATAATGCCTAATATGGGTCCCATTCCAAATTTATTTTAATGGCCAAAAGTACACTTAGTGGTCATTTAGTTACCATTCATCCATTACCATTCTACTATATGAGGAAGTTCTTCCTTTATAAATTTGCCTTTTATTTTAATAAGTAGGTTACACAGCTGTACATGGCTGTTTTGCTGTACATTACATTGCAACACAAACACACAACAAAAGCCAAAACATCATTGTAATGGAAAGGCACATCTAGTCCTTTGCCGTCAGTTTTCACCCTCATCGTGTCCCCTAACTGCCGGCTCCTAACGACCCAAGAATTAAATCGCATTAATCAGCCTTTTCAGAATCTCATGGTTTTTCCTCACTGTGTCATTGTGTCTAGCTAACTGGAGACACACCCCTTCATCAATCAAACTTTCGATTTTAAGAAATAAGGAAGGCTACCCCGTACCTTTCCAGGCCCCTGAAGATAAAATCACAAAATAACAAGCCAAATCGCGTTCCATATTGATTAAAAAACGGACATGGTATTATGTTTTCTAATACAGGGCGATCACACAATATAGGGGATGGATGCAAACTCTAATCCTGACATTTTCCAAATGACATAATTGCACGGCTACAGTGATATGTTCCTTTAGCACAATAAAAAAACTAACCAAAAATGAACTTCTTATTAACAGTATATACACAAAATTAGCTACAATCAGGGCTGGCACAATGGTCTCTGCCATGGCTCCATGTATATTTGAATACTCTCCCTGTGTTTTTGAAGTGAATGTAATTAATTGTCATTATTGATGCACCACAGCACGCAATAAAGAAATGTGTCCTCTGCTTTTAACCCATGTGACATTGTGGCAGCTACGTGAGCGCCCGGGGAGCAGTGCTTGGGGATGGTGCCTTGCTCAGGGTATCTCAGTGGTACTTGTGGATCGGGGGCTCGAACCAGCAGTCTTTTGATTACATGGTTGCGTCCCTAACCACCCACACCAATTCAAAAACATGCTGAACTGAAGTTACCAAAGTGTGTGAGAATGGTGTGTATGCCTTGCAATGGGCTGGTGTCCCATCTTGAAATATTCCCTGCCTTGCACCAAGAGCATCTGGGATAGACTCCCCGACAACTCTAAAAAGGACAAGCAGGTACAAAAAGTGAGCAGATAGCTACAAGAAAAATGTTTAGAAATCAAAATAGGTTTAACTCTAACCGGTTCTTTGCCCACAAAATATTGCCAAATAAGTGACTTTATCGTGTCTGGCTGATCTCACTTTCACAATGGTTAAACATGGTTAATCGCTCTTCTTTTCAGACAAATGCACACAAAAGCGAAACTTAGGGTTCGAGTGTAGGCTCTGGCAATTTTTCTGACACCCCTGGAGCGCTTTGTGTGACTTGTGGGTGGGTGGATCGGCTGCCACTCTCCCCAGCTTTCCAAAAAGCCACACAATTAAATTTCCCCATGATAAATTTGAGTTCCCCATATACTGCAGCATTTCGCTAACCAACTGCCAGACGGCTTCCGATAAAATTTGCAGAGTGTGCAGGCTAGCGACGAACAAAAGCGATATAAAGTTTATTTTTTAGAATATTCAGAAAACCATCTCACGCCCCACAGTTTGAGAATCACTGACCTGTACAATGTTTCTGATAAGTTTGCAAAAATATCCATGGAATACATTTAGATGCCAGATGGTTGTGTTTGTAAGATGCAGCCTCTGTTTTCACCCTCTGCTGCCCTCTGTCCTGCAGTTCCAATTTTGTGTTGATTTTGGGTCTAGCATAGGGTAGAAACCCAGGTGTAGACTTCCATCCATATAATATTTTGTGGAGTGATAAAAAGGTCCAACAAAGATCAAATAGAGTTATCCTATTCACAAGCATAAGCCTCTAATCATTTCATCCTTCTCTTTGCTGCTACAAAGTGCTGGTGTTTCAGTTTTGGTGCGATTACTCTCAAAACTTGAGGTTCAGAGCTTCACCCATTCAATGTGCCTGCAAGGTTTGGAAAAGGTCAAATGACTTATTTTTAAGTTAACATGCTGATCAGAGCTGCCCTTCTCTTTGCTAACACCATGCGTTGTTGATTTAATTTTGATGTGATCTGAAACTGCCCTTTTTCCAATCACTCTGCAGAGCTGCTTCAGTTTATCTCAAAATTTGATCACTGCCAGTTTATCACCCGTGCAATGTGCCTGCTGACTTTGGAAAAAATAAAAATAAAATACTTTCAGAGTTATTGTGTTTACTTGACCAAGTGTCTTCTACAGCCGACGTTTCCTTCCTTTGCTGCCACACAGCTCTGCAGCTTCATTTTTGGAGCAATATGTCTGAGAATGAAACCAGCTGTGGATCTTCATCCATTTGTTTATGGGAAGCAGTAATAAGATCCATCACATATATTAACTTATCACATTGAATGTTGTCTGCTTTCACCCTTCCCTTTGCTGCCAATAAGTGACGTTGCTTCAGTTTTGGGGTGATCCATCTCAGAATTTAATCAGTTCCAGTTCATTATCCATAAAATGCAAAGTTTAAAAAAGATCCATCAAACAGTTTTTGAGTTACTGTCTAAACAAGTAAAACACCTACAGTATCAGCGGCAGCCCAGTCCAAAAACCATATGTATTCTTGGAATCCGGGGAATACAATGCACTGTAAAGTTGAACTGCTAAGGAAAGACAAGATAAACAATATGATTAATATATGATGGAATGCAGCAGATGGCATAGGCAGAGCTGAGTTTGCCAGGTTTCTACCCACTGGCTGATCAGAGCCCAGATTCAGTGCTTGCTGCACAGCCAGCACCGCTGTTCCCCCCAGCTGTGGCACTGGTGGCAGAGATGCCGGAGGGAGTGGGAGGAGCTGGAGAGGAAATGAGGGTCCTGCTCGAGGCAGTCGGGCTCCCGACTGCTTTGCGAATGCTGATGGGCGGCCAAACGGTACCGCCTCCAGGGAGTACGGGGAACCCCCAAACATGGATCTTCTGCCCGATACCCAGATTCAAAGGCACAGTCAGGGACAGAGCCTCTCGTCAGGGACTCTCCAGGGCCTGTTTCATTAAAAGACTAAAACTAATCCCACGGGTGGGATTCTATCCGCGCATGATATGGGGCAGCCGATGGCAAGGCCCAGAAAAACCTAAAATGCCACCTCCACAACCAAGGATGTAATAGCCCTATTATGATATGGAGGGCAAACTCATTTCTGGAGGTTAATTCCACTGCATAGGGCTCTATGTATATAAAGTAAATTCTATACTTCTCGTCACAGAGTCCCTTTAACATTAGCTCTGGATTTCGTTTTGCATCAAATGGTCCAATACACAGACTGACCTCCTAATGACTTGAATGGGTAGGTGAATGGTATTTGCTAACAGACAGCTTCCTAAACTTAAATGGGGAGACCTAATACTCCTACTAGATGATAAGCATTACATTTGTCCCATCCACCACCATTTGTGTGACAAACATTGACAAACTGGTTTCAGCCATGCCCTGCACCAGGAGCAATGAGGGCCAAAGACTTTGAGTGACCTGTTCTGTGATTGGTTAAATTCTCTATTGTTACACAGTCATCTAATTAGCAGTACTTTTCACTGAATTAGACAATGTGTTCAGGATTTGTTGTAATTTCACTATAGGAACCTTGAGATCTCAATTAAAGGTATCCTACGTGTGCATCTAGTTATATAATCCTGTCAGAGTCCAGGGAATAGTGTTTGCATACTAATGGTATTCAAATTCAATGCTATAAGTCAGATAAGTTAGGTCACTTAACTATACATCCTCTAAATCAGGGGGCTCAAACTCAAATTGCCTGGGGGCCACTGGAAATGTGGTGTTAGCCCAAGGAGCCACTGATAAATAACACAAAATAGTGTCCCATTTTTTACACTTGAAATTTTAATGTTATACAGTCATTAACTATATCCAGGACATTCTGGTGACCTCGTCAGTTTCTGTTTATTGCTTTCTACCAGAAACCTGACAGTGCTCCTGCTGAGTAAGATGACAGTAACATTTGCATTGAAGGAGTTGACAGTGGACTCTGACAATGGCCTGGACATGGCCATCAGGCAGCTTGCATCTGCATTTTTGATTTACTGAAGTTCACAGTGGAGAAAAGTTTTTCACAAAGATATGTTATATGTGACAAAGACGCATTACCCGCTTGAACTGCTTGGACACCTCCACCAAGGAAGAGGATAACTCTCTCAGGAATTGTACAGTTATGTCCGGGTTTCCGTTTGCGTGTCTAAACTTTACTTTACAGGTCAGTGCTGAACTGTAAGTCTCTAAGCTCCATCTAAAGTGTGCTTATTGGTATTATCGCGGTACGATTAACATGTTCTGAAAATGTTGAAAAAGTACTGATACACAAATTGCAATAATTTCTGGATAAGTTCTATATCGAAAAAATAATTAGTAGCACTATGCACCTTTTGTTTGCATAATCATTAAAATAATAACATAGCCAATACCTATGTAAACATATGAAAACCATATCATCTCGTGAGAGGTCAACTATTTACTGAACTTCAGACAAATACAAATAATAACGTCACGTAGTTACGCTGGAAAATTCATAAATAAAGATGGAAACTGATCTAAACTGTCCTGTTTCAAGAATATATAAATACAAGCATACATGGAATTCATTCTCAGCAAATGGGCATTCAGCTAGCTCTGAGGCTAAGGCAAAAAGTGCCTTCTGCACCACACCACTGACAACACTGAAAGCTCCAGTTTGCATCACTGATAAACTTTTAGCAAGTTAGAAGGACAAACCGTGAAATTCCCCTATTCCATCATGCATTGAGCTAAAAGTTAACTTACTTGGCATTCGCTTTATAGCAGTGGGTGGTGGTGACGAAGATTAAAAACCAAAATACGACTTTCCCCAGAGCGCAGTCAGTCTTCCAGCAGGTTTTACTGACACAAACAAACCCACGTTGCCTGCTGCACATGCGCGCTGCATGGGGAACTTTTTCAAAATGCGGTAATGAACCACAGTTTTAATAATAATTAATATCTGAAATAATAATACGTACAGTACTAAGCGTCAAGCATTTTACTGTGGATCCAGTGACCATTTCATCCCTAGTACAAAGTAAAGATTGATTTGAGGGCCAGATTAAATAGTTAAATTAAAACATGTCAAAGACCGTGTGAAACTGTTGGGTGTGGCCCACGGGTCGGTAGTTAGAGACTCCTGCTCTACATAATGCATTTTATTACTACATCACACAATTCTCATAAACCAAAACAAAAAACAAATAAATCCAGCCTAAGTTAGACTTATTTTTGCTTAACATGATAGATGAAATTAGATTGAAATTACATTTCTTATTCCGTGTGATGAGCAAAAATAAAATACAGGTCCACCTTGTACACACACACACACACACACACACACACACACACTACCTAAAAATCACATTATCACTATGACCATCAGATATACACTGTACAAATTAATAATAGAAAAATGTGGAACACAGTTGCCTTCTTTCCATTAAAGGCTAAAGATTACTGACGGCCAACAGGCATCGCTGGGATAAGGACTCACCTTGCGCACCCACAGGGGCATGTGGTGAGTGCTGGGTGAGCGGTGGTGGAGGTTGAGCACCACCACGCTGAGGATGACTGAGAAGGCGACCAGAACCATGGTGAACATCAAGTAGTTGACAATGATTGGGACGGCCAGGGAGGTCTCCGGAACTTTGTCCGCCAGTAGGAGCAGGAAGACGGTTAAGGTGAGCAGGACGTTGATGGAGAGGCCCACCTTCTCACCTTCAAAGACACACAGACCATCAGAAACACACACATACTACCACATTTTCCCATCCATCCATTTTCCAACCCGCTTATCCTGTTCAGGGTCGCGGGGGGTCCGGGCACGAGGCAGGGAACAACCCAGGATGGGGGGCCAGCCCATCGCAGGGCACACTCACACACCATTCACTACCACATTTTACTTTGCTTTATTGCATTTTAAAATTGTGAATATGTAGCACCACACACATCCCTATCAGTTAATGTCAATGACCACTTATCAAATCAGGTTTACAGTGATTCAGTACTTCTGAGGCACAGGGCACAAGACAGGGCGCGCACACACACACACACACCCAGACCTGCATACCTATCTAAATGGGGACGGTCCATTCATTTCTATGGGAAAAGCCCTAATCCCAATCACGACATCCTTAACCCCTACCTAGCCCTAACCTTAACCAACCAAAATACAAGACTTTTAGTATTTTTACTTTTTTTGATTGCATTCACAGTTTTTTATAACACTGGGGTTATCCAAATGGGGACCTGAAGAAATGTCCCCAAAAATAAGGAAGTTCTATGATCTATGAAAACCCGCATAAACACAAAATTTGGTTCCCACAATGTAATATAAACATAATCCACACAAGGGCGCACAGACACACATTCATATTCATATCTTTGTGAGGACCTGTCAGGATCGGTGTCCATCTGGCCCTATTCCATGTGCCTTGTCCCTATTTGGTTAGCAGGTGTTGCTGGCCATCCTGTTCCCTCCTTTGTCTTGTAGCCCATAGTGCCTAGTATGTTTGTTTTACATTTCCGTAAAAGTTTGGGTTCGAGACCGGTGTTTGGGCATTTAATAAAGCTTGTTGAAAGGCTGCAGGGCAGCTAAGTTATTTCTGTGGGTGACCTATAGCGATTTTTTTGTGGGTGCAATCCACCATCTTTGTACCCCAGACACAGAAATATTATTAATAATCTGGCTGTTATTTCGGGGGCAAGTTCGGGTCGAGTTCGAGTCCCGAACTCGAACTTTGCAGCGAAGTTCGGCCGAACTCGCCGAATCCGAACTTCCAGGTGTTCGCTCAACTCTAGCCCTAATCCCAACTACAACAACCTTAACCCATACCAAGCCCTAACCTTAACCATAAGTAATCAAACAAAATACAAGACCTTTGGCATTTTTAGTTCTTGATTGCACTTACAAGTTTCTATAAAATACAGTTTCCCCTTGCGGGGGCATCTCCAAGGTTCCCTGAAAAGTGCCTCCATGCCAACTACTGAGGCGGGGAGGGGCACTTTCTACAATGCCCAGTTTGTGAGGCTTAGTCCCATGGGCCTCAGCAAGAGATGAGACTCTCAGCATTAAATGGAGCATGACTGAAATGCCTTCCTCAGCGTGGTTGACCACTGGCGCTGTGATGAAGAGGTGCTTTACAGAGGTGCGTTACACGCTTGGTGTCATATGCCTGTTAGCGATTTCCTATTTAATGGGCACAGACTCTTAAACCATACAGAGGGACTTAAACAACATAGGACCAGAAGCTACTACCCACAGACAAAATTGGAAAACTGAACCTATGGCTGACAGTAACAGTTAAGCCTGTTTTTATGTTTTTCCTTCCATTTTGCCTTTAAACTACAGTAAATTAACTATATTTGAGGATAGCTGGGGCCATTTATTGCCTTACAAGCAAGCTTGTACAGCAAATAAAGTCACATGGCATGACCAAGTGTGAAATTGATTTACCAAATGAATGACTGTAGATACCCTTGCACCTTTCACATGGTTCAAGGACAATAATAACGTGTTAATAGTGATCTGGATGAATCACTAAGTGACAGACTGATCCTCACCCGCGTCCGGGGGCAGGTAGAAGTTGAAGATGGCGATGATGGTGATGAGGATGCAGGGAATAATGATATTCAGGACATAGTATCCCGGCTTCCTCTCGATGATCAGGTAGAAGGTGATATCCTCGTAATTGTCCTCTCGAATGTTCTTCCTGGACGGCTTGTGTCTGATGTGCCATTCGCCGCTTTCTGGAGAACATAAGCCAAAGTGAAACAGAAAATAAACGTGAAACACCATGGAGGAATTCCTCTACTGCACCTCCCACTCTCATTTTAACCTGTCCTGTCAAATCAAATCGAAGTTTACCTATTAATTGCAGCCGGGGTTCATTTTGGCAAGAATTTTTTATCTAGTTTTAGTCTTAGTCACTTACTGAAAATTGTACTTGGAGTACACATTTTAGTGTTTCGTGTTAAGATTTAGTCAGTGGAGTTTAATTTTAGTCTAATTTTAGTGATAATGATACTGAAATAGATTTCAATGATGGATATTTCTCCTGGCTGCATAAAATCCCTTAAATACTAATCGTGTATTATATGTAAGCACACGCTATGATGCTTAGTCATCTAGGCTGAGATATTTCTTTCATACAGTAAAAATGAATGCCTAAGGTTTGTTAGAAAAAGTGCAATACAATCATATTTCCTTCAGAGGTCATATTTATTTTCTGCATACATCAACAACACATACTTTTCCCTGTTTCATTTTTGTTATTAGGGCATTAAAACACCCATCAAATTTAACTGTATGCCCATTTTATATGGTAATAATTTTTGTTATTAGAGTATCAAAACACCTATCAAACACCCATTTAACTGTGTGCAAATCCTACCTTCACAATTTACAATAACCCTTCTTCAAAAGAAGAAAATACATCACTCCACCCATCCATTTTCTGACCCTGCTTATCCTGATCAGGGTCACAGGCGGTCCGGAGCCTATTCCGGAGGCTACGGGCCAAAGGTAGGGAACAACCCAGGATGTGGCGCCAACCCATCGCAGGACACACTCACACACAATTTTGTAACTCCAATTAGCCTCAGCATCTTTTTAGACTATTAGCATGCTAGATATCTTATGGGTTATCTTATATGGATATCTTATTGTGATGCAATGGTGACCCTATTGGGTCGCATCTTTGAACAGTTCACATAGTGGTTGAGTGGTGATTTGCCAGCCCCGATCGAACACAGATATGCCTCTGATCTGGGGGTTTTGCCAGCGATCTCCAAAAACTGACAACCAATGGACAACTGTGCAGTGTGAACTTAGCATTAGTTGTAATTAGTGCTGCCAAACGATTACAATTTTTAATCAGTTTAATCACAGGGTTGCTGTGGATTAATTTCAATTAATCGCGATTAAATATCATTCACTTTTAATCTATATTAATCGCATTTCATTTTGCATGAGCAAACAAACTCAAGAAAAAAGGGAATATACAATATATGCACTTAACATGTTTATTGAAGAAAAAGCTATGCTTGGTGTCCTGTCGAGTTGTGGTGCTTTGTCGAAACATGCTACCGTAGTGCGAACCGACAGTTATGTCTATTGATCAGTGCTACCTTATCGAGCAAAGCTACCATAAGGCTGTGCTCGCTCGCTCTGAACAGTTTTGGTACTGCCTCCCAGGCGACGCGATCCCTGGGGCAGTTCAGCAGCTGAGCTGATAACTCTGACAAATGGACGTGAACATGAATGATCTGCGCGCCAACTAGTCAGAAACCTTTCTACCCATTTATTCCTATCCACTTATTATTAACAGTTAGTAACATATCCTATGCCTTTGCTACATCGGCCAAGCTTTGTTCTGTTGCAAATACACATTTTTATCTGGAAAACATGCACATAGTTTAAAAGGTAACTTTTTTGTGTATATGTTAATAGCCTGTGATTTTCCCATTACAGTGGTAAGTAATATAAATGAACATAAATAGAATAAATGATAAATGAAATACTTTGAGCTGCATTAAAATAAAGTAGCCTATATGAGTATTACATACAGAGTAGGACAAAACGTGGTGGTGCTTGAATGAACGTGTACGCGACGTGATGACGCAATCGATATGCAAATTAGCACGTGTCGTCATCTAGCGACTTTCTGGGTACAGTTTAGCGACTTCAGGAAAGAGATAGCTGGCAACGCTGCATTTCAAGAATTTTGAGTCATTCTGCGCTGCAGATGGGTTAATTGCGTTAAAATTTTTAATCAGATTAATCATGATGATTAATCTGCATTAACGCGTTAATATTGACAGCCCTAGTTATACTAAGCCCCTGGCATCTGCGCAGACATGCACCAAGCAGGAAAAAACATCATCCAATGAGAAAGATGCACGGAGTCAGTTAGAATTCGCAGTTGCACTTGCAGATTTAAGCATGCAAATGATTGGTTACAAAGGATAGCAACCAATGCTTTGAGATGGCTACAGTGATCTAGGTTGTCTTCCCAAACAGAGCCAGCAATTTCATCTCATCTTTACTCGTAATTTCCCCAGATTTCAACATCATTTTTTCATTTACGTTGTTGTTACAACTTAGTTATGAAATAAAAGGTCATCGATAAAAACTTCATCAAAATTTTCGCTGACAAAATTAACACTGAGTACAGCAAACAGCAATAGATGCAGGCAATGGAATTAGTTCTGCTATTTAGTGCTGGAATTAGTGCTTCTGGTGTCTCGCTTTGGCTCCAGCTCCTCACTTGTATCCCCCTTCCTGCTTCGTAAACACCCCACAGGTCCTAATTTCACTCCCCATCCCTGCAGTTTCCAACAGGAGCCCCTTACCACTGAAGCCCATGTCAAGCAGGATCTCACGGATCTCCTGGCCTTTCTCGTCGAGCGACAGCTGCAGGTCGAGTTCCGAGGCGTCGTAGGTGTATGAGCGGAACACCATGGAGCAGTTCTGCCAGTCAAAGGGGAAGTACGCCACCTTGGGGGGCGGTGTAATTAAAGTATGAGTCATGAAAGGTCTAGAAGTTTATGACCCCTGAGATTGGCTTTTAATTTCCTTTTCACTGGAGCACAGTAATGAAATCAAGAAAGCAAACAAAAAACATAGCAGAGACAGAGATAAACAAGATTATATGATTTCAGACTCAAATGGAATGATGCAGACATGATAACTGGTGATGGACATGATTCTGGTGTCTACTATGACACGTTCTTGCTCTCAGTCCACCTCCTTGCAACGTGGATCCGGTGACCATTCTCAGGATGCAAAAGCTTTTCCCTACGTAGGATTAGTGAAGTGCATCTTCGGTGACACTACGCTGAGGACTCACCTTTACCCCACATGAGCTCCGATAAAGAGCTGGAGGCGTCCAGGTGACCCTCCCATTGCTGTAGGCCTGGACGTGGACATGAAGGGCCACATCAAATACTCCGTCATTACTGTAGCAAGAGAAGAGGGCCTTAGTTAGGATAAGGTGCGATCCTGTCCACTATCGCCCCTGAGGGGAACCCGGGCCAGTTTAACTACGGAGAGAGATGGGAGAGCCTTGGAGAGATATACAGCATTTTGTCACCTTAAGAAAATATAGCTCATTGTTACGAGATTCAATCTCATTCTAGATAGACATACTGTCCACCTTTACTGCAGAGAGAGAAAAACGTTATTGTTACCCAGGGAAAAAGGTACTGCCATTCATTACTCTGAAGAGAGAGAATTCATTTTAACAGTGGCATATGATACAGCCCCTCCTAAGGAGTCAGGCAGACATAGCCGCCTATTACTGTGTGGAGAAATCCGGCACATCATTACTGTGACGGAGGCTGCCCACAGATACCGCAGGGACACACCTTATTGCTATTTCAGCTCTCATTGTTCATTTCCTAGATTACAGTCCATTTCTAATTTATTCCAACTTTCCACCCAAAATCGCATGACCCACAGCCCTCTGACAGGCTTACCCCCCCCCCCCACTTCCTGAGAGTCCGCGGCTGAGAAGTGCCTGGCTGAGTAACAGGGCCACGGCTGAACAGGAAGCTGAGATCCAGCGGCTGCTTCGTCGCTCGCTCCTCAGCTCATTTCACCCGGGCGCTCCATCACTGAATGGCACAGATGCAGGGTCTATGCTTTGGAGAGCCTCTTGAATGACAGATACTGAGGTGCTGCTGGGAAGGAATATATTACATGGCCCTATAATACAGTCCTGTGCCTTATCATTGCCTTGGATACAGTCCATAGAGCAGTAATGCTGATATATATCCTATCAATATCCTGAGTTAAAAGACAATGTTACAATACAATACAGTACAATAGTTACAATAGGTGACTATGTAGTGCATCTATAACGTCACGCACACACACACACACAGTCACACACATATATCAGTCAGCCTGAGTTCATGGAGGGGAGGCTGTTGCCGGGTAACATCTGTCAGTGTCGACTTTGAAAGAGCATGAGGCACATGGATGAGCAACACGACGGCGAGTCCCGGCAGCACCGGCCCGGCCTGGTCCCAGCCAAAGGAGCTGGTCTGGGGAGCCTCGCTGTTTAATTGGCTACAGGGCAGTGATGGATTGGGCACAGCAGGGATATTTACTCCAGAGGGAATGAGAGACTCTCAGCCCCGCAGTGTGACCAAAGGGGGTGGGGGGCGAGGGGAGCAGTCTGCCCCAAGAAGCTGCTCTGCACATACAGGTTTAACCTACAGCTACACAGTGACTGTACCGTTCACCTCTGCTTCCCAGAACAAGGGCTGCGCTTTGTTTATTTCTCAGAGCCCAGGGCGATGAGATAACTCGTTATTTCACAGCACAAGAAATGAGAAATTATAATCTAATATTAGTCTGCTGGCAGGAACAACAGCTAAAGGGATCACACTGCAGATGCAGGTACAGCCGGGATGCCCGGCGCCCCCCATGACGCGGCAGCGCTCCCGGGCTGCGGGGAAGTGGCTCCCTGCTCCTGCTCAACACAAAAACAGCTTCTTTTAATTGAGCTGTCGACTTGAATCATTTTAAGTCACATTAAAGTGAGGACTTGCGATGATATTTCTTCTGTACCAAATAACTCGTTAGAAAACTTGTTACTGTTCATGAAATATGCTCACTTCATTTGGTTTAGTGTCTTATGACAAATTAAAATAATAATGAGCTGTGATTTACGTAAACTATCATTTCTATTCATTAAATACTTCAACATCTATGGCCAAGTAATCTATTAATACATCAAGATAAGAAGCATTAACAGAACGAAAAAGAAGATTTTTTTCCTCTAAAATCTTCACTTATTGCATCATTACTGTAGATAAGCTGTACAATATAAATTTGCTTTAATACAATTTAAATAGAGAAAGAGAGAACCTTTACCTGAAAATCTGGGAGTTTAACACAATTCACATATTGTGATACAGTAACTCATAAGCTCAGCCTAGGGCTGCAACAACAAATCAGTGACGTTGATAATATTAGGTAATAAAAATAATTGACAATGAATTTTTTCATTGGTTGGTTGCATTTTTGATGCATAAAATGACATCAGCGCCTAGCAACCTTAGCTTTGGTGTGTTAAGCTCATTTCGTACTTCACTTTTCCATGGGCCGTTATGGTCATGATCGTGGACTCTTGTGTAAATATTACATTTGTCCTTGGATGCGGACAATCGTAGTCAGTGCACGAGCACAGCAGCGATATTTCACTCCAGCAGAGGGCAGATGTATTGCAACAAACACAAACACAAGCAGTGCAGTGAAATTGTGCAGTGAAACTTTTATGATAGAGCTGCCAACACTGAGGAATTTGTTGGAGTGAGTGAGGCATAGTTGAGCGAGGCAGGGACTTAACATTGGAGGTGGGCATGGTTTAACCTGGAAGTGTACACTTTTGTGGATATTCCAATATGATAGTCTTATTATGTTTTACATTCACCATATTCTGTTAGCATACTGCACCAATATATATATACACACACACACCATCCAAAGGTGGCCATAAATGTGACACCACTAGTGTAAGTGGCAGAGAGCAGTGTTGCCTGCTATATGCCAGTCAAGTAGCACTCTGACAACACTAGCAAAGCCTAGCATATTAGATTAAAGATAACACGGAAAACTTTTTAAATGCACACAAAGGACAATGCGCAAACACAACGTGAGCTATGAAACGTGCATATTCTCAAGCAAATGTGCTTCCTAAGCACAACAGACTGCTTTTGATAATACCAGCAAAACACTGTGTACCACGGTATAAAGTACAATTACTAACAAGCTTAAAATGGCAAAGAGAGGATATTTGTTTCTATGCCATTTTCTCACTTTAAATAGAGACTTTCTACACAAGCAAAGGTTTTATTACAATTGTAATTTAAAAAAAATCTCTTTTTTTAAATAAAGCATTTTTCTATAAACATTATGTTTTGGCCCAAATAATCCATTAGTTGATCACCTGATCACATGATTAATCGATTATCAATATGATCATCTTTTGCAGCCGTAGCTCAATCAAATAAAAAAGATTAAAAGCTTAAGAGCTTAGCTGGAATGAAAGCAGGCCTGTGAGGATTGGGGATCTAAGCCCCATTTTCTGAAGGCTAGAAAAGCACATTCACCTGGATTTAAACACTTCTGCTAAGGTTCTCCGCATTTTACTGGAGCTGTGGGTCTCCCTGCGCTTAACTGTCAATCAAACAGAAGCAGGAAGCAGTGGCGCTCACTTGTTGATCAGCACAATGTCGGGGAGCCACACCTTCCCAGAAGGGATCCTTAAAACGTCTAAGCCATTATGCTCTGCTGGATTCCAGGACAACCGGTAGTCCGTCCACTCCTGCAGGAAAGTCGGACGTGGGAGAATGTCACGAATGAAGAGGGGAGCAACACGGGACAGCAGTGTTGTGCAAGTCCAGCATGAACTCACCAGGTGCATGAGCACGCCAGTGCTCATCTCCTCCCCTCTCATGTTCTGTGGGCAACAGAAAGTCACTCAGTCCCAGAACTGCATTTAGTTTCACTCACTGCTGAGGAATGTACAGTTTCACACATTTTGTAACTCACCCACAGAGTGGCATGACACATTTGATGGTAGGGATCAACCCCCCCAGCCCCCCACCAAAGGTGTAAATGTGAGTATAACAGCAGAGGTTCGTTGAAACGCCTACATTCTTGCCCTAGACTGTGCTACAACAGCTCCACAGTCTAGGGTGATGGCCTACTCTAATACTGTAAACAGCAATTCACTGTGACACTGCCCTCACATGCTATAAACACTGCTCCTGGCACCCTGTACTCCATTTATGTCGTTCACTTGGTTATTTGTGATAATCTATTTATTGTTATTTACAGAGCTCTATTTCTGCATGCCTCATCATTGTAGCTCTCTGCCGTCGCTCGCTATCTGCTCTGTTTACCGCCTTACTGACAGGAGTAGGTGATGCGGAGAAAGCCCACGGACACGGAAGCGCCGGTGTGAACACGGGCCGCTCACGCGAAGGAGGCAGTCCCGGCTTGCAGGCCTAGGGGCCATTTCAGACTGTCGGAAACCTGAGAAGTGCTGGGGGGCAGCTGAAACAGGACAGCTCCGCATGGAGACCGGCTGCTAGGCGATTCTATTTAAAACTCGGGGTGAAATTAAATGGGACAGCTGCTCTGGTCAGAGGAGGGGGCTTGGAGTGGGTGGGAGGGGGTTGGGTTTGCAGGCCAGCGCTGACCTTCAGCCACCCGGAAGGGAACTGGTCCATCACTAGGCCCCATGTTCATGACAAGATGGCACAACAAAATGGGATAATTATGCAGCTTCCATGTCAATAACAGCACAAAATGGGGAGGGGGGGGCTGTTTCCCCACTTGGGGTGCCCTCATCAACCCATTTTCCCAGGTCCCTTCAGCATAACTGGTCCACCAGAATCAACGGTAATCACCTAGAAACTCTCAAGGTTTTCAGCACAATGGAAAGCACTCTCCTAAAGACAAATTAAGGGTTAGACCATAATCCACAGTAAACAAATTCCAAGAAAAACACATATAAAAAGTGGAGCTGGATAAAAGTGTGGACCAAAGCGTGAAATATCAAATGCTGAAAGTCAATGGCTGTTATTAGGAAGCTAAATGGTCAGGAGTTTGTGGGATTATGAATAAGATTATGAATATGCCTGGATAAGAAAATGTCCAGAGTATTCCGGCCCACTGTGGGAAGCCATTGGGAGCTCCTTAAGCAGCAGGGCAAACAGGATCACAGTGGGCAACTCAATGAATCTGCCCCCCCCCCAAACTTGTAGCAAGTACATAATATCCAATTAAATCTGGAGGAAGAAATTAATTCAAAAAGATATTAGGTCAAAAGCCATTTGCAGGCTAGATATCCATCAAATCAGTCAAAACACAAAGAACTGGGATTGGAACTTGTTCATCATGGCTTTTGCCCAAATTCTGCTTGCAAAAATAAAGTTGGAGGTGAAGAAGGGAGATGTATCAAGATGCAAAAGGCGGGGCGTCTCTTACCAGACCCACAAAGGAACCGAGGGTCATGCCCACCCTCACCAAGACTCTGTCAGTCGCTTTCTTTGCCGGCCGCACTTTCGGGTTGTAGTTACTGAACACCGCCTTCATCAGTTTGCTCTCCGCCTCCGTGGCACCTGCGGCATCCATTTCAGGGGACAGGTGTTTTTCCTTAGCGACAAACCCATTCAACCGAAATGACTTAAATGGGTAACTCTATGTTTAATCTACACAGCGCTGCGATTAAGAAGAGATACGTATTCATCATGTGCTTCCCCAAAGCCGCTCTATTTATATAGCCTAGCGACACCGAAAACATTTTAATACAGCTATAACAATGTGTTTGTGGTTATTGTTTCGAATCATGTGTACATAATGCACCTCGTCTGAGAAATTAAACTAGTGTCAATATATTCAACTAGTAAGCCGGGCCCAAAGCAGAAGTGCAAATTAAGATAACGGCTCAATATGTGCAAAAATACCGTAGGTGCCTGACAGCACACGCAAATTGTATCACAATGTTAAGGTGGAAAATATTAATGTAAAACAGCCCATACATTTTATGTCTTCTTAAAGTGAATGAGATATTACGTTTCACCAACAGAACTAGAGTGCTAATGCTGCGTCTGACAGGTATCAAATAAAAGCCCATGAAAGCGGCAAATGAGTGATGCCAGCTGAAGGTTATTAGAGTGGATGCTGGCGTTTTTTTCTGAGCCGGTGCCTTGGTGGGATCACGCGTGACAGGTACAAACGACGCCGATCATCGCAGGCGACACTCCCATCAGGGGCTCCGAGGGCGTCCCGCAGGCCCGACGCGCATGCGCGGCCTTTGCCTTTGCATGCGTTGGGCGAGCATCTTTACCGGCTGCCGACAGCCGCCTTTTATGTTAAAAACTTACACGTCAGGGGAAGATTTTAAGTTTTATTATTTTATATATTCATTTTATTTCGCCACCTTGATGCGATATACTGCGTTCCGTAAAATATAAAGATATATGACATAAGCCAAAGGGCATGCGTTTATCAAATACAACAATTTATAATTTAGATTTAATATTGTGCTAATGAAAAGTTTTTTTTTTCTTATTTCACTTTATTATTAGCGAGGGGGGATTCGGTGTTTTTAGCAGGGCTGTAAAATGAGAGTCGTCCTGTCAGTCTATTTCAGCAGCACGCCGGTCCCCTCCGCTAGTTTCCTTCAAACAATCTGCTGACTCATGCAAATATAATTACTGTTGTTAACCTTTATGAAACGCGGAAAATTATCGATCAGAATGTGCTGAATGTGAATCTATTCCCGTCTAGCTGTAAAATGTTTCCCCGGAGAGCGATTCATACGTTAATGCGGGAGGTTATACGCGGGGGAAATGGAAGGGACCCTCTGAATTATACTGGAGCGGATTTGAGCAAACTGAGGAACTGACTGTGTTTCTCCAAGGAAGTGCCAAATGAACAGCGGTTGCGGAAAAGTGCTGCCCGTCTTGCCAGTTTTCCTGGGGCCGCCCGGTATCTCATGCGGAGAAACGACCGCTCGGATATCGCTGTCTCATACTCTGTCATTTGAGTGGATCAGCTTTTACGAGTTAATTTAAAATACTAACTTTTATGAATTACTATATAGACTAAAATATATAATTTTACTACCATTATTCCGAAATGATTATGTCCTTCTTGCAAGTCCGCCTGGAGCTGTCTGGGATCTCATGCGGGGAAAATACCTCTCTAATATCGCTGTCACATAGTAAAACTGGTGTCCGTGGAGTGGATCAGCTTTTACGAGTCAGTTAACATGGTAACTTTTATGAATTACTATATAAACTAAAAAATTATTCCAAAATAATTATGTCCTTTTTGCGAGTTTCCGTGGGGGTGTCTGGTACCCCATGCAGGGAAAACACCGCTGTCACAAACTAAAAGTACTGCCGGCTAAGTGAATAAACTTATACGAGGCATTTTAGTCACAAAGCTAACTTAATCGCCTATAAAATAAGGTTTAGACCAAAATATATCTCGTAGCACAATTATTCAGTGGAATGAAAGTGCGTTCGTTCAGCCTATAAACAAACTAATCAAACCAAGCAGTTTGTTAAACCTCTTTCTATCTAGTTATTTTCATCGGTTTCACTTACCTCCTATTTCGCATAAGCCATATAAAAAGTAGGTTGTTAGCAGCAAATGAAAGGCATTCATTGTAGCCAATTATCCAGTATCCAACTTAGAATGCCCACTACTGTTTACTGTCCCTTCATACAAAATCCTAAATGAATTGTATTTATATAAAATGAGCTCGGCGAGCTTGCGTTTGTCCCGGTATGTTTCGCCACCAAACGCAAAGTTTGTTGCTGCCCGTCAGTCAGCCGGGGTCGCCTGAAGTGCGCTCGTATTACTTTTTTAGCAATGGGCGGGGGGTATTTGCAAAGGATGAACTGTCCTGATTTCATTCAGTAAACCAGGATCAAACTTCCTTACGATCGATTGCTGAATTTCTAACGCAAGTAACAAGTAAGCATTTAGAATAGATTTCATTCATCCAACACTACGATAAGTTAGACATTAGGAACAATGAAATCAACGATTCCTGTAAAGGGAGTTCAAATGACGACTAAGTGTGAATTTGTAATTATTCGATGAATTATTCGGTGATTCCTTAGTGTGTATTTTATTCACGTTCAGACAGAAATTCGCGGTGGGGGGTGGGCTAGGGTGCTCCAGCCCCTTTCGCCCAAACCACTGAAAGCCGCGCCCCCCAAAGGGTTCTCAATGCCCCTTTTCGATCACCGATGTTCCTGACCGGTCCGCAAAACATAGGTTATACTAGGGGAATCGGCGAGTCTTACCCATCATAATACTATGTGCAAGGGCGTAACTTTGGTTTGAACATTGGGGGGGTTGAGGTCCTCACCCATTTAGGGGGAGACATGATTATTGGGGGGGTAGTATTAGCCGGATCTGATTATTGGGGGGGTCATGACCCCCCTAACCCCCCTGGAAATTACGCCCCTGACTATGTGGATGGGGACCCTTCCCACGGGACGCATGCACCTGTCACTTGAAAAGTCTCTGTACTGCACTGGTTGGTATAATTATCCTATTTAGGCCTACACGATGCGAAAAATAGAAAAACATTCAAGGGAGACCCCAGGAGAAAAATTTAACTCCAAGGTCCTTAGTAATTAATATAATCAAACATTAGTGGTAGGGGATCTGTTTTAAGAGAGGTGCCTAGTTTAAGAAAGGTTAAAAACTCTTGGTGTGTTATAATTCATAGCCTGGACTATTAATTTGAATAGAATAATAGCACCAAAAAAGTAGTGTGTTTTGGAATGCATAAGGAAGAAAATTAATATTGTGTGAAGCCTGAATGTGTGTAACAGATCCAATTTTGGCTAGACTAACTAATCGGAGAATTAGGCGTAAAATAGCCATGGAAATTTGGCCCTAACATGTACTACGTGGATATTAGTGGTAAAGTGGATTAGGCGGCTATTTCCATGTGCACCTCTCTGGAACATCCAGTGAGGCTAGGTCTGACATGGCTAATGTCTTTTCACCCTTTGCAGATGGTGAGGGTCTTAATGTCAATGAGGTTGCTTGGGCTGTAATTATTTAACACTGGAGAGCACTACATTTGCACAACATTCCACACAATCAAGCTACTCAATACTATCCATTTGGAAGAATAAGGTTGCCGCCCAGCTTTGAGATATTACGGGCCAGTGTTCATCACGTCATGGCAGCATAAACTTCTCTGGGAAGCATCTTATCTCACACTCGCTGTCTCAGTGGAGGTTGGCTTCCCCGGCGAATGAAGTGAGGAACAGATGTCTGCGACGTCGGAGGGTGAGACTGCATAAACCGAGGCTGTCATAACGGGGAACGTAAGCCACGCGGGGCAAAAAGGTGGAATGGAATCGAAAGTGAAATTCATAGGTAAGAGTCTGATAAAAGTTGCTACAGATGTAGAAACATAACCCATATAGGCAAGGCAGAGATAAGAAATGGCCAGCATGAGGTCAGGCGCACCATATGTGCGGTGGTTACGATAACTTCTCCAATCAAAAAGAAAAGTAAGCAAACTGTCAACACCATTGGTGTGCCCTCTGACTATGCCTATGCCATCACCACTGATAGCCTGTCCCGCAGCCTGAGCGTATGCCTGGGGGGAGCAAACCTAAATATGCAAATGCACTCAGCTGCAACCTGTAATATTACTGAAAAGAGAGACTAAAACATTAAATGTCATTCATATATTGTATAGACAGAGAAAACCATTCTCCCCCTCATCTAAACAGCCATTTGGAGTGAAATAACAAAAACAATAATAGGATATTGTATGGAATATGCATTGTTCATTCTCATCAAAAGAGTGGGTGTCATGCTCTGCCTTCCTGCCCCTCTTGTTTTCTCCCTAAGAGGACTAACAAGCCACACCTGTTGCCTGTTTTGCCTCTCCTCTCGTTTCAGCCTTCGTGCAGCTCACTCCAGCTGCCGCCTGTTTGCCCCTTCATTAGTCCTGTATAAGAGTGCCTCCCCATCCTGTGCTCCCCAGTCTGGTCACTGACATCAGCCCTGGTGTTTTCCTGTTCCTTAACTCCTGTGTTTTGGCCCTATGAGGCCCCTTTGTTTTCCCAGAACTAATAAAAGCTCCTTTTGATTTCCCATTTCCGGCTCCGGTCCCTCGTTCGTTCCAGTCGCTACAGTGGGAGACCCATTGTGAGGATTAAAATACTGTCAAGAAATTAGCGGTACTAAAAATTGGCAGCAACACTGCAGCAGTGGCAGAACTTAAACAATCACTTCAAGAACATGTGCTCTAAGCAGCAGATAAGCTGAAAGCCAAGCAAGTCAGTCTCTATATAGCTCATAATATCCAGTCAGTAGCCCAGTTCCTTAATAAGGATTATGTTAACTTGAGAGACCCAGTTGAAAATAAAGATGATGGAGTTCTTAGACATAATAGTCAACGGAGTAAATGGTCCTTTTCAGTGAGCTTACCCAATGGTGGTACCCAAAATCAGTTCCGAGATCAGACTTGTTTTGCCTTGAGACAGCCACATGGGCCCATTATCAGGGGATATCATCCAATATCAGGTGTAAATGATCTTCTACAAAACATGACACACATTGTTTTGCAAACTGCAGTGAGGCTGCTACTAACTGCAACTGAGTCATGTCATATCACATCCTTTGCAGGTCATAATGAAGCACTTTTTGGCCAAAAATAAGTGGACACCAGTTTATCCAGTGTCTCATTCCAAAACCATGGGAATGAAGTCAACCTGCCCTTTGTTTCTGTAACAGCCTCTTCTCTTCTGGCAGGGTTTGCCCGCGGAGCATTGCTGGTGGGACTTGCTGCTTTTCAGGTTGAGTGTTGGTGTTGGCTAAGCAGGTCACTTTATGTGAGTTTGTGTAGCCTGATACTTTCTCCTGGACATGTTCACTTCACCAGCACTTCACAGGGCAGCTCTATCATGGCAGAATTGTGGTACATTTACATATTTAGCAAATGCTTTTGTCAAAAGATAAGTGAGACAAATAGCACTTTGCAAACATAGATACTGTCATAGAGTCAACTAAGCATAAGCACAGCTAGGCTGACCTTCCAGCCAATGCCCAGTTACTAGTCTAAGTAGTACCTCTAACTTCTACAGTAACAAAGTAAGACCCTAATAAGACCAACAAGACCATTCTATCCTGTGACGGTGCTGAGTTGAAAGTCATCAATTAATAGGGATGTCCGCATTCTTTTGGCAGTGTATGTTTGATGTGTCCTGTTTCCTGAATAACCTCCCCTGGGGTTCAAGGAGTTGAGAAAATACCAGAAAATTTCATTGTTATATCCCTCTTGATTTGGCATACAGTATTTGGACAAACACCTGTATACTGTCCTGAAGCATTTGCAAGCATGTGGACTGACAAAGAATCACACAGCAGTGGAATTATTCCACAGTTTGTGGTTTTCTCAGAGCCCCTGGGATGTCTAATTAGATAAGAGTCAAATAAGGAAAAGCAGTCTTTGTGGCTCAGACAGGCACCTAGAGGTACGTTACTCTCCAAAGTTCTAATGATGAGGGAGGTGGATGAAGCACCAAAGGCAACTAACCGAGGTGAGGAAGGCAACTGAGGGAGGACACTTTGAAAAATGTATGGCATGTGCCGCCATAGCCAGTGAACTATGTGTAGGGGGATTCCTGGTCCTGTGGGGAAGACACAGTGCTGCAGAGAGCACTATAGGCAAGAGCCCTCATGCTAGCTGATGAGGGACATCCAGGAGAAGCGGGAACTCAGCATCATTCAGAGAGCAAAGTACGGTGGCCTTGCATGGGAGGAAGGAAAGACACAAACCTGTTACAGATGCCAGCTTGTGTAACAGCCAGTAACACCACTGCTAGATACACTATGGCAAGATTTAGCAGGGGAATTACTGGGGTGGCTGCCCTCAAAGTACTCAGTCCTGGTGACAGATTATTACAGTAGCTACTATGAATAATATGTGCTCACTTTGAGAACCACAAAAAAATTAACTGACAGCCTGGAGTCAATATTTAGCTGATATAAGCCTCCAGGCACATAAAGTTCTGAGTTCAGAGGTTTTGAACACTTGAGGATGTCTTTAAAGTGGGTTCAAGCAAATAGCGACGTGAATCAGAGCGCTTCAATTATGGAACGCATTTGGATCGCCCAGGCAAAGGGACGTGACTGCGAAAAGGAATTCAAAAAATATTTCAAGTTGCACAGGAGGGGTGTTCAGCTAAAAAAAACTATCGAACTGTGGTGTAAGAGAAAGAGGAGAGGAAGCCACCCGACCAGGATGCAGGACAAAAGGTGAAATAAACACCATGCAAATGAGCAACACAAAGGAGCATATTAATGGGATGGTGGGAGATAAAGCCTCAACCAGACAGGAGAAAGTAGACAAAATCATCATACAGTCCAATGCAAGGCCACTCCCACTAGTGGGCCAGAGTGGAATCAGGGTAGCTGTGGAATCAGCCACAGCTCAGTGTAGCCACAACACAGAACCATTATTAAGGGATATGACACAAATGGGGCAGTGGCGGCCCCACCTGACGCTGAGAAAACAAACAGCCATGGAATGTTCTACAGACCCTGACCCTTTATCTGATTGCATTAATCCTGCAAGATCCTGCGAGAGGCCACAAGAGACTGCTCCAGAACTCAAGACTTTGTGATTGGTTGAACTATATGTTAAAGGTCTTACAGGTGTGTTAAATGTTGATTAAAAAAGAAAAATGCGGACATTACATATGAAATGAGCCGCTGTGTTGGAAAATGCATTAATTTGTTCTCTATCAGTTTATATGTTGAGAGAGGGGACTGTGTCATGCATTGGAATGGGTAGCCAGTACCTTAAACTTGTACAGGACAATACCATGAGAAATAGAGTGGTGCATTATGGGACCTATGGGGAAGTAAATAAATAGTTTAACCACCGCAGTGATTTAATTCAGGCAAGCCCATGTAGAGAATTAGGGTACAAAGCTGTAACAATGTGCAGGGACTAATGGATCATTTATGTTGTCGTTCTCTTTAAATTAGAACAAATCTTCTGTCTTAATTAACTGCCTCTGCGAGTTTACTAAACAAAAGGGGTTTACTAAATGATAGCAGGAAAAATTCCTGTTTCTTAAACTGTCTCGACAACCAGCATCACCGTTCTGCTTGGCTGTTTTTGCACTAATGGCTTTGATGACGAACCTTAATGAAATTTATCACTGTCGTGGACAGACCACTGCAGTTTTACAAGAATCTAGACCGACATGAACATTTGCGACACATGTAATCTGCCAGAGTTTGTCAGTATCACTTACACAGCACACTAAGCTTGCACGGCGAAAGCAATACAGAGCAGCCGATTTGCCGGAAAGGGCTGATGAAAATCGAGGGGAAAGATAGGCTGCTATAAAAACCATTTTAAATAATAAATTCTGATTTCAATATGACGACAGAGAAGCCAAACTGGCAAGGAAAACGTTAATAGAGGCTATAAAGTACTTTACAACATAAAAGTAAAATTGGGTCCACCACTAAGTAGACTGAAGATAATTAATCACCTAGCTGGTGGAGCAATTTGGTGAAGGATGATCATATTTAATGTTTGGCTTGAGAAGTATGCACTACATTCCTGATTTTTATGGAATACCGATGGTTATTAATGTGAATTACTCATGGTTCTCTATACGACTCAAATATTTTATCGTTTATTTTTTAACGCTGATTCTTTCGTTCTTGGCTTTTTATCTTTATTTCTTGGGACCATTCCAGAGCTGCTGCCACAGACACTTTTTTCTTAAGGCAATAACTCAAAATGTATTTGACGGATCTTTTTCAAATTTTGCTGAGGTATTGTAGGGGTGACAAACTGGGACTGAGTAAATTTTGAAACAAGTCACCCAAAAACTAAAGCAGCACCACATAGTGACAGCAAAAGGAACGATGACCACAGAAAATGCTTGACCTTGTGAAAAGGATAGCTCTGCTTCATCCTGTTACATCCTGTTTGATGGATCTTATTACATCATAAAAACATTCTATGGATGAAAACATACACCTGAGCGAAATTACCCCAAGACTGAAGCAGCAGCACTAGGTGGCAGCAGAGGACGGAAAGGGAGGTTACAGCAGCCATCTTATGAATGCTGGAATTCTCAGGGTTTGGATCTTTTTCAAACGTCCCAGGAACACTGTTTAGGTCAGTGGTTTTCAAACTGTGGGGCATGAGATGATTTTCTGAATATTCTAAAACAAAGTTTACATTTCTTTTTCATCGCCAGCCGCCCCGCTCAGCAATTCTTATCAGCAGCAGTCTGGTAGCCAGTCAGTAAAATTTATAAAATGGGGATTTAGTTATGTCACTTAGCCCAAGGCCTGGTCAGTGGTGGCACATGAAAGAGATCTAGTGAGCCTGATCACATTGATGTCAGTCACACAAAGCTGGACGACGTTCAATAAGGATTCTTTGGAGTGGTGGGAGAGTGTGCAGGTTAGGCTTGGGTGGTAATATTTTCCTTATACTGTGGGATTTTTGTTTGGCAAAATTTATCTTGGGTGACACATTGTTTGGCATGTATTACATATCCCTAGTCCTAGTCAGTGGCGGCACATGACACAAGTACAGGTGCAGATCTGGTGAACCTGCATGTATTGTGTCAAGGCAATGTGTACCTGCATGTATTGTGTCAAGGTAAAGATTTTTGAAGAGGTGGGGCAGTATTACTGCAATATTTGTGGTATAATGCGGTATTTTCGTTAGGTGAAATTTACCGTGGCAGAACACCCTCTCCCCCCCCCCCCCCCCACCTAAAAAATGGAATAGTGTTGCTTTTGAGAAAAGCATATAAATCCTGCACACCATGGTATAGAATGTGGATGGTATAACCGTATTAAAAACTAGATACTGGAGGCTAGAGATAGAGGTTGGGGGGTGTTGGATGCAAGTGATTACATGGGCGGGGGGAGGGGGTGACAGGGCAGTCTGGGGAATACATTGTTTTCATGCTGACAGGTTCTAGTTTTTATTTGAAGGTCAAACCTGGAATGAAAAAAAGCATCAAAAATCAGAGATGTGAGTTAAAAGCAGGATGTGGCCATTAGGACACATGGCATGGCAGAGGTGCGCAGTAAGTAAACACACTGTATCCTGACACCTGACACTGCCATAGAGCGCCTTAACTCACAGGGTACCTGGTCTCCCAAGACCCTTCACATCGCTGAAACATACTGTCTCCTCCCGAATCCAGAATCTTAGCCGTTTGGAAAGCTACCAATTTAATTACCATAGTAGGTGATTATTGTCCTCCTGGAACTTATGTCCAGACAGGCGTTATTTAAACTGTCAGTGTTTCAGACATTTGCGGAAATAACAGCCACGGAAAATTCTATTTAGCAAGACATTTGCAATGCCTAAATGTCTACTGAAAGAAAAAAACTATCTCAACTGACACTTCATTTCATGCTATTGTAGGAAATGTTCAGAAGAACTCTGATTACTTTATTAAAGTTTTTTCTTCTTCTTAGGTAATCAACATGCTAGATGTCACATGACTATGAATTACAGTACATGATGAAAATGATCCACACTCCATCCATCCAATTTCCAACTGCTTGGGATGCCAGTTCATCGCAGGGCACACACAATGGATACCGATGCACACACACACACACACACACACACAGTCCATGTATTTCTATCATTATGGGGACGCTCCATTCATTCCTAAGGGCATAACCCTGATTCCAACTATGACACCCTTAACCCCTACCCAGCCCTAATCTTAACCATAAGTAGGCAAACAAAATATGAGACTTTTTGAGGCGTTTTTAGTTTTTTGATTGCAGACACAGATTTTTATAAAATTGAGGTTATCCTTGTGGGGACCAAAAAAAAATGTCCCCACAAGGAAAAAAGTAGCAGGTTTTTATCACATTGTGGGGACACTGAGTCCCCACACTGTAATAATTACAAAGTAACACACACACAGAATGGATGCCGAAACGTGGATGTTTCTGGAAGCAGGAATACCCAGGGGAAATCTCCACACAGCTCGGGGGCAGTATTCAGACCCCTGTCTCTGGAGGTTTATATAGTGCTAACAGAAGTGTAGGGATATCGAGAAGTGCCACAAAAACCTACAGGGACAAAATTTACAATCATACAAATATATTTGTTTTATTCAATAATATTCAATAATATGTTTCTCATTGTCAGTTATTATAGAAATGATTACAGGTAAGATTTGCAAATGCAGAGACAAGGGGTGAGGAAATAAGTATGGGTGTTGAGTTATTAAATATCAGGAAATTGTCTTTGTTATGTATCCAGTAAATGTTGGTGCATGCATGCTTCGCATAAATGTGACTCCTCTGCCACAGAGCTGAAAATGTCGCTCCAAGGCGACAAAGAGCACGCCTCGCTTGCGTCCTCTTCACTGCAAGGACCAAATGTTGCTGTTGGTAGCAGTTCAGTTCCTTGTCATAGTTGGTGTTTTTAGTAACAGAGGAAAAGGTAGGCTGTGTTAATCCTTTATTGGCTTTGTGCCATCTTTAAAAAATACTGTCATAAGTCCCCATGGCTCTTGATGGAAGACTGTATAATTTTTGTTTGTTGGATTGTTTGGAAGACCAGAAGAACATGAAGCCTTTTTCTTTTTTTGGAAGACTTCCTTGCGATAACCCAGATCACCCCTGCAGTACAAATCCTCCAAAGCAGTTTTATTTAAGTAGACCCCACCAGTCGATCACAGAGCGCATCACAGAGTTAGCTATAGAGACGTATGTGAGCAAATGCTTCTTAAAACAACAGGGTGCTGTTTGGTTTCACCGCAGGTGAAGGGGTTGGGCATGATTTTGATTGGCAGCTCATCAGTTTCTGACTCGAAAGACAGAACACCATCCTAAAGATTTATATTCTTCTTTTTGTTTCTTCAAGTGATTGCATTTTGTTCTCTTGGCTGGGGTTTAGAATTGGCACATTACATCAGAAAAACTAAATACCACACCTTCTAAAGAAAATAATGACAAAGGAAAGACTATCAAAATGAGGTAAAACTTCCCAAATGAATAAGTACAACTGCTGCAGTGACCAGGCATCACAACACCTGGCCGAGGTCCTACAAATGGGCAGAACGGCCTCAGAACGCTTCAGAGGGCAAGTGAGTTCCGGGGATGGCAGGTGACCTTGCCGGGTAAATCTGGGTTACCGGTGATCAAACGATCAAATGCGGGAGACACAGGGATGGTGGTGAACGCGGCAAGCCCGTGGCCGGCCATGGCGGTGCGCCGCTCACAGGTCACCTTCGGAGGTACACAGGGGAAGCACGCGCTGTGGGTGGGCTCTCCTCTCTGCTCTGATATCGCACGGACAGATGTGGGGAGGAATGGCTCGCATGGGTCGTACGGTGCCCTTTGGATGATTAAATATGCGAGGATTGGATCCCGGTTTTAGTGACGGTGAGGATTTTTTTTTTTGTTATTCTGCTGCATTGCAGATGTGAGAAATGGGAGTGTGCTCTTCAAAGCGCCAGATACTATACCTATCTGCAGCCATGGGAAGATTGAAGATAAACGTGAAGAACAAACACATTCATCTTTTAAGCAAATATTTCCACTCATATCCTTTATGTCACTGATATATTATATAATCATTGCTTACTAACATTGACTATTGCCATCTTGTTTATATCCTTATATAGGTCCTTAATTTGTCTCACACCTAAATTACACACATATGCACACATACACATAGAGTTAGTGAGCAGAAGCTCCGTGGACTTAAAAAGACTTTTTTTATCTGAGAGTTTTAACCAGTAGAAATGACCAGGTAATCCTTACCGGCATTCCCACTGTCAACAGCATCCTTATGCACTACTGGCTCTTCAACATCTACCTACCACACACAATCATCTGCAAAGCCGTACTCATTCGGGAGGTCGACTCTCAGGTTGAGGACAAATATTACAGCAGACCAGTAACCACAGCATTGGTTCCTGGCTAGATATGTCAGTTAAATGACAATTGAATGGCTTTTTTTTCCTACTTTGATGACAGGTCATTAAACCAAAGCATGCCATCCGTTCCACCAGTAAAATCCTCTGTAGACAATGCTAAGGCAACTCCTGCAGTCCCAAATCACATACACCCCCACGACGGTCCAACCCCCAGACGCACTCATTTGAAAATGATGAGGCAATTACACTTACATTAAATCGTAATAATGGTCCCCAGAGCAGAACTAGGATGAATCTGTGAGTTAGTGCGATGACATTCATTACCGTGATTCCCCCCACGATCAGATTTTCATTTTCTTTGGGGAAGATGGAGTGAAAGTATAGCTAGCCTGAAAATCAAAGTCTAATATAGGGGTTTTTATAAGCAAAACATTAACTTGAAATAAGTCGAAACACTTTTTTGCTACAGTAATCAGAATATCCTCTCTGAGCACCTGTGGCGCTCTACAGCGGCGGCCTCCTCAATGGGATAGATGATCATTTTGATACTGATGGGTGTAGCTGAAACTAAAACTGCCAATTATGTACAGAGCCCGAAGCGTCTCCTTACGGGCCCAGCCAGGCCAAACAGACCAAAGCACACCCCTCTCTGCGGGCCTACCCTGGCTAAAGGGTGCCCCCATCTCCCTCCACACACATACGAAAGTCATTCCGAAACAGGGGAACACACATTTGTGGCTGCGCTGTCCAAAGTGAGAGAGGGGAACCACAGACAATCCCATAGACATTCAGGCAGACGTGGACAGGAAGCGACTGAAGCAACTGTAACCCTTTGAAGATTGACATTTCATAGCTCAGATGATATCCAAAAGAGGCATCAGTAACACTTTACTGAAGGCCATGTATTTAGTAATTTATAGACACATTCAAAATAAATAATAATGCATTCATAACGCATTATAAACATGGCTATAAATGTTTATCAAAAGGCATAAAACATCATAGCCATGTGTACAAATGCATTATGTCTCTCTTCTATAATGCACTATAGATACCTCCATAATGCGTTATAGTTGCTGGTATAAGCATTAAGGATATTTGGTACTGCATTATAAAGGCATTTATAGAGCATTATAGATGAGAACTTCATATAGCATTCACAATGCATTATACACATGACCATGATATGTTACGCCTTTTTATAAATAGTTATAGCCATGTTTATAATGTTTTAAGAATGTGTTACAATGAATTATAAGAACAGTTATTAGGCTCTATGAATATGGGCTTCATAGAAAGTGCTACCGCGACATCTTAAAGCAGCCGGTCAACATCGCTAAAGGGTACTTCTTTGTCCTGGCCTTTCTCATATAGTCTTCCCATTCATACTTAGAGCTAATGGCTACATATATAATTACAAATGCAGAAACACAGGCATACACTGATTGACAGAAACAGCACCGGGAGAATGGAATCAGAGCATGCTTTTCTCCAGATGTGATTTAATACATAATGCCTAATCTGTTTGTCAAGAATTGGTTCACACTACAGCGCTCATTCAGCACAATGAATCATGAAGAAAGTCTTTCTGGCAAAGATACATGAACGGATGACGCAGATGCGGATGAACCAAACTTCTGACATCCCCCTCATTTAATCTCTTCCATATTTCTTTTGAAATCTGCTCCAATCTTTGCTTTCTAATTCACACTATTTAAGGTAGCTGTGAAGTATTTCAAAAGCAGATTTAATGTCGGTGGGCTCGCAATAATTTGGCGTCTTTGTAATTTGAATGTGGAGTTGTGCTGCTTCTAGCCTCGGGGTGGCACGCTTGGGAAATGGAAGTCCAGCTCAGTTGGCTCATTGAAGTCATTAGTCAAGCAAAACAAGTAACCATTAGGCAACCTTGTAGCCAGTGGACTTAGTCTTGAGCTAATTTCAACAGCCAACCTGACCCTGCAAAAATGGTGGGAGTGTCATTTACGCCAAAGTGCACGTCTCAAAAGGACCTTGGCCTCCCAATCTTCTACACAACTTAGTTGAACACTACTGCCCAGCAGTGACTACAGAGACCAGAGCTCACCCACCCCCCAGCCCTACAGGCTCCATGATTGCATTCCCTCTCCTGAGAAGTGAGTTGAGTGGCTGCTTTAAGCTTCCTGTAGCATGCAATTGTTTCTGGAAAGTTTTGCAAGTAGCTCTGCCTGCAGTTAATTGGCCCTCAAACACCTTTGAGAAAAAAAACACTCATGGAGTAACTTTCCACTTCAGAAACTAGCAGACAAACTGGCCGTCTTCCCCTTTAACAGTGTCTTTCATGAGCAAGGGGTCGACAATTTTTGCATCGATTTTTTGAAAAGCACATAGAGAGAACTATGGCTGTCTTTACCACTAAGCATTAGAACACTTTGGTATAATGCATTTCCTACAGATACATTTTGGGCTACCCGTGTTTTCACTAGACTGTGGGACTGACAGAGTTGATTTATAATTAATAATGATTACTACAGGACACACTTGACAAAGTTACAGTACTAACAGACTGTTCAGTTTAAATCTCATTCTGATGATTCACGACATGACAGAAAACTCCTTAACAACCTGGACCTGCATCAGACAAAAGATTTGCATTTAACAATGACATTCTGAGATAAAGAACACCTCCCTTTAAAGGGATACGGTGATAAACATAATACCAATGATGGCTCTGGTGGGGGACCTCAATTTCCTGACAACCAAAATGGCAAAAAAATTGCCCCAAGGGGAAAAATGAACCGCATGATAATATTTAGTGCCAACGTGTGTAATGATGATAATGCACGACAATTTAGGTGCTGATGGATTTTGCACAAAACAAAGCAAGTCAGGGGTCCTTATGTTTTGATTCTGAGGGTTCTGACCATAGTATTGCGATAAACTGTATCACCAGCTGCCAAAAGCACGTAAAGCTGCGATAACATGGCTTGGGAACCAGGAAATGCTCCAGTGATATTAGCTCTTTTGGAGGATGTGGCTATTTTCCGAAGACACGGAGCCCTCAGGTGAACATGGGGCTCTGGAAGACGTGGGACATGTTGGCCGGGGCAAATTCAAGATAGCAGGAGATCTGCGTAGCAGTTGTGCTGGAGAAGCTAACCTATGTTACTCAAGCTGGCACTGAATATAGCTCCTTCCAAAAGCATGTGGCTTCCCTGATTTTGCACAGGCAGACTACAGTTGGAGATTAGCGCAGTGCGAAGTAGCATTTGTAGCTTCTTGGATTAGTGCAGCGGTCAGCGTGCTTAATCATTCTGAGTTAGTGTGACTCAGATTAGCATAGGCTTGTAGTAGGCGTAGCTCTTTTCTGTTATTGCAGGCTGGAAAGGGTAGGGTTCACATGGGTTAGCACAGATATTAAATTAATGAAGCTTTCTTCAGTAACGGCGGAATTACAAATGGTCCCATCGAATTTACTGGGTAGAACTTTATCCTGTTAATTCAGGCATACAGCCAAATCAGACTTGGTCTGCCTGGTAACATGCCCAGGTTGATGAAGGCTTGCAGTGGAAGTAGCTCCCTTAGGTGAGATGGGGCGTCAGTTTGGTGACCTCTCTGAGAAGGCAGGCAAAATGAGAGAAATAAATAACAAAGCTGATTCTTGTGGTGAGCGCTGTCAGACTGCTCATCAGTGTGAGTGATGAAAGGTCATTCCTCCAACATACAGTATGTCTCCTTTCCGTTACTGTTTTACTTGAAGGTGCCACAGTTCCATCTCTGAGTTCTACTTTTTATTGCTTGGCCATCCCTGCTGGAGCGGGGCGGACTTCATTGGACGTGGGCACTCTTTATGTAAAGCATTCCTGGCGGCCTTCCATTTACTCCAGGGCATGATGGGGAGACTGAGTTTTCCAAATTGCTGAGAAACTCAAGAAATCTTTTCCTGGACCCTGAACCAACCTTCAATTCCCCCCCCCCCCCCCCCATTCTGTGTGGGCTAGGAGGTATTAGTCTTGGGGGGATCTTTCTTGCATTTTTGCAGGACTGGCGAGTCAGATGTCTTGGCAGTCTTCCGTGGTGGGCTCTGCTCGGCGATGTCATGCAGAGACGGTTCTCTGTACATGGCCACTGTGCATGGACCATAGGAGGCCAGGGAAAGAGAATACACAACAAAATTAATAATGTTGCATGCTTGGAGATGGGCAGCTGCTGCAAAAAAAGAAAGAAACTTGATTCAATGATCTGAGCATTCAGGTGCACCTTGTATTAACCTGTTACCTACATGACAGCTTAGTTCTCTGTATTGTAGTGTAGGGCTGCCAATAATGACTTTTTTCGATAGATTAATCAATCAGCTATTTTAGAGATGGTTCGATTAAACGATTGATTTTCCTCAAGAAAAACAAACATGTCATTGAAGTCATCTCTATTTTGACAACATTGTAAAGCTTTAAAAAATGGACACTGGATTTTCGGCACTATATGGACGTTTACTTGCACCCACAATTTGATGAGCCTAAAATATTAATGAAAGATATATTATGATATCCAAAAGTTAGCAATCTGTTTAGTTTCTACAGTACTTCCTTCAGTATGTATATATATATATATATATATATCTCCATCCATCCATCCATTTTCCAACCCGCTTTTCCAATCAGGGTCACGGGGGGTCCGGAGCCTATCCCGGAAGCTACGGGCATGAGGCGGGGAACAACCCAGGATGGGGGGGCAGCCCATCACAGGGCACACTCACACACCATTCACTTACACATGCAAACCTACGGGCAATTTTTTTTAGGAACGCCTATTAACCTCAGCATGTCTTTGGACTGTGGGGGGAAACTGGAGTACCCGGAGGAAACCCCACAACGGCACAGGGAGAACATGCAAACTCCACACACATGGAACTGGGCAGGATTCGAACCCTGGTCCCAGAGGTGTGAGGCGACAGTGCTAACCACTGCACCACCATGCTGCCCCATCAAATGAATGTTGCATATTAAACTGCTTTACCTCTGTATATTAAGATGAGTATAATTTTGGGAGGAGTCGGGGCATGGCGGTGGGCTCGTGCACATCCATAACATTTCGCTCTGATGGGGATGTAAGAAGGGAAAGTGCATCGGATTTTGCGTAGGCACAGTTTTATGTATCTGGATTTTTTTGGCGTACACAGATTTCTGGTTTTGTCTGTATGCCAAGTTTTAGTATGAATTCTACGCACGCCGTTATACATGAGGCCCCAGTACGGGGCAGGTTAGAGACATAGCGGAAATTGCTGTGGCAACATGCCTCGAGTAAAATCTAACCACCTTTCATAGTACGGGTTAATCGAGAAGTTACACCACACGTCATCAAGTTACTCACAAACTTACCCCGATAAGCCAGTAACCCTGCTTCGTAGTACAGGCCTCAGGACATTCTCACTAAAATGTTGCCTAAGACTAATGGGTTTGTTATTGTCATGCTCTGCCTGACCCTCCCATTTTCTCCCTAACAGGGCTAATAACCCACACCTGTTGTCTGTTTTGCCTCTCCTCTCGTTTCAGCCCACGTGTGGATCACTCCAGCTGCCACCTGTGTGCCCCTTCGTTAGTCCTGTATAGAGCTCTGGATCGTAACGTCATGCGAAGTGGAAATGTGGGATTTTGGGACAAATAAGCTGCAGAAGTTGCCCACAGTACTGAAGGTAAGCATTTCACTGTTATTCTATATTATGTTACCTTACTGAAAATCATAGTAGAATGGTGCAAGCTTGCTGTGTTATAAATTGCCACAACCATTCTCACGACTGTCACAGAAAATGTATCGCGAATAGAGAGTGATTTTTCAGTATTTCAGTCTAGAAGCGAAACGATGGAACTTAAGTGGCGAAGCCGACAGGCATCGTATGGCATGGGAAGTGGCTGTAAGTCGAACAAACATCACCTTCAGCAACATTTCCCGAAACATGTTTGTATGTTCCCAAAATCTTTACACAGATTAGTTATAA
>JAODKL010000002.1:16262526-16274250 GCA_026780765.1 Petrocephalus schoutedeni
GGGTCAAAAAAAAAAAAAAAAAACGGGGGGGGGGGGGGGGGGGATTCGGCATCTCCCGTAGGAAGGTTGACCTGCTCGTTTGGCTGTCGCTCAGTGACATGGGACAATTTGTGTCACTTCCTAGCTCCATTGGGGTGGGGGGGGGGTACAAGTCGGTCATTAGGACCCCCCCACAGGTAGAGAGCGCTGCTACCATTTAGTGTTATTACGCAATCCCTCCCTCTCGCCGTCCCCTGGGATCTGAGTGAGGCAGCCCATGATGACCCCCCCCCCCCCGGAACAGACAGTGACGGAGTGCCCATCAGTGCCGAGCCACCTGCTCTTTTTGGCACGCGGGGCGCCTCCTGCCTGGTGTGGGCGGGACCCCCGATCTCCAGCAGGGGCCTTGGGCGTTGGCTGCGGGGGTCAATATGACAGGGCGGCATTAGTAAAATGAGCAATTAACTGGCAGCGGTGAGCAGCCGCAATGTGTAACGGCCCTGGCCGGGAGCCAGCCGGGGCAGGGCGCCAGCTACAGGCGGGAGAGAGAGGGCGGACGTGCTCACACCCAGTGTCCTCTGACAGCTCCGACGGTCAGCACTACTTCCTCTGCGTCTGCGAGGGTGTGTATGATTGTGCGTGTGACTGTCTACGTGTCACTCACTGTGAGTGTTTCTGCATGTTCTTGTAACCTTTAAAAAGAAAAGAAAAAAAAATAAACTAATTTACCTTGGGGCGACATTTTTTTTCAGTCAGTAAATTTTATGAACATCTGTGACTGCAATCAAAAAAGTAGAAATGTCAAAATGCACATAAATACCCTGGTATATGTCATTTCGGCATGTCACTTGTCTGTAGTAATTTAAATGATTTTAAGTAAATAATGAACAGAATTCACTTAAGTTAACATGGTCCATTTATGTTGATATACACGATAGCAGAGGACTGGAGGGGTTTGACGAAACGTACATAAATTACGTCATTTGTTTTGATGAAACACAGTAGAAATATTTAGTGTAGTCACTTTTATTACAGTAATGTCTATTTAGTTTTCTATTTAGATCGCAAAGTGAACACTGACTTTTATAATGAATTAAATCAGCTTAAGACGAGGCTCTTGGAACCAATTAATGACATAAGGCGGGGTATGACTGTATTTTGTTTGGTTACTTATGGGTATGGTTAGGGCTAAGAGGATTTAAGATTGTCATTGTTGGGATCAGGGTTATGGCCATAGAAATTAATGGACAGTACCCACAAATATATGAATATAAACGTGTGTGTGTGTGTGGGTTTGCATAGATCACATTTGAGGACCAAAATGTCCCCAAAGTGTGGTAAAACCTGAAACTTCCCTACTTTTGGGGACATCTTTTCCAGTCCCAATTTGGATAACCTAAATTTTACAAAAATCTGTGAATGCAATCAAAAAACTAAAATTGACAAAAGTCTTGTATTTGGGTTGGTTACTTATGGTTAAGGTTAGGGCTGGGTAGGGGCTAAGAGTACCGTTATTGGGATTAGGGTTTTTCCCTAAAATTAAAATTAAATGGAACGCCCCCATTTAGATAGGTACGCGAGTCTGTGTGTGAGTGTGTGTGTGCGTGTGTGTGTGTGTGTGTGTGTGTGTGTATGTGCATGCATGGATTATGTTTATATTGCATTGTATAAAAACTTGTTATTTTGAAGTGTTGGGGACAAATTTTCAGGTCCCCACAAAGATCTGTGACTCACAGTAAAAATCAAAAAGTAAAAATGCCATAAGTTGGTTACTTATGGTTATAGTTAAGGCTGGGTAGGAGTTCAGGTTATCATGTTAGGATTAGAGTTATCCCTATAGCAATTAATGGAGAGTCCCCACAAAGATATCATTTCAATCATGTGCGTGTGTGTGTAGATGTGTACAGTATGTGTATGCGTGTATTTGAGTGTGTGTATGTGTGTTTGTGTGTGTATGTGTGTGTGTGTGTGTGTGTGTATACACCTGTGTGTGTGTGTGTATGTGTATGTGTGTATATACCTGTGTGTGTTTGTGTGTACCTATACTCCTTATCCAGAGAATGGGGAATGTGTCCAACATTCCATTGTGCTTTTTGTAGGCTGTCTGTTCCACTGAAGAAAAGAAAACCTTTGCCATCCAGTAATTAATACAGGTGTTCCTTACTGTTTTTGAAAACAGCAACAACAACAATAATAATAATAATAATAATAATAAGAAGTGTGCATGGCGATAGGCTGGTGCCCTATTCTAGGTTATTCCCTGCCTTGCAACTGTAGCCTCTGAGATGAGCTCCGGACCCCCAGTGGGTACAGAAAAAGGATGAATCCATGAATAATAATAATAATAATAATAATAATAATAGCAGCAGCAAACCTGAAGGTGTCAGCAATGCCAGGGCCAATCCAGTCACCCCCCCCACCAAAGACTCCAGCTGCAAGCCCCAGATGCCAGTGGGGGGGCTGTTTCTCAGCCAGAGGAGAGGATCTCACTCTGATCTCCTAAATTATTTATCCCATTTGCTGAATTTGCCATTTTAGGGGTTTTTGCATAATCCGCAGTGAAGTGCATAATTATTCCCCTCTGTGTTTCTCGGGGTATCCCCCACCACCTTCTACAGCCGTGGGAAATAGCCCCTAAACGTTATGAGGCATACTGACTGGAGGCACAGACACACACACACACACGCGTGCGCACACACAGACATGCATAGCCATTTTCATTCATTAATTTCTATGGGAAAAACCCTGTGAGGACTGAAAAAGTGGCCCCAGCAAGGTCAAAATTACAGGTTTTTATCACATTGTGAGGACAACTGGCTGCCACAATGTAATATATACATTACCTACCCACTCACCCACATTTCTATTCATATCTTGGTGGGGACCGTCCATTCATAAATGTGCCCACACACACATGCACGAGCGCATGCATATACATACACATGCGTGCCCACATGCACACACGTGCACACACACACACACATGCTGCACCTCAGACAGTCACATACGTCATCTGTAATTCACACATCCCATGTGCGTGAATCCCAGGCAGCGAGAACAGTACCTGCGTTTACACTAACATTCCAGTGCACACACATGTGACCACACAGAAGCACATAAGCGATGGCTGGATCCTGACCTGCTACCTCACCCTACATAGCCGTGCTGAGGCCGGCCACACACTGCTGCTACTACAAGGACTCTAATGTTTCCATACCCCAAAGGAACATCACCTTACCTCGGCAAATGGCACTTGCAATGCATACTGACAGGTACAGAGCACTTACACCCACGCCCACACACACACAAGTATGCACTAACACACACACACACACGTAGATTTGGCCTCAGTTAAAACCTAATAAGATGGCTTTTATTCTTTTGTTTTCCATTATTCATAGATAATAACCAAATTACTATTTTCACTTATTTATTATTATGCCCCAGTGAAGCCTTTTTCTAGGTCAGAACTTTGGTCCAAGTGCTCAGATAAAGAGCTCTGGGAGATGATGACACAGACAGAGCCCCGTGGGCCTGAGCAGACACACTGCTGCTTATTGAGGGGGCCCCAGAAAAACTGACAGGCAGGCAAACACACACACATACACTATGCCACTGTTATGCCAATAGGCTGGCATCAGGGCGAAAACCCAAATAATTACTTTTAGGGACCTCTGGTCAGACAAAAGAGGGAGACAAATTAGTAGACAGATTTTGAAAGCGAGAGAGTGAGGGACAGTAGGTAACATACGAGAGCAGACAACGGGACCGGAGCAAATAGCACTAGCAAATACTTTGGCAATTAAAGCAGAGAGAGAGAGAGAGAGAGGTTGATTCACAAAGGTTGCACTGACACACAAGGGCCAGCAGACAGAGAAACAGAAACTTGGCAGATGGATGGACGGATAGTCGGATGGATGGACAGACTTACAGAAGGAGCTGCTCTCGTCCTTTGTGCCGTCCATGGTGCCGTCCGGCTGCATCTGCAGGTAGAATCCGTGGCGGCAATACAGGCGTGTGACGATGCCCTTCAGCTGCGGTTCTGGGGAGGGAAGGGTTAAGGAGAGGAGGGGGTGAGACGGGGCCAGGCTGAGGCAGGACAGCAGTGCGCTCCCCGGGACGTGCCATTTGCACACAGCCACGGCTTCCCCCACCCCAACAGCACCTCTGTTGACCAAAAGGACCCCAGCACGGCCGCAGGATGCATGCCACCGAAGGTTAAAATGGCCGTATTTCTAACGCAAACAGGCCACGTCCAGCAAAGTGCTGAATGTTTTATGAGCTGGGACTCTCTACCTCCCTTTGCTAAATGACTTGCTGCCATGCCCAGCCACTCGGCCAAACTCGAGGGCCACGTGGGGCCCTCCACTACAGCTTCGTGTTTGAGGGCCACACCAGCGCTTATCAGGAACACATTTATCAGGGTGCTGTCTGCCCGAGTCCAGGCTTGCTGAAAATAATGCTGTTGACATCCTCCCCCCACCGGTACGGGAGGACGCAGTGGCGGGATAGATGAAGATGCTAATTTAAGCAGGTTTCTGGGGATTTCTGGGAAGACAAGTAACAATCAGGGTCCATCGGGCTGAAGGAGCAACGACCAAAGTTAAGCGTGTGTGAGGAGTGGAGTGGCCAAAATGCCCCCAGCTGTTCTGACTCACAGCATGGTTAGGACAGTGAGGAATCCCCCCCCCCAGGCCACCAACAGCTGGGGGGCTGGGGGGCACAAGAATACGCCTCAGCATGTCGCAGCATGGTCCACACATCGCTACCTTTGAGATCTGGACTCTGACCAGCATTATAGAAACATGGAGCATCTAACTTGCTGATTGGCTGACACCTCGAGGGCCGATGGACCTCCACCCATCCCCTGCCCCCTGCCCCTCCCTAGCTGTGTGCTTCCCTGGTCCTTTGCTTAGCCAGCCTAAGCATTCTTCATTCTCATTAATGGGACTGAGCAGACAAACATCCTGCAAACAATAACGATTTAGGGCAGAGGACGCACAATAACAATGTTTATTTTTATTGCTCATTCCTCATCTCGCTCAGCGAACCTGCTCAGTGAAGCACGTTAGGACACTGGTAAACTTTCGCAATGTGGAAAGTTTACCCCAAACCCCCCCCCCGCAAAGGTCCACGTGCCAGACAGTCCACATGAAAAGACTGGAGGCCACATGTAGAGACAGGGAAGGGGGGTGTTACAGATACACGTAAGAGCAGGAAGTGTAGAGTGGGGGCATGTTGGGCCCGGGAGCTGCTTGCAGGGGGGGTATGTCTGCCGGCCATTTGTGTGTGTGTGGGGGGGGGCTGCGCTCACTATGCAAAACACTGCAGGCTGTGCCAGGAGTCCGCTGACTGACCCCCCCCCCTCCAGAGGGTCCTCACAAGCGTTACGGAACAGAGCCATTCTGGGTCTAAGTGATGATTCTGACAGTAGAGAGCGGCCCGACTCCTCCGCTGTAGATCCTGCAGGGTGCTCCAGCGGAGTATTACAGCATGCCGCTCCTCAGTTTAGTCATTAATCAACAGCACAAAAGGCAACCATCCCTCTGTGCTTCTCCAGTCGCCTACTTTTCTACCTCCTTGTAGTACTAATTAACGCCTTAATCGAAAAGCACTTCTGGTGTCATGTATATAGACCTTCGCAGGCGTGAACATCGTTGAAAACATTTGGTTGGCATAGGAGGCCAGCGTTATGCAGGGAAAAGGCAGCACTCCACTTACACTGGCACTGGGGGACCCTGGCACCTCGCCCCAGCCCTAACCAGTCACTCCACAAAGCCAGTCTGCAAGCCTGCGAGCAGAGCTCCCCTTCAGGCCACCAGCCTCCAAACCAGCACCAACAGCAGACAGAAACACACAGGTACAGCAGCAAGTTTAGAAGCTCTCTCTCACTCTTTCTCTCTCTCTCTCTCTCTCTTTGCTCTTACTCTCTCACTTTCTCCCTCACATTCTGAACTCCTGAGTTATGTAGGTTTGCGTCCCACTGAATAACACCATATATCACCCAATCAGCAGGGGAGAGCAAGTCATTACTTTTCTCCACTGAGAGGCAGTGAGCACGATGGGAGGGGACCAGTACGTGTGAGCGTGTGTGCACCAGTGTGACGCGGGGGGGACAAGGCAGCAGTGACATGGCGATTCCGTTAGAATAGATTCACGGTCTAAATAAAAAACGAGGCACCTTATACAAGCTGTCGATAACCTGCCCATGCGCGACGGTGCTTAACAAAAGCTGGCTTGTCCAGGGAAACTCAAGGCCTGATATTTCACTTGGAAAGAGAAGAACAAACCAGCCCCCAGCCTGTGCCCCTGCCAAGAGCCACCTCCGTAGGCAGGTACTGCTGCTGCTGCTTCTACTGCTACTCCCACTCTTACTACTCCTACTCCCACTCTTACTTCTGCTACTCGCACTCCTGCCACTGCTGCTCTTACTGCTACTCCCACTCTTACTATTGCTACTCCTACTATTGCTACCACTGCTCCCACTCCTACTACTGCTACTTCTACTGCGACTCACACTCTTACTACTGCTACTCTTAGTGTGACCCCCACTCTTACTACTGCTACTTGTACTGCTACTCACACTCTTACTACTGCTACTCCTACAGCGACTCCCACTCTTACTTCTGCTACTTGTACTGCTACTCCCACTCTTACTACTGCTATTCCTACTGCTCCTACTATTCTTACTACTGCCACTCCAATTCTAACTACTGTTACTACTACTGCTCCTATTATTGTTACTATTGCTACTCCTACTGTTCCTATTATTCTAACTACTGCTACTCCTAATCCCATTCTTACTACTGCTCTTACTATTCTTACTACCTCTACTTATATTCTTTCCATTGGTAATTCAATGGCTTGTGGCACCTCTACTGTTATTCCTACTACTACCATCAATATATCTAATACTACTGCTGTTACTGGTACTGTTATTACTGCCCCTATCACTCACACTGCTGCTTTTATTACTCTTGCTACTGTTACAATCGTACTACAATCTATACTGCTAATACTGCTGCTGCTGCTTCTGGTATTTCTGCTGTCATTCCTGCTACCACCACCATTATTGCTATATAGTTCTATTAGTACTACTAGTAATAGTTCTACTAATGCTTCCAGCAATACTGCTAATATTACTGCCACTAATACAGATAATACTAGTGGTACTGGCCCAATGCTGCTGCTTGTGATACTGTTCCTGGACAGTGGGCTGCTTTCAGTGTTCCTGCTACCATTACTGCCATCGCTTTTGCCACCGGCACAACGGCTAGTTTTTATGGAGAGCTGCTGGCTTTGTCTCCCCCTGTATTCCAGGTTGCAGACGTATCCTGCAGTTAAGACTTTGCTGTCTGCACGCACTGTGTCAGACTGTCTCGTCGTCCCAATGCAGAGTAGGTTGCAGCCAAAAACTCCTGCCGTCTGCACCCGGAATGTCACGCTTAGCAAGATTCACAGGAGGAAATGCAGAGTAAACACACATAATGGCAGTATTTACTGATGCAGTTAATCACTCTGACCCATATTCCCCCGGCACTGTCCATGTGATACATGAAAAGCAAACTAATTCTTTTACGTTTCAGGCTAATTTGCAGTGCCACCTGCTCTAATTCAGCTGGAATGGCTAGAGCTCAACGGGGGCACAGGAAGCACAGTAACAGGAAGCTGAGGTAGTAATGGTTCCCACGTTCCCAGCCTGTGACACAGCGCGTGGCTGCACACAGACAGGCGTGTGCCTGCCTGCTTGCCTGCCTGCCCACACAAAGGCAGACCAACTGCTGGGTGTGTGGTATCTAATTGAGCAACTGCTGGTCTCCATCTACTAGGGCAGCAACATGAGGCTCGAAAGAGAGTCTCTGTGGAAAAGAGCTGATGGAGGGAAAAGAGGAAGCCAGTTCCAGGGGTCTCTCGCTCTCTCTGTCTGACTTAAATGCAGACACACAGATGGACACATTCACACACCCCCTCTCTGCAGGCTGTCTCACACTTGTACACATACAGTCACTCATTCAAACACATATTGTCTTTCACACACAGACACACACATAACCCTCTCCCTCTCACAGCCACTCTGTCCCACAAAAACAAACATTCAGCCCAGTAACACTCATCCTTCACGCACAGCTGTAAACACATTTCAACATATCGTGGCATCCCAAGCTCGCCAAGGATTGTAAATGGTTTCTTGTTGGTGTAAATAGGTTTGGTGGTAGTGTAAATAGTGTGGTGTTAGTGTAAACAGTTTGGCGTTTCGGTGTTGCTGTGCCTGGGGGTATCCCTAGGGGGCAGAAAAAGGGATGGAATGATAGAAGACTGGGGGACTGAAGCTGGGGGAGGCCGTTTAAAGAAGTGATTTGCGGGCTTCCGTTCTCTTTCTTACACATTGTTATCCCTCTGGAATTAGTAGTGTACAGGTTTGTATGGTGTGGCTGTGGCCGTCAACAGCTATTCTTAAACTGTTTATCGAAAATGTCCAGTGTATTTAGTAGCTATTGCCACAACCCTCTCTCTCCTCCTCACGTACGCTCACTAACATGCTCTCACACACTCTGTGAGTGACAACACACTCTGTGAGTGACAACACACTCTGTGAGTGACAACACACTCCGTTCCTTTCAGGTGTAATGATCTGCAGCTTCTCTTGGGGGAAGGGTAGGAGATAAACAAAGGAAGAATGAGGAGGTAACAGTAATAAAGGAGAAAGGGAAGAGATCAGGAAAAGGGGAGAGTGTGAAAAGGGAAGAGAATGGGAAAGAGGCAGCAAATGGGAGAAATGAAATGAAGAACGCAACGAAAAAGGGAAAGAGATACACATGAAATGCCTTTAAGGAGCATTTAACATCTCTCTCTGCTTTTGAATGTGAATTTTGAAATAGAGGAAGAGAGAGCAAGCGGGAAAGGTGAGAGCTCAGGGAGAGCAAGCGAGTACCGGCTGGCCGAGCAGGAACGCCACTTCCCGGGGTGGTGGTGGTTCCTGAGGGCGGAGGGACCAGCAGGGGGGGAAAAACCACTGCAGAGGCGCGGAATCCCAGGCTCGCCGACGCTAATTACGCTAATGACGGCTAGGACAGAGCCCGCGTCCATGGCAGGGGGCCAGGGAAAGGGGGAGGGGGGAGGCAGCGGGGGCCAGTGGCGGGGATGAGGGGATCGATTCGGGCAGCCTTGGCATTGCAGCATGGGGAGGTGTCAGGACAGAACGGCCGCAGAGCAAATCCTTCGCAAGGTACAGAAGCAGCTTTTTCAGCTTTCGGGCTCACTGAGGGGACTGTCCGCCCCCTCCCCCATCACCTCTTTGCCCACATGTCACGTGTGGGCATCCCACCCGCCACAAAGGTGAAGCTGTCCACAGCACATCCCAGAATGGTCACCCCCACCCACACTGAAATGTATGCACCTTCGGAGAGCACAGTGGGCAGGGATCTGTGACCGACACGACTGCAGAAAGGTGGATATTCTGACAGGCACACCAGTACGTTCTTTACATAATGACATTTAGTAAACAATAAATACATGATTTTACTTAATTACAAATAATTTCCCATCTACTGGCCATCTCCTCCTTGATAGGCTGCTCTCAGGTTAACAAACGCTACGCTGCTCCACCTGGCTTTGCGGCCCGCTGGCTCAACCTTGTGCCCGGCCCCTGATTCGCTGAGCGGAACCGAAAGCAATCTGTGCAGTTGCTAGGCTGTGACCGCGTGCACTCGCTCGGAGCGACCAGAGCAGCCTACTCCACAGTGCAGTGATCAATGCTCAGCTCCATATCCACTCGATGCCACACCGAGTTTGCGCTGCCCAGCCCAGCATTCGCACCCACTTTTCATGTCAGCTGTGCTCGGTGGGGACGGATTAGTGCAAATTAGGGGCCCCGCCCTGCCAAAACCTCGGGAAAAATGGAATTCATGTATTAAAAATGGAATTTACTCATTACATCAAGCTGAGTGATCTGCCGGTGTGCCACCCCCACCCCCCCAGCAAAATTATGATTTTGGGGGCCCCCTACCCAAGTTAGCGTGGTATCCCCTAAGAAGTTAAGTGGCCCCTAGTGGCAGCTTCACTGTAAAGCTTTCACTTAATACAAGGCTTTTTGCTGTCAGGCCGCCATAACTGAAAAGGTGACATATAGCATAACTCCAGGTAAACCATTCACCTTCCTGATGGTTACTGCTCCATGTTAATTATATTAACTGCGTTCATGTTGACACCTGCCAGAGAGTCAGCATGAATGCAGTTAATACTGTAAGATTGAAACCCACTTCATAATTGGGCCGATGGGCAACTCTGCACTGCTCCTCTCACCAGAATAATTACAGGGAGACAGCGGCAGGCAGAGACAGAGACTGAAAGAAAGTGCGGAGAGAGACCTAAAGAGGGAGCACACAGACAGAGAGTGTCGACAGCTCATAGAGGGAGAGAGCAGGCAGAGAGACTTACCATAGGCACAGACTGATTCCTAAAGACAGAGTAGACGGGCCTAACGAGTGAGCAGACAGCGCCCTGAAGTGTGAATGCACAGCACTGGGTTAGTGCCTTTCAATTCAAGGTGAAGCTGTTGTGCTGCTCTTAGAGACTTTCTCGCTACACAGAGAGAGAACAAGACAGGAACCAAAGAGGCTGTCAGCGGGCTGGAGGCGAGTGGCCGTGACACTGAGAGCTGGCTGGGCGGCCACCTCCCCCGCGCCTGCGAAACGCTGAGCCAGCAGACCTGGCCCCACCCCTCCCGGCTGCCAGGCCGCACGTGGTGGAGTCACAGCAGTGGGACATGGACTTCAATGCTAATCAGGGTCCCCAGCGCACCTCCCCCCCCCAACTCCGCCTTGCCAACGCCGAGTGGAAAAACCCCCGTCATCCTCCTGTCAGGAGCTGTAAAAACAGAGACGGTTCTGCCTGCTTTTCTGCAGGGATGCCCACGCGGGCCGGCAGACGTTCTCCAGACTCACCGTCACTGTACCCAGACGTTTCAAATAATTTCACAGTTGTCGCTCACACCAATGGGCTGATAAGCAAAGCGCAGAGCGACGCCATGTTCCTCTCCCATGATGAGCTGCTGAAGCGCATTAATGTTCTCGTAAGCTGGTCCTGTCTCTAAAGAGCAACCGTCCATTTTCACTGGAGCCAGTGGATTTCATTGGCTGATGTTCATCGGGGTGGCTGGACATCCACTCGTATTTACAGTTTTTTCACTTTTGCTCTAATAACAGAACCAGTGTTCAGTGTCCAGTGTTCAAAGCATATTGCATTCATATCTTTAGAGAAGCCTTGCTTTTGCAGATGCATTGTTTCTAAAAATCTAATTTATTATGAAATATCATAGGAACATAAGATCACCCTTACACAAGATACCCATAGCTTCATCGTGTATTTGTTAGTACAATCATTAAATATAGGTGTACAAAATATGTGATTCAGGTTTCATTATTTTATTGGAGACTAGAGAGAATAGTACAGACACAGTGGCATCATTGAAATCCTGTAATGTGGAATTTACTGATGAAATCAAATCACAACATAAGATTTGTAGATTACTTAAAAAACCAAAAACAACAAAAAACAATACAGTATACTGCAAACGAAAGTGTTCTTCACTGCACTATGGATCTATGTTTCCATCAACCCGGTCTTGTGGATTTGGCCACAGGTTCTCATCTACATCACAATGGATGTTTTCATTCGCCAAACATCTGGGAAAGAATCTTCTGGCATGGCGAATCCAGGCCTGACACTGATCTGCTGTGATGTCAT
>JAODKL010000002.1:16282078-16292189 GCA_026780765.1 Petrocephalus schoutedeni
TCGTCTTGACCATGTCAACATGCCTAAATGCACTGAGTTGCCACCATGTGATTGGCTGATCAGTAATTTGCGTCAACAAGCAGTTGGACAGGTGTGCCTAATAAAGTGCCTGGTGAGTGTATACCTGCGGCCATGGAAGTGATTGGAACACCTGAATTCAAATATTTGGAGGGAATATAGTGTATTTTGACAAGTGCTGCTGTACATGTACATTCTTCATCCTTCAGTGTTTAAGAGTTCATTAATTATATCTTAATAAAACAACAAGCCTCGCAATTAGGCAATAAACTGTAGGCTCCTTAAACTAAAGGATTCCAATGAAGCAGTAGTAGAACAACAGGAGCAGAGACTGCCGGAGCTGCCCCATTGTGAGAGCTTTTCGTAATTCCCAGCATGTAAGCCAGCTCCTCCCTGATCTCTCTCAGGTCCTCTCTGTTCCAGGTCAATTCATCTCAACATGCTTTACACATTAACACATTATGTAAATACCACCAGAGCAGCACAGTATATCATACAACAATAAGCAATTAAAAAGAATCAAATAGCCTCCACTCTCTGTATTTCCATCTTGCTCTCTCTCCTCACTCTCTTTCGATCTCATTTACCCCTGTATGGAGGTCAAACTCAATCTGTCCTTGTCGAGTTTAATCAAAGTATCTACAAATTCCATTTCAGCTGCTGTGCGCACAAGGCAATTAGGATGTTCATTTCTCCCGAACTCCCGAAGGCTGCGATGCCACAACCATTTCATCGCTGTACTCTTCCCTTTTCCCCTGGGAGTAAATAATATGCCCAAGCACCCACCAGTGCTGGTCTTCCAGGATGAGGTCAACCTAAACAGATCCTAGATCAGTGCTTTGGTGCACCTTCACTGGTCTGCCCCACTGCACGTGCCTCTGCTGCCTTTGGACTCCAGTTCACATGGGTATCTGCTGTCCAGCCATTGCTCTATACCAAGGCTGCTCAAATCTGGTCCAGGATGCCAGTCTGTAACACAGTTTGTAAACCTAGTAAACCTGGCAATTAGCTGGTGAGCTGAATATGGTGTGTTTGAGCAGGGAAATCTGTGTCTGCGCAAATTGTGTTGTGGAATGGCCCTCCGACCAACATTGGGCTGCCCTGCTCTATACAGTCCCTACAAAATAAAGATTTAAAGGGTTTTTGACCTTACAATATGATTTCTAGAGCTCCCCATATTTTATATCACAATATGTATTCTGTGGGGGATGCTTGCTGAAGTTTTCATACCACACACAGACACACACTCACAGATACAGTTGTGCTGAGAGGTTAAGAGGCTGAGCATGCCACAGCTATCGTTCTCTTGTTCTCTCTCTTGCTCTCACCTGGCATGCTGAGCCCACTAACCTGCCAACACGACTGCTTTCACAAAGCGACACGTGACACTTGCAGGTTTGCAGGGCGAGAATAACTCTCGTTGTATTTACCATCAAGCGTTTTTTTTGGATGACCATGAAAGGACTTTTCCTTTGTATAATATCAGTTAACATCCCTAAGCATTTCTTAACCAATACTGAGAAGATTCTACAGACACGCACGTTTTCCACCATCCCGAAACGTATCCGTCTCATTGGGAAAAGTCAACTCTGTTCATGCCACAGTCCTGTCCACCCTACATGCCATGGGACAAGCTATTGACCATTTCACATAATATACTGATTAGCAAAGTGCTACACCAGGCAAGGGAGATTTCAAATGTACTTTTTTCTCCATCTGTTGCCTACCAGGTGACATGAGAACCTAAACGTATCAATAAATCCAAACAACAGGTCCATAACCCCTAAAACTCTGCTACATGATCAGTTCTCATGTAACAAGCCCCTAAATCATCTCTCCTCTATACTACAGGATGGCATTGTCAGTCTCTACACTATAAGCCTCTACATCATCATTCTGCATATAACAAGTCTGGGTCCTCACATAGAGTTTGTCATTTTGTCAGTTCTCTTCACAGAGTTGCAAATCCGACATTTGTGATGTTCCTAAATACTAATTATTTCACTGAGAATGATGCTGTTTCCATGAGCACTGAGTCCTTTGTTTGGGGAGGTCTAAGCTTACATAGGTGAAGAAGCTGGAGCTGCCACATCAGGCGTCCCCCGAAAGTGCCTGAACGAGTGAGAAGGAGACCAAGGAGAAGCCGCTTAACCGGCTTGCGGTTAACCGAAGCAAGAGGGCTGCAAACACTGACCATAAGGGAAGGGCGGCACAAGAGACTCCCTGAATGCAGAGGTGGATAGTTCAGGTCCAGAAAGTATAAATCCAGACCAAGATTTTGTTTCAACCAAGCAGTTAAACTACTCAACTGGTTGCTTGAAGTAAAATCTTGGTCTGGATTTTTACATTCTGAACCTGAACTATCCACCTCTGAAAGGGAGTCTGTCAAAGCACATCTAGGGTTTGCCAAAAACTCAATGCTGACCCACTTGGATTTTGTTCTCAGTTAAGATGAAGAAATACAAAGCAATGTACGTGGCACAAATAAAACACTGCCCTTTCCTGCCAAAAAAAACATACCTGAAAGCTATACCTGGTTTCCAGAAGCATGACTGGGAATTTTTAATTTGGATGAAGAATGGATGGTTCCAAATGCAGGGAAGCACCAAAAGACATCCTGCTGGCCTGCTAAAAAACTGAAGCTTGGAACAAAACTCACAAGTGGCATAAGAACACAATGGTGAGTAGCCTATAGTGAAAGGCTTCGTCACAATCCAATTTAGAATCTGTGGCAATGTGCAAATTGCTGTGCGCATGCGTGATTTGACTTTCACCGATTCAGCCGAATGTCACTCGGGGACGGTGTGCAAAGGTGGAACACATTCACCCCAACAGCATCTACTGCTCCGAAAGGAGGCTTTCCAGAAAACTCGAATGTTATTGTTGAATAATGACTTTCAGCACTTCGAAAAATATCATGGAGAACTACTTTTTAATGGAGGATTTCTAACTTGGGAAAATTAGATGGTCAGTATTTTGGCGAGGCACATCTACATAATCTGTACATGAATCTTTGCAGTCACACTTTAGTGGTCACTTCATACTGTTCCTGCACCAGCCTGTACACACTCCCTGCCTTTATACTGTCTAAACAGCATTACTATGTGTTACTGTTCACCTTTGTTCTACTTAATCAAAGCTATCAGTGTTCCTGTCCTTTAAAGGAATTACTAATCAAATTTGACCTCCGTTACAGCGCTGAGCTCTGTGAACACTGTGTCTCTTAAGCTGTCCACAGTCATGTCCTCTACAGAAATACAAGCGACGAGCACTGGAGATGTTTCATTGAGTCCCCCTTTGCTGCAGTGAAGGATACCGGCCTAGACAAGTTCCCTCCTGTGGGCTTTGAAAGGAAAATGAAAGGAAAAGTGATTCATCCCCCTCTGCTCCCGCTCAGTTTTAGCTGTGCAGCTGAAATTAAAATCAAACAACTGCTTAATAGAGACCATGAAAACCTCAACCAACACATTATATGGTATCTTTTTATTGTTTGAGTGTGAGAGTTTGAGTGCCTCAAAGTGTGTGGCTGCATATGTGTGTGTGGGTCACGTCAGTCACAGCGAAGGACGTGTCACAGACCTGTCTCTCCCCAAAGTGCGGGGGGGGGGGGGGGTGCAGTCATTTCCCCTCTACAATAATGGCTTCCCCAACCTACACACATACAGCCATACTCTAGGTACACACACATACATATTCACTCACTGTGTCCTCCCCAAACATGCACTGATCATACTGGTATTTTGGAAACACTTCCAAAGCACAGCTCCTTAATGCACAACACAGAAATCAGCGTCGTCATGCTGCCCTCCGACATGCTGTTTCTGTATCATCCTGGTACTAGAGACACTTTGCAGACCAGAGGCCAAGGTGTTCACCTGCTTAAGGAGTGTGGCATCAGCCGGGAAGGACAGGCGGGCTCCACAGCCACCGCAGCTGACAGCCGCGAGCCTGCTGCATCATACAGCCCTTCCTGTCTCATGCTGCTACCGCCCACCCCAAACATGGGCACAGGATTACCGGCCCAGCAGGTGAGGACGAGTCGCGCGTGTGGGACGCCTGTGGCGGATTAGGGTTTAACGTGGGATTTATAAACAGAACAGCAGTTTCGGGCAGGGGTGGGTGGGCAGAATGCGCTCCCCACGCCAGGAGCCCACAAGGCGACCATCCCCTGTCCTGCTGTGCGGTTAGGAACAGGAGCTAATGCCAAGACCCAGCCAAGTCCCGTCACACACATGACCACGTACTGCGCGGCCGGGGTGACCCGCCAAAGGATGAGCATGTCAGGCAGCCCGACGGGGAAAACCGCGCCAAAAAAACAATTAATTAACTTATAGTTGCTAGGCGAGGATTAAATGTGCCCTCCCATGGATGCCAAACAGCGGGTAAAGGAAATGGCTCCACAGTCAGTAATATTACGAGGACAAATGTAAAACTGTTTTCAGCACCTTCCATTTGCCGCCCGGGTGACAGAGAGGGTTCAGGGTCTCTGTGGGAAACCTTGGGAACGGCGGGTGGGAGCTGCCTGGGGCGGGTGGGAGGGGGTCGCCTCCCATATAAGTGAAACTGCCGGAAGGAAGCAGGAAGCAGAGAAGTATGACTGAAACTGACCCCCCCTCGTCAAAGTGGTGTAAGAATGACTTCTCAAAGCGAAGCCAAGAAACGTGAGCCGGGCGGTGGCCACGGCGACCTCGTGTTCCACGCTGCCCAGCTGAGAAGCCATGCTGCCTATATGGAAGGGGGGCTCTACTATCCGGGTTGTAAGAAGACCGATAATGGAGAAAATAAAAAATAAATAAGCAAATCATGTAAAGAGCCTGCGGGTGCCCATGCTGTGCTTGGTTTGCGGGGGCATAGACTTGTGAACTAATTGCAGGGGCTTTACAGACATTAGAACAGATAGATATCTAACATGGGATGGTAAAGCACCTGCCATGTCTACAGCCCTAATTGTGGCTCACAACGCCCCCTGCTGGTCATATTCTGCAATGGGGTCCATGGGGCACCCAGGTGTTTCAAACACACCCAGTCATGGCAGATAGACCAGACCAGATTCTCCCGGCCTTGTTGAGCATGTTCTTTTTTTTTAACCAGAGGGCCGCCTATCTGCCCCTCACCCCTCGTCGGTCAAGTTGGCTGCCCTCACCACATCAAATGAGCCAGATCATTCAGATCCAAATGAGGACAAACACCCCAGGCACCCCCGCTCCTCCCAGGACACGTCCCGCCAGGTGGCTGAAAGCCACGGGGACATACTGCACACGCTCAGTCAAAAATAAGTCTCTCGGAGCATTGTGTCCATTTAGAACAAGGCTGAGGGGCAACATCACCCCACCCACCTGGCTCACACAGCCCTTGTTTGTGCCTTTATATGGCTGGATTCAAAGGTGCGACAGTGATGCCAGTGCTGGGATCTAATGCCCAGAGACTGTTCTGCTCCTCGGCCACTGCGGATGGAGCTGGATATTGTGAGCTTCTCCACAAACTCTTCATTGTTACTGGGGTGTGCTTCTGTGAAAACATTAGAGCTGGGACTATGCCTGATCCACAGGCCCGCCTGACCTTGTGCCGCCGGGCGGGGGTGGCTCCGGGGCCCGTGACGGCGAGTCGGGAGGGGGCCCCGGAGCTGTGCTCATCAGCACGACCCAATCGAGCTGCGTAGGGCAAACACTCAGCAGCACAAAGTAGCAAAACTCTGGCAAGAAGAAATGAATAAAGGTAATCCAAGCTTAGAGCTGCAGCTACATGTAAACATATTAGCATTTCGCTCGTGTTTGCAGACCAAAGTGCCAAACAGAGTCCCCAAACTGGGAGATGAACCTGGCCTTGACTGCCAGTCAGAACCCTCTCCGTTTTTGGATTCTCCAACTGGGGGGGGGGGGGACAGAGCCCACAATGGACCCCATCGCAGCCTCTGACCTGGTTTCCACACAGTAACTGTGGCAAGGGGGGTGGGTCTTTCTCCCTAAACACACTTTTTGCTAATTTGGTTCTGTAGCTCTAAATAAGAACGATACATAACATTAATTCTCCATAAACCCCCACAGCCAGAAATAATGTATCCTGCCGGTGTACGGCTGCTACGTTCCAGTTCGCCTCGTCACGCCACACAGGTGAAGAGCTGGCCCGTGGCGTAGGAGGTTACATGCGAGGCCATGAGGACCCCCCCCCACCCCTCCCCCCAGGTCTTTCCTAATGGGTGGGATGACCTTGCCGGCAGTGGAAGCGCCTTTTGAGACTGAACGTCATTAGTGTCAGTTTAGAGGGTCGTTGGAGTGGCGGAGTGGAGAGAAGCTGATGGTGTCGGCTGGCTGATGCCCGTTGGGGGGGGGGGGGGGGGGTGTTGGTCACCGAGGCATTGCAGCCCCTCGATGGTGCCATTCACTGTAGGCAGGCAGGCAAACACTCACCACTAGGGGGCGGGGCTGCGGGGCGGCTCTATTTACCTAGCCTAGATGTGTTGGCCACACAGATGTGGCTGCGTGACCCATGTCTCCGTGCCGTGTGGACAGCCTCCGCTCTTGTAGCTTACACGCACACACACACACACACACACACGTGTACACGGCCATTCACAAACACAGTCACACCAACACCGATGCTCAGACACATAATCACACGCCTACAGTGCTTCACGGACTGCAAATTAACAGTGTGCAGACAAAAACTACGAACACAGACTCACACTGCCACATACCCAATGGCCATTGGCTATAAATCCCTGGAAATCAGCAGAGATACAGCAGAATATGAGGCTTTTATTTCATCAATGTTTGGATCACATTGTAACCCGGCAAAACCGTCATGGGCGACACCTGCCACACATCCGGGCACGAACATGTAGGAGTATAGGCGGGAAGCATTAAAATAAGAGTTAATGGGAAGTGGAAGGGAGACAGTAGCAGGCAGGTGTGCGCGCGCGCGCGTGTGTGTGTGTGTGTGTGTGTGTGTGTGTGTGTGTGTGTGTGTGTGAATGAGCCACCTCTCCACCCGCTCGTATTTCCACGGGATAATGGCAGCGCTGCACTATGCAGGTTGGCAGTTTCCACTGTAATTACCATGATGAACTTGGCACAGGGACGTCGTTAACGTCCCGGGCCACAGCGGAGCGCCACCCCGGCTCGCCTTCTCCCCCCGCTCTGCGTGAGGAGATCCCGCACCACCACCACCACCATCAACATTTAGGGAAGGGGTAATATTCTAAAAACTGCATACTCCAATCACACAGCACAAATTCATCGAACAAGACTTCCAATTAAACAGAATTTAAAACCAGCATGCTGAAAATCTACACTTTTGATAAGCCACCTCTGATAAGCAGTTTACTTGATAATATTATTAATCATTATTAAAGGACTGATTTTTTTCCCAATGGGGTATATTTGAGGAAACTACAGAAGATAGCGATTCTACAACAGCATAGAGTGTGTTTTGAGCCCTTGTGCACAAATGGCCACCACACAGGCATCCAACAGGGGCCCCGTGAGAGGACAACCAGCCCCACAAACTCAGTCCCCACCAGCTGTCCTCAGGTACCTTTCGAAACAGCCTCCCTGGTTATTTCTGTCCATGGCCTCAGTGCTGGGGACATAGCTCTCGGATCTCCAGATCATCTAAAGATCATTCCAGCCTTCTGCAGGACACTGGATTCCAGGGGACATTTTGGACGTAGTTGGTACAGACAGCCAATCAATTAGGCTGGAGTGGTAAGGCCAAATGAAAACCAGCCGATGTGTAACCAGGGAAAAATCCAGTGTGGCACTGCGGGCAAATGCCGCCAAATTATGGGGAAACAAGCAGTACTACCTCAAGGACTCAGTGATGTCAGGCGTTAAAAAGGAGAAAAACGGAAATCAAAGAGATACTTCACTCTGAGGCCCAACGACCTCAGTGGCCAAAATGGCAACTGGACTGGTTGAGGACTCGCCTGAACACTGAGGGAGGCCACCAGCCATTGGAAAATATCTCTCATCATTCACCAACACCAACAAAACTAGGTATTAAGACAATCCACGGCTACCCAGCAATGTCAGCCGCATGGATGTGCCAGGCGGCATCATGGCAGAATTGTAGCAAAGTCTCCCAGCATATATCATAGAGCCACATCATGCCCGAGTAGCAGGGAGCCGAGGGGCGGTAACCGGCCATCAGAGCCATGGCTGGGCACTGGCTGGTGGCTCCATGCCTTTGGCTTCCAGTGGCTTCACACACAGACCCAGCTGCACCCAAATATTCACTCTGGTCTTCAGCAATTCCACCCTAACCCCTTAAATCTTTGCTATTCCAGTTAAATCTGCCCACCAGCTGTGGGTATTTCTGCAATGAAGGGAATGCTAATACCACGCAAATCCACTGCAGCACCCCCCAAACACACACATATACACACACATGGTGGCAGTTGTGAATCAAGGATAAGGTCGCACTGGAAACAATGTATCTCCTTTCGCCATCAGCCAAACAGCTGTGTCCCCCTGAATTATGTGGTAATCACAGGGCGGAGCCCACAGGTGGGCCGGAGGTGCCACTCACCAGGTCTCTTCTCAAGCTTCCGCCCACGGTTGCTGCACAGCCGCACCTTGGAGATGAGCACCAGAATCTGCTTCTGGCAGAGGGACTTGTTGCTCTTGGGGCATGGCTTGCGTTTGCTGGACACCTGCCGGTTGGCCTGCGGGTCCTTCACCTCTCTCCGCTGGCGGATCAGGGAACTGGCGAGGGCAGCCATGGCGACCCCCTCGAACGCCCCCGCCCGTCCCGGGCAAGCGGCGAGGGGCCGCAAGAGGAGCTGGCGGGTCGCGTTAGTCGGCCGGTATCCCCCCCACCGTGAGGTGCGGGGCGGTGGGCTCTAGCGTCCCAGGTTGGGGTAGGAAGGTGGCGGGACTCTTTTGTCGTTTGATGATCAGGGGGTGTGGCCTAAGGCATAACCACTCCCCTTAAGCACCACCCCCCCAGCAGCAAAACCATACAAAGGAGCAGGGGGAAAAAGGAAGACCACGAGGAGGTCACATGATTGAACCAAAAAAAAAGTACCAACAAGGTATGTCAACAGTCAGATGTCAGGAATGGAGACAATGTTTCCAATGGTCCAAGTCCAGCTTCCTCAGTAAAGTTGGGATGTGCCGTCGTCAAAAGGATTTGGAGAACAGACTCTATGCGAGCAAGCTGGCCAATCAGGTGAGAGCGAAGGTGATAGGCTGGCACTTCATCCCAGAGTTGCCAGAGTTACCAAGACACTTTAATTAAGATGTGGGGGGGGCACATTAAAAAAAGGTCCAATATTCCTCCTGTTCCAAACTTTCTCTGCCCCCCCACTCCTCTTTTCCTCCAACCCTCCCTCGACCCCCAAAAAACTGAACAAAGTAGAGGGGAGAAAAAGGAACGGAGAGAAATTTCAGCCCAGGGTTGCGCGTTGGGAGCGGGGGGATGACAGAGAGCGGGTACCGCAGACGGGAAGCGGAGGCAGAGACGCGCGGGGTCCAGCCCGGCAGGCACACCCCCCACCCCGCAGCCTGGCCCTGACTTACCCCACCACGGGGCGTTTGTATATCCCAGCAGCCGGCAGAGACGGGGGTGACATTCATGAGCGGCTGGCGCGGGGGGTGTGCGGAGCGGCCCCTCCTGCGCACAGATGCCGGGGGCAGAGGCAGCGGGCAGATAACTCTCTCCGGCGAGTTCCCGGCGGCATCCAGCCGTCCTTCAGAGGGGGAGAGAGAGCGACTGGTGAGATGAGCGCAGGCAGGGGACAGGGGCGGAGAGGAGTGGAGTGGAGGATGAGTGGGCGCCGGGGGTCCTTTCACCTGCGCTGCACGTCCAGCTCCGGGCTCCTCACATTCTTCCCTCCATGTCCCCTTCAGCAGCAGCAGCAGAGCGACAGAGCCGGCGAGAGTGTGCGCGTGTGCGTGTGTGTGTGTGCGCGTGTGTCTTCAGAGCCGGGACGCCCTGCGCTCCGCTGGCTGTGCACACGCATGTGCATGTGTGTGTGCGTGACTCCCCTCCGTGCCGCGCAGTGTGTCACAGAGCACCAGAAACATGCTTTACATGCTCCTGCTCCTGTCCCTGCCGCCCGCCTCCCTCCCTCCCTCCCTCCCTCTCTCTCTCT
>JAODKL010000002.1:16305698-16318788 GCA_026780765.1 Petrocephalus schoutedeni
TTCCGGGATAGGCTCCGGACCCCCCGCGACCCTGAACAGGATAAGCGGGTTGGAAAATGGATGGATGGATGGATATTAAGAAACATTAATAGCAAACATGATTCTAATTTTGAGATTATCATATAATGTTTGTTATTGACGTATCTTAAATGTAAAGCTGTTGAGGTACCAGTATGTTAGGATGTTAAGGTATACTTGCTGCTTATGAATGTTATATGATTGCATTGTGAAAGTGCACTGAATGCTCTATGAATGCATTGTAAAAGCATTATGAAGGAGCAGTTAATATAAAGCATTACTAAACAATTAAAGCATGTTCAATTATGAAAACCATCCAGCGGGAATGAAAAATACATTTAATTTGCCTATTAGAGGGCTCACTTACCCGTCTATCATTTGTTTTTGCCATCAGTGGCTGATTTAGAAGAAAATAGATGAGAGCAAAGCAGCACCACCTTTCCCTCGGGCAGAGAAACTTCCGGAGTTTCCCACAGACACCTCACATGCTTCTGTCACCAGTGAGGATTTGTTTTCTGATTTGCACAGCAAATCTCTGGGTATTAAAATGGGTGTGCCTTGTGCTCCGTGCGATAATGCCTCTGACCTCCCGTCAGCAGATGTGCTGTGAGTTATCGCCCCCCCCCCCCCTCCACAAAACCTCTTTTATCATTTCCTACTTTCTCAGCCTCAGGTTCCCATGATTCCTTGGTGCTGTGAAAAGAGTGTCCTTTACATGACAATTGGCAAATGCTCCTCGGGAATTGTAGCAGAAGACAGCCACAAGGAGGCTTGTTTTATTACTAATAAAAGCAGAATATGTAGGCCATACTTGGTGTACATTGCCTCCACAGTAAACAGAACAGCATGTGACCTGCCTGAATTTGGGTGGGTTCTCCTCTGAGGGTATCTTGTCTCCTGTAGATTTGTTCCCTGTGTTCCCAACTCAATGCATTGGTGGTTACCAGGTCAGGGAAGGGGTTACTTCTCACACACATGCCCCCTCTTCACCCGCCAATAGGAGGCAGTAAAGGCCCTTAAATCACAGGGAATCAGTATCAAAGCTTCACAGAGTTGGGGGGGGGGGGGGGGGGGGGGATGGTTTCTCCAAATTCCACCCATGGGAACCCATCATTTCCGAACCATGAGGTTATTCTGATGGAATAAGAAAAGCAGGCAAATATACGGCTCCCACAATTACTTCATATCAAATAAAAAAAACAAATCTCTTAGCTGAGGGAGGCAGATATTTATCTTCACATCTAAGAGAGGCAGCAAGAGACAGAATACATCTTCATAAAGGAATACAGCGCTTACGCTCGGGCTTTTAATCCGTAACAGTGATCATCCTGTCTGACTCCCCATATGCTGGTATCTCCCTAGATCAAAAAAAAATGCACACTTGGCGGTCTCCCCCAAGAGACGGAAGGAGATTCCCCCACCGGGGAGTGAGCAACTTCACTTCCTAAGCCTTTCCCAGAAGCGAGAGGAGCCTCCGCATAATGGAGGATTTTGGGGTTGGGTTCCGGAAGCCTCTCGGTGATTTGCAAATCAGGCAGGTAGCAGCGACCTCTTACATCTGGACGGAGGAGGCCAGGGAGCATGTGTGTGCATGAGTGTGTGCGTGAGTGTGTAAGCACGCATGTGTGCACACAGTCTCTCGCAGCAGGGCGACCAATGACGCTCAGAGTTCACGTGCTGCAACACTGGGCAGCCTCGGGGCCATGTCGCATTTCCGCATCGCAATTCCACCGGGAGCGCAAGCCATAAGATTTATTGAACTATTTAAATCAGTCGCACTTTTGTGCAGCAGATTGTGGGGGAGGGGACATCACAGGGTAAAATGAGAAAATAATGGAAATGACACAGTTCTGTAGGCATTTAAAGATGTTTCTGCGGAAACCAAGAGGAAGAGGAGTCAGACTGATTTAGCAAATCCCATCACTGCTCTTCAGTAATACTTCTGTTGCGATGTCATCACAGGCTTGGGAAGCACAGCAGGCTGACCTTGTGGAAACTAGAGGTCACGGGACAGCAGCAGAGACACAGCAGTAAACAGCAAACTTCTGATTACACACGGTGACCCTCCATGCACGCCCTTGGCTACACGCATACGCCTGCCCTCCTTCCCCACCTCGCCCCCATCCTGCTTCTCTGTCTTCTCTCTTTCCCTCTGACTCCTAGAAAAGAGCCGCACATCTTGTTTGCCTCAACAGAAAATGTCAAACCAGTGTATGGAAGCCCAGTGTCAGAGAGCATTTTGGCTACAGCTTCCCTTACATCAAGCTCCCTAACACTGTCAATCTGTCCCAAACCCGTGTTTAACCTCTACTTTCTCTACCTGCTGACACTGCCTGGTACACTGACACACCTGTGTGCCCACAGCCGGACCGCACCACAAAGAGGTGCATGTCTCGTGGCAGGGGTGTCGACCTTGCCCTCCGACAGGAAGCACAGGACCTGCCAGACGCTGAGAGCAGATAAACACCAGCATTAAACTCAGCAGGATCCGTACAGGACGCTATTCAGGAGACTGTCACTTCTTCTGTACAACGGCAAATTTCAGTAAATATTGAAAAAGTGAAATAACAGCACATTAAGTAAAGCAAGTTCAACCATTTATCTTTGTTTAAGGAAGGATTTCTCCAGTATGGCCTAGATTTGTCAGTCCAAAATAATAAAAGACTTCTTCCAAGGCCTTAATATCCCACACTAAGTAAGTAGCATAGTTTATGCTGCAAGGTACAAATGTGATGCTTTTCATTAGACGCAAGCACATGGAACAAGCTAGTTAGACTACTTTTATTCTAGGTATGTTTTTTTTTTAATTATTATTATTTTGCATTTGTGTTAAAATTTGTTCCTTTTACACTAAATATATTTCTACCTCAAAGTAATCGCTCTAACTAGACAACACCTGCAACCTATACTTCTATCTTGCTACATCTGGTTCAGTTCAGCCTCATTCTAGCACAGAACAGCATTTAGAGAGTGCACAGTGCATCATATACAATCTCTGTTCAGCTCCAAGCCCTCCTGCCATCTTAATATAAGCCGCCGATCCGGTAATCCCAGCTTTCACGCGCCTGCCCCGACCGCAGTCTCACACCCGACGCTTCACTTTCATTGACATTTCAATCAAACGGAATCAATTCAATTTTGAGCTGCCGGAGGCATGAATCTCATGAATTTTTCCCAACATTCTGTAATAAACTGGTAAATATTTTTTCCATAAAGGCTCGGAATTAACAGGAAAAGGCACTGTGAAGAAACCTCGCAGCCTTCAGCCAATGGCCGTCCTGCTCCAGCGTGACAGCGGCAGCACCTTGAGGAAATGGACTGACGCGTCATCAGCGTGTGTCCCGCACATTTGCTGTGATCATTGGCCCGGCGTGCTTGTGGTCAATCCGCTGGCACACTGCTCTCCCAGCACGAATGATACGCACAGCCTCCCGCCCCATCCTGGCCAGCACTAAGGCGTTAATTGACGACCTCATCCTCTTTTTAATTAGTGGTGACTTATTGCTTGAGAGGTATTACGAGGCTCCATCATGGGCTCCAGCTTTCATTCTCCCTGACGGGCTGCGCGGTGCACCTAAGGGCCCGGGAGTGAGAGAGCGGCTGGGCGCTGAGAGGCACGCCAGGCGGGAGCGAGCAGACGGCGCACAGCACCCCTGGGAGGGGGGAGGAGCCCGAGCTCGCCAGCGTCGCGCTCAGTGTCGCTGCGGCCATTTTGGCATTCTCTGCTCGACCGAGCCGGTCTGGCCAATTTCTTCCTGCTTCCAAGAAATTAAGTACAACCTTTAGAATTTATTCCACTTGGGGGGAAATGAAAGAGGGATTTTGGTGCCGGAGTGCATGCCAGATAAGCGATGCCTCATCCATAACGTGACGAGGCGCTGACTACCCCCCCCCAAAAGCATATTCCCATTACACTAAGTGCAGACAGGTCTCGGTTGGAATTATTCATGCTGTTTTTCCTGAGACTGGAGATACCAATTTAGATGAATGAATGCGGGAATGGTACTAGGAAGGAGCAAGGAGGTCAAAGTGGAGGAGAAGAATATTACCCTTCGAAGCTGGAGAGGACTCCGCCCTCCATCTCGTTCAACGACTTCTCCTGAAACTAATTTGTCTGAAATTAATTTCTAGGAAATTACACAAATGTGTGTAAGGTCCAGATTGCTCCCCACCGATCCCCTCCTGTGGCGTCTGAAGTGCTGCATGAGAGCAGCTGATAACAATGAGGTTAACGACCTTTCAATAATGACTAGCAAATAGGCCTCTTGTGGCTGAAGAGGGACTCCAGAGCCAGGTGGTCACTCAGGTACTCGCAGATCATATGACCCAAGTCACATGACAATGAGGGTCATGGGGGAGCTTCCCATACTTAATTGCATTGGGAAGAAGAAACAGATTTAAAAGAAGCAGCACAGAAGGAAGGACTTTGATGAAACAATGGGCTTAACTAAAACAAAAAAGAGCCATTTCGGTTTTAACGCAAAAAAAACAAAACAGGTCATTGGGTCTTAGCAAAGCTACAGAGGGGCATAGAATCAGGGTCTGTGTTCTAGGGCAAAACAGTAGCTAATTTCATACTATCAGTAACATCAGAATGGATTTGTCACGATGCCCCCCCCAACTAATACTGACCAATATTAACCCATTTCACTAAGAAGCTGGGTGGTGCAGAAAGAGGTGATAGCTGAACAGAAGCATACTAGATGCAAAAAGACCATTCCACAGTGCCGGGCAAAATCCGCCGGAGGGATTCCTCTCTTGGAATTCCTAAGCATGACCAATTACAGCCTGACTCAGATTTCCTTCTGAAGGACTGTAATTAAAAATTTCTTTAAATAATGAGGAAAAACACACGTTGAACTCCCTCCAGCGTTTGTGCGGCATTAACTTGCCAGAAAAAAAAAAAAAAACGCGTGTAACAGGAAGACAGAAGTGTTTGTCATTTGATTTTTTTCTAGACTTGGAAATTAGATTTGTGTGGATCTTCACCGGGACGTGCCTGGGGCAGCTCTGCAGAAATCCTTTTCCATATATATATCTAGATTAAAGACGGCAAACAGTAAGGCACTGGAGCGAGAGTCTCTAATTACAGGTAAATAGCAAGAACGATCCATCGAGTCGTTTACGTACTGCGACTTCTAGCTGATTTATCAAGAATCTTGAGCTACCTGATCATCTCTCAGATGGCCCTGTCAAGGAGACAACCATTAGCACGGGCTACGGCTGCAACGGCAGCAAGAAGAGAAAGCAAGTACCACACAGGAGCATAATGGTGACACAGTGTTCCACAGCAGGGACTGTAAGGGGGAACACGACTCATCCGCAGGAACTGGGTGCTGGGTCACACCTCCAATGTCAAGTATGATGACACCATGGAGATATGCAGATATGGATGGATGACTGACAGACAGACAGACAGACACATGGATAGATAAAGGGACTGGAGACACAAGCCTGACTCTTCCTTCCTAAACAAGCAAACTATACAAACAGTAATATCCACTCTGTTTCGCCCTACAAACTATTAATAATGGCGCGTTTCTAATGGAGATTAATGTTCACTGACAAACAAAGGCGTTCCTCAGTAAAGGAGGCAGCCAGGGAGGGAGGGAGGGAGAGGAGAAGGGGAAACGGCGGCACACGGGATGAGGAAGAAGGGATGGGAGAGAGGAGACTGCAAACAGTGACCCCACAGGTGAAAAACACTACCATAAATAAACTTTAGAGACACAGCAAGCAGACCATTTATTCCACAGGAGACCTTCCCTGGAGCACCGCGGTACCCTCATTCTGGCACCGGCGCCCTCCCGCGCTCCCATGGCAGCACGGCCTCCGTGTGGCACTCACGCCAGCAGCCATCTTGCTGGGACAAGCCTGTGATGACGGCACCGATTAGGCAGGTTGGGGCGGGGTTTGGGAGACCGGCCTCCTGCAGCGACATACAGGAAGAAGAAACAGGTTCAGCTCCTCACAGAGTGGCAGCATGATCTCTTACCTGGAGGAGGCCGACACAGGGTGCAGCGAACCCAGCCTCGGGGCACGCCAGCAGGGACCAGGCAGGCTCCAGCGGGCAGCGTCCCAGAACACTCCACAGGGCTGCGATTCCCATAAACCACCTGGTAATGCCCCCCCCAAACACACACACACACACCACCGGATGTCAGATGTGTCAATGTTCAAAACTCCCAGAAAGCATCTCATCAGCAATGCAGATAACACTCAAGGATGAGAGAGCTTTCTGTGGAAGGTCATGATCGCACTGACAGCAGCTACACAGCTGAAAAGGGAGGCCGGGCGCACCCCCGGGTGCCCGGCCGCATTTGATGCCAGCTCGCAGGTAACACGCCATCCCAAAAAGCAGAGAGGGATATCACACTCAAACACAGCAATAGCATCGGCAGACCCCCAGAGGGCGGAACAGCGCTGAGGAAAGGCGGCCTTCCTCACCCCCCGCTTCTGGGCACCCCCGGCCAAACTCTCAGAAGCGGCCGAACCCCTCCAGCCCTGCCAAAATGATGCCTCCTGCAGAACTCCAAAAAAAACAAAACAATAGCCAGGCCTCCATCTCTGACAGCTACACTTGGGAACTGAGCCGGATTTAAATGAACTGGTAGGGGGTTTGGGACCAGTGGTGATCACGGCTATGGAATTCCGCCCTTTATTTGACACGCTTATGTTCAGTGTGACTATCTAGCTCAAACAGAGATACTGCAGGATTGAGGGGGGCAGGCAAGGAAAACTTATCAGCCAGTGCCCCCTGCTGGTCCAAGTATGTACTGCTACACGTAAGGGGGGGGGGGGGGGGTGGTGAAGGCACCCTCACTGTCGCCATAGAAAAGACAACAGAAGCCATATGCTTGTGAATTAGAAGTTTATTTCATGCCGCAGTGATGTCAGTCAAGCATTCAACACAATCTGCAAAATAAATCAGGCGAAAGAACAAGCCTGGTGTAGTTTATGCTCTGCGGAAACAATCAAGACGTCCAAGTCATTAAGCAGTGAAGGAAAAGCAAGCCAATAGACCCCCAGTACTCAACGAGATTCACTGCAAAGTGTTTCTCAGCTGAAGCACTATTTGAGCTACATTCAGTTACATTCATTTCTCATTATACATTCTACTCTAACGATTTCTTGTAGATACAAACTGATTTAATTGGCACCTCTGCCTTTTACCAATCAAAGCATACTTTATCAAAACCTTGGCCTGAAACAATAACAACAGTGGCAGCTGCAAGGACACTGGTTCTGCGCTTGTTTGTGGAATGCCACAGGAAATGGGAGGAGGAAGAGGCGGGGCTTAATGCCAAGCAAAACGCCACCACGTTTCACACCAGAGCACTGTCTACTTCCCTAAAGCAAATGGACTGCATGCAGCTGAGGCTGATTTTATGCTTTTTTAATGAATCGTAACATTTATAGATGGGTATGAGAATATTGATGCTTTTTCAAAGGATTTTACAAGTGAAAAAAAATCGCCTTGGGTGTGATCAATCCCAGCTCCTCCATCACTGAGCGAAGCGAAGGCTTCAGTTCAGACAGTCCACCAAGGGCTTGGCATCCGCTAAGACACGACCACAGATCCCGGCAGCCTGGAAGCACCCTCAGTAGACCCTAGTACTTAGTGTTTGTTCCACCACAATGCCAGTTTGGCAAAAGCAAGCTTTCCAGCAAAGGGATAAAGCAATGCCTCACGGAAGGAGCTGCGGCCTTCAAAAGGCTCACGGTGGAGAAGTGGTATTCTGTGAACCTGCTGTGGATGTGAGTAGGAAACCACCCTGCCAGGACCTCCCTCACTCCTAATCCCCTAACACAGGGGTCGACACTGTCCAGTCGCCGTCCTTCTCATTTTCCTGCAATGCGGTGCAGCCAGAGAACCCGCAGAAGGAAGGCGGTGCGAAGGAGAGACTGTCCTCTCTCCCAAACGCGTGTCCACCATCCAGGCAGCAGAAAAGCTCAAAGTATGGCCAAGCTTCAAAAGCTCACCGGACATTAGAAAACTAAGCAATATTAAATCCACTTTAAAAAAAAACATACTCATTGTAAAGTGAATAGTGGAAGCAGAGCCCTTACAGAAGACTCGACGGCAGGCAACACTCCCGTACAGATAAGGAATGCGTACGATTATGATCGAGACCGTGGAGGGGGAGGGCAAGCAGACGGCTCGGAGTGTTACAGACACCAAAGGCCATCGTGCGCAGCTACCCGCCCCGGCGGGCTGATCAGCACCATGACATCGCCTCCGAGTGAAAACCGCGACGACGTACCTGTCCTGACTTTGACCCGTTCTGAGCGGGGAGAAAGAAAAGGTGGAATGCATACAGCACCCTGAGTGAGAGAGACCGAAAGTGAGACACAGGGCTTCCTCTTGCGATTACATTCAATTACAACGGTAGTTCCTTCATTCTCATGTCCTCTTAGGAATTAGCCAGGATAAATTACCCAGAAGTCCGGATACTTCCCAGTGCAGGCCCTTGGAATCCCCGCCCCCCTTTTCTTCCTAAGCTAAGAATAAGCTCTTTCATTAAATCGTGGCAGTTCTCATCCCCCGAGACGGCTGTGTGAGAGCCTCCAGCCGGGCAGGGTCTCCGCGGGCTTCCTGCAGGCCTCCGGTGGGACGTGACACTTCGGAGCCGCGCGTCCCCGTTTTGGTTTCAGCTTTTCTACTCGTAATTCTTCTTCGTGGCACCAGGAGGCGCATCTCAGCCCACAAGAGTCTCATTAACAGCAGCAGAGGCTCGCTCCCTTGGCAAAATCACTTGACTGACAGTACCATAGATATAGTAGTGTTATACAGTGAGGGGGTCACCCCCCCTCGATTGCCTAGTGCCTTCTTAAAGTTCTTTTATACAACTGAAGATCATCAGCGTCTGGCTAGCGCCAGCTCAGAGATTCATCAAAGGGACACCAAGAGTGGGCGGAGCATCAGTAGAACTTGTCGTCGATGCGGAAGTGAGGCCGCGTGACATCATCGGGGTTGAGGAAGACCGAGATGGACTTTCCGGGATTCTCCGTGACCAGTTGCTGCAGCCGCTGAGCCAGCCGGTCGTCCTGCGGGGTGTGGCCGGTGCCCGGGCCGTGCCTAGGGGAGAGCGGATGCCCATTGCTGCCTGCCGCTTCCTTTTTGAGCTGGGAGACTTGGCGTGCCTGGTCAAGGGCGGCGCGAAGGTGCTCAGCGGGATCAGAGCGCAGGTGGGCCAGCTTGCGAGCCAACAGCAGGGCAGCGCCGTCAGACAGGTGATCCAGCATGTTGTACTGAGGCAAGAAGTAGTTGGGGCAGCTCTTTCCCAGGATGCAGTGTGCCAGGTCGTCCAAAAGACCCAGTAGGAGGCGAGCAGGGATCTCCGGATCCTGGGAGCTCAGGTAGGCTGGGGGCAGGCGGTCGCACGCCCAGAACAGCAGGGTACGTAGATGGTAGGGGCTGAGGCCGGCACGGGGCCGGGAGAGCAAGCGGGATATGAGTGCCTTGGCCGCCTGGAAAGCCTGGGCCATTGGGCCGGGGATGCACTTCTTCAGCTGGACTTCGCTCCGCGAGAAAGCCAGCCTCCACTCACGGTCGGGGCGTCCGCCAGCGGGCGAGCAGCAGGGCAGCAGGTAGAAGCCGCTGATGGCTTCCTCCTCGGTTATCTTACCGTCCCAGAAGTGGTTGGCCGTCAGCCAACCTTGGGCCACAGCTGGCCAGCCGCGGAACGACACCACAGGTAGCAGATCGTAAAGGACCCGGCTAGTGCCAGCCATGAGGACCAGCGTGGTCAGGGGACCGTTGCGCTCCACCCTCTCTGGGACAGGAGTCCCGCGTTGGGGGTTCTTGCGCAACTCTTCCACGGCCATCCCCACCACATCCCAGAACCAGTCGGCTACAAGCGTGGGGGAGAAGTAACAGCCATCCAGGACCTGGGGGGACTGAAGGGCAGGAACGGCGGCACAGCCGGGCTCGGCATTGGCCTCGGACTCCGCCCCCTCCTCCCCTAGTCCCGCCTCCTGCTCCTCCTGGCAGCAGAAGCGCCAGCGGGCCAGGGTGACGGGATCACAGAGGCGCAAACTCAGCCAGGAGTGGCAGGGCCCCGACTGGCGCATGTCCAATGTGACGGGCTGGTTACGGTCATGTAGCTTCAGCGCTGGCACCAGCAAGGTGAAGTCCATGTCGAAGTCGGCCCCTTTGGCGTAGTCGCCCAGATCCTCCGGGTTCAGGTCCAGGACACCCTCCCTGGCCCCACCAGAGAGCAGCAGGTACTCATTGGCCACCGGAAGCCTCTGGTCCACCTTCTGCACCAGACCTACATGCATAGAGGGAAAGAATGTGGGTGACTGGAAGGCTGGGTTTCTGTATTTACTCTCACACGCTACACTTATTTTAATACCTCATTCATTTCTCTTCATTTACCCAAGCTAATGATTACAAACTCTACTACAAGACGGAGAAGTGAAATCCATTACTACTATATGGCCTGTATGATTAATTAATGACTTAGGTGATTGGGGGTGGGGGGGAGAATGGGGGATGGGAGTGGGATTTGGTCAGGATGGGAGGTGGGAGAGGGGTGTGGTCAAAAGAATTGGAGGTGGGAGAGGGGTGTGGTCAAAAGAATTGGAGGTGGGAGAGGGGTGTGGTCAGAATGGTAGGTGGGAGTGGGTGTGGACAGAAAAATCAGAGGCGGGACATGCGTGTGGCCAGGAGATGGAGACCTATGGGAGAGGCCCAGGGGCCTGAAACTACTGATTGTATAAGACACTGTGCCGAGAGTAAGGTCTCAGCCTTTAGATATGATATTCCTTCTCCAATTACAGGCAGAGAGAGCAGGGAGGCTGGGTGTCACACGTTGCACACTGTTGTGTATGCGTGTGGAAAGATGGGGGTGGGTGAATGTGGCTGAGAGACAGTGCTTACATGACAGGCATTGACCCAGAAAAAATGCAGGAAAAGGGGCTTGTTTATGGGAAGCCTTTTATTTTCCACCCAATTTCACCTTGGAGTGTTGAAATGGTGTTACAGCCAGATAGGGAGCTCTGGGCCTGGCTCAGTGTGGTGTGCGGTTTGAGAGGAACAGGACCTAGAGCAGAGGGGAAGCGATCGATGCTAAAATAAAAGGCAAACAGGCTAACAGCCAGCCTCCCTGACTGCAAACTAACAACTGCTGTTTAAGGTTGGTATATAAGATGCTACTTGAATGAGAAGATAGGTGGATCTTATTTTATTTTTATCCCTTAAGTATTGCCTCTGGCCGGAAAGCCTACCTAATTCTGTCTGCCCTCCAGCTGAACCGCACCGAAACCTCCTCTAAGCCAGAGACACGGAAGCAGGATGCCGTACACCCAGAGCTGGGACATACAGGGCCTCCAGCCAACCAGGTGAGACATCAGCATGTTTAGCGAGGTGACATAGCTGCAGGCGAGGGCGATGGTGCTGGGGGGGGGGGGGGTCTGAATGGCTGATCTGACCAGACCCTAACCTTCAGAAAAGCCACCTCCCAGGCCTTTCCCCTGTCAGTGCAAAGGTCACATCCACAGCTTAAACAGAAAGGGGAGCATCTGGGGCTGGCGGGCCTGTTTACCTGTCAGCATCTCCAGGCACATCAACCGTCATTGAAAAGGCAGAAGTAGCCTCTTATTATACTGTTCAGTAACCCAGGGAAAATTTCACCAAAAGAAGATCAAGGGGAAAAAGATGATAATTTAAATTAAAGTCTCAGACTGACAAGTTTCCACTGTTCAAATTATAGGTCACCGGTTATTTGCAAAAGAACAAGGCAGTTAACTGACCACAATTATCCAAATTAAGTCTTTTAAAAAAAAACCTTACTTTCACTTTCAGATGAAGGATTTACGAGTTAGTCAGATATGATCCGAAATACTGAATGTCACCAAACCTATTTTAATGACACAGTATACAACATATATCCCTTGGGGAAAAGAAAAAAACTCTTCAGTATGAATTTACAAATGGAGCCAGATCACAGTTCAAATCACAGAAAATTCCAGTCTAGTGGTCTAGAAAATTGATTTGAGACCAAAAGGTCGCAAGCAAGACACAGCCCACTCCTGTGCCGAACCAGTCCTGGGTAGAGTCTGTTAAATAAAAAGTGAATTTTAACAAGAAAGAAACAATGGTTTTTTCTGGAAGAGGGCCGCTGCCCGGCCATCTCGGGAGAGCACTCAGCCTGTTTGTCAACTCCAGGGAAGCCCCACAGCCACTCAGTAAGCCAGTGCCCTGCCCAGCACCCGATGGAGTGCCTGTCCTCACACACAAATTAAAAATAAAATAAATCCATAAAAGCACAAAGGGCTTAATTAGTTCCTCTGGGGGAGAACCATGGCCCCATTTCAAACGCAAGATTGAAAAAAAAGCAATGTAAATGTTTGAGGGGAGAAGGAAAGGGGACTGTGGATTTTAAGTCATTTCTTTTTCCTCACTGCAGTCTTTGGAGGACACTTAGAAAAACCAGGCAGTCGGAAATATGCAAACTTTATGCCGCAGCTATTTCACAATATCACCCCAGAACTACTCAGAACTGCCGACCAGGCACAGCAGCCCATCTGTGACCAGGTGTGACGTAAGCACCCATGCTAAACATTTCCCCATTAACGAGGAGGTCCTGTCCCAAAGAGCATGGAAGAGAAGACACGGAGAGCATCTTCAGACCTCCATTTGAACAGAAGGTCCAGTCTCAAACACAGTCCACCAACAGCACAGAACAGTAAGGTCCATCTCAAACACAGTCCACCCACAGCACAGAACAGAAAGGTCCAGTCTCAAACACAGTCCTCCAACAGCACAGAACAGGAATGTCCAGTCTCAAACATAGTCCTCTGATAGCACAGAACAGTTAGGTCCAGTCTCAAACACAGTCCTCTGTTAGAAAAGAACAGTTAGGTCCAGTCTCAAACACAGACCTCTGATAGTACAGAACAGTAAGGTCCAGTCTCAAACACAGTCCTCTGATAGAAAAGAACAGTTAGGTCCAGTCTCAAACACAGTCCTCTGATAGAAAAGAACAGTTAGGTCCAGTCTCAAACACAGTCCTCTGATAGCACAGAACAGTAAGGTCCAGTCTCAAAGACAGTCCTTTGTTAGAAA
>JAODKL010000002.1:16325000-16345460 GCA_026780765.1 Petrocephalus schoutedeni
TATTGTGGTGCAAGGCCATTCAGAGCTTTGTAGGTTAATAGCAATATTTTGTAGTCAATCCTAGACTTGACTGGTAGTCAGTGCAGGGAGCATAGGACAGGGCTAATATGTTCAATTTTTTTAGTTTTTGTGAGAAATCTGGCTGCTACATTTTGTACTAAATGTAAGGTTCCAGATGGACAACCGGAAAGGAGAGCATTACAGTAGTCCAGCCTGGAAGTTATATATAGGCCCCGGCTAACATTTCACCATGAGACGTTAACGTTACCTTTGAATTGTGGTATTCTGTGCAACGTCATAACCTACAGTAAGCTCTTGCATAATTTACAACAAGCCCCAGTAACAAGCTAACTTGCCTAGTCCCAGAACTTCAGTTCCATAGAACTCATATGGGACGAAGTGAATGGGAGAGTCAAAGCACTGGATCGCACAAACACCCTACACCTCTAGGAAATGGTGCAGCTGTTCTCAGAAGACATGTTGATTTCCTGCCGAAGCTGGTTAACTGTGTGATCTAATGTTTGCAGAGCTGTTATGAAAGTAAACACTGATTCAGGGTCAAATTTATTCTCACATGACAATATTGTGATACCCACACAGCATAAAAAGTTAAAATCTAATGTTTTGGATACTGAGATGTAAATTTTTCTACTTAGAGAAAATATGATGTTAAATGAAAACGAAAACAACTTTGCTGCAAGTGTATGCAAAAGTTTGATTGTTACTATAAGTGTAAATAGATGAGTTTGCAAGCCTCATGTAGCTTTAGTGTAAAATGCAAGCCCTTTCCTATTATTTTCTGTAGAGGACAGGGGAATGATGATGGCTCAGTAATTATTTGTTCATTGAAGGACACAGCTATGCTGAGCCCACAGCAGGAAACATACTATCCAGAAACCCCAGCACACGTGGTCTTCACCTTAGACTCTGGGCATTTTGGAGTCACTGAGCCATTGTCTTTTAGGAAAAGCCAGGCCACCTGCACAGGAACCTCCACATGGAGCTATGGCTAGGTTCAAATCCCAATTCTGCCCTGAGCTGTGACACGGCCATTCTGTGGCCAACATCTGGGTCACAGCAACTAAGGGGTTTTACCAGGGAGCCCAGCCTGTTATTCCGGATTTGCCCTGTAAGGGGCGCCAACACATCACAAAGGACTCGCATAACAGGGCCAGTGCAAAGCCACCAGTTCACTGGAATCATATTATTGAAGAGAAATGCTGTAAAATGAACGTGAAAATACATAATACATGAACGCTGCATAGGGAACCAAAATACCTCTAATCCATTTGCTATTTTTTGAAATAATTGGCTAGGTGGGAACAACAATCAAGCTTGGAACTGTATCAGGAGACCGCACAGGAAGGCGTCGGCACTCCCGAAGGGAGACAGGTCTGTCTAGGTTACCTGCGGCCAACAAAATGCTGTGTGGAAGAAGGCAGAGCCTGGAAGTGGGGAATAGGATAATGCATGTGACTGAGGCGATGATGCTAAAGACAAAAGCCCTGGGACTTACCTACACGCATGGCTGCCAGTCATTGTTTTTGTACACATGCAATTAGCTGCACCTCATCTGATTGCTGCTTTGACCAGGAGAGACTCCCTGGAACTGCATGTAGGTACATGTGACCGTGAGAGCAGCGAAGGGCATGTTACCCTGGGGAGGGGAGTCATCTCTGCTCTCATTGCTAAGAGGGACAGGGGTGAGATTAATATAATGAGAAATGAGGGAGCATTTTTGCGGAGTGGGAAAAAATATCAATTTGTGACATAGTGGCACCTTTGCTAAGAATCTGGGTCTGGAATTAGTATTTTGATCAGAGTAACTGGTGTGAAAACAAATCAATTCAGACTAAATCATATCTACCCCAGAGTGACGTAAAAGAAAGCGAGTAGCTCAGCAAGGTTTCTTTAGGCTAACCTTTGCCATGGTACAGTGGGGGAATTAAGGATTCAGCACGTCATCTCCAATGCAGATATTCTCATTAAATTTAGACCAAACAGTGGGTTAACTCAATATATCGACACAGCTAAAGAAATTGTAAGATTCCAATCCATTAAAAAGTTATGTGGAATAAAGTGGAATGACACTGGGAGAAAACATTGAATACGCTAACTGAAATTCATTTAAAAATTGGTGGAGAAGCCATTGTTTGCAATGACAACATCAAGAAGCTTCCTGTAGGAAGAGACTCATCTCTCACAGTGTCCAGGTGGGATTTTGGCCCGTTCTTCTATGCACACACAATCTTAAAATCTTCAACATTCAGGGGCCTCTGTAGGCGAATCTTGATTTTTAGTTCCTTCTATAATTGTTCTGTTGGGTTTAATTCTGGTAATTGACTGGGCAATGCAAGTACCTTTATGTCCTTCCTCTAAAGCCAAAGGAGAGTCTCCTTTGCAATATGCTTTGGATCATTGTACTGCTGGAAAGTCCACCAGTGTTTCATCCTCATCATCCTAGTGGATGGCACCAGATTCTTCTCGGTAAATGGCTCCACTCATGTTCACTACAATAATCTGGATTCTGTCGGTACCGATGGGAGAGGAACAGCCCTATACCATGATGCTTCCATCTTCCAACTTCACAGCAGGTATGGTATTTTTAGAGTCACATGCACAGTAAACACTTCCAAACGTGGCGCATCGTATTTTTGCCCGAAGGTTAGATTTTTAGCTTGTCTGACCACATTACAGTCTCAGTAATCCACAGGCTTGTCCAGAAGTTGTTTAACAAACTCGAGACTGTGGTGGTAGAGTGTCACCTACCATTTTCTCTTTGATTACTGTATCTGCAGCTGCCAGACCTTCCTGGAGCTCTCTAGTGGTCCTTGGCTTGTGGGCTTCTCTTCTAACTAACTTTCTTACTGCCTGGTTGGAGATCTTTCTAGGAGCTCCTGCGTGTGTTCGGTTGATGGTGGACTGATGTTACTTCCACATGAGGATATTGGCCCAAATGGTGCTCAGAAGAGCATTTAGGATTTGGGAAATCCATCAGTAACCAGTGATGTTGCTACAGACATGAACCAATTTGTTGGTACCCTTACAGCTCATCGAAACAATGTTTCATTCCTCTTGAAAAGTGATTACATTTAAAGCAATTGTCTCATACATACCTGCATGCCTTAGTGTTTGATAATGTAAAGCAATAAAATTATGAAAAGAAATTAGTTGTTTTAACAAAGATATGCCAAAATAGCCTGGAGAGAAGTGTTGGTACCCCTAAAAAAGATGATAAATCATTGCATTATAGCCATGTTTCAAACTAATTTTGTTGTATTTATGTGGTTGTATCAAGCTAAGGCCAAGGTCTGGTGTAAATTTCATATGAATAGCTCTACAAGAAATGTTTACTGAAAAAAATGTGGACGTGCTGAATACCTGGAGGACCCCCCCCCTCCCCAGAGCCATTCACCTATGTGTTGCACAGCATATTATATTATACAGGTAGAAACAGGTTACTCATTTCAAGCTCCCATGGGCATGACGTCGTGTTTTGGTCCCACTCCACAAAGGGGCGCTGAATTCACACTGTATCTCCAGCTTTTCAAGGCATCTCAATCATTGTCTTTGGGGAGGGCTTACATCACATATGTGTTAAACTGGAAAACCCAACATGGTCGGTGCGCAGTCAGCACACGGCCCTCCGAAAAATCAGGGCCTGAAATATTTATAGGCCGTCTGCTCGTGTGAAATAAACATATTCCGTCAGTGGAGACTGGGGGGGTGGGGGGCCTGAAATAAATGAGGAAAGACTGTGAAGGCCAATTCTACCGAGACATAATTAATCTGAAACATCTCCCTCTCTTACTCCTCAGCTAGATTCAGCACCGCACAACCAGCAGTGGCCCATTAGAGCTGTCTGCTCATCATTCAACGGGCTCAGGCAAGCTGGAGTGGGGCTCGTATTATGGGATACGCACTGCATGCCTGCTCCGACAGGAAGCAGGGGACAGGGGCAGGGCCCACTATCACCACCAGCAGGTTATTAGGAACAAAATATCACGACAACCGAGAAACAAGGACTTACAGTCACCGCCAGAGGGCGGGATGCACAATTAACTCCCTTCATTTGGTTGTAGGAGGGACATTCTTCTTGTATCCTCTGATGTGTCTAGCAAGAGACTAACGGCCAAGCCTCCATGCAGATCTCTTGGACTCAGAGATAAGAATTCAGCTCAATTATGCAGTTTGGATTTTTAAAAGCCTTAAAAGGAAAGCTCCTGGAAATAAATCAAGCCTAAAGGTGGCTGTATACTTCTGTGAAAATAAATGGAATCCTGATGTTGAGTTAGCAATGCGAGCGGTGATTACTGTTTCAGCGCACCGCCTGTGCAGGGTAGCAGAGGAAAACTTTTTTGTTTGTTCTGATCCCACCCCCTGTCCATGATTGGCTGACAAAAATGTGGTGCTGCAGGATTGGTCAGTTACCGGCATGCTTTGCACCAAACTATGCCTATCTTTGAACAGTGTAAATGAATGTGCATTTGTGCATTTATATTAACAGTAAATGTCATATTCGCGTAATGTTCGCCATGGAATGCATGCACTTCGTTAACATGTAACTGTGTAGGGTAAATCATTGTCTGAGCAACTGCTACTCTTAGACCAATAGTGGAAAGAGGTGAAAGAGAGCATTTTGCAACTTGTATGTTAAAATCTGTCATCTCCTTTATTAAAATGACTCATGCACTCTCCACAATATGTTTATTTGTGCTCTTTATGTGGGTCTGCTGCATCAAAAACATTATGCACCCTCTAGGGCTGTGGCGTGACATAGAACCAACACTGCAGCTGCATCAAAGTATGCTATAGAGCAGGGGTGGGCAGAAAGGGCCGCTGTGTATGTGGGTTTTCGCTGCTAGTTACTAATTAGAGAACTGATTGACCGGATGAGTCCTCACACCTGGGTTTGAACAGCTGAAGGGTCATCCCAAAAACCTGCATACACACCGGACCTTTTACAGTATTTCAGTTGGTTATACTTTATATTTTATATTTCACACGATTTTGACTTGTGTCTTTGTGTGCAGAAGTAGCATGAGCTCCGGGAACAATAACGTTTTCTGATTCTGATTCTTTGCGGATAAGATTGCCCACCCCTGCAATAGATTGTCGCCACCAGTGTGTTTGGTTCTGTTTCGTCTGGCCATCGTTTGATATTTATAGCCACCTTTATTGGATACACATGTGTTTTCACTGTGAATCAGACCATACCGCCTGCATTGTGCATCATTGCTTATCCAGTACATGATGGCAGCCAATCGCAGGAAGCACAAGGCAGGCTCCGCCCCTGATGGGAAGCCAGCACGCACACATACTATAAGCGATTTAGGCTGTAGTTCACCTGACCACCTTCTGGATTACGGAAAGGAAACCTTTTCATGCAGAAAAAGTCCACTTGATAGGTGGGATTCAAACCCACAACCCTGGGAATGAAGGGCCACAGCACGACCCACCCCTTTATTTTCCCCCCAAAGAAAAAAAAATAAAAATTCAATGCTTGACTTTACCATTTACCAAGTCCTGTTTTATCTGCAAGCAGCAATGAGAAAACAGAACACTTATAGTTGAAGCATTTTATTTATTCAGCACGAGCTGATGTTTCCCATCCAGCTATGACTGCACCCCCCCCCCATACCCCCTCGCCATGCCACTGCCTCCCTGGTCCCGCCTGTCTCGGCTTATAAGCTATCCTCCTGGACAGGCTGCGGTCGGAGATGGAATGACAGCGGCCTGGTCACCATGAGCACAGTCACACAGGGCCGAACCAAAGTACAATGAAGCTTGGAATCACACTAATGAATCACGTAACATTATAAGCACACAGTGGCGAGTCACAGAACTGGGCCTCGGGATTCGCCCTCTCACTTCCATCCTCAGTCAGTCTGCTACATGCTACATGTGACATTTCAATCACTATGAATGGCCGAAAAGCAAGAATAATCGCTGCTCTTACTGACTACATGCTGGATTTAAGATGAAATAGAGTCAGACAGCAGCGACGGACACGAGTGGGGACCCCCCCCCCCCTTTTCGGGTACTGAATTCCTGGTGGATCAAATGCTGAAGGAGGGTGAAAGACAGGTCAATCCAGCCGCTCCGGGCACTACATCCAGAGCGATAACTGGAAAAGGCCAAGCTGGCATTTTGCTCCGAGACAGCATTATTTTAAAGGAACAACACTCACAGACGGGGGAGAAAGAGGAACTCTGCTGGCAGAGAACAGAAGTGTGTAAAGGATAGGAGACACCCGGGCCTTATCTCTGCCGTGCACCTGCGAGAGGAGGCTGCTGCAACTCTGCTTTTACAACACGCAGTTACAGCTCCTCCAGAGACCGCGGGCACCTCTGGAGAAACCTGACCTTCCTAGGTAAGAGAGCGAGATCGAGAGAGAGAGAGAGAGAGGCAGGCCAGCGCTCGTGAGCTCAGGGGTTGGCGTTCACAGGGCGATGGCCACCCAGCCTGCGATCAGAAGTGTGCCTCCAATGGGGGCCAGCTTCCTCAGGCAAGGGTCACCTGTCAGAGCCTGGTGATACAGGGCCCCACAGAAGAGCCCCATCCCTGCAGTTAAGAGGGCCCCAGCCTGCAAAAATCACAGTGAAAACAGGGTCAACTAGACCCCACACCAGTTCTCCATAGAACAGAACTTAAAGCTACAATACACTGAAGGGCAGTGGTCAGCTAATTCACACTTTCTGAAGCTCCTAATTGCATTACTAAATTTAGTTTATAGGCACAAGCAAAACTTAAGCAGATAAACAAGCCCCTTTAAGGGCACAAGCACAACACATACCAAATAAAAAGCAGGTAATACCACAGCCTATGCTAATCCAGAGCAATGGCTTCCCACTGATCCCAGCAGCACACAAACCCGGAAACATAGCAGCGCTACAGATAAAGCGTATGATTCACGGATTCGGCTTTCACAGATCCCGGAACAGCCCACCTACCAGGAGGGGTTTCCTGCACTGAGCTGCCCCCAGCAGGGCCAGACTGTGGAGAAGGTGATAATTATTGGCCGTCGCGTACAACTGCGGACAACACACACAGCACAATGACTCACTTGTTTTGTAAAGCAAAGGTGTTTCATAATTAAATCATATATGCCTGATTTACATAAAAAAGGCTACAGGCTTTGCAGTGCACCTGCAGTCGTGTGATCTTCTATGCACTCTAACTATGCCGAGAATCAGTACTGACGTTACTGTACATTTCGGAATTAATCTTCAAAAAAAAAAATCTGTTATTATTTAATGATCTCCTACCCAAAGCCAGACTCTTTACACAATTTAATTGTCACAATATTCATCAAATTTGGGAGGCCAGAGATTGGAAATAGCAATATTTAAAATGTGAAGCACTGCATTTACCTCTTTTAAATACTCATCTCTATCACTGCGTCTGAATCCTGCCAGAAGACAAAAACAAAGATATCATTCAGTTACTTTACATTTACATATATCTAGCTGATGCTGTTGTTCAAACCAACACAAAACCGAGGGAACTTTGGGGGCAGACAGCAGTCAGCTCAAACCCCTGGGCAGCTGGGTTTAAGGGCATTGTCCAAGCTTCCAATGGCAATATGATATGGGATTTGAACCCACATCCTTCCAGACATGGGAACAGATCTGTAATACAAGGCTGCTAACTTTGGTCAACTGGCTGGCATGAGACTTTCAATTAGAGACAAGTCTGCACACTCATTTACATGTATGTAACAGTTTTATTACCTTGTAAATGGACCGTAGGATTTGCAAACTACCCCAAAGCTTCTGGTGTAGCTAATTTTACGTTTATAATGGAATAACATGGATTTGCCGTAAGATTTCTTGAGTGAGCCTGAGAGTCTGAAAGCGTGAGTTTGCAACCCTGGTAATACGCTGAGGTACAGGCTGACCCTGGTTCTTGTGTGGGTCTGCTCAATTTGGCTTATTTGCTAGATCTTCTTGCAAACAGGGAACACAAGGGCAGGATTCCCCTAAAAGTTCAAGATGCAAACTGTGAACACAAACAACTGCACCGATTTTAATGAGGCTGCATGTTCTTTCACTTTTTACTTTCGTATTCTGGGAATCATTACGTTGCGCTGCACACTGCGGTTGGGGATTAGGCTGCAAAGCAATTTATGAAGCCGTTATGCCCCGGTGCCGTAGACCCAAAGCACTAAAACGGAGCCGGCATATCCCTACCATGCGCTCCATACGCCCCCGCAGACACGGCAAGTGCCCCCGACACTCCGGCTACTCTCTGCACGATCACCTTCGCCGGCATGCTGGCGCAGGGGGCTGCGGACGAGAGGGCGAAAAGGAGGTCATTTGACATCTACGGCCGGGGGACACCGCGGAGCTGATGCGGCGATCGCGGAAGGCGATGCGCCGCGCTCAGTGTCACGGATATCTGCTTGTCGCTGCTGGTGGAAAATAAAATATTACCTTAAACTCTATCGCAAATAAATCGAATCTACTGAAATCAAATTCGATCGTCACTCAGAGTCACGTGCGACATTAGCGACGCATAACCAAAGCCGTCGCAGTCAGCTTCCTGGTGATTTAAAGCGTGGCGTTGACACGCGGCTGAGCGTCACTTCCCCGCTGCGCTCATTTCTTTACCCAATCAGATTTCGGCGTCGGCGTTGCGTATTTCAACGACGTTGAAAAACATGTCGACTCTTCAAAGACGGGCGTACCCTTCTAAATTAGGCTCTACCTGAATTTAAAATACTCCTCCGAGGGTCGTGCCGCCGTGTGTTTCATTCTCTCTTTCCTCTCGCCGCGAATTGCCTGCTTCATTTCACATGTATAATTCATACGACGTATAAATAATAGCAGTGGAATCATATTGAATATTAATAGTCCAACATTTTAACTTTAGAGTCATTTTCATTTTTATGAAAATTTTCACTAGCGTTATATAGATGGTCGTTGCGGTCGAAACAAATTAAAAACTTAATTAGCATATATTTTTACATAATTTCTGAAGGGAATTGTAACATAAAAGTAACATGTTAATGAATTAATTAATTTTAATGAACTTAATCACAACTTAATTACCTGAAACTGTTATTTTTATGGATTCTCACAATTTAAGCCAATTTCGCGGCTCACCCCTATGGCAATTTAAAGTTAATACATTCCTTCCGAGAACATACAGGAGGTGGCGCTATTTCACTGTTTGTGTTGCACAATTAATTTGACGTGCAGATAGCTGGAGTGATGCCCTCCAGAGCAGAGGACGTCGTAGCAAGAATAAACAAACACGCTTTCACATTAGTCTTTGATTTAAAAAAAAAAAAAAGCATTACCATGGTTTAAATCCAATTAATTTATTTTTGTAATTAGCACATTTTAATTACAGCCAGTTACAAGCCTGGGGTATTCCATCTACATCTGGAGAACGTACCCTGGAGATGCGTGAGAAGCAGTTACGGCAAGTAAGTGCCGAGCCCAGTACCATGCAGCCCGGGTGTGCAAAGACACATGCACGCACATGCATGAAGGATCTGAAGGATGCAAACATGCATCCTTTTTCCTGATCTCCGCAGGTCATGCTATTATGCGGGTTTTACAGCCAGAAACACCAGTTGTCGCAACCAAAGTCTAGAGTGTGTGAGTAATTTTAGTCTGCCTGAGGGTGAGGTAGGGGAGGAGAGGGAAGGCCCTGCTTCAAGTGGACACGATGATGGCTGCCTGTTAGTACTCTACTGGAGTTCCGCTCTGCATGTGTGCGAGTGGCACAAAGGAATATTATTCCTACCGCGTTTTCATCCACATCACCTTACTTGCATCACACAGCAAATAAAGTGCCTACACCGGTTTTATTTTTTATTTTATAAATTTGGCCTACACATGACATATTTTAGGCAGAGGAGATGGAACAGACGACAGGTCTTTCATGTTGTTTTTTAATAGGTAAGCAACAGATCGTTTGAAGCCACATGTTCCCGGCTGGCGCTCCGCGATCAGACAGCCGCTTCCCGCAACGTGAGACATTGATCGACAGCAGTTCCCATGTAATTTGGCTCTTTAGAAAACAAACGCTGAATGCTCTCAGTGTGAAACACGTTAATTTATTATTATTAGTTGAGAACATAAAATATGCGTGGAAGGAGGCGAACGTTTCAAGCGTTAATGGGAGGGTAGGAAACGCGGGTCTGGTGTGAGGCTAAGAAACGAGGAGGACCGGGACAGTGATGGGATGAAAGGAGGCTTGCAAACGACGCGGGGCGGGATTACTGTGCACCGTCACTCATTGCCGCATAATCCTCTGCGCGTTATGTCCCTCCAGGTTAAAGACGAAGCCGCGATCAGCAATTCTCAGTAATTCCGCCAGCGTGGGTTTCAAAGCTTCATTCTCCCGCCCATCGCTAGTGCCTTTAGTAAAGGAACCTCCTTCTGTGAAGTTTAAATATTCCTTTTACCTAAAGAAGCAGGCACCCTTTTGTTTTCCTATCTAGTATTATCCCATTTACACCGCTGGATATTTTCGAGCATCGATCGAGGGTCAGTACCAGATCAAACGGTGTGGCGGTTGGCTCCTCCTGTGATCTGAGCCACTGACCTGCACATTGTAATCCCATGTCCTTAAGCAGCATCCTCAAAGGCGAGGGCTGCCCATCCGTATGTCAGGCAGGCCTGTATTGAGCTGTCTTCCTTCACTTTGATAGGCGAACCTTTCCAGCCTGGTGTGTGTCGTAATGGATATATTGCAGCTCATCCTGCAGACTGTTGATATAGATTTTGATCATTCTCTAGTATCTCAATGAACTGTTCGAATGACTGTTAATCTCTTTTATAGTCCATAATGGAATATTTTAGGTAATGTTTAATTCAGTTTTAAGTGGTTATTAATGAATAGACCCCCTATTTAGCTAAATGCATTGCACAGTAAGTGGCTTGGGGAGAAAATCGCCTGTGAGTGTATCCCTTGGTTCTGTTGGGATTCCCGTATGGACGGCCCACCTCAGCACAGCCTTGTACTACAGTGCTTCCTCAATAATACATCACAGCCCTCCCCATGCACTGGGGCGGCCCGTCGTGCCGTGTTTAAGTAGACAGAGTCAGCATGTCTGTGATGGGATTACGCAACAGGGGCACAAATGGCCTGCCCCCAAAACAAACACTCCAGGATTGTGTGTTGCCCCCTTTTGTAAGTTTCTGACTGTTTCATCATTGATTGTTTATATTTTTAGCATGTGGGAATTTCATTATTTATGAAATGGGGTGTCTTGGAAGTGGGATTGGTGGGTTTTGTCAGCCAGAAAGGGCCTTGGACACCGAAAATGTCACTCTCTGTTGTCCCCCTGCTCAGTGTCATCGCCTCTGTACGCTTCGTGGTCATAGCGGGAATGGCAATGGGGCCTCTCTGTAATTAGTAACCTCATTAAGCTCATTTGCATTTCTCTTCAAATGACGATCGATGCAGTTTGAGATTTTGCCACCGGCTCCAATTAAAAGCATGCGTGGCCCACGGTCACCATGGCGACAGGCTAAACGTTATTAAAAAAAAAGTCACTGTCTTTGAGTGATCACCAGTTGTCACCACAGCTCTGTCCCCCTAAAGATGTACTGGGCTTTAATCCAGCTCAACACGCTCTTTAAAAATCTGATATGAATGAGTTTGTGCAATTAGAATAAATCTCTTGATGCAACTGAAGTGTGCCTGAGTGCCAACTGTAAATTCAAAAGGCTACATGAATCGTGTTACCCAGGATTGTAGTTTCCTTGTCCTATCATATAGCTTAATCTTCCGTCTTAAAATTTCCAACCAGCCTTCATATTTCTGGAGAATAGTTAAGTGTTCTCCAATCCCTCTGTAGATCTCTGAGACACATCTAGGATCTTTCCAATAATTGTGTAGATGCGAGTTGTGGTTTGAATCTCTTCCATCACTTTGTAGATCTCTGAGATACAGATATGAGTTCCCCAGGCATCTGGTAGTTCTCAAAGCTGTTGTTAGAAATGTATCTGTATCGCTAAGCTGCCTTTAGGGGAGTGTCCAGCCATTCTGTTGAACCAGAAGGTGTGTTCAGGGGCTCTCCAAGCAGTCTGTCAATTTCAGAGTTGTATGTATGAGAACTCCAGCAGCAACAATAGTAAAGGTCATGTGTTTTTAAAGAAACACTCCATGATGAGACAGTCCGTATGTATAAAAGGTAACATAGATCAGTATGACACACTAAATATGTTATAGTCTTGTATTAGGGCACTTGGATCAGCTTCAAGCACTGGTCTTGCTGTCACACCTGGTCATTAGGGCAGTTGGCAGGTTTCCTCTTGATTTGGGAGTTGGATCTTATCTGTGTTATATTCTCAAAGGTTTAGTCGTTTTCCATTCCTTTCACTCTCCATGCTACCTTATTGACAGTAAATCCAAGTCATCATAGTGCTTAAAACTGAGGCATGTAGCCGGTGGACCACAGAACGCCAGTGTCAGTCTTCTGCGAGGTGCCTGAATCAAGCCTGGAAAAGGCAGAGCTGTAATAATGAGTCGTAATGAAAACTGTTAGCTGTTGCAACTAATCCTGGGTGAAGGCATCTGCTAAACAGGTAAAAAATGAAAATGTCTCAGGTTAACCATGTTAGTGTGTAAATAAATAAAACATAATGGCGAAATAATTTGCAGCAGCTTTGTCATAATCACGTTGCTAATAACTTTCGAAACTGGGAAACAAAAACAAAATTCCCTCTCATCTACAGTCAGAGACCATTCAGAGTGACAGCGAGGAATGGGAGCAGGTCATAGGTAGTGTGAAAAAGATGAGAAGGGGGCATATCCACCTGTTCAGTGCCGGTTATGGTGAGCCTGCAGCCTATGCATGGAAGCACAGGACACAGGGGGAAATGTAGGATGGCTACCCAGTCCATCACAGGGCAAACACACACAACTAAGCATTATGAGTGAGTCACGGATAGCAGAAATGTGGATATGAAACTGAATGAAAACTATATTAAGGATAAGCAGTCATTGTTCATTTTCAGATCTGCTGATATTTGCTTAATGCTGACTGGTGATCTGCATGTACATTTCATTCCCTGGTGTTCCAGCTTCTGTTATAGAGAGCACCCTTTGAGAAAATGTCAAAGTGTCATGTTTTCAAGATCTCCCACTCCTGAATAAAACATAATACTCATTTCCTCTATCCTGGGGAAGCTGCAAGCGCAACCAAAACATATATATTTAAATGAGTAATTCGTTAATTAGGATGCAAGGCAAAGGATCCGTTTAAATATCGGTGACTGGTTGGCTCTGTCAGCTTCGGCACACCGAGGAGGTGCGGTAATTAGCCACTGGCCCAGCGTAAGATGTGTCTGGTGCCAGAATGTTCGTCGGCACAATTAGGAGCAGATGCCACAGGAGCGTGAGAGCGGCATGTGCGGAGTCCCGCCACGTTGCCTCCATGAAGGCGGAGTGTGAAATCTGCCTCTCGTTGCACTCGCTGTAACCGGAGGCAGCTGTCTGTCTGCATTCCATGTGGTCCATTGGCCCGCCCGCATGCTCCTAAGGTTGGTAGACATCTGCTCCTAAGATGGGGCCTGAGGATGGGGAACCCAGCAGGAGTGCAGACCATGGGGACAGACACCTGCACATGCACAGGCCCTGGGAACAGACACCTGCACATGGACGGGTCCTGGGGACAAGCTCCTGCACATACACAGGCCCTGTGGACAAACACTTGCACATGCATGGACCCTGGGGACGGACATCGGCACATGCACAAGCCCTGGGGATGGACATCGGCACATGCACAAGCCCTGGGGATGGACATCGGCACATGCACAAGCCCTGGGGATGGACATCGGCATATACATGGGCCCTGGGGATGGACGCCTGTACATGCACTGGCCCTGGAAACAAACACGGACACATGCATGGGCCCTGGGACAGATATCGGCACATGCACAAGCCCTGGGGGTGGACACCTGCACATGCATGGGCCCTAGGGACTGACACTTGTACATGCCTGGGCCTGGGGAACAGACACCTGCAAATGCACAGGGTCTGGGGACAGACAAATGCACAGGCCCTGGGGACAGATACCAGCACAAGCACGTGCCCTGGGGACCGACACTTATGCATGCCTGGGCCCTGGGAACAGGCATCTGCACATGCACGGGCCCTGGGAACAGGCATCTGGACATGTACGGGCCCTGGGAACAGGCATCTGGACATGCATGGGCCCTGGGGACGGGCATCTGGACATGCACGGGCCCTGGGAATGGGCATCTGCACATGCACGGGCCCTGGGAACAGGCATCTGGACATGCACGGGCCCTGGGAACAGGCATCTGGACATGCACGGACCCTGGGGACAGGCATCTGCACATGCACGGGCCCTGGGGACAGACACTTCTGCATGCCCAGGCCCGGGGGACAGATATCAGCAGATGGGCCAAAAGCACTGATATCTGCACACATCCATGAGTGCAGAGGAGAGACAGGGGGGAGCACACATGCTCACGGGTCATTAGCATGGACACCTGCCTATGAAGAGTATCTGCATGTCCACTGGGGAATGAATACATACTCTGTCACAGGAACTAAGAGGACGCCTGCACCCACTGGGCCCTAGAGAACAATTTACTCTACTCACAGGAACAATAGGGATGGAACAGTTATGCCCCCAAAGTGGCCCAAGGGAAAAAGACCTCATCAAACAAATCCCATCATTCTCCAGTGAGGTAGTATGGTAATACACTTTGTTCTCCAAGAGCAATCAAACTGGAGAATACTGCACTGTGGAAACATTCAGATAAGCGGTCAACCATGCAAAAAAAGCCAGAATGATTAAAGCAGAGCTCTTATCAAAGACCTCACCATCTATAATGTCTCCAGACAGCTACTAACCCAACTTAGCTTACTACTTTTTGTCTTTTTTTCATTTGGGAAATGCTGGTGCAACTCAGCACAGCAATGACCGCCACCACAGGGTTGTAAATATCCACATGTGGGTGGGTGTTTAGGAGGCGGCGTGAAGTCCTATCATTAGCACACATGTTTCCCTGGTGCCCCAAATTCTTGGAGCTGTTCTAGTGGACGATGTTTTTTGAGCCTAGTCCAACATCCTTCATAGGGTCTCTTGACAACATACAAAGTAGTGTGCTGGTGAGTATGTGCACTCGTCTGTCAGTTTCTATGTCTGCGTGTGCGTGTGTTTCAATGAGTGCATGCGTCCACATGCGAATCCGTGCTTTTGCGGCCACATGTCTGGCCGCACCTTGCGGCGGCTTTATGGGTGCAAATTGTCTGGCTGGAAGCTTTGAGGTGCTCCAAAGGCCCCTTAAGTGATCGCTTTCTGGAGTATCGCAAGATCAAACGAACCCCTATTTAAAAAAAACACTCCGGCTCTTTGCAGTGCTTGGTGCCGCCAAAGGCTCCTGTCAAACCAGCCCTACATCTTCACCACCACTCACAGGCACGTGGAGGAAGCCGTCATGCGTGTACAGTACTCATAAAGACATTAAACATCTAATCATGGACATATTTTTTTAAGAACTCGGGTAGCTGACTGGGTAGCACTTTGGGCCCTAGGCTGATGAGTTTGAGTCCCAACCCTCAGGTTTGTGCATCACAGTTACAGTTTATTGGCCTTCAAATGAATTGGCTTTGTTAAATTACCCTTAGTGTTTGACGGTTTGTGTCCCGTGATTGGTCTTTATTGGTCTCTGTGGGGAAATTGCCTTTTCCCGGACCCTGTCTTGTTCCCCAGGAGATTCACAGGCATATGTAGAGATGATAACAAGCTTGGGGGGGGGTCACAGGGCAGGGTCATCCAGCGTGCAGTACAGCAAATGGGGGTTAAGGGCCCAACAGTGGCGTCAGTATGGCTGAAAATGGATTAGCAGTCCGTCGCTTTACCCAGTCAGCCACCTTGTTTTGCAGCACCAAAGATGGATGATATGAGAATATAGGGTGTGATGGTGTTTCACGCCCACCAACTACAAAAAAGAAGTGAAGGGGTCAGTAGCCGGTGCTTTTATTTTTAGTCTTACCTCACTAGTCAGTGACGGCGAGCTGCCCCCTCTGCCAGAACTGGGCCGTCTCCATAGCCCAGGATGGAGGCGGCCTCAAGGCGACGGGGAACCTGTGTGATTCACATCCAAATCTACTGCTGTAATCACCTGCAACTACACACTCAGCAGCAGTGTATGCTAGGCGGTGCCAGAGGACTGCCACACATGGACAGCGTAGTAAATGCTAGTGCTATGCTTTGTATGCAAAGGGTACATATGGGCGTTAGGGATATCCATTGTAAATTGGAGCATATATATATGTTCAGCATAAATATAGGTCAAGTCATTTAATATTACGTAGGATTTACATTCCTTCTGGTCGAACCAGGATTGAAATGACACTAAGCCATTGGTTCCCCATTGGCCTCGTGGGTCATGCATCATCATTATGACGGCGACGAGTTATTAGGGTCGTAAAAACCTCCTCCTGTTTACGTCGAATTATTGAGTGTTAGGCATATAACAGTACACCTAAAGAGTACTGTATAGCAACTATTATACTTCACATGCTGATCAAAACTGGCAGAGTGTGTATTTGAATGATAGCGACACGCAAAAGCACGCCTCGCCACCCTGCTGCCGTCGGAAATGCACCCCCGGTCTTCTGCATCTGTTAGATGCCAGATACCCTGCTCTCCCCACAGTGCAGTGCAGCCACAGTCTGCAAAATCCCTGGGCTTGGAAGTGGAGTGCTATTTTGCATTGAATATTGTAGTTGAGGGGGTGGGGGTGTACGTGAAAATGGAGCAGCAGCATCCCAAATCTATATGCATAGGAAACACACACTCACATTTGGATCTTTTCAACTATTACCAGATTGTTTAAAGCCAAACCTCTTGCTTCAGTAACCAATACAACAACAGGTGCATTGCAAGTCGTCAGTATGCAGGAAGGCCAGTTTACGTGCTGCTTTATTTTTGGCCTGAGAGAGTTCAGATCTTGGAAAAAAACTGCAAATACGAAAAACTGGAGCACGGCCAATGTCCCGTAGGTCAGGAGGTAGCGGCACCGTCATGAGATGGATAAAACCGGTTTGTATCGCTTTAACACCCTCTGACGTCAGCCTGATGCAGATCTGCCAGCTGAGAAAGACTTCATGGGGGGCGGAGGGGGGATAGGAGGTGGAAAACAGTGCGTTTATTCCGCTATACTGAAGCCGGGAGCCAGTTGTACCCAGTTTCTACACAGGAGGGTTATGGTCGTCCTTATAAGGTGTAAAACGAGAACGGGGAACGGTTAATTAACGCGAGGACACTGCTGACAGGAGCCAGGTCACATGTATTATTTCTCATTTTTATTAAGTATAAATGGGAAGAATGCGACAACAGGTTAGATGGTTTGCTTTTTTATTGATTGTTTAGTGAAAGGCAGTTGGTATCAGGGACTTGTGCGCGCACACGCGCGTTCCCGTTGGGGGGGGGGGGGGGGGGGGGGGTGGAGGGAGAGAGAGAGAGAGAGAGAGAGAGAGAGAGAGAGGCACAGCATCTTTCCGGAGCAGCGAGCCAGGAGAGGAGCGAACCTTCACAGCGGAGCTTTGAGTGCGATCGACGCGGCTTCCCGATTCGCACGCCGACGGAGCCGCAGAATGAGGCGACGATGGATCTATAGCCGGCAGCCGTCTGGTATTTGCACGAAGAGCCTCGGACAGCGATAACCCGACAAGACGGGGAAACGGGAGAGATAAAGATAAGGAGCTGGAGGAGACCGACCGGACGAAATAAAATCCGCAACCGACGCGCTGTTTTTGTGAATTAATTGAACTGAAAAGCGGAAGACAGGAGAATTCCGTGAGAGCCCCGTTACGCCTATTGACTTTATTTTTAATGCGCCCTACACACTTTCATCTGCCATCATTTTATTTCTCTCCTTGCCCCTGCAGCCTGTTGTAAAATGTGGTGAGATCACGGTCTTACGGCCGAGATAGAGAGAGACGGGTGTTGTCGGAAAAAAGGGGGGAAGGAAAGAGAGGTCCTAGTGAATAAGCTCTTTAAAAGAGGGTCGCGGGAAGAACATGGTTTGACGTGAATGCATAAGACGCGTTTGCACAGAGCGCTGCTTTTTGCGACGGAAGGGAATGGTGTAGGAAGGAGCACGGTCCCAAAACCCGGCGAAAGCGGAGGATATCTTTAAAAAAAATCTCAAAATCAGTGCAACCCTTGGTGGAAAACAGTGACTTTACGGGTAAGAATGATTTCGCCCCCCCCCTTTTTTTGCATATGCATATATTGCAGCCTCGGCTGCGTTCTGTCACGGCGCGGGCACGTATTTCACAATAACGCCCGTTTATCGGCGCCGAAGAGCCGAAATGTCCGCTTCGTGTGGAGCTGCGCCGCCGAGACACGTCTCCGCTTAATTGGCAGGTGCAGGAGTCCGACAGTGATCCATTTTGTCTTGGATATGGTGTTAAGACGGAGACGGGGGCTCGTTTGTCGCCACCGTGTTGTTCCTCACAGAAGACTGTGCAGAAAAAATATATCTCAAGATTTTATTGACAGGAGCGTAAATTTCCGTAATTAAGACCTAATCAGTAGGCGTGCTGCAGCTGGCTTGTTTTTGTATCCGCCGTGTAAGGTGTAGCGGTTGGGAAATGCAGTTTAATTTTGGCAGTCGCCGTCGCCTTATTTAATAATTACCCCCGCATCACTTGACAGTTAGCAGTAGTGCTCTCGAATGCGCCGTTCTCCTCGCCATAGGGCTGGATTGCAATCCGTGTCACGCTATCAATCCCTAATCTCACGTTGATTTTTAGGTTGATTTTACTATTTACGGTTTACCTCAACACCGGGAGATAAGTGGGGGGAGTACATGTTGAGTTGTGAATTGAGTCCATCGGCTGCCCACACACACTCGCACACACACACTTGCGCACAGTGTAATCTGTTGTATTGCCATATCGCTGTCACAGCCTTATACCCACACGGACACTTCTTCACACACATGCTGTGTCTCGATCGTCTCTGCGCCTCCGGCCCGCTGGTACCCTGGACAGGTGTAGCCCCGAGAATGGCTGCGGCCGCCCTAGCTGGTGCCTGCACGGGGGCCGGGGCACCTTTGTGTGCCCGACAGGCGGGGGGCCTTTCAGACTCCCCGGCGCAGACAAGAAGACCTCTGTCCCCAGCTGAGGGACTGGAGCTGTACTGCGATCCCCAGCCTAGCCCGGGCACAGCTGTGTGCGGCACTGCTCTGCTCGCTGCGATCAGTACAGGGGAAGCACTTTAAAGAGCTCCAAAACACACTAATACGCTGAATGGCGGCTTCACGCGTGTATCTGTGCTCCTGCATTCATTTTTAGCTGTCCTATATTTATGCCAGTTGTACAGTGCTGTTGTATATTTTCAGTAATTCTTTGGGGTGCGAGTGGGTTGGGCAAGAGAAGCCCATGCTGTTGCTTCTCTCTGCCATTATTTTTTTTCTCTGAGAGTCATTATGATCAAGATCAAGATTCTTTATTGTCATTGTGTAGAACAACGATACAGAAAATCATTTCCCAAACAGTTTAGTACAAACGCCGATATAAAATATGGAATAAAACGGGCAGGAAGAAATCTATATGTTATAGCCGCACAGTATGTACACAACAAATCATAAGAATTGAGATAGTCAAGAAAATGCAATAGTGTTCTTGTACTGGGTCCAGGTGCAACAGTGCATGCAGTGCAATGGACTATATAATAAGTTCAAGCTCTAACCTGAAATTGTGTAGCCATATTTTTGTTGAAGTTTAGTGAATTAATGGGTGGGAAGAGGGGGGGAGGGTCAGTGGATGGCAGTTTTACTGGGATGTTGCTTTTGCCAGGTCGCACTTGTCAGAAGAAGGCAGTGTCAGGCTTAGATATCACTAGGACTCCTGCTGTCCCACTTCAGCCGCCTTCAGTCCTTCTCAGACTTCTTCAGACTGCATCGGAGCTGGCAGTCGTGAGCTCACATGCATTTATCAAATGGGTGGGGGTGGGGGGGGAGGCGGTCTCGTGCCTCGTTTGTGCTGTCCATCCAAGTGCCATCTCCGCGCCTCTCTGGGCATCTTGCGATCTTCACCACAGGGTCAAGGTCATCGGCTGGATTATCATTCAAGAACCAGGCAAAAAAAAACAGGAGATAAAACAGAATGTGAAGTGGTGGTTTACTGGAGGCCGTCTGGCGGCCTCGCTCTCCGTCTGCCGTACTCAGGCTCCGCGGGGCCAGCTCTGTGCTTCATCCAAAACCTCTATGGTGGGCCGAATAAGCCGATGTCAGCAGTGGGCCTGGCAATTCGCGGTTCGTAGGCGGGTCGAAGTTTGATTTGACTCCGTGCCAGAGGAGATTAATGAGAGCGCAGGCAACAGAATCGGAGGGCACCTGTGTACATTCTGAACAAGTGTGGGCTTTGCTAACATTGGAATGCGGAGGGAGGGATCCATGAGATGAGGTTGTGCTTCTCAGTCACTGACTGTCCCTGTGCATTATGAAG
>JAODKL010000002.1:16345560-16356073 GCA_026780765.1 Petrocephalus schoutedeni
CATTGGAATGCGGAGGGAGGGATCCATGAGATGAGGTTGTGCTTCTCAGTCACTGACTGTCCCTGTGCATTATGAAGTACAGCAGAAACCATGCATTTCTGCTCCACATTTGTCTGCTGGGAGAACATATAGTCTGTCGTCGCAGATGACGGCATGTTTTTGAAATAAATAACAATCGCAGCAATTCCCATCTCCGTGCTGCAGAAATTTGGATTTTTTTTCCAGTCAGTTCAAGCCAGAATTTGATAAAACAGGGAAGGGTTTTATTGCCGCTTTCCCAATGAGCAGTCATTAATTACACGGAAATAATTTGTTAGTCCAATAACACCATTTTTATGGAGGATGTAATTGTGGCTGGTGAGCTAGCCGAAGACTTATGAAACGGATGGTTAATACGTCATCTTGCTAATGGCCGTTGAGGTGCCAAGACATGGTGCCCCAAGCCAGTCTTTGGCTGTGTTTAGAGAGCTAGATCCGCCACCACTAACATCCATGTTGCCTTGATGAAGGTGTGCTTGTAGGTGAGAGCAGGCAGGCAGGAAGGAGTGTTGAAGGAGTTTACATGTGGGTCTCGGTGTGGTCCACATGCAGGGGTGCTTGAATTTAATGTGGCCATGACCAGCCAGACGTGCTTCAGACCGCTAGTGGGAAACACCTCCCATTCCCTACCCATTACCACACTGTTTATGAGTCTGTCTCGTTTGCTCCTTGAATCTTGTCATTTCGACTTTGTGCTGCTGGCATCATCGTTTTAAGCTAGGATTGCAGCCTGCTAACCGGTTAGCCGGGAGGGCCTTAATAGGGCATAATCAGGAGAAATTAACCTAAAACCATTGACGACTCACCCTATCAGTGGGTTCGGTTGTCAGATTCTTAAAGAAAGGCCTTTTGCATTATTGAGTACCCATAAAGGTTGGTGAGCCCACTGGAGGTGCTACTGAATTATATGTTATTTTATCATTATTATTGTTATGATGGGAATTAAGCTCTCACTTTGCATGGGTAGCAGTTAACACAATTGTTGAAGTCAAGGGGCAGATGTTACCTTATGGGCGTGGGGGGCTCTCAGATGTATCAGATAAGCCAAGTTCTGGCAGTGTGAGCCTCTGGGTTCATGGGCTCTCAGCCAATCACGCACTGCTGTCCCGCCCATCATTCTCATTGCTTGTCGACTGATTGGACCACTGGCAGAACGCTGACCCACCGGCTTCTCTCCGTGATTGGCATTTGTAGAGAGATCACTGGTATGATGGATTCCTGCCCTAGCACCCACCTTCACCCCAGTCTCTTTGTTCAGCAAACTGGCGGTTGGCGGTTCTGATCCATGCTCCGCGGTGGCTACGGAGATGACGGCCTGATGGGGGCCCACGCACTGCCTGTACATTGAGATGAAACGGCCTCTTCAGCTTGGATCTCGAACTCCAGGGAGTGTACGAAGGAGGGAAGAAGTGAGGAGGGCAAAGCAGCGGTTTGAGTAGTCAGCAGATTCGTTACTCTTCTGACGAGAAATAAAGCCCACCTGGGGGGGGGGGGGGGGGGGCATGAGCATGTTTTCTGCTGGGAAACATACAGAGCCATGGCTGGGGGGCAAGTCGGGGGAGCGTTTTTTTAACCAGGTGAACTGAAATTGACAGGAGAGCAGATGAAAGAAATGGGGTGAGTGAAACTGTCAGCGCTGTTTTGGGCAGGTGAGATGGCTTCCAAGGTCAGAAAGCAGCTGATGGGTATTGTGGGGGGGGTGCCCCACAGTTTGCAGACATTAATTCATTGGATGACTGTTCCGAGTCACACACACGCTCTGTTGAACGGTAACTGAGATGTCGCTGCTCAGCCCACTGAAGGAGGTGAGAGCCTGCCATTCGGAAGGGGGAGGCAATCATGTTGTTGATGTGGACATGAATGGAAAACAGTTTGACTTGTGGAGGGGTGGGGGAGTCTGTCTGTCCAAAGAGGGCCATGTCTGAGGCTGGATCAGGCAGGGAGGGTGTGGGTTGGTCTTCCCTAAGGGCCCCTGGGGGAGACTGTAGCCATGGTGATGGTTTTGATATGTTGAGTCAGACCTTGGAGAGTTGTGTTGGCAGCGGGGGGTAGGTTGTGTGTACAGGTTGACATGAGGCACCGTGATGCATTTTCACACCCCTGTGTGGTCTGCCGGGGGTTTGTGCTTCCTTCCAGCTTAATTAACCCATTGATTGGGGGGAGTCTTGCTTCTTCAGTAGGTTTGATTTCCCATATTACAGCTATTCCCATGATGCAGTAACTCTTGCATCTTTGACCTACTGAACCCCGTGGAGGTGGAGGTGGTGGGGAGCACGGGCACCGTGGACAAAATTGTATCATATCAGGGCCTAATCCACCACCTGCAAGTTCTGCCAGTTTTTTGTGGGACTGTTTTCAAGTGCTGAAATGCACGATGGGCCTGTCTGCTTCCCGGACCCTTTCGCTGACCAACCTTGCACCTCGCTCTCCCCCGCCATCCCAACGGGCCCCCAACCTAGGCTTAATGGAACATGGCTACCCTATAACTGGTTCAGAGTCACCAACATGTAACTGCTGGACTTGGCCAAAGACAGGGATGATCAGAGGGGGGATATCAGAGGCGCATGGCTGTCCCCCATGGAACGTAGTACTGGGCAAACGCTGATGTCCACTGCGCCACTGGTCCTGGTGTGCTGCCATTTGGGGAAGATCCATCTCGGAGGAATCATTCCCTACTGGGGCTCTGGCTTTTAAAATTGTATCCTGGTTTACTTCCTTAATGTGAAGCCCATGGAAAGGACCTTCCCTAGTCGGGATTTGGGTGAACAAAATCAAGGTTGCCTAACTTCGGATATGCTACCTGGTTTTTCAGTCAGTTTATCTAGTCCCAACGGCCTGATGAGTAATGGGAAAACGGAACATTCAGTAGATTCTCACATCACTATTGTCTTATGTTTCATTCTACCTTGAATGTACTGTCCATCCATTTCTCAGTCTCTTCCAGTTGCTGTCTGAATTTTTAATTAAAATATACTGCGTCTTTCCCGTGTGATAACAGCCAAGTGGAATACTTAAATACCTTTTTGTCACATGTAAAGCTGTAAATGAGGGGGAATCACTCCACATGTTCTCCAGATAGAAGGTTAGACGGACCACCCTGAACAGGCTGAAGGAGACCCGAGCAGGGTCAGATAGGCTGGCTCAGATCGCATCCTTTCGCTCGTGGTAATGGGCGGGTTGTGGGACAATGGCGGGACTCTGCTCCTACTGCCTTCCTCCTCTGTGTCTAACATCAGCATATCCTTTAAAGGATAAGCCCCTCCTGCTCCAGGTCCCCCACCCCCACAGTAGGAAATGCAAATGAAAGGAAGAAGGGGGGAAAAAAGAGAAATAAAAGGAGTCTTGACAGCCAGGGCTTTTAATCAGTAAGAAAGACGTCACGTGCATACGCATGCATGGCACATGTAGCCATAGTCACACACACATCCTCAGCCACACGCTTACTGGGAACAGATCTCTTTGGGAACGTTTGTCCTCTTCAAAGGTTTCCTGGCTGTCTAAGAGTCGGAATCCAGGGGTGAGTGGCAGTAGGGCAGAGCATCTGTTAAGTTATTTTTGTATCAAAATCCACTGTTTAATTTTAGTAATACCGCTTCGTGGGAGCTATACTGGAGTCATCTGTGTAGAGGTGAGAGGATTACGGCACACCCACCGGACCTGATGGGAGGCGTGCAGATACATGTGAGAGACAGAGCAGAGGGCCAGGCAGATTCTAATAGAACCCTGCACCATAGTCCCACCATCTCCGTTTTTTGGCTAATGGTTGTTTCAGAAACTCTGATCATGTTTGACCCCCGACCACACAGCTTCTTAGCCTCAGGAGCTGGATTTGACCTTGGTAATGAATCTGAAGACCTGGAAAGAGGGGCATTTCAATCAAATGTGAAAACTTGAACAATGCTGTGTTCTGTTTACCCCATTTTAAAATCCCTCTGTCCTTCTTCCAACCACTTATCCAGTGTGGAGGAGGGATAGAGTCTGTCCCAAGTAGGGGAGGACACAAGGCCTGGGACACCCTTTTCACACATGATGGGCAATTTAGAGAAGCTTGTTCACCTAATTGTCTTTAAACGAAGGAGTACTGGAGTAGCCAAGGGAAACCTGCACATTAAGGGGAGAACATGCAAACTCCATACAGACAGGAGTGAGGACAGGATTTTATATCATGAATGTGTGAGGCAGCACTGCTTAAAGTTTTTGCTCCTATACCACGGGTCATTAACATGGGTAATTATACACAAACAATAGACCTGAGACGTAAACTCCGCATTTGATGCTCAGTCTGGGGTGGGGGAACCTGCCGCACACATTGATGGACATGTGAAAGGCTGTCGTGGCTGGGTTACTAAGAGGACGCCCCGGAAGAAGAGTTTAACCCCGAACCTGTGAAATGAACTCGCTGGCAAAACCCGGGATGTGCGTACTGCTTGGCCCTCTGGGAGGAGTGTCAGGAATATAATGCTGCATCGTGAGATGTGGATGACTACTGGGGATAGCTGGGTATCGAGGAGCATTAGCCTCCACTTCTGACAGGACAGGAGGGGAATGACTTGCTTGATGTAGGTTTAGTGCCGTCACATTCCAGAAGTTGTCTTCTGTCGCAACTTTCTGGGAAGTTTCCATGGGAGATTGGCAAGAAGATACCGGAGTACAGTCCAACCACGTTAAGCTGGCAGCCAGAAGACTTTTACCTAAACCCTTCCCAGCATGTAGCGGAAGGAAGCGGTGGCTGTTGGCTGGTACTGCTGGCTGGAGTAAGGTTTGCTGTACATGCTTCTGATGTTGGCGTTCTTCGGCCAGGGGGTTTCTCGGGGCTCTGTAGCCCGAGCTCCACCATGCTTGAAATTGTGCTCAGGGCAGGAGCTTTTAGGATATAGGTTGCACTCTTTTTATGGAAATGGATGAAGCTTGGTGGACACAATGGGTGAAAGACCTTGAGTTACCTGATACAAAGACTTTTCGTTTGAGGCTAGTTCCAGGCCTAACCCCAAACTCGCTGATGGTTTATTTCATTAGGATTTTTAGCATTAGCGTAATGAGAGTTAGCACTCGACTGTATTGCTAAAGCTTTGCCAAATGCGATAGCTCACCTACTTCCAAAGGAGGATCTGTGTCAGTCTTTACCACCAGATTTGAGCTGTTGGCTTTCGACCATTTGCACCTTAAGGGAACTGATGAAGCTCTTCATTCATGGGTCATTTATGTGGCAGTAATGTATTTGGGACTGTACACTAAACCTGTGTAACCCTGAATGGATTATATTTTAAGCCAGACCCAGATAAGTACGATAACCGTGACTCAGCAGTAACTGATCTTCAGGGTTCAGTGTGTTGCATTTTTTAATGTCTAGGATGTACCCTGCCTTGTAGCCTGTGATAACTGGGATAGGTTCCAGGGTACCTGCGACACTGTACTGGATAAATGGATGGGTGTTGAGCTTCCCTGCTGTGTACACATTTACGTTTTTGTGTTAAATATGTAGCCAATAGCTACTGTTTTCTTTGGTTATGCGTTGCATTCATTCATAAGTACATATACATTCCCCAAAGTGGAAGTGTATTGTTTTTTAGGTCATTATTAAGGTAATTCTAGTAAATGTCTCATATAAAATGTTTAAAGGCCAGCTGGTATTGTAAATTTCTATATGGCAGGCATTTACAAGCTCAGTTCTGAGAGGCTGTTCTCTGTTTTCCATGGTGTTTTGGTAATTCAGCAATATGATGAAACTGGGCAAGAGATTTCAGGGATGTAAGCCGGGGGAGACTTGGCGCACCCCATCTGCCCTGTAAGGGGTAACACTTTTGCTAATCCCTTCCCTCTCTGTTTGATCTCCTCAGCTTCTCAGAATCACACAGGATCTTGTTCACTCCATTCCTGCTCCGTCACCTCTCCAGCATCTTCTTTAACATAATTCCTACCGATATTGGAGTTTCATGGCAGGATTCCAGCTCCCGGAATCCGCTGGTGTCTCTCAGTATTCTGGAGTGCATCTCTGACTGGTGCCTCAAGCTCACTGGTTTCACCTCTTTTTCATTCAGTGTTCCGCAGTCTGTCTGTGGGTAACAGGTTAAAAAACTGAGATAGTATCTCGTGCATTATGGCTTTGGGGGCGGGGGTCCTCCCTGAATCTTTGGGCCATAATATGGTTACACCCCCCACACACACATCCACTTCTTCACCTCTGCCACTGCTGAGGCACCCAGATTCCCAGAATGCCAAGCACACCCCTCCCCATTCTTTTTCAGTGATTGGACGTGATTTATATAGCCAGAGAACTCCCGAAGCAACACCCACTATTCTCAGATTGAAAACGTCAGGCCGTAATTATTCCTGGAGATGTATTGACCCGGTGTGGGTCGCCCTGGACTCGGGCTTAAATCAGAAATGTTCTTCTCTGAGGGTGGCAGAGCTCTTTCAAGTGTGCTTCGGGGGTCCACAGTTAAAATACCTTCAGTTTTACGAGATTTAAAAAATAATAAATATGTTTTTCTTCTTCTCTAACATGCCATGTGATAGATCAGAAACTCCCTGCCCATTCTTCACCTCCCGCATTCCTGTCTTACCCTCACTGTTCCTCCACTTATTTCCTCTGCCTCTGTCCATCCACCCCTTAGGCACCTGTGCCTAGTAATGGAGCTGGGGCAGTTTCTCCTCTTGACCATCTTGACCCCGTGTGCTATGTGGGGGGTGGAGGACAATGAAGTTGAGGCCATACCTCCTATAACACATACTGATGGGAATAGAGCAGGATGGACTGAACTGGGCACATCCTTGGGTCCATGGTCCTGATGGCTGAAGGGCTGGTCTATGAGTGAAGGCACTAACGCCTTTAGGCTCCATGTCCCCCTTGTGGATACAGTCGTATCCCGCCATACGTCATTAATTGGTTCCATGAGCCCCATCGTAAGCCTGAAAAGAATGCCTTAAAAATGCCTGAGAAGGACTAATAGAAGTAGTCATTTCCATTGACGTAAATGCACGTTTAATTCATTATAAAAGTCGGTGTTCACTTAACCAGTCTTCAAAGTCAATGTTCACCTAGTAGTCAGAAAAACTAAATGGACATTACTGTAATAAAAGTAACTACACTAAATATTTCGTACTGTTTCATCAAAATTAAGGAATTTGCGTACGTTTCGTCAAGCCCCTCCAGTCGTCTGCTAGCGTGTATATCAACGTAAATGGACCATGTTAATTTAAGTGAATTCGGTTCAAGTTCAGTAGTTCTGTATGAATAACTTTTAGAGAAAGTCGTAATTATTTTCGTCCTTCATTTCACTCTTTTAAAGCAATATGTATGCGTCGCGAGTGACACAAAGTTGCCAAGAATGACTTTGTGTGAAATTAATTACCACAGACAAGCGATGTAAAGTCGAATTTGACTTGCCGAAACGACGTATACTGGGGTACTACTGTATTCTTCTGTACAAAGTGGCCAGCTGAGCATCAGTGGTTGATGAGACTGAAGTACAGACTGTACACACCCTCCAATGCTTGCTTTCCGTAAGGAGCTTCCTGATAGTCACCTTTCCAGCCTGAGTGTGTAGATCCTGAGCCCGGGAAGACTTGAACCTACACTCATGAGTTGGGCTCGAATGTGGTGATTCATGGACCGTGTTGGTGAAATCCGTAAGTGCCATGCTCTCTGGAGATGTAGCGTGGTAAATGAACCAACCTAGGATTAATGAACCATCCCAGCCTCTGGCCATGTATCGTATTGCGCATGTACCTATGTGTTAGTAGGTCTATGTTTAGCTGAGCTATTTGTTTTGCTTTGTACGCCATGGGAGCTGTGCATGACGCTAATGCTAGGGCTAGAGGACTAGAGGCGTGGTGTAGAACCACTGGCCCGTTAACACAGTGCAGGATTCGGGTGGGAAATCCTCCCAGCATCCTGTGCTGCCGTTAATGCGCTTTTTTTTGGGGGGGGGGGTTGTCCAGATCACCTTAACCGGTATGTTATATATATCAATTCAAGGGCTCTTCTTCTTTTAACATCACTTGCACACCTGGCATCCCTGCGAGACTAAATAAAAATCGAAGCCAGGGAGTCTGGCTTTGGCTCCTCTTCCTTTTTTTTTTTTTTTTTTTTTTTTTTTGTCTATGCTGAACATTTTTTCTGATATTGGCCTTGGAAAGCTCACTCATCCTCTAGAACTCTAGAATTTTTGTTCTTTGCATTTTATTGCTTAAAGAAGATTTTAAAAAATGCTTCTTCTGTAAAACAAACAATTAAATCATGGTGATGTTTTTGCAATCTTCCATGCCTTGGGTTAACCCAAATAATGTTGCGGTTTCACACTGAAGATAGACCAGAAATGAAGATCTTGCCATTGGTGAGGGAGGACCTGGTGAGCAAAGCAGTGAGGAAACATGCATTCGTCTGTGTGTGAGGGAAGTGGAGCGAGTGCTGCTGGCTGTGGTTATGGGCGCCGTCCCTCTCCTGGGGGGCACAGCCCTTAATGTGCACTCAGCCCCTCCGTGACAGAGAGAGCTCTCCCCATACCGTGTTTATCCTGGTCTGCATGTGCATGGACTCCTGTCTGGAGTGTCCCCTGTTTATGCTCTCGGCTTCCAAGCTTAGCCTCCAGACTCATTGTGATCTTGTACTGGATAAGTGGGTGGAGGATGGATGGATGGATGGATGGATGGATGGATATAGTAGAATTTTATTTTTTTTGTACTTTTATCCTTTTGTTTCGGTGGCAGTGATTCAATGGATAATTTCCCCCTTGACATATATACATAAAGGCGGCAGTGCATCACACTGTCAAGTGTTTTTCTGCACTGTCTCCCTGTGATACGCACATGCATATTTTTAAACATCTTGTCTGAGCTGATTTTCTAAAAATAACTTTGCAACACTGAATTATTTAGAACTGGGGAGTGAGCGTTGGGGGCAGGGGCTTAAATAAACCGTGTTTTTCCCCTCGTCCATCCCGGCTTATCAATCTGCACAGCATCTGCTGCTGGCCTGTGCGGCTACATCCCTTGCAGTGGTGGAGGTCCATCGGCACCATAAACAAACACCCCCACACCCAATCTGATGTTCGGGAGGGCTCAGGTCCCCCCCCCCCCCACCGTGTCCACTGGGCTGCTCCTGCTCTAGGAGGGCCTGTGTGACAGATGGCAGGAGGGTAAAGTGGCCTCCCAGATCAGTCATTTCACACGCCCCCCAGCCATCCAGAATCACATGTAAGATGCTCCCAGGTCCACTGTGACTTTGACCCCATCCCTGCAAATTAAAATAGCTGCCTGGCTCCCTTTGCGGGCCCTACTGGAGCGGGGCTCGCCTTAATTAAAGTCCTACAACGGCACGGAGCCGTCGCTGACCACATTTTAATATGTCGGAATTAGCCAGCAAACGAGCGGCTGTAAGACATGTTTCTTGATCCGCCTTCAAACAGTGGCGTTGTGATCGGGAGCTGAAAGATGGTGCCGTCGGGGGCCGGTTTCATCTCACCGGGGTATCGCTGTCGGTGTACAGAACCTGCCCAGACAGAGACGGTCCGTGGGCCGCTTCGGTGCGGGAAACTGGGACGGCGGCACAATTAGCCTTGGAGGTTTCCAGCGTGACGGCGAGTCGGCCGCCAGGTGCTCTTTGTGGGCCGTCTTGCCACAAGAACCCCACCACCCGCGGCAGCCACGTCCCGGTCCCGACAGGGACATGTAGCAGGTCAGACTGTCAACCAGGCAGGATGATGGATGGCTGGCAGAGGGAAGTGTGGGTCGGACAGGGTGAGTCGGGCACGAGGAAGATTGCGAGGGCTGGGTCATGGGTTCGAATCCCAGAAGAGGTCCCACTCTGGTCCCTTTTTGGGAAGTAGTGGAGGCAAACGGGTGATGCCAGAGGCCGTGTTCGTGAGGTAAATCTGTCAGTAATGCAGTGCCGCAGCTGAGGTGACGTAGCACTGTTGTCTGGAATTCCACCCTCAGGGCACGTGTCACACTGATAGCAGATGCGAATACATGAACCCCACCCCATGACGCACCCCGGCAAATCTACAAATTGTTTACCCTGCTCCTTACCGCGGGCTGTCCTCGGGGCTGAGATCGATGCCGGAGCACGGAGAGACGACGTGCGCATCTGGTGGGCCCGGGACAGGAGCCTCACCTGTGTCTGCAGTTAACCACAATTAAATGGGTATCGATTTTCCAGCAGCCAGAAGGTGCCGGCGATTACAGGGGAGTCACTGCGGAGGCCCTGTCATTCTCATGCTGACACGGAGTGCCCGTCACCTCCACACCCTGCCCCCGCCGCTGCCTGCCGCTCGCTTGGAAAGGGTCACGCTAACCTTGCAGCAGCTGGACATGCATGCAAATCCACCGTAGCCGTGTTCCACTGGGTGAACCCGGCAGTGAGCCTCTTGCAGCGGGCAGGCCGCCTCCGCTGGCCTGGGGATTAAGGGCAGGAAGTTAACCGCGGCCACGTTAGGCTGATTTGGCTGGGCTAGCCTGACACCTAACGGTCAGC
>JAODKL010000002.1:16380164-16392662 GCA_026780765.1 Petrocephalus schoutedeni
CACCCCCCCCCCCCCCCCCCCCCACCATCCCCTCCCCCCAGATACACTCTATTCGACAGTGGAGCTCGTCAGCATATCAACGGGACAATGGAGTCCACTTTGTGATAGAGACAAAGAATAGAGCCAAAGGCTGCAGATGGAGGGCTTGCGCAGGCCCTACTTCATTCAGCCAATTAGATTTGCAGTTTCCCCAGCCTCAGTGCTGTTGATGCAGATGATTTCTCCTAATGACTAAATTGCGCCCTGTTACAGAAATCTAAGAAAATGTCCCATGTGTGAGTGTAATGGCAGTGGTTCTGCTCAGACCCATCAAGTGTGAGTCTGCCCGGTGCCGGATAAGTATTCCTGAGGGAACGGTCTCACTCGTCCTTTCGCTCTCACTCTTACACTCCCTCACGCATTCCTTCACTCACTCATCTCCCTAACTGACTTCCTCATTCATTCTGGCAGTCATCCAGTCTCACTCTCCCTCATTTACTTCCCTCATTAATTCTCTTTTCCAGTCATTCACTCCTGCACACTCTGATTCATTCAGTACAGAATTCATTCATTACCCCTTCAGTCTTTCATTCTCAGCCATTCATTCATTCATTCATTCCCTGATTCATTGAGTGTCGCATGCAGTCGTCTTATTGGTTCACTTAATTTTCAGTTCAGTTCAGTGACGCTCTATTGGTGCCGTTATAATTAACAGCATCGCCAGAGTGAGTCCAGTACCATGGAAACACACATCAACTGGCCCAGTATTGATTGCAATTAATTAAATAATGAAGTGAAATGGAATCCTAAATAAATTAATGACTGCAATAACAGCAAAACACCACTCTCTCCTTCACTCAAGTTCTGATTCAGAGGCTTTATTGTTGCCTTGACAAGATTAATTTGATGTTTGCCAGAGCAATTTATGTTTCATGAAAAATGACTTCAGAACATTCGGTGCATATTTTGACAGGACTCTGCAAACTATAAATTTATATATACGTTAGTATCTTCTCTTTACCTACTCTAATTTGTTCCCCGCCATAGTTTGGGGTTGGTGGTTCAGTGGATTGCAGTGGTGCGTCATGCTTCTTGGGTTGTTGTTTTGGGTCTGCACCATATGTGTGGATTTATTCCCATAGTCTCAAGACAAGCAGTTAAGCTCATTGTCATCTGTGAGTCACACATAAATGTGTATGTATGTTCCCTGTGATAAACGCCATCTCGGGCGTACCCATGCCCAGCGTGCTGTGCTGTCTCCAGGCCCCCCATGACTGTGACTGCAGTAAGTGGTCAGAAGATGGATGGATATATTACTTCCTCTGTTACCCAATCAAATTCAAAATGAACTTTATTGACGGGACAGCTGTCAGTTCTAGTGTACTGACTGATGATGTATGGAAACAGACAGACAGGGTAAAATAAAAGCCGGAAACACTGAATAACAACAACAGGAGAACACTGTTTTTTTCTCTCTGTAGTATTTCCCCTCCTTCTTGCCTTCATCCTCCTCTCTAATTGCTTTTTTTCAGTCACACACTTTCCCTCAGGATGTGGTCGTAAAATACACACTGATTAGTTAAAGCGGCCGTCCTCTCCTCCTCAGCCAGCAGGGCAGGAAGCGTGTTAATGTGGCGAACCCGATTGGGCTCTCTACTGACTAACTCAGCAGCTGGAAAATGAACGCACAACACTCGCTGTCACATCACAGCCTTGTTAACCACACTGCAGGCCTGTGTCGTTTTCGAATGTCCCATCTCCGAATGATCCTGTCACTCACAGATACGCGAAGATGTAGCACGGGTACCTGCACTTACAAACCTGCTCTCCCTCACACTGCGGCGCAGACAGGCGGAATTTACCCACTGGCTCACATGTGCACGCTCTGCTCATGCACACTAAGCTCTGCATGTGATGCACTTTGGACGCTTTCCACTGCACCAGGTACCATACTTTTCTTAGTAAAATTCTGTATTTTCCCTTTTCGAATGATTTCCAGTCAGTTATCAGTACCAACAGTACCAAAGCAGCTGGGGTATTTTTTTGGTACTTTGAGTTGGAACTTGAAAACGTGTTTATTGTCGAGTGGTTACGCAAATAACCTGCCTTGCAAACACAAAATACATGCGGCATCCTGGAAAATGATAAATGAAGTGGGGAAAAAAAGTAATAATGGATGCGTGGACGAATGAAGAGACCCAAGATTTTACTGAGAACTGATAGGAAGAACCAGAAGAAAATCTGGATGACATTATGAGAAAGAAAAAAATATTTCCTGTAATATACTTGGGCTGCACGATATTCGAAAATTTTCAAATACCATTATGTGATTTTGTTGCAATAAATATTTAGATATTTATAAACCAAAAAAAAGGAATTCCTCCTTTTTTAATGAATTAATGAATTTCTCACAAACCTATCTAGGAAGGATTTAAACAGCAAGGATGAAAATGATTGGCTTGGAGAGCGAACGTGGCGCTCATGCAAAAGTAGAAGCAGTACTTTAAGCTGGTTTTTTTAAACATACACTAGAGAATCTTGAAAAGGAACAATCATTAAAATTGCAAAGCTTGCCAAGTTTTGTTTCCTATAACAGAGAAAAAATGTTTTAGTGAAACTTAACCTACCCCCCCCCTCAGCCCATCTGACTACTGCAGTCCTTGTGATGTAAGAATTTCATGTGCATAACATGTGATGTTGGTATTAAAATTACACTTCAACCAACCTTGTAATATACTATAGTCATTTTTGAATTGAGTACAAAATACCCTGCCTGCCATTGTGATTGTCATTCAGAGCCAGTACCAGTTTTTGCACCAGTGGAATACCATACCACAAGAAGTACCATACTTTTGTTACTTTTTTGAAGTATAAAAAGTACAGAACCTGACGCAGTGTAAAAGCACCCTTTGAGGCCAAAGACATGAGGTCTTGAGTCATCAGATGACATTCAGACATTTGGCTAATATCACAGAATCATCATGCAAATATGAGGTGGGAAAGGTTTACTCACAAAAAGCTTATTTTCATTTATCAAGCTTCTATACGCTTCCATTATGATTTTTTCACCTTCCCAGTCAGAAATACTGTTACTGGCTTTGTCAACACTGTCCCAGAAACATCCACAAGCTCCTGACACGGTGTGTCATAACACAGTTATTCTGGCCCTGAAGGACGAGACGGGCCAGATGTTAATAGCATGTTACTGTGGCGTGCCGTGGGGAGGGGTGGTCATGCCTGCCATGATGTGCATCTTGTGCCCGATGTGCCCCGGAGCAGTGGGGCTGCTGTGCTTGGAGTTGCCATTTCACCAGGCCGATGTTCCCCGCTTTTACCTGGGTGCTGCTTCCTCCAAGGCTCTGCCGCTGACTGGCCTCTGGGCAGGAGCCCCAGATGGTCACCATCCATGACGGTGCTAGGAGCGACCTGACATCCTGAAAGGGCCATACAGAGGAAAGCGGCTTCTGCAGGTTCCACAAGGAAGGCCCCTTGAAGGGCAACATGTGCCTGTATCCCCGCAGCATCGAGCATCTTCAAAGCTTTTGACACCTTTCAAAGGATTGGATCTGGTGTACTGAGCATACCAGAGTTTATGGTTCCCGCTTCTTGTGCTTTTTCACGTGCAGGCCGTCTGTCATGAGGCTCATGGGTTTCCATCAGGCCTGTTTCAGAAAGCTTTGCTGCTCTTTCCAACACCATCTTCAACACAGCTGACTGATGCTACATTGTTTCCCGGGGGGAGGGGAGGTGGGATCTGTACTAGTGATCTGTAGTGATGGATGTCACGTCACTTACGTGATTATATGGTGAGCAGGAGTTGCGGGGTGGGTACGTGCCTGTTCTGCAGAGTGGTCCAGTGGGTGAGGTCTTGCTAGGACTCTGGCCTCCAGTGTAGCCCCCACAGTCGGGGGGGGTGGGGGCTACAGCAGCACCATGGTGGCCTGAACTCCCACAGCAGATTGGACGCTGGGAGAAATTCTATTTTTCGTTTCCACAAGATCTGATTCCCGGCACAAATATTTCAGCCGGTGACACGTTAATAAAATATTGCCTTTGGTAAGACGTCTGTTACTGTATTACTGTGTATGAAAGCCTTTGAGAGCACTGTAAGTTTTTTTGAGATGTTTCACTACTGCTTTGTTGAAATGTACACCAAGAACACCCTGCTCTAACAATTAAATGTTTAATACTCTTTTATATTATCATCTTTACAGGTGTCTGGTTTTAACATACAGTTGTACATGTTGTGTGGCAGTCATTTCTGGAGAAGGTATAGATGGGGATGTATTTCTTTGGCATGTTTTTTTGGGGGGGGTCAGGGGGGGTTACACCTTCAGCTGCTCAGTGATTTTTCCCACTGTCCCCCGGAGCCAGAGACGGGGAATAAACATTTAAAAGAGGCACAAAGACTGCAAGTGACTAGGACTTCTTGGGGTAGAGAGAATAAGTCACCTCGCCTTAGATTGCTGGTCTAATCTTGCTAAGCTGTTCTTCTTTCTGTTTTTCCTGTGCTGAGTCTGTGTCTGTAATGCCTTTTTTGTTTTGTTTTTGAGAGTTTTGTCCTCTTTTTAACTGACAAAGATGCCCTCTTGCTGAAATGTCTTTTTTCTTCTTCTTCTTTTCTTTTTTGATTTTTTTGTTTTTTTTTGCGACAGTAAATCTTTTTGAATTTTCTCTTTTCTCTTTTTCCTCCCTTTTTTTCTTAACCCTAGGTCCGCTCACAAAAAAACATGATGAATCTTCGATGAACAGGCCCAGGGATGAAGGTATTTTTGTTGCATGTTTTTCCTTTTTTCTTGTTTTTTAAAATTCTTTTTTTGGGGATAAGAAAAGAAAAATAAGAAATACAGCAACAAGCTGATCAAATTTATGTATATGTATATATACAGAAATGTGTCTATGTGTGTGTATATGCAAAGTAATTACCTGTAATTAGCTAAAATTAGCCAGCTAGCCTTTTAAATAAGTCCTATGTCCCCTTTTTCTTGATAGATGCTTCACAGATACGTTTTCTTTGGAGCAGAAACAGAATAACATGCTTTCCTATGGGTTTTTATGTTGGGGGGCATTCCATTATACTCAGCAACGAGACGTGATTTAACGCACGCACACACACAAGCACGCATAAATAAACATGAGAGATGTCTGCCATAATCAGTACATTGAACACTGACACGTAGATGAACAGGCACCATGTAATGTGATCAAAATTTTGCAGAAAAAACATGGATAGCAGTGTTTGATTTACATGGATCTGGAGACCCCAAATGAACAACAAGATGAGATCAGAAGTATACTCGAAAAACATAAACTGTAGTTTTGAGTAGATTTAATGTTGCTCTTGAAGTCACGCCTGAATTCAGGAGTTGGAGGCCTCTGCCAGACGCTATCCTGTGTGTGTCATTGTGGATGTGTATCTAAGAGGAGTGTGCTATTCTGACAGAGAGCCCCCCCCCCCACATGCATCCTGTTGACCCAGTACTAACTCGTAGGAGATAAGCAAACTCTGCCTCTCGTATGTTCAGTAGATTAGACGGGAAAACGGTATACGGCAGCCTGCCGGCATTTTACAGAGAGGCATCTTGCCTGATTAAAGTACTGTATCTGTTGAGAGAAGGGCAAAGGCCTTCTAAACCAAAACTTTCTGCTATCATTGCCGATTAGAGTTAGATATGTTGGGCTTCATACTGGCACTGCAGATATTCAACTGTTTATTTCGCACCCATAGCCTGATGGGATTTCCCTTGGATGTTTTGCTGCAGAGACCTCCCTCACTATGTCACTTCTTGTCCACATACTAACAGTTGCTGCCTCATGGCTAGCATGATTGGTCCTCCATGCTGTCATTCATTTGAAGGGACAGGGGTCCAGGCACCTAGAGGGCAGTATTTGTGCTAGATTTTTCTTTTTGACGAACTCTTCTTTTAGGTACTCGGTTAGCACAACTTGTCAATGATGCACTATTTTCTGGACTACATTAAAATCTCATTTTATGAATGATATAAAAAAAACATCTGATGCTGTTATTTGAAGCCTATGTTGTGTGAGTGTTTTCTTTTCCTTTGGAGAAATGAAGTGATATAAATAGTACTGATAATTAACTATCAATTGGACCTATTCAGCCTAAGGAATGGACCCAAATGAAAAGCATCAATCTCACGGCCCTTCAGGAGCGGAATCTCAAACCCCTTATTATGATCATTTGAAAAATCGCGGGAATAGCTTATAGCTACAGCAATCCTATCTGGAACCTATTCGGACCTTTCTGGAAGCGGAAAAATGGAAGTACACTCGCACGGCTAAGTGCCATCTGTGCCAGGATGCTACTCGAGCTCTGCAGTGCATGTGCCCATGTTGCCGTAATTGCTTCGGCGTGAACGAAAGGGTTTTAAGTGCCTATTCATCACCCTGGCAACGCCACCTGTTTTGAATGTCTCGATTTTTCCAAGTCGTATGACACACCTCGAGGAATGGTTGAAAAAATGAGTGTGACTGGTTTAACTGAAGAGTAACTAGTACCATGCAGCAGTGCCTGGCCGGCTGCTGGCGAGCATCTCCTCCCACTCTCTGTCATTATAGCGTTACCAACCCCCCTACTCCCCAGCACTTCTAGAACTTACCTAGCCTGTTCACATACCTCTTGACTATAAGATGTCTAGTGTTACCTGGGGGATCAACCCACCCCCCACCACCAATATCTCAGTATCAGAAGCACATGCAGCAGGATAATGGCAATTCTGTTCATACGTGCAGATGAGAAGTGGCAAGTTATTGTAGGATGACCGCTGGACGACGGTCGATAATATGAACACTCGAACAAACTGTACCAATTGTTTCTCCAAAGCACCTATCAATTTCACTGTATATTTAACCAATCAAATTTTCCGGTTTATCGCACAGTACATATTTTGAGGCCATTTCAAATATGAGCGGGAAGCAATGCCTTCGTTTCCTCATCGCGATGCAGTCAGCAGCGGGATTGTTAACGTCTGAATCAATAAAGACCAGATCTGCCATACTCTTTCAGGAGGCTATGGCCCTAAATGTTTGGAATGGCAGCCTGTGAGGTTCTCCCAGTGTGTACAACACGGCATGTCCGGAGCCCGTCGACAGATTGCAGATCTGAATGGAAATATAATGCACACACATAAATACATGTGTATGTATATTATGTTAGCATTAGCATTCCATTTTGAATAATCTTTCCAATGCCTTTTTCGGCCTGATGTCTTACGATGTGTGGGTGTTTATTTTATGCTTATTTTTAAACTGCTACTCTTGTGTTTGCTGGTGAAAAGAGGAGAAAAAAAATGTTTTGGTCTTTTTAGTGGTTCTGTTTTTGAACCTATTACAGAGATAGAGGTGGGTGAGAGATTTTCCTCATTTTTATTTTCCCACAATCCTCAGCATTAATTGCCTCCAGCCCTTCCCACAACACCCTGACCCGGCCCGGGTGCTGAATGTGGGCGAGTAGGCCTACTCTTGATAGGTGGGCTGGGTGTCTGTCAATGTAGTCCGAAACCACACCGCGGTTCTTAATCTCTAATTCCTTCATTACTAATTCCAGCTAACTGACACAGTTTAATTTGAGCCTAACCATGGAATAGTATGACAGAATAGAATAATAAATGCTAGAGCATTAAGCTTGTTTAAGCAGGGAAAAAAATATGTGGACTGAAAAAAAACCCTTCAAGGACACTGGTTTGAAGGGCAAGGTCAGCAGTCAGAGTGAGTACAGACAGAATGGATGGATCCTCCTGTGAAATTCTGCACTAAGAGGAGCTCTGCCATGTCTGTTATGCAGGGCTTGTGTAAGTTTGGTTTGCTCCCAGTCAACCCAGCGAAACCTCAGGCAGGCTGACTAGGTCCAGTTTGGTGTCTGTAAGTATTAGTCAATCCAGCCTCTCTTAGTCAGTCTGAAAAGATCCTGATGAATTTAATCTAATCTCAATCATCTTGATAAGGGCCAGTTTGGCCCTGTGAATCCTAGTTGATTCAGACCAAGCCTAGGCAGATCCATTTGGCTATTGATCATAATTACTTCAGCTCATTAACATTCAATCTGACTTAATCCATTTCAGTCCAAGTCATTGCTTGGTAATCCAGCTGAAATCCAGTCAATCCAGATTAGCATTTCGGAGAAAGAATTCACCAAGATAACCCATGCTTTTAAAATTATTTTTATTGTATTTCTGAATTAATTTTCTATTTAGAAATTTAAGTAACAGTTCGGTCTTTTCTCCCTGTCTTAAACTCTGCGATTGTTAATAGATGGCCTGACAGGTCCATAAACAGACTCCCTCCCTGTCTGTAGCATCACACTCTCAGATACATACCTCCCAATTATTCGGCATTACAGTAGGTCATAATCGGTAAATCAGAGCAAATGTTCATTTATCTCAACTTATTACTACCCTCAATGCACAATATCATACCTTCCCTTTTTGTTTTCTGATTGTGTCTATTCGAAATTTACCCGTAACCCAACGTAAGCCTCAAGTTCGTCCACCATGGGCTCATCTGTATTAGAAACATTGAATCAGTTACGGCCTGATGTATGCCATTTATCTGAGGTGTCTTAGCACTGAAAGATTGCTCCTCCTCTCCTGCTGCCCCTCTTCTGCCCTTGGGGAGTAGGAGCAGTGTGCACCGAAAACCCGGAGGCAAACTCATCATCTTCCCCGCTCTCGGCTCAGCCAAGCACACAGGCCGATCGCGGAGGTAGTGCACGTCCGGATCGAGTGCCGCTCCTCAACGCAAGCCCCCGGGGGACGTGAGACCGCGCTGACGGTGGAGGATTTAGCTTTCATCTGCTCCCCCAACGGGGATCCCCCTCCCCTGGTGCTCTCTCTGTAACAGTTCCTCTCAGCTCTGCTGTCCTCTGAGGGGCTTCTCCAGCAGAGTAGGAGAACTTGGAGGAGGGCGATAACACGAAGGAGTAAAAGCAGAGCTACTCTAGTGACTAAAAAGTCGAGAAAAGAGATGCAGAGCTAACTACTGAATGGAAAGCAGAAATATTCTGCCAACTGAATAGTCAACAAACTAAAAAGTCAAAAACAGAGAAAACATACAGACCTAAATGTAAAAAGTGAAAAACAGACAATCTTCAAACTAAAGAGAGTGAGAAACATAGATACAGCACTAAGTATAGTTGAAAACGGGTACTCTTTGAACTGAAAAGCCAAAAACAGGTATTTTTCAAACTCAAGACAATAAAATTGCTAGGTATATATATGAGCTGAAACAAAAATGTCCATGCAGCAGACTCTGTTGGCAAAGTTTCCTGAACTTTTTGACCCAGTCTTGTCACTGGAAGCCAATCTGGGTCATGGAATGGACTGTGGGATTTGTACAGCAAAGCCATGGAGGACGAGGAGATGAGCAGCAGACCTTCCCTCTGAGTAGGACACAACTGTAGATAGACAGATAGATAGATAGATTGACAGACAGACAGACAGACAGATAGATAGATGGGTGGATGGATAGAAAGATCCTAGGAGGCATGTGTGTGTCTCAGCATGGTGACATAAATGAATGTGGTTATGTGAGCAGGCAAATAGGTTCTGGTATGCTCTCATGTCTGTAAGTGATGAACCCTGTTCTAGAAGTTACTAGAAGAGTTTCTGTCACAAACTGTACCCAAGGATTAAAATGGACAAAGTACTAGGGTTTCTCACAAGGTGTTATATGTCTGGGGCTGCCAGGTTCAATTCTGGCCTACTCTCCATGTAAGGATATTGCGTTTCCTCTTTGTGCTTGTGGGAGTTTTCACCCCGAGTCTGAAGACAGACCATCCAGAGAAACTAGCAGCTATGAATTTCCCTGAATGTAAGGGTGCAGGAGATTGTTTGCTATGGACTGTACATCTTGATAGATGAGTCCTGGGACCCGCTGCCCTAAGAAGAAATTATTTGGTAAATAGATTTTAAATGCTCTTTTCTAGAGACTAGAGAAAATAGCTGACACATCATACTTGGCAATCGAAGAGAAATATGTTTTAACGCTCTACTGATGAACAAGTAACTGTGAGCTAACTAAATTTCTCAGTTTTCTGAAATAATTTTCTCTGTTATTCAGAGAACAGAACAGCTAAGTATTAACCAGCTAGTTACATTTATGAGAATTCTTATGGACCCTTTGGATTTCTGCATGGATGTCACCTGAAATGTGATTTGATCTTCATCTAAGTCATGACAGAATTATTTAACAAACAATACACAAAACATTTAATGGCACCATATCTTCATTGTACAAATAGTCAAGGTCATTGGTTGAGAAAGTATGTGAACTTCAGTCATAATAACTTCCTGAAAATTGGAATCAGGTGTTCCAGGTGTGGGTTTGACCTGAATTTGAATATAAAAAAATACACACAAAATGTTTGCTGCCTACTCGTCACAACAGAATCCTGGCCAAGTAAAATATCGTCCAATAAAAAGAGATTTTGAAGGACCTATAAACAAGGGTTCTTGAGTTATGGAGAGTTACAAAAGGATTTATAAGGACTTCAACCATCAATCCACAGTCAAACAGATAGGTAGTGAGTAAGACAAAACAATGAACCCTTCTCAAGTTTGCTAAACACTGCCTGGATATCCCACAGCACTACCAGAACAGTGTTCCATGGACAACTTGGATAACTTCCTGGTTAATTAGTTATGAAGAAAGCAAAGCAGAGCACCAGACCCTCATCCTAGCTGTGGAGAAGAGTGGAAGGACTTTAGTGGTGTGGGCCTGGTTTGCCGTCTGCGAGCCTGGGCACCGTGCAGTCATTCAGAGTGCAGGGAGGCACCTGTCTGTGATCTAAAAGAATCAACAACAAAAGAAATTCTGAACTTCCCAAGAACAGGACAGAGTTCTGAACTCAATACCAGGCTATAGCTCAGCAGGTTAGGGGTCTCTGCCCATGTCCAGGGTAATAATATCACTATTGGGCCTTTGAGCAATGCCCTTAAACCTACAGTAAGTGCTCCAGTGGTGCTGGATGCTGGCCGGACCTGCTCTCTGATCCTCACTTCTGCGTCACTTTGGACAAAAGTGTCAGCTAAATGAATAAATGTAAATCCCTTTGAAATTCATTGGGGTGATCTGAAGCAGGTCACTCAAGCAAGACATCCCAAAAATATTCATGAACAGAAACCATTTTCCATATAGGAATTGACTAAAATGTCTCCTAACCACTGTACAGGTCTTATCAGCAGCTTTGGTAAGAAGTTACTGCCAATACAGAAGATATTCCACTTTTTCATAAATACAACCATGGCCATTTTTTCAATAAAGATGTGCTGAAGTGTTGTGCGATATTAGTTAAATTTGAGTCTGCTTATTTATAAGTATAACTTACATGAGGATCAGATAACATTTTAAGAAGCATTCATGCAGAAATCAAGAAAACGGCGATGGGTTCACAAACTTTCACATAGCCGCTGATTCATTTTAGAATTTTTTTCCCCGTATTTATCCATCTTTTCACAAGGGTTAATCATTATGTCAGTGTAATTTGCTGTTGGTTTTTGCTTACAGTCAGGTTTGCTGATGCGACTCTTTCACACAAAACTGGGTGGGGGGGGGGGGTGAGTGTAGTGCCTGTCGAGTCAGGGACAGGGGTTTTATAAGATACTCATTAGCAGTTTACTTGGTGGCTTTGTCAGTTATAGGAAATCCACCACTTCCTTTTTCGTAAGAGAAAGGAAACATTTTCAAAATGAAAGGCCCAAGTTAACTAAGTATCCTTGTTGAGGAGGACAGACCGCTTACTGTGCCTGTGAAGAGCACAGGATCTTATAGGTTCATCATCATGCCTGATTAATTAGGGTCAGGTTAGTAAAGAAATGTGCTGGGCTGAGGGTGGGTAGATCCCTCGGCAACACAAATAAATACTGCTGGTACCTGCGGTTAAAAACAGGAGAAGTAGCCTGTAAGTGTGTCTGTGTGTGTTTGTGTGTGCAGGTGTTTATGTGAATATATGGCAAAAAAGAATTTTATGAAAGATGTCGAAAAAGTAGAGGTTTTGGGGGGAACAAGTAAACCAACACCAAAAGCAAAAAGTGCCACAGAATTTTGTTTACTGGTTTTTGTCTGTTTTCTTCAAATTTTGTTCAAATTGTGGAGGAATCGTTGGTTCGAAACAGGAGTGTACTTTTCTGTGTGTGGGTGAGCATGTACCCGTGGGCGCATGAGTATGTGTGCCTGAGACTGTTTTCGTGGGGGTGCGTGTATTGAATATGTGAGTGTATTTGTATTTTTATTGACTATTGATGGGTAACTAGTGTGTATAGAATGTGTGAAGATACATGTGTGTATTCAGTTTGTGAGTGTGCACTTGTGTGAGTTTGTGTATGGAGTGCGCACTTGTCTCTTGCCCCGTCACTCTTTTTAATTGCCCCCATTTAAATGTATGGAGTCATCTGCTCTAACTGTGCTATTTTTGCTCGGTGAGAAGCCAAAACGGAGGCATTTCAGAAAGACAGGAATGCGGGGGGGGGGGGGGGGGGGGGGGGGGTAGGGGTGTAACGATGG
>JAODKL010000002.1:16405445-16415556 GCA_026780765.1 Petrocephalus schoutedeni
TTGCTTCCGGGATAGGCTCTGGACCCCCCGCGACCCTGAACAGGATAAGTGGGTAGGAAAATGGATGGATGGATGGAATATGAATATTAATTATGATGATTTTACAGACCCAGCTCAGCATCGTGCAGCAGCCTAAGCCAGTAGTGTGCAGTTGATCATGATGGTGAAACCTGCAACATTTGCCTACTACTGTCTTAAGTAAGGAAATTGGCAAGACAGTAACATGTAATAACATATTTTTATTTATTTAGCTACTCACACACAGGAATGCTGGCAGCAACAAACACTATATAAAGTTTGGCGTGAAATTATATTATCAAACAATTCACATAGGGTTATGTGCAGAAAATAGCTTAAACGTACACAACATCATGCCATCAAATGCTGCCTTTGGTTTAGGCTAACGTTTAACTATGCTTTTGTAGTATTTAACTTTCCATACCATCCATGCATTATACTGTGTTGTGTGGTATTTTGATGGTATTTTCCAAAGCAATGCTCTTTATTCACCAGGCGAAAGGGGGTCTCCCCAATAAAAACAGCCTGGAAAATGAAAAACCTTTTCCAGACTGCGCTTCTCCGCTTTGTGGGAGTTACTGTATTGCCGCATTCTTCTTCGGATTCATACGTTATTTCGCGAGTTTCCTTGCTGATTAGTTTTAGCTATTTTGAGTAGCTTAAGGCATTCACAGCTGTCTCAGGGGCAGATCCCTTATTCTACATTTATGGACCATTAGACAAAACGAAAATGAGGAAATGTGTAGACGACTCCTTGTCTGCATACATCTTTAAAAATTCAAATGTTTTGTACCATTTTCCAAGTTTCTTGCCACCATTATGGGCTGCAGTTTTGCTGTGTTACATCCCCGTGCCTGTGATCAGGAGGTTGCCAGTTCAAATCCCGTGGCAGGTAGAATGTAGTTGCTTAACCCTGCTTTCTGCAGGGACACTCTCCCACCCTGAGCTTTGGTTCTTACTTAGGACAAAAGCATCTGCAGAATGAATTTAAAAGGTATTTTATCTTAACAACCTCAAATGTACAGCAGGGCCCTTTGGGGATTTGGGGGCAGTGGGGAGGAGCTTGTGAATGGCTGCCCCCACCCCCACTGCACAGGAGGCTGTGGGTGGTGTCTGCGCATACAGAGCCAGCATCACTGTGTCCAGCTCCAGCTGCAGGGCCCAACAGGCAGTATCACCCCCATAGCTCTCATGACAAGCTATCTGAACCGTCTCCACTCTTCCCACCACCCGCGCGGAAAAACGTGACATTCTGACCATCCTCTGTGGTTGTTCCCTCCCCAACCTTCATGTCTGCGATCAATCCTTCATGGCCATCTGTCCACTCCCCATTTGAAAGCCCCACAACAAATTGCCATCTCTCCGTTCCAGTCATGACACCCCATCCTTCTTTCCACCCCCTTCTCAGTTCCCCTGTCTGTGCCTCCCCTCGCTCCTCTTTGGATTCTGTTCATCTGGGACTTACACATCATCCCTAGATATCCTCAGCATCCGTCTTTTTCAGTGTCTACTAGACTCCCTCCTCCATCTATTCTCGCCTCTGACACCCATCACCTCTCTGATTCTTTTTAATTCTTCCCTGCTTCCCCTGATTATGAATGCGCACAACTCATGGCACCCCAGAAACTCCTCTTCTTATGGTTAAAATATCCCCTCCCTGAGCATCTCCAAAAATGTACCCACAGCTGTCCAGTCAAATCTGGTTGATTTTTAACCAAGGTCTTCACTGGCCAATCCGGCATTTGGACATGTCTCACTGGGCTAACGGGAATGTTACAAAGGCCCCGCCCACTTATAGTGGCTAACAGCCAGAAGAGGAGCCAAGGCAGTGCTGGGCTTCCTGTCGTCGGGCCACATCAGGTGGGCCTTATCAGCGGCCTTCCTGAAGGATCTGATTGAACGACAGGGCACTGGTGCCAATGAGGGTAAGTGCATCCCTAACAAACAAAATGAATGCGGAGCCACACCAAGAGAATGAGCCCGCCACCCCCCAACTCAAAGGTGCCCTGGCTTCTGTACATCCAGCGCTCCATCCAGCAGACTTCTCCTGGCCAACACGGCTCCTCATTGACTTCCTAGAGGTCACCTCCAATCCAAGACCACAAACACCTAAGGACAGCGTTGCCAAGGCAATGCTAATGATAATGAATTTTTAATCGATGTTATCCGTCCCCTGCCATCCTTTGTTTACAAAATGCAAAAAAAAATTTATCGACACATGGTTTAATAATGGTACATTTTCCCTGCATTGTATGGCAGATAATGTGTTTAGGATGTTTCACGCGAGAATGTTTTGGAATGAACATTTAGGAGAAATCAAATATGCTCAGCGGCTGCTCGTACACTGATAAGTTTTAACACTCATTAACGGAAGCCTATAAACATTTGTCTTCCGTGAGGTTAGTGCCTCTTTCAGTGCGTCCTGCTGAGCGATCATCTTTAATGCAATGTGACGGACAGATGCTGCTTCAGAAGGCCTCCCGAACGTCAGGGCAGGCATACACAGCCTTGCCCGCATGCACACTCTCTGTTAGTGCACAGATACACCACGCACTTTGTTATTGCACAGATACACCTGCACACGCACTCTCTTTTATTTCACAGATACACACACACTACCCACAGACAAATATGCACACACTCTGCTTTTATACAGTTACAATCGCACTCACTATCTACTCACACACAATCACAGACTATGTCTATATACATTGCACGCAGTCTAAATGTAGACAAATAAACTTATGCTGTACTTGCATACTCCAAGCCACATGTACACACACTCTGCACTCATGTGTGCTCCTAAGAGCATCGACCATGCCCAGGTGTACACATAAAGCCTTCACACAGCCCCTCATGCATTCTGGGACTTGTTTGCTTATCTGTCTGCTACTGCAGGTCTATTACAAGCTGTCTCGCACTGTTGGTAGTGGGTCTCCCCCAACACTTATGTTTCAGCCAGTAGGACCTAATGGGAATGTGACATTTTAAATTAGACTTCAGAGAGAAGACTCCCCAACCCCCATCACACTCAGATTGAGAATCGACAGGTATCTGTTACGTAGGCCATGCCGGCCTCCATGCGGAGCCATGGCTGTCGAACCCGGGACTGCAGCAACGTGCGGGAAGCTGGATTGCCACATAGCAGCAGGACACCCCTCCAATGGCTCCTTGCTGTTCTTCCCGTCAGGTTGCGTCTCACAGGTTGAGACATGTTGCACCCCATCAGATGTGCTGATTCTTCCAGCTGCTTGTGGGCCGTTAGCATGATGAGCCTTTTTTTCAACGCGCTCTCTAGAGATATGTCAACGTCTATAAAATAGCAGATCGCAGAGTATATTTTTATCTACTTCTTGCCAACCAGATGTTAAGGGCCTCGCAGATATAATTAACTATAATTAACTATTACATTTTTTCATGTCAACAGTCATATGCGCCTGACTGGTGTTGATTGCATGCTTGAGATGGAAGACTCTGATGGTCTCAAGACTCTATTCCATCATCCACAACTATGAACTATGGAAATAAGCCTGGAAAACCTGAGGCAGGCAGGAAGGTCATGTGCCCTCGTTCACCCATCGGTCACTAACTCTGCTCGGCTTAAAACTGACAGTGTATGTTAATTCCACCTGTCTACTCCCAGATGACTTCTAGGCCACCCACCTAACAGAAACGTTCAAGCAGCCCATGGCAGGTCAGGTTAGGAAATCTCGGTCGATGTTTAAAAATCAGAAATACCCTTGCTTGACTCCTTGATTCCACTGTTAGCTTGTTTTTCAGCTCTGCACTCCGGATGAAAAAATTATTGCTCTGACAGTTCATCTTCCATCACAGTGCTCCTACCGCACATAGAGATTCACACTCCTTGAAAGAGTGCTATTTTTCCCAGAATCCATTGCACCAGACTAGCTCTGCTGAAACTTCTGGAGGTGTCAGTTGAAACAATCGGGTGTCATTCAACACAAGGGTGACTCAATTATTCCTCAACCCCCTTTAATCCCTGATGCCCATGTGAATAGTGCTATGGTGCTGACCCTCCCCTCCTCCTCCAAATTAGGAGCATACCAGCAGATTCAAGTGCTCAGAGGAAGAGTCCATAAAGAATCGAATTGATCACTTGGCAGCAATATCATAGTCAGAAATAAACGCTTTGCTGCAAATTGCCTCTTAAAGAATTCCCCGGGGCCTGAGATGTCTATGATGGTTGGCGCTGCCCAGAACTCTCAATAAAGTTTTTTCCTGACCATGGTTGCGCTGCACTGAGAAGAAATAGTATCAGGATTTCTGCAGCTCCGCATGGCTCCCAGGATAATGTTTGGCTGGCTGCAGGAACTGCACAGTTCCCCGGACTTTGTGACAAAGTGCAGAGAGTTAGTTTTCCCTTTGAAACATTTAAGCAAAGATTAGCCTTGATTAGGCCCATTACTGTTGACATATCTGTCCTTTTGGTCTGGTTCACTGGAAAAACACTATAAAAGCATGTGTGTTACTATATCCGTCAAATAAAAAATAATAACACTTCAGGTATTCTTACTCTTTTCAAGGAAATAGTTTCTTCACTAAGGCTTTTGACAGTATTTGTAAAGAACCACTTAGCGTGTAGCTGTACTTTTCCCCACACACATTAGACAAATTTGTCTTTGCTCAAATTAAATAGCAAGCATTTCTCCATTGTAAAGAAGACCGTATGGAGATGGTTTTGTTTCTGCAGTCATAATCTCCACATTCCTGTTGATCCCACTATCCTTTGAATTTGTTACCTTACAATAGATCAACTTGCTAGGATATTTGTTGTACGGAGTAGTGATTGTTTTAGAACCCCGCATAACTAACCATTTCAGTTATCTGAAAAGCGGATTTGAAATTGGTCTGAAAATGAGCCCCAAAATTTATACTGGAATTTCCTCTAGGGCATGCAGTTATTCATGGTAATTTTTGGTCATGGAAATGAGCCACTTGCATATGGATGTTTAAAAATGAATTAGCTTTGATCAGAAACATCTGGTCCAGAATATTCTGCAGATCTCAGCACCATCTCCTACCGGAGTGACCTCACTCTACCATTAGCTCATTAGCAACTGAGCTCTGACTGGAGAATAATCAGAGCTGGATCTTAAGGAAAGCATTTCTTCTAACATGGCTTTAGGATTATTGGACATTGGAGATTAAACTGTATTATTGGCAACATAAGCATTACAGAATTTGCAAAAATCAACCCTGTACAAGTTATAGAATAGGGGATGCTGAAGAGCTTAAGTGGTCAGCATTATTCACCAGGTCTGCTGGAGTAATAATACAATTTTAACAATTCTGAACTATTAGTTAAGTTCTCCCCAAACCAGCTTGATGGGCCGAATGGCCTACTCTCGTTTGTATATTTCTTATGTTCTTATGTTCTTTTGTTCTCATGAGTATTTCAGTTATTGGTTCTATGATTTATAGCGGAGATCAGGTCTACTCAGTCACCAAGCCATTGGTGAGCGCATCAATGGTCAGTAGCTATTATTAGTAGATCCAATCCTTACTGATACAGTGATCAGTAATCCTCTTTGAGTCAAACTGAAAATGCTCCTGAAACTTACACCAGCCAAGGCAACACTTACACCAGCCATTTTTGCTCTTTGCCTCCAGGAATGACCTGTGTCACTCGTTAGTCCCCTCCCTCACTCTCATTTTCCCCATTCTGTCACTCGTTAATTATGAATCTTGGATGAGCATAGACTGTCGGTTGAGCGAGCCAAGTCATCATGGCGATCCTTGCCTTCGCCTCCAGAAGCACAGGACCCAATTTTCCTTTTTTAATTCAGGCCGTTGTCCTGCAGAGAGTGGGAATATAGGAGCTCACTTGTTGTAATAATAATGACAGCCTAGTCCTGCTATTATCGCCTTCAGATTTGTTTACCATGGGCCGCACCACTGAATGCTTTGCCATTTTCGTGTGTTTGCAGGACCTTACTGAATCCCTGCATATTCAGGAATGATGGACTAGCTGCTTGTAAACAAAAGACAGGAACAGAAGTGAAACAATTCAAGGTTTCCATTCTATAATTGGCATAATTATTGACAGGATAATGAGTTTTGTACTGTTTCAGTCTTTGCTAATCAGCTAATCAGAAACTTTCTCCTAATATAGGGATGTATTTACATTAACATATAACCTTCTCTTAATGTTTCAGCAAAATTTCACCAATATGCTTCTTAGATATTTTCTTGTAAACATGTTCAATCAAATTTGCTAAAATTAAATAGATTTTGTGTAAAGTAGTAGGGGTGTCTGTCTCTCCTTCACAATATTTATTTAGCTCTGATTGGATGCAATTTGGATCAACCTGGCGTGTTTAAGTTCCCTAATTTTCAGTTACTAATATATATAACATGTTCGTAACACTTTCTATGAATCCCATATTCATAAAGCCTAATAGCTGTTCTTATAATTCGTTACACATTCATAAAGTGCTATGAACATGGCTATCAACATTTATAAAAAGACATAACACATTATAGCCATGTTTCTCATGCATTATGAATGATCTCTGATGATCTCATCAATAATGCATTACAAATACCTTCATTATGCATTATAATGGTCAGTATAAGTACTAAGGGTGTTTTGTGCTACATTATGAATGTCTTTATAGTAAAGATGTGCAGATAAGTGCAGATATACAGACAAAGCATTCATAATGCATAATTCACATGACTGATGTGTTATGCCTTTTTATACATAGTTATTGCCTTGTTTATGACACCTTATGAATGCATTATAACGCATTATGGAGGTATGGGTAATGCAGTATAATGACTGCTTTAAATAAAGTGTCACAAAAATGTTATTTTTTAATAACTGAAGTTGTTCATAAGATCTTAACTTGATAACAGATATATGCAGAATTTTGACAGGTATATTAATTTGTCATTGATTTATTGTTCTTTCATGCTAAAATAGCCAGAATGGGTCTTTCGAATTAATGCAGCAGTAGACAGTTGAACAGGAGTTCCGATTCGTTTTTCGTTACACACCTAGAAATTTGCACTTTAGAAGCAAAACACATGGACTAATGGAGCTAACTGAGAATCCAGTGTCCCTGATATTCTTGGGTAGACTGGCGCCTTCAGGCGTGTTACTCAACACATAAACATGTCGAGGATGAAATCTCATATAAGCCAACAAGAGATGCTGCATTGTACAGACATCTTTACCCCGTTTGCCTATTATGTATGAGCCAGTTTGTGTCTTGGAAGCAGGAGTAATAGCAGAGTTACTTGTACCTGTCACAGAATGCGAGAGCTGCAGCTGCTGGTGCATGCTGTCACATGATGTGTTGGTGTGGGGCCAAGCAGGTTAGAGTCTGTGCCCATGTCTGATCGGTCATGGGTTCAAGTCTTGTGGTTGGCATAGTAACCATACCACTGTTGAGGCTTCGGGCATGGCCCTAAACCCCACTTTCCTCAGGGACACTGTCTGATTCTCACTTGTATGTCACTTCAGACCAAAGTATCTGCTACATAAATAAATGTAATGATGCCCAGGAAACTGGGACTGCATCCCGAAGGTTACCAGTTCAAAGTTCATTGATAGTGGGTGCCTTTGAAGATAAAACCCTCTGGCTAAGCTGTAAAATAGTGATACACAACAGTGTAGTAAGCTGGTCAAAGGTTCAAATCTGCAGTTACCATGGTATGTCTGAAAATTAGCTTTTTCCAGATGGAGCACTCAGCCATCTTTTAATACTGTAGTATTAATGAAGGAATTTGCTAAGGTACTAGGTGCAGAAACAATTTTCACCAGAAAAAAATATATATTATTATTATTTTGTATTATTATTGTCATTTCAATTTAGGCAACTTTTATTTTATTTTAAGATCAAATAACAGCCACAATCTAGATGAATAATAAACAAAACAGTTCTGGAAATATTGAAAATCACCAGTTTCCATTACAATAAATGGAGTATTCTCTTGCTCTATCAAATGTGACATTGATTTATTCAATTAAATAGTTTTTTAAGCTTGCCTAAATTAATTCTGATGAGAAAATGAGAAAAAATTTAATCAATAAATCAATAAACATTAATAAGAATAAGCAGTATGCATTTATAAGAATAGGCTGTCTTATAATTTGATGCTTATAATGCATAGGTCTCTTTTGTTAAATGTGACCTAATGGTGGTAAATTACTGGTGGTCCTGTTTATGCAATTATTCATATTTAGCTGATCTGGGGCATTTTATTATGGGGACATGCCTTCTGCATTTCTGCATGACACTGCATGCACAGTCGCATCAATCCGGCATACGTCTGTTGCCTTGGGATCAGAGAAGCAGGGTAGAATTCAGGACACAGGAATGGCTGATATCCCGGGTCTAAGGGAATAGTTCACAATATCTGTGGGTATCGAATGTCTGTGACAATATGAGGTCTTGCTATGGGTTGTGCTGTTAGCAGGTTTAAAGATAGCAATGGAGACCAGTGTGAGTCAAAATTCCAGACCAAGATTTCAATTATAACTATGAGGTTTCTGATGGGGGTGGGGTTATAATGAGTGTTATATTTATGATATCTGACCATTATTGTCAGGGTTGTGTCCCTGCATGCAATGGTTAGCACTGTTGCTTCACACCTCTGGAAGCTGGTTTTGACTCTCCACCATGGCTTCTGGAATAGGCCCTGAACCCCTGTGACCCTGCATAGGACAAGGGGGAATGGAAAATGGGTGCATGCACAGAAACAGTACATTTCCAAAGCTGCGGAGAGCACAGAGGTGCAGTCCAGTTGCATTTTTAAATGAGTCCCATGGCAAAACATCAGGATCAGTCCAAAATGGCACTAAATTAAAAATCAATGTGATCAGGACGAGATTCTGACTTGCTTAAAGTTTATTAAACACTGCCTGTTTACAGAAACCATTTTTATCATCTTATAGCAACTAAATGTGGGGAATATATCCTGTCCAGTTGCTCCCCTTTTTTCTATGGGGAATTAAGATCAAATATGTAATAGTCACATTAACTTTGACAGTTTAAATATTTCTTTATAGGGAGTTCAGAGAATGTTCAAGAAATACGGTTATGCAAACAACAGTGCCAGATGCCCCACAAACTGTTCTCAGTGAATGTTTGACCCTCCCTGGTTTTAGCGACGTGTCCGCGTCCCCGTCCAGTGGCAGCCACAGGCCCCTACCACAGCACTTCTCAGACATTGTCGGGGGGCATGAAGAGAGCAGCACCCCATTAATCAGTATGTCCTTTCTCCATTACACGCACTTGCTAATGACGGTATCTAGGGTAGCGTATTTGTCAATGACACACGCTGTCCGTCCGTGGAGAGCCTGGGCATGTTCCTTGAGTAAAGGTGTTGGAGGTGTAAAACACTGGGCTGGCCTCCTAATCACAGCACCACCTGTTGCCTGCGCTGCTCAATAACACTGATTAGAGTGTGCTAGCTCACAGACTGCGCCTGAAGCCAAATTACCGCAGCTCATTGCAGAGATCTAATATGTAGTTAAGCTTAATGCTGCAATATCAACTTAGCTCCTAGCCAGCAAACCACGGTCAGGCATGTCTGTGGAGGCGAGGTGGATCTGCCAGCTCTGGTAGCCATGGCGACGTTGGGCCACCTTGGCTGGCTGCTCCTTTAGCTCCTCTCGTAGTAATGGCACTTTTAGAGCCTCCTGTCCGCAGTGTTGTGGTACGTGCCGGGAATCTCCCTGACAGCACGTATGTGGACGTGTCGGGGCCAGAATGGGAGGAATAAATGGAAACAGGGGTGACAAATGGAGAAAAAAGGCCAGGAGTAGCTGCATCTAGGCAGATGGTATGAAGGAGTCCATAGTGTGTTTTCCTCTGTGGTTTCATGAATATCGCTGTGGGTGACAGTTTCTTTTTTTGTGCCGAGGACCATGTGTGTGTTTTCCTCTTTACCCAGTCATAGCTGCATGTGTGTGGTCTGCTCTGAAGAGTCTTTACCCAGTGATAGCTGCATGTGTGTGGTCTCCCCTGAAGAGTCTTTACCCAGTGATAGCTGCATGTGTGTGGTCTGCTCTGAAGAGTCTTTACCCAGTGATAGCTGCATGTGTGTGGTCTCCCCTGAAGAG
>JAODKL010000002.1:16419511-16444599 GCA_026780765.1 Petrocephalus schoutedeni
GAAACATGAAAGGGGACAATGAGACATAAGGGACAGACATGAAATGGGACAGAGAGATATGAAAGAGGACAGAGAGACAGGACAGAGAAACATGAAAGGGGACAATGAGACGTAAGGGACAGACATGAAATGGGACAGAGAGATATGAAAGAGGACAGAGAGACAGGACAGAGAGGCACGAAAGAGGAGAGAGAGACATGAAAGAGGACATAGAAACATGAATGAGAGACATAAAAGAGGACAGGGAGACATGAAAGGGGACAGAAAGAACAATAGATGGTAAAGAATGAGAACAGAAAATGTACAGAGAAAGCTAAATAGAACAGAGAGTGACGAGAAAGGAGAATGAGCCTGGACAGACACAAGAAGAAGGACAGAGAAAAGGGACAAAAATTGACAGACTGTAAATGATCAGACAGGACAGAGAGGTGACAGGAAAAAATGACAGAGGCTGGACAAACTGCAGAAGGCCTGAAATAGGAGGAGTTCATTTCAGAGCATTATTATTTCATCAATATTATGATAACACATTAAATTGCATTTCTTTTTTTCCATCAGGTGTTTTTGACTATGCATTATTTGTAGCTTATTAACTATAAATAGCTATACTGGCCTGTCACTACGCATCCTTTGAGTTCCAACTGACCATGTGTTTAGAAAATACACATTTTGTAAATTAAAATATCATGCAAAGACGACATATTGCTGTTGCTTGTTTATATTTGTTTACCTGCTCTCAGAATATGAATGTATGAAAGAGAAACATAAATTCATTTTGTTATGACAGTTTCCTTCAAAGTAGTCTCAGCTTTCAAAAATGAAAATTTCTTTCCCAGTCTGTTCTTCCTCCTCCACAAGTGTGGACTAACATGAGAAGTGAGTCACCGAAGGAGATATGGCTGCCGGAATGGATTTCGGACAATACAGCCGCGTGTGAATCCAGGACTGGGCCATTTTTGGTCGAGCCCAGCAGAGAGCTACAGACTCCTGTCACTCCGCAGTGGGAAAGGGAAAGAGTGAGCTTGGGGCTATCTTGTCCTAACTGGAACAGTGTATGGAAGGAGATGGAGCAGGCTGCACTGACAGGGCCCACACGCTGCAGTTCAGGGAGATGGATCGCTCATAGTGGCTTTGGACAGTTGCCAAGCAACCACACATCACTGCAGCAGTAGTCCAGGGTTTGACGCCATTGGCTGCCGGACGTGGAGCACCAAATGGCATTCTCAGTGAGAAGAGAGAAAAAAAAACCAAGTCAGAGTTTTGTTTGAAAATGTTGGGGTATGGTGCATGAGATGAGAGGCTCAACTGGAATCACCTGCAGAGATTCCAGGTTCCCAGTACCATAGGTTTTATATTAAAATAGGTGCGTGCATATGTGCTGTGTAATCTTTGCCGTTATTCCGGCTGTCCACTAACTCGGTACGGGGTTGTAAGGGGGCCTGGAGCGGGGGCAGGGGGACAGTCTGGACAGGATGCCAGTCCTGTCAAACATTTAGTCCACTGATTTTCATAAAAGTATTCCGTGAGGTGGAATAGCTGGAAGGCGCAGCCCTGGGCTCATTATGCAGAACTGCTGGTTTTGATCTCTGCTCCAGGTGACTCATTGAGCGAGTTCTTACTTTTGCTTCTTTATTTTTGTGTTCCATTAGTTTTTGGTTTCTATTTCCAGTCAGAACCTCTGCTCTTCTCCAGCCTTCTCTGGTTCCCCAGTGATCGGCACACGCTGTTACATCTCCAGGATTTAGCTTCTAGGGTTGGGCTCTGTGGGAAGCTATTTGGAACTCTGGGATATCTCTGAGAATTCTACCTGAAACTCAGTGGACTAGAAAAAGGCCTCTATTCAGTCGTTTCTTTGTTGATATTGTGGCCCAGCGATATTTCTGTATCCCCTAGGGAAGCACAGACTTAATACCAATCAAGCAGTATGTGGTTAGTTATGCAAATTTGATGTCTGACTGATTGCCAGGTAGGGGCATTACCTCCGGGCTCATCATATATTTGTGTTTTCAATCAAAACAGCTTACTTACTGTTTACATGTGTAATACTTTAATAGTTAAAGTGTAATACTTTAAATAATTTAAATTATTTAGTGCAAAAGGCATAGCAGTAGGACCTGTTATGAATCTTATACTGTGTGCATTTAACATTTTTTACAATGCCAGCAGTGTAGTAAAGGGCAGTGTGATGCTGTACAGCTCAGTACTACGCAGTTTAGTTGACTACAGTGAAATACTGCATTGTCTGCTACAGTGTAGTGTAGTATTTAGTATTTTATAGAACAACTGCTGAATGAACACAGACAGGGTAAAGCGTGTCGGGAACATCAAGCACAGCTCCCAGGTGTTGTACAAGACACTCTGGCCTGATGTTGCCATGGAAATGACGTTTTCTTAATGAAGCACCCTCCCCATTCTCACCACTAAAAGTATCAATGTTGTAAAGCTTTGAATTGCGTTTTATGTTTTTTTTTTAATCTTGAAGGGTGAATTTGTTGATGCATGGTTGATGCCCCCCCCCCCTTTATAAAAATGGCTTAATCTCAATCATTTTCATTGTGTGCTTTGTGTGCGGCATGTTCCAAAGATCTTTTGAAGGGGGTGGTATTCATGTATGTACAGGTAATCACTGCTACAGTGCTGGGGGAGAGAGAGAGAGGGATGCAATACTAACACTCATGTACTTTCAGGAAAAACAAACAACCGCATGCATAGGCGGAGTTATTTTCCCCTACATAAACCAACACCGGTGTTAGTGTGGCCACCTTAGCAAAGGTAACCCATTGGAGTCATTGGCCATGCATAAAGGTCACAGCACTTGGCAGGGTTACAGAGACAGACTCAGGAAGCGGCCTGTAGGAGAGCAGGTGAGAGAAGCCCCCTCCTAACAATAAGTGCCAGGCTGCCGTCTCCACGCTGTGACCAGTCTAGATAGTTAAGAGGTAAATTAATCTAGCTAGCAGGTTGTCACCAGCTCGGTGCCAGGATGTCAGTCAGCTGCAGACGGGAAGCGTGCTTCGGCTGACTATCTCATGAAAACACTTGCGTGTTTACGCATGCGAGAGGCAGAGGCGTTCAAAATAACTGCCATTACTAGCTGGAAGTATTTCCGCCGTCCATGTGCATATTTTAATTAGTTTTCAAGGGACAGCGGGGTGTTAACAAGCACATTTGGCAACACCTTACTTTCCTTGGCTGGAGGAGCCCAGATGCCTCAGCAAACTTATTTCACTTATGCAGCGTTCCGTGCGGGTAAACATTCAGCCTGAGAGAACCTATGCGGCAATACTGTGCCTCGCTCATCCTCGAAACAAAATGAAAATGAACCACAGACTGACAGATGGAGGAGCAGGAACGTAAGAGGTAGCAGTGAGGGTAGCAAGGATAACAATAAGGATAGCATGGACGGAAACAAGAACCGATTATCCTCCAGCATAGATAGAAGCAAGGGTAGGATGGATTGCAGCAGGGGCATTTGGGTTAAGAGAAAGGATAACGATGCAAATATAGCCAAGACAGCATGAGTAAGAGAATAGGGATGGAATGGATAGCAGCACAGTTAGTTGTGAATACGTTTGATGGTCTCCTGTAATGTGATGTGATTTGGTGCCAGCTCTCATGCATCTGGCATTCAGACTCTTACATTCATGCAAGAAATCTTATGGCAAATCTATATTATTCCATGATATAAAACTAAAATTTGCTACATCAAGAGTGTTTGGGTAGTTTTCAGATCCTAGAGGCTATTGACAAGATTAAAAAAACTGTTACATACATGTAAATTTGTGTGCAGATTTATCCCTAATTGAAAATCTCATGCCAGCCAGCTGACCTAAGTTGCAAGCCTGGTATTGGGATTAAAAATGTGGACTCTGCATTTTAAGAAAACTAACAATGTTTGAAAAGAAGCTGAATTTTATATAACGTTAGTGATGCTAGGCACTCAGTAATGAATGACATGGTGTTTTGGTGAGGGCTGCATGGTGACTCGGTAGTGTATGGAGACTGCATGTTCTGGCAGGTTTCTTCTTGTATTCTGAAAACACGCAAGTACACCGGAGTCCCTGAATGGCCCAGAGTGTCTTCATGTGTGTCCTTTGGTGGACTGGTATGATGTCCATGGTGTTTGCTTGCCATGTGATCTTTGCAGTTTGGGATAAGCTACAGTATTCTTCCAATTCTGTGCTAGATTAGTGGCTAAAAGATGAAAAGATGACATTTTGGCGAGGATGCCATTGTGACTTAGGTAGATCTGCAGATACACACTTGATTGTTTGGGGATCAAATGCTGCCCTCACTCTGAACACTGAATGCTGACCCTGCAGTGGACTTGCATACCTTTAGGGAGCCTCCAGCCCTGTGCATTCTGGGATAGGCAGCATGCTCACACACACCCTGTACTGGGTAAGTGGTTCTGCAAGATACATGGATCTTAGGCCATTTTCACACATGCACTTTGGACATTGTCTGGAGAATCAGCATCAGATGTCCATGAGGCATGATGCACAAATTACACCGTAGAATTCATACTGTTGTTTACAGCACTACTGGCAGAAATTCCCTTATCTTGTTGTCTCTCCAGTTAGGTGTCTTTGTTGGGGTCTTCTTCGTGTAAATGGCCCTTTGTCTTTGTCATGTTTGAGTTGGTTGGGAGAGAATAATGTGTGCTGGCTATGTAGTGGCACACCATTGCCTCTAGGGGGCAAGTGATTCCTGCATTTTTTCCCTAAGTATCAAGAATGAAGGCCATGTATGAGGGAACAACAGGAACTCCCTAAGTGGACTTTAGGGTGTTTTTTTCTGCTAAGTTAAGGGCTGTTACGTGTTGTCAGCACTCAGACTTACACCAGAGCCTAGAGCCGCTCTCACTGCACCCCAGTCTCACTAGCCTGATCAGTGTTTTGTTACCCAAGGCTTTCAGAGTACTCCTGGGTCGATGAAGCAGGTCAGTGGTCTTTCCCTCACAGAGGTCATACAGGTTTGTGTGCGATGGCACATTCCCACTGGGTCATTCCCACCCAGACAACGTAGCATCATATCTGCTGCAGATGCAGCATAAAACATTGATGTCCTTTGCTCAGGAAGATCCTCTTTGTCTGTCTCGCTCTCTCTCTCTCTCTCTCTCTCTCTCTCTCGCTCTCTCTCTCTCTCTCTCTCTCGCTCTCTCTCTCTCTCTGTCCTCTCCACATAGTGTTTCAATTCAAAATCTCACGCCCTACTGAGCAACAGGAGATCTTGATGTGAGGAGATGATCTTTGGGTTGCTTAGAAGGTAGCGTGTGGTGGACCCTGGATCACTCTTCAGCTTGCGACAGGTTCACTGTGGTCAGCCATAGGTCAGCCAGGGTTGGAAGGGAAGCTGATGCATGTGTGTGTGGAGGGGTCAGCCCTCTCCGGTCATGTGACCCAGTCTTAATTTGCTAACGCTTTACATTAACTGCACCTTCATACTGCATACATAATGTGTTAAGTGTACCTTAACACGTGTTAAAGCAATGCATTCATAATACAGTCCATGAACCATACTAAACCATGCCATATAATAAATAACAAATAACAACAACAAATATAATAATAATAATAATAATAATAACAAACATTATAATCATATAATACAATGCTTCTTATTAAGGTTAAGGTATACTTCCATGTTGTTTATGAATGTTCCAGGAATGCATTATGAAGGTACACTAAATGTCCTACAAATGCGTTATAAAGACATTATGAAGGTACCGTTAATGTAAAGTATTACCGTTAATTATGACAGCATATTTCGCTTCATCATTTAATTTTTGTCTTAGTGTTTTGATGAAAATACAGTTTAGTTTTTGTCATATTTTAGTCATCTGATTTTGTTTTTAGGTGTTGTCTAGTTTTAGTCTACAAAAACTACAGGATATTTAGTTGACTAAATCTATAGTCTAATACAGTCATACCCAACCTTATGGTCTGAGAACCCCGCTGTAAGCCGATTTTTGATGTTACCCGAAAATAATGAGACGGACTAATAAATATACGTAGTCATTTCCATTGACATAAATGCACGTTTATTTCATTATAAAAGTCAGTGTTTACTTTGCAGTCTACAAAGTCAATGTTCACCTAGTATTCAGTAAAACAAAATAAACATTACTGTAATAAAAGTGACTACACTAAATATTTCGTACTGTTTCATCAAAATTAATTAAGTAATTTACATGAGTTTCATCAAGCCCCCCCAGTTGTCTGCTATTGAGTATATCAACGTAAATGGACCATGTTAATGTAAGTAAATTCTGTTCATTATTTACTTAAAATCATTTACATTACATTACTACAGACAAGCGGTGTAAAGTTGAGTTTGACGTATATCGAAATGACATATACCGGGGTACTGTACATCATTTTCACGTTTTGACAATATTCTGTGCACACCCACACATCGGTCTGCCACTGTCCTCTCTATATTCTTCAAGGAGGCATCTATAAAGCTGTTATTTCAGTATGGCATTAGATTTGATCAGGCAGTCTTTAAGGACAGATTGTAATACACAACAGTACACTATTACAAAAATGGATTTATGATTTTTCATTTAATAAAATAGAAATAGACACAATTCAGTCGGAAACAAAATACTTGCATGTGATGCATCTTTAGCCATTTAATTAGAAAAAACACCATTGAATAGAACCTGAATAAATGAAACTTGAGTGTCCTCTCCCAAAACCGTAATAAGCACGAGACTGGGTAGTGCTAATTTCTACACCTAGTTCAGTCCATGGCAGTGAACGTTCAGACAAATCAAAAGAAGCATCGGCTACCTGTTTCTGTTCATTTCATTGCACTTCAGGCTTGTGTGCTTTCTCTCCGTTACTGCCGCCCCACGCCGCTTGCCCTCAGTCTTGCTTGCTTTCGCATGAAATGTGAGATTTGTCCATGAATCATTGTTTCCTACCTATCATGGCTGTATTTATAAAAGGCATAACACATCATAGCCATGCATATTATGCATTATGGATGCTTTATGAAGCTCAGTTCTATAATGTACCATAGATACCTCCTCATATAATGAATTCTAAAGGTATCTGTAGTGCAGGTATCTGTATTGTAATCAACACTATGATGCCTTATGACTCTCAACAGTAGATGCTGTAATGCTTTATTAATTCTTATACTGACTTTTCTAATGCATTATGCAGGAATCTATAGTGCATTATAGATATGAGTTTTAAGTAAAGTGTTGCCATTATTTTTTATTTTATTATTAGCTCATTTTCATAATCAAACATTTTCGTTGATGAATAATTTCGCGATAGTTTGCCAGTGGAATGAAGTCTGTTGTGAGCATTCACTCTCCATGGCCCTGTGATTCCCAGCCGCTGTGCCACCAGACCTTTCACACGTCCTGACACCATTACACCTCTATCTGCTGTGAGTCGCTGACCTGCTGTTTTCTGGGGGGGGGGGGGACCCCCTTAGCAGCGTGACACAAACCCAGCATGCTCTCCTACCACCTTTCAGCACTGCTCCACACATGTCATTCTGAAGGGGGTCCTAGTGAACCCCTGTTCATAAATAATAGCATTCCTGGGAGCTCCCATCTGACTGGGTGACAGAAGACAAGCGGGTGGCATATGTGCTGGGGAGGAGCCGCGGGCTTGGAGGATACAGCGCCCCCTGCCTCTGCCTCAGTGACTGCCAGTGAGGATGTAAATGACTGCGGATTACTGTATGTCAGTGGCTTCTTTGTATCGACAGCTGATACAAGGAGTATGAACAGTAGCACAGATGTTATTATGCTGTTTGATTGTGTCTCTTTTTTCCCTGTGTCTGAAAATGGTAAAGCATACTGTCAAGGGCTTTGAAATAAACTCAGTACTGAGAGAGAGAGAGAGAGAGAGAGAGAGGGAGAGAGAGAGAGAAAAGAAGAGGAGGATGAGAAAAAAATAGGTAGGGGAAGAGTAGAGTGGCAGTGACGGGGGGGCAAAGGAGCAGGAGAGCTGAGAGAGGGCCAGGAGGAGAGGAACAGATGAAAGAGGAGAGCAAAGACAGGAAGACAGAAGCAGGAGAGAGAAGGAGGGCATGCTATCCACACCCGGCACGCCTTTGAGTCTCGCTGCCTTCTAAACAGTTTACTTTCTGGCTGAAAGTAAACAGTGCCCCCTTTTAGCGCGAGGACGGCGGGTTTGGGAGGGGGCCTCGTTTGCATACTTGCAGCTGCAGACCACGAGGTGGGGGGGGAGGGGGGGTGCTGGTGAAATAGGAAAGAGGAATAATTTATAACCGCACACGCTGCTGTAACAATGGGGACACCACGGGCGAGTAGCTGAGGGAGGAAGGCGGCTAGGTCAGGTCCGGGACCCGCTGTGGCATCGTAAGAGGAAGTACAGTTATTGTTATACGCTGGGCGAAGTTTGGCCCAGAGTGGTCAGGCACAGCAAATGCAATGTCTTTTTTATTCTTTTATTGACTATTATAACCCACTGAATATGGCAAGAAGAAAATAAGCCCAGAAAGAAAACTACCCTTTGAGGTTTAAGGGAAGAACCATCTCCCTCAGGTAGCTTAGTGTACCAATGATGCTTAAGCTGTCTGTGGTCTTCCTTTTGCAAACCTTTTGGCGTGGTCTCTGCCCACATGGCCCAGCCCAGCAAGGAGAGGCACAGTCAGGCACGGCAGCAGCAGGAAGCAACGTGACCGTGGCACAGAGCAGTGAGAACCGCAACCTGACCACCGCCATGGGAATCCATAGCACCATCTTAACAGGTGGAATGCAGGCAGTCACTCGTGCCATCTGATCAATTTGGGGTGGAGATTTTGAGAAGAGCTCCAGAGGGATCTTTCATGGCCATGTACATGTATATGAATGGTAACATTTACACAGATTGGGCATCTATAGCTTTATGGGGACTGTCCATTCATTTCTATGGGCATAACCCTGATCCCAGCAATGACAACCTTAACTTATATCCAAGTCTAACTTTAACCATAAGTAACCAAACAAAATACAAGATTTTATTTTTTGTTAAATTTTTTTTGTAGTTTTTTTATTGCAGTAAAATATTTATATAAAAATGCATTTTCCCTTGTGGGGAACGAAAAAATGAACATTTGGCCCCAACAACATAATTGACACACACACACACACACACACTCACTTATACATCCCTATGCATCAATGATAATCACTAACATCTAGAGACACGCACCCCTTACAAAAATGAACCATGGTTTTACTTGGGTGGTGAGTTTATGACTATGGTTTTATCATGGTTTCACTGCAGTTACCATGCATTGCTATAAGTAACCCATAGTAGTACCACAGTTACCATTAAGTGCTATAAGTAAACCATAGTAATACAATGTATAGGAGCTTAGTAATCATAATTACCATGAGGTACCATAGTAAAACCATGGTTACCGTAAAAAAAACCATACCCAAAACCCAAAAGACCATAGGAAACCATAGTGAATTTCCGTAAGGGACATAAACTCTCAGTGTGCAAAAACAGTAACATGCAGACACACCGTTACATGCTTGTAAGCCCCCTCTCATCCAATATACCGCAGACTGACTCCCACCCATTACCACTGACCCATAGATACACACACTCAATCTGCAGAACGTAAACAAACACAAACAGGGAGCGACAGAGAGCTCAGGCAGTAGGAAGGGCAGCTGGGTCCCCTGAACCACAGCGGAAGGCCCCTATCTCTTACAGATCAGGTGCATTTACCAAGGCTTTTGTGCTGTGTAACCGATAAGCGGAGCAGCAGGGTGTAATCCTGGCCCTTTCAATAGGAGCTTTCTGTGGTCAGGCGTGGGGGGGGGGGGATGGGTGTTCATGGTGACCTTGCAAGTAGACTGGCCCCAGAGAGAGAAACAGAGCTGCCGACCATGTCAAATGCAGCAAGGGGGTCGAGAAGAGTGGACTGGGGTCAGCGGAGCACCAGCAGAGAAAGTGTAATAGGCACGTGCATGAGGGAGAGCAAGCCCATGTATGTGTGTGTGCGTAAGTGAAAGAACATGTATGTATGTGGGTGTGTGTGTGTGTGTGTGTGCGTAAGTGAGAGAAGGCCTGTGTGTGTGTGCGTAAGTGAGAGAAGGCGTGTGTGTGTGCTTAAGTGAGAGAAGGAGCGTGGGCTTGTGTATGTATGCGTGTGTATGTATGTGTGTGTGAGGGAGAGCAGGCGTGTGCATGTGTGAGGAAGAGGGGGTGCGTGCGTGTGTGTGCGTACATGCGCATGAGGGAGATGGCGCGTGTGTGTCCTCGCTTGGCTGTCGGGCGGCTTTGATCAGTCTTCCCGGGCTCTGCAGCCGGAGCTCCGTGTCTTGGAGGCAGATGAAACGATCTTCCGCTGTTGCAGGCTCGCAGAACACCCACCATTTTATGCTTTATCAATTTCCCAGCAAGCTCTTCTTTCACTCCAGTTCCTCCCCCCTTTGAAAAAGGCTTGTTGCTTTAATGAGTTGTCGCAGTGCTTCGCTAATTTTCCCCGACTTATCGGTGATCAAACAGCGTTTCCCGTTTATCTGAGGAAGGTCATCAAGTGGCGGAAGTGGCTGGCGGCAGTGTGAGGTGGCATCAGCGAGATGCGGCAGCGTGTGGCGCAGGAAAGCCCCACACCACCTCAGAGTCTCTGCACCGCCATGGTCTCTGAGGGCCACCGCATCTCGACATGGGATGCCAGCAGTACTAATCCACTCTCTCTGCTCCCCACAACTCTGCCCATTCCCCCTGCCCCCTGCCCATTGCCCCCCTCTCCCCCACCTTCCCCACCCTGCAGGCTTCCTGAGCACGGGGGATCAGTCGGCAAAGGGTAACTACGGGCTCCTGGACCAAATCCAGGCTCTGCGCTGGCTGAACGAGAACATCGGGCACTTTGGGGGCGACCCAGAGAGGATCACCATCTTTGGCTCCGGGGCTGGGGCGTCCTGCGTCAACCTGCTCATCCTGTCCCACCATTCTGAGGGTGAGGCTCCACGCCCCCCGCAATGCAACCACCCCTCCACCCCTCCTTACTGCATTTAAAACTCACAAAGTCAGAAGCTAACCCCTTAGCATCAGGCTTTTAGTTCATTTCCTGCTTTGCTCTTAAATCACACACCTTGAATTATCTCCAGAGCGTACAGTGAGATGGTTTGGATGCAGTAACATGTTGTTTAAACAGCAGCTCCCCTTCCAGGGATGCAACTGGGTTCCATTTGGTTTAAACACCACTTTCTTAATTAAATTACCATCTGACCAAAAATGTTGGCATCCGAGAGCTGAGCACAGATAATTTTCTCCACTTCCACCATCCAAACGATTAGACACTTATTTCTGGGCGAGACATTTTGGATGCAGCGCTGTTGCCGGCTCTGCTCCTCTTGCAGGCCCTGCGCTCTTGCAGGCCCCGCGCTCTGCAGCGTGCAGACTGCACCAGGCGCATGGAGAGCCTGCCGTTTCCCCCGGGACTCTCGCATCTGAATTTCCGTTCGGGCGCCTTCTGTGTTTTTCTCAGTACCACTAACTCACTGACTTGTCCTCTCTGCTGATCTCATCTTTACCCCCCCACCCCCACCCCGTTCGCTCTCACGCCATCAAAAGCACCTTCGCCGTCACCGTTGTCCTCGTCACCATGACCATGTAACCCACCCCTCCCCACCCCAGCCGGGTTGCCGATCCTAAGGTATGGAAGGATGTTTCTTTTCTGAAAACTATCGCTTTCGGCTGTAACTTGACAACAACAAAAAAACAGATATAAGGCCATTATACTTGCAAAAGCAAATAACAGCCTTATGGGGTCAAAGTGGAAGGGTCTAAAGACTGGTGAGCTGACACAGGGGCATACATGGGTAAGATGGGGCAATACCTGGATTACTGCTAGGGCTAAAGACTGGGCAGGCATGCAAGCTGAAGCGGGCCAGGTTAGCAGCAGCTCCTAATTGCTTTCAGTGGGAAAGGACGCCCCTCCCTTTAAATAAAGTAGACGGCGAACAGCTGTCGGACGGAGAGGCTGTAATAGGGAAATGGCCATCCTCTCTGTGGGGAGCGGTCTGAGCAGCTGGCGAGCAGCGTGCCCCGTGGGGGTTTATCCCATGATATTCCCAGTAGTGATTCCCAAACCCTCCACCTTACCAGTTTGCATCCGATCACACTACTCTCCCATGCCCGATTTAGTCCATATCTACTTTTTTTTACATTCCATATATATATTCCTGTTCATTCCCAGTCATGTTAAAGTCCATGTCCATTTCATTCCCAGCCTGTCCCCCAGTTTGTTCCAGTGTTGGCTCCAGACGTAAAATTTGGCATCCTCCTCCTTTCAGTTGAGTCTGAACGGAGCTCACTGGCATGCTCAGACATTACGCTTTAGAGCCCTTAGCCGGGGTAAATAATTAACACACTGCAGGAATTTGCTGATCTACACACCCGTCCGCCTCTACACACAGGCAGTTTGCGTGGTGTCACTCCAGGCTGCGTAGCGTCTGATGGGTTACTGTGCACTTGGGTGCCCTCTGGAGCTCCAGGCCTAGCTGGCTTTGCACGCCGTTCTCTCCCCATGCAGGTGGACCCTCTCACGGTCCTCCTCATCTTCTCGGCCCCCCAGGACTGTTTCAGCGGGCCATCGCCCAGAGTGGCTCTGCCATCTCTAGTTGGTCAGTCAACTACCAGCCCCTGAAGTACACCAAGATCCTGGCACGCAAGGTGGGCTGCAGCTTTGGCGAAACCGCCAACATGGTTGAGTGCCTCCGTCGCAAGAACTTCCGCGAGCTGGTGGACCAGGACATCCAGCCAGCCCGCTATCACATCGCATTTGGGCCCGTGGTGGATGGCGACGTGGTACCTGATGACCCCGAGATCCTAATGCAGCAGGTGTGAACCTCAGGGTTTCCTGCTTCCAGCTCACCGATAGATCTACATATCTCCTCAATGTCCTTGACGCTGTCGTAGCTGTGTGTAACTGTCCCTGGACAAATCAAAGTGACATGGGTCTGGGAATGGGATCAAGATCTTTACCTGGGGATGAGGGGGTAGAAGAGGGCACAGAAGGGTGATCCTGTGGAGAGCACTGTCACCCCTCACCCTCAGGGTTGGGGGTTATGCTCTTCTGTGTAGGATACAGTAATGTTACCCTCTAAAAAACGGATTCTTGCTTTTTCACATTCCGGACCATTTATCTTAGGGTGCTTTTCCACCGCACCAAGTACCGTACTTTTGGTATGGTACTTTCGGTACTCTCGCTTTTCCATTGGCTTCCAGTCAAGTACCAGTACCAAAAGTTCCAGTTCCAAAAATTCCCAAACACTTCTTTGGTACTTCGGAACTTTTGGTTAGAACTTCTTGATTAGTTATGAAAATAGCCTGATTCTGAAACACAATACAACTGCTGTCTTGAAAAAAGTCACAAACTCGAAAAACAACAACAAATGAAGTGATGAAAAAAATGAACAAATGAACAAAAAAAAAACATAATAATAATTGCGATCTGAAAAAATACAAGAAGAAGCTAATACTAAAAGTATTTTATTTAATATACTAGGGCAGCATGGTATTAGATAATTTCCAGATACAGCAAAGTGATAATGCTGTAATAAATATTGGTATTTATTGGTATTTATAAAGCAGAAATGAGTTAAATTTCAAAAATGTCTCACAAACCCGTCTAGGAGTGATTTAAACAGCAAGGATGACAAAGGAATAAAAGGAATAATCATTAAAATTGCAAAGTTAGCTGAGTTTCTTCCCTATGCCAAAGTAAAAATGTTTTGGCAAAACTTTAACCCCCTACGCCTTAATGTCTGTACTGTATGAAATCGTGAAAAAACCTGATCTCAGTCTGCTAGCGATGTAAGAACTGCATGTGCATAACATAATATCCAACATCGTCCAGCTCTATACTACAGCCATTTTTCAAATTCAGTACAAAATACCCCGCCTCACGTTGTGCTTTTATTCAGCTGGTACCAGTTTTTACAACAGTGGAAAACCGACGCCTTGAAGCTACCTACTTCCGGTACTTTCTTTAATGACCAAAAGAAAGGTACCTGGTAGGTTGGAAAAGCACCCTTAGTCTTGCTCTCCTCTTTCTGGTGGCACGGAGTTGTGATAAAAAAGCTGGTTGACCGAGCTTCTAATTGTAACACCGACAGCACTAGTCCCAGCACGTCTTCCATGTTTGAATTTAGAGAAAGAAATTCCGAGCTGTGCATTGTGATGATGTCACTCAGGGGCAGTCTCTGAAAATGTCATTTGGCATTGATGCCAGTGGAAAACCAACACAAAATACTTTATTGAAGTACTAAAAGTACGGTACCTGCTGCAGTAGAAAAGCACCCTTAGGATGTGACTGTGTACACTCCCAGTTCCTCTGGCCTGTAGGCCAGTGGCTTTGAGGCCCCATTGTAACCTTCAGTCTCTCTCACTTTCCATTTAATTTACCACCCTCAGTGAATTCGGAAAAAGTGCAGCCCTCCACCCCCCAGTGGTATGGTTTTAGAGGCTTGCCCTTTCTTTTTCTACTGGAGGATGTTCAGGTCACACCCTATTTACAGCTGCAACGATCTTTTCTGCAGTGTCAGCAGTCTCCAGTCATGTAATGCAAGCTTTTAATTTAGAGATGAATATTTCTATTCATTTCTATTCAGTATTTAGGATATCTTATGACACAGAGTAATTATCATAGTTACCAAGGTAATTCGATTGTGAGCATTGAACATGAGTTCCTTCTTTTTATTATTCAAGGAAATATATTTCATTGTTTTTGTTAAAGAATAAAACTTTTCAAGTGTTTTTACATGCACTTCCCTTTTCTCTCCACCAGGGGGAGTTCCTGAACTATGACATTCTAATCGGAGTGAACCAAGGAGAGGGGCTTAAGTTTGTAGATGATGGGGGCTCTGAGGGTGAGGAGGGTATTTCCGCTGCCGCCTTCGATTACACCATCTCCAATTTCGTGGACAACTTGTACGGATATCCGGAAGGTGAGGAGTTTGCCTGCCACTCAGCACTGCATAGGCAGGTTGTAGTCTGAACACTCTCAAACTGGTCCCACTTTTGTTACTGGGAGATCATTGTCAGCAATTGTCATCCTTGTCAGTCAATGCAGCTGAAGAGCCGTGGGGTTATGCTGTTCTTAGTCAGCCTTTCTTCACAGGTAAGGACATCCTGAGGGAGACCATCAAGTTCATGTACACGGACTGGGCAGATCGCGACAACGGCGAGATGCGGCGAAAGACACTGCTGGCACTCTTTACCGACCATCAGTGGGTGGCACCGGCGGTGGCCACGGCCAAGCTGCATGCAGAGTTTCAGTCTCCCGTCTATTTCTACACCTTCTACCACCACTGCCAGACAGAGACGCGGCCCGAGTGGGCGGACGCTGCCCACGGGGATGAGATCCCCTACGTCTTTGGCGTCCCCATGGTGGGTGCCACTGACCTCTTCCCCTGCAACTTCTCCAAGAACGACATCATGCTCAGTGCCGTAGTCATGACCTACTGGACCAACTTTGCCAAGACAGGGTCAGTATATGATGCGTTGCGCATGTTCTCCTAACCTGACCAACGCTGTTCACTCTCGTGTTTTTTTTAGTTAACATGCATATCTACGGAAGTTCCTCAAAACCGAGTTTGTTGATTAAAGTCTTTTCTGATTGGCTCTCTAGGGATCCCAACTTGCCAGTGCCCCAAGACACCAAGTTCATCCACACCAAGCCCAACCGCTTCGAGGAGGTTATCTGGACCAAGTTTAACTCCAAGGACAAGCAGTACCTGCACATCGGGCTGAAGCCACGGGTTCGGGATAACTACCGGGCCAACAAGGTGGCCTTCTGGTTAGAGCTGGTTCCTCATCTGCACAGCCTCCATGATGTCTACATCAGCTCCACCACCACGCGCCTGCCGCCGGGCACACCCCGGGTGGGGGGCAAGGGTTCGGGGCCACGCACCACCCGGCATCCTATCCCCACCTTTCCGCCGGACCCGGACCCCGAGGGCTCAGAGAGACCTCGCTTCTCGCCTTTCCCCGGCGACACGCGGGACTACTCCACAGAGCTAAGCGTGACGGTGGCTGTCGGCGCCTCCCTCCTCTTCCTCAACATCCTGGCCTTCGCAGCACTCTACTACAAGCGGGACAAGCGGCACGAGATGCGGAGGCGCCTCTCGCCACAGCACGGGCCTGCCAATGACCTGGCACACAGCCAGGAGGAGGAGATAATGTCCATGCAGATGAAACACTCCGAGCACGACGCCCACCACGACATGGAGCCGCTACGACCCCACGAGATCCTGCGGCCAGCCTGCCCACCTGACTACACCCTTACGCTGCGCCGTGCCCCGGACGATATGGCACTCATGACGCCCAACACCATCACCATGATCTCCAGTACCGTCGCCGCCATGCAGCCCCTTCACGCCTTTAACACTTACCCCGCCCCCGTGGGGCACAACAACACCCTGCCCCACCCTCACTCTACCACCCGCGTATAGTGGAGTCTCATGGAGGATGACTCCCTCAGAGAGTCCAGGCGATGCCGCCTGCTGCAAACATCGCTCCCTGCTGGTGCTCTGTGGAGACACGCGACAGAACTGCTGATCTTTGCTTTTCTCTTTGAGGGGTCCTCTTCTCCCCCCACCCCTGCTCCTGTGCCCTGACCCCCTCCCCCCGCTTTGTTTCCCTTGTTTACCCCTACGTCTTTGGCTAGAGCTGGGTCCCTGGGGTCGGACAGCAGCCACTGTGGCTGTGCCTCAGCCACGTTCCCGCAAGGTGGGAAAGAATTTCTGGGGGCTCTTTCCAATGCGAATCAGGCCTCAGCCGCCGACCTCCTCCTGGCCTCTTCCGCTGTCCTCCACCGCTTCGCTGTGCCTGCTTCTCCTTATTTAATCCCTCTACCTTCTATATCGAGGTCAGCCCCCTCCCTCACCACCACTGTTATCACTCTTTTATCTCCTTTCCCTCGCGTTTTTTTCTCAGCACCTCTCCGTCTGTGGTTCCTCGGAATGAGCGTGAGCACACGCTCGCGCACCCAAACACGCGTGTGCAAGAGGTGACCCGGAAAGGCGATATTCAGCAACCCTCTTTCTACCAGCATTCTTGGTGCCAAGACCTGTTGTTCTGATCCAGATGGGGCACTCAGAGAGATGGAGGCTCTGTGTCCTGCCTGTACGCGGGAGGAACGTACGAAAGAAAAGTGCCAAACATTCGCCTCCTTTTATTTTTCTTTGTACTCTGTATCGATTGATTGTTGCTGTTCTTTGTTGTGGAAAGAGTTTCGAAAATATAGATTCATAGAGATATAGATTATATACATAATCTATATAAACGTATATATAAAGAAAATTTATGAATGGTTTGCTCTTTGGGGATCTGTGCATGATGTTTTCCGGATTTGGCAAGCAGAGACCGGTCACCAGACAGGAAAAGTTTAAAAATTATGTTGCCATTTTTTTTTTGTTTCTTTATTTCTTCTTTTTTTTTTTAATTTATGTCTCATGCGCATTCATGCCTTCGAAGGTGAAGCAGCTGGACCTTTGGCTTGTCCCTAAGGTCCGTCCCGTAGGTATCAGTGAAAAGGGGCAACTGCGGAAGCCGGTGGCAAATAATAAATGAATTGCTGGTTAATCAGCATCTCCAGCTGCTGCCCAAGTTGCACAAGACCATGTGGGTTATGCCTGCTCCTCTCTGCAGACACTGCCAGGCCTGGTTTCTATCCATCCATCCATAAGAGGTGCCTGTCTGCACTCCTGTCTCTCTCAATTTGTACCAGTTGGAACCTGGTGTTCTGTCACTCCTGTGCTTCACTGCTCCCCTCCCATCCTGTCACTACCTTTTCCTGCAAGCATAGGGGGTGGTGGGAGGGGGGGGGGGAATCCTGTGCTGGATTCAGTGAAGTTGGATGACAGAAGTGCTTATTCAGTTTCCCTGAATTTTCAGGCTTGTGTGACAAGGATTTTTTTTTCCTCTAAAACCAAGTGTAGGTTTTTTTTCAGCAAATTAAAAGAATGAAGATGCTTCTCTCAGTCACCCAAAAAGCAGTGAGGGCTGAAGTCATTAAAGCATTTAAATCTCACGAAGAGTTTCATTATCATTTTGCTTAGTATGCATTTATATACTCATTTCATGTGTCTGTAGAGTTTTACGCATATGCAGATTGGGCAGAGGGCCTTGCTGAAGGGCAATGCACCCGCTCAGCTTCTGTGAGTAAAACCACAACCCCATCCTCTTCATCACAGCCCCGTCCTCTTCATCATAGCCCCATCCTCTTCATCACAGGCCAGTCCTCTTCATCACAGCCCCATCCTCTTCACTACAGCCCCATCCTCTTCATCACAGCCCCATCCTCTTCACCACAGACCTGTCCTCTTCATCACAGCTCCATCCTCTTCATCACAGGCCCGTCCTCTTCATCACAGCCCCATCCTCTTCATCACAGCCCCATCCTCTTCATCAATCTCTCAATGACAGTCCCAGCTGTCAAGCGATCCTGCCATCTGCATCAAGACCCCCTCCTCCAACTGAGCCCTGTCACATTGAGGGGACGCCCATGCCCCCTTCTACAGCCTCCCCACCCCCAACCTATGCAGGTCTTAGCCTCTCGCTACTTTGATGGAGCACCAACCTTACTGGTAATTAGCATTCAGATAGAACTACTCCTCCCAAGGGAACTGAGCAAAATGCTCTGCCAGTGAGAAGCTCAGGTACTGAAAACAGCTCATCTCCCAGTGTCAGATGGAATGGAGCAGGTGTGACTTTTACCTTTCTGTCCACCCTGTTCTCTCTCACCCTCAACCCCCTCCCAAATTTTGCCAAAGTGACTGCCACACATTACAAGCACATTCAGGTAAATGACAGGCTTCATCGGGTCAGCTCCATTTGTGACTGGGGTGGCTAAAGTCAGCCTGACCAGCAAAGACCAGAAAAGGGTTTGTTTTTAATAGAGGCTGCATGCTCTATTATTATGCCCACCTAGTTCCAGCGCTCTGCCCCACCTGTGGTCTGTGACTGTGGGGGGCAATCCTGGCATACAGGTCCCTTATAGGTGGGGGGGGGGTGTGACCTTCAGAAGCAGTGTTATATAATTCCTGTGGGGGTGGGCGGTGTGCATCAGAAAGAGACAGCAGAGAGACTGGATGACCTGTTCTTCTCCTGATTAGAGCACCGGGTTTCCAGGTTCTGTCCCACATGAAGCAATTGGGCATAAACACAACGGGGGGGGGGGGGTGCTTAGTCCCAGCGGAATGCATCTTATATATCAGCTGCAGAATCTCAGAGATGGAAAGAAACAGAGGCAGACTGCACTGTGTGGCTCTCCGTGGAGATACACTGATAATCCCCAAAAAGAAGGAGAAACATGCCCAAGTCGCCCCAAATGTCATAGTGTCCCACGTTGTGACTGTGGCAACCGTGACATCTGTGCCAGCTGCAGCAGACCTTCATGGCCTGACTACAGTCCTACATACACTCATAAAAACTGGTAGGAGAGCAAAACACACACACATGCGAAAACATAAGGAAACCACCGGATGAGAGCAGCGACCGAGAGATTTTTTCCTTCTTTTCCGTTCTATTTCTTGTCATTTTTTAGATGTTGATGCATTGGACGGCTTATGACGGTGATGACCTTTTTTCCCTTTTTTCCCCCAACGCCCTGAAGTCCTTCAAGGAGCGTGATGCGGAGAATGGACAGAGAGTCGAAACGAAAGATGGACTGTACATTTTTTAAGTGTAATAACAACCAGACAAAAGTACCTATTTGTAAATATTAAGTTTCTCGTTTGGTTTTGGAGCGAATGACTGAAATACTTTGTGACAAAGACGGCAGGTGCAAGGCGCGATGTGGCTGGCGGCCAGGCCGTACACTCTAGGCGACCTTCATGCACTCGAGATGGAATTTCTGGGATATCTCAAGGTTAAAATGGCTGTCATATCATGAATCCACTGTGTATTTTTTATTATTTTGTGATATACATATGACTGATTTGGAACAAAGTTGTAAAGTCTTAAATCAACACCTAAAAAGAAGGGGACATGTGTCATCCGTCTTTTACTCCTGGTGTCTTTGGCCTGAGAGAGCCAGGTCTATGTGTAGTGTTTTGTCAGAGAGGCCTGGTGATTTGTCAGCTTGACATATCCGCCATCTTGCTCTGGAGCTTGTCGTGGTTCCTGCCCGAACGAGGATCAGGCTGCTCTTCTTGCAACCCCACCCAACACCTCGCCGCCAAGTGGGAGGAACAGCATCTTAAAGCTTGTGAAAAAGGGTCAGGATCTGTCTGCAAGGTGTGAGTGTCATGCAGTGTGTGTATGTGTTTTATGGTCAGGTTTTTCATGGACTGCAGCTCCAGATTTTGGAAACCGGTGGTTCAGGTTGCTATTTAAAATGACAATGAATGACAATCCTCTAAAAAAAGACCAATGTCCATGTTTTCAAACCAGATTTAAAGGTGTGCTTTAAAAATAGAGTTAATTTACTCTTCCCTGCTTATTCAGTTACCAACCTGGGCCATTTGTGTGCGTCAGTTACTGAACCCAGGTTTTTTATTTTTAATAATTAACCAGGAAGAGACAGTCTCATATTCCACTGGAGATGAAGGAGCAGGTTTGAAGGTTACTATAAGGTGATCACTTGCAAAGAATCTTGTGTGCAAAGGGAGCGTGACCTTTGAACTTTGAACCATCAAGATAAAGGGTCACCAAAAAGCCTTGCACCTGTTGTCACATTTTTACTCTCTTTGTTTGAATTCAGAAACCCAAGACTTGAGATGAAGAAAAAATGTTAATAATGAATTTAAAAAGAATAATGATTTAAAAAAAAGAAAAAAAACATAAATAAGGTGATGATATTTCTGTTTAATTTAGAAGTTATTACACACTGTATGCTGTGATTCAGATCTGGGGAACATTAAAGACATTCATAGCCACGCCATGGATTCCGTCTCCTCATTGGCTGTTGAGCCGGGTAGCCCCACCTACTGTCCATTCATTCAGAATGCAGAGGCATGCTGCATTATTAACACTTCACTGAAAATGGTAGTGAAAAGTCATATATAAAAACATATTACCGTAACTCAATAACAAGCAACCGAAATTTGTTACCAAAAGAAACAAGAGATTGAAAGTTGATGTCAATATCTGTACAAATAAACTTTGTAATAAATATATTTTGGGAGTTGGGTCATCATGGGTTATCCATCCATCCATTCTCCACCCGTTATCCTGGTCTTGTTACTGGGGGCGGCAGTCTGAGCTGAGATGCCTAGACATCCCTCTCCCCAGTCCCCTCCTCCAGCATCTCAGAGGGATACATAGTCATTCTTTTCTTCTTTCTTCTCTCACCCAGTACCCCTTCTGACGCATAAGCCGCTGACAAGACCTCTCCAGGAACCTCGGTCTAGGTGCAGTTCTTCCATTTGTCCCCAGGTGTGGCTCATTCTCTTGGCATCTGCTTCCAGGTCGCAGCGCAGGTGTTTCTCTGCTGGCCTCTTTCTGTCTTTCCCTGGGGATTCCATGTGAGAGCTTGTCTTGTGTCACTTGAGGCCAGCTTACGGAGGGTGTGGCCTATCCACCTCTAGCATTGCCAGAGAAACTCTTCCTCTTGTTTTGTTCACTGTCACAGCTCTTGGCTCCTCTAAACCTTGTGGAAAGCCTTCCCAGGAGACTTTAAAGCTGTTATAGCTGCAAAGAACGGGCTAACTCCATATTGAAGCCTATATATTAAGAATGGGATGTGATTAAAGTTCATGTGTTTGTAAAAGCAGGCATCCCAGTAATTTTGGCAACATAGTGTATGCCGCTTCCTGTCACCTGGTTGGTCTTTGACTTGGCGACCTCTGAGGCTTTGCAATATACCCTGTCTACTGGGAACCTACTAATTCAGCAAACATTCTAGTTGTAATCTGGTTGCTTTGGTTTATTGGGACTAAACGTAGCCTATTTCTTATTTGAAAGAAGGATCCATTGGATAATGTCAGATTAAATCATATGGTTGTGCTGTTTTCAAATTGGAGGCACAGGGTAAAGAGGTCTTATGCATCTTCAAAGTGGTTTTTGTACACTGCCTGGCCTAAAAAAAGGTCACCATTAGAATTTCAATCAGCAAATACTTAAAAGTGAATGACTGGATCATTATTACAACACAGTAGCACTATGCAGCGAAGTCACCCGAGTACCTGAATCTACTGATTGGCCAGGTTATCCCATCAATGGATTATTTCTTTCCTAATGGCATGGGCATATTACAGGATGAGAATGCCAAGATTCATCAGGCTCGAATTGTCGAATGAGGAAGCACGAGGGATCATTTTCACATGAGAATTGGTGACCAGGGAGTCATGACCTTAACCCCATGGAAAGTCTGTGGGATGTACTGAAGAAGACTGTATGCAGTGGTTCAACTCACCTATCAGCTCTTTGATCACTGTGAAAAATGAGTGCAAATCTGGATGGGGAAAAATGTTGTGATGGAACCAATGCATATACCAATGTGCACCATAATCAAAGCTAAGGGCGGTCCAACTAAATATTAACGTGATTAGTATTTTTTTTTGGGCAGTGTATATCATTGTTCAGAAAATTTCAGGAATAGTGATTTTGACCAAATGACACCAAAGTTTGGGTCATAACTAAGTAAATGAGCCTTGGTTGGCTCACAAATTAATTTGTGGATTGTAATATGGCCCATTCAGTGACTGAGTTTGATACCCCTGGTGTAAAACGTCTGTAAGGGCAAAAGGGCAAGCCAAATCTTGAGTGTAAGTTTTTACCAGCAATGCATGCTGGTACAAGATGGGGTGGGACAGATGGCATGTTGGGGGCAGTGCCACTCAATCAAAAATCAAGGAAAAAAACGTTCATCAAAGAAAGGAGGTGGATGATGATCATTAAAACAGTGACACGGTTATGCTTTGAAGTTGCAGTTGATTTTTTTGCAGCATAAATGTATGTTTCTCAGAAATGCAAGCTAGATAAGTTGAGTGATAGGCTGCATGGACAGCGGCAGAAAAGTGTCAGCTAAAGCAGCTACTACAGTACATCTTCATGGCAACATGCATCTGGTCCCCCCCTTAGGGCTGAGCAGGAGCACAAGGAGTAGCTCCACCTGAGGAGCCCAGCGTCTTATTGCCACTCCTGTGGGGTAACAGGAACAGCAGGGTATCCTCAATGGACTGTCCCATTCGGAGGCGCTCCAGGAGAACAGGCATCACATTGAAGGCATTCCAGGAGGTGTAAAGGTTGGCCAGTCTCTGCAACGCTCTCCCATGAGCCCAGGGGTGCACTCCACCTTGTAGGAGTAGTAGAGAGTGCCATGGTTCAGCGGGCAGATCTCTTCATGGAAGCCTTGAACAAGCTGGATGGTGCAACCTCCCAACTTCTCATACTGCTGTGTGAACCACGTCGAGTCAACGTCCAAAACTTCCAGCGTCATATTTGTGTTCGAAAAAAGCTGAATGATGCCAAATGAGAACTCGCTGTTCCAGGTCAGGTTATTGTCTCTAATCTCTGCGGTCTCTCTTTTATTATTGGCCAGAGCAATGCGGACAAAGCCATCAGTGTAGCCAATAAGGTCTCCCCATAAGCCTTTGGCCCGCTTCACCGTAACTGTCACTTGGGCCAGGCCCTTCATCATTGGGCAGCATTTGAGGTCAATATGCTGGTTGGCCTTACAGGCACAGTGGCAGGGGTCATGTGAACTGGGCATTGACCCTCTCGAGCACTTCGTTGAGCAGTGCTTCATTAGGGCCTTCTCCATGATGTACTCCTCCACAGCTTTCTTCAGCCCTGCCTCTTTGGTCTTTGACCCCTGTACCAGAAAATGTAGGGGTCGGAGGGAGTAGGTGATGATTCCCGGGATGGTCTTCAGGCTGTCCTGCCACTTCTGCATGACTTTGGGCTTGTCTGAAAACAGCAAGTCATTATCCATATGCTGGCCGCCCTCTACCTCGGTCGTCCTTTCTTTGAACTGCCTGTGGAAGCTGCTTATGCTGTAGTTCCTCTTGACATTCTCGCAGTAGCGAGCCTCATCTTTAACAGAAACAGGATTTATGACTGCTGAAGCCTCTGCCTCCAGACAGTCTTTCACCTCGGTCTCAGTGTAGCCGTTTAGTGCTGACTGGCAGAGCCGGAGTGCGGTGATGCTGCTCACACGACCACCTAGTTGCACCTGCCTGATGAAGTGAGTCCCATAGGTGGCCAACAGGCGGCGGTAGTCTGCCTTTGTGACTTTGTTATACACAGAGGGGAGGCGCTGAAGGCTGCCGGCAAACTCCATGTGGAGGGGTGGTCTGTCCACCACCCGGTAGCTGGGTGGGAAGACAAACAAAACAGCCAGACATTTTTGTGATGTGCTTAATAAACCTTGCAAAACACCCCCCAGGTAGGACTAGCTGATATGGCAAAATATTTTACCACAATCATATCAGTTTTCATATCAGTCAGTACTGATAATTATCACGATATAATTCAAGTCATTATTTCTTTACTTCAATGCACCATTTTCACTTAAAATTCGCTTAGAATTGCCCTTAAACAGATTCTATACAGGAAAATGGTGATAAACTGAATTGAAGTTCAATCTAATTTTACTAAATAGGCTAAATCATACAAACATTTATATATATTTTTTGTAGAGCAAAATGCAAACAGTAGTTTGTTGTTGGGTTTTTTCTCTCACTGCCAAGGAACCGGTAAGCACTTGCATTTAATTTCATTAAACATTCAGTTAATTTCATCCTTTATATATTGCATTCATCTTGCATATTTGTCTGCTAGTGAGTTACAATACATTTTTTAATCAATCATTTTGTGACACTGTTTTTAAAGAGACGTATCAGCATTTCAAAAGTTTGTGATTAATCTCCTGCCATCTGCATCTTTCCATCTTATCACTGAGTACTTACCCCCACCCCCCCTCACCTGTAGTAGCTGCAGTGGACCTCCTGTTTAATGAAGCTGTACTTATCCTTCTTGGACATCGCCATGGCTCTTTCAGCCTGTCTTGAGTGGGTGCCTCCTACCATGAGAGATCCTGACCGCGGAACGACGAGATCGAGTCCCTCTTTCCAGCTCAGGTCCATCCCACTCTGGCCACTTGCAACAAACGCCTCGCTGGATTCGTAGACGCTGCTGGCCACC
>JAODKL010000002.1:16487541-16501002 GCA_026780765.1 Petrocephalus schoutedeni
AATTTAATAAATGCACCTTTAATAATGAAACAAGTAAAAGTCCTTAGAAACACTGAGCAACTGCATACATGATAAAACAAATTCGGCCGCAAATATATATTGAGCAGAGGCTGAGCCACGAAATGGTCGGGTACGTACCCTGTCTGCCCCTGCTATTACTGGTAATATCTAAGCTTCTAGCGTACGCAGTGACTACAAAAAGCCCTCAAACGAGCACATAGAAAGTTACAAGTTCACATCTCTATCAACGATTGTGCTAAGCTATATTCTAGGGCTGTTTTAATTCTGACCATCATATGAAATTCCGAACATTTTCCATTCATTCGGAGGCAGGGAGTGGATCCATATTACTTACTCCATTCTGATAATGAACTCAAGACGTAGCCCCATCATGTCCTTAAAGTTCTCATTAAAACTATGCTTGCGCCGGTGGTCAGTCAATTTCATTTTATTATTTTCGGTTTATTTTAGGTGTCTGTATGAGATTCACTGTAGCGATGCACAAAGGTATGGCTTCGCATTGTTATGCGTCGTTTTCCCCGTTTGGGTAATTTTTAAGAAAGTGCCGTAGAAGTTTCCTTGAATCTTTATGTGGAACACAATATGAAACGAGAGACTAGCCAAGCGCCGTTCGGTTTACCAGGAGGACTAAGGTTCGTGCATTGCAAGCCTAATGTAATATCAGTCATTCTTATTTATTCATACTGCGTTTCTACTTTTACAGGTGCAGCACGACTTGTTGCATATAATGAACAACATTATGTAAGCTTACATGGCTAAAATAAGGCTTGTTTAGCAAAAAGAAAAAAGAGTAGGTAGTGGACGTTTTTTATGTCTTGAGAGAAAAGTATATACGAACAATTAAGCAATGTGGACGTAGTTGAAATATCGCTTATAAACGTCTCCATAGCTTACTCAAACCACTATACAAACTCGAAACTAGAGCAGGATGGAGACAATTATCAGATATGATCGAGCTCTGTTTATGTTGTTGTATTGTTTCTTGCCTATTCATCCGGCTTTATGCAGTGTAACGTTAGAAGCAGAAGCGCAGTTCGGTCGGACAGGACTGATTCAACGAGATCTAAGCCCGGCCGTCACCCGGAGTATCTACGTCCTTCTGCGGTAAGTGGGAAATCTCTCTGGTGAACGTGCAGGATGTTGCGTTAAAGCCCAGCGGGTCCCCCGAGTACATCATCAGAGCATTTAGGAAAGACCCCCCTTTCCGCCCTGCGCGACTGGGGGGCCACACACACCGCATACACACACCCCGCTGGCCAACAACCTGACATCTAACTCCGCTTCCGAAAAAAAAGACAAAGGGATCTTAACGATTTGACACTCCTGCAAAGTGCAGCACAGACCAAAGAGGCTAGCCTCATATTTAACTGGAATAGATACATTTATTCATAACCTCTTCGGTTTTAAACAGGCCTATAAGAACCTAAGGAGAAAGTTTATGTGCGAATCACCACTTAAAAACGACAGAACATAATATTCTGTATATTCTTCTCTTTTTTTTGGTTCAATTTTGAGTTTTGATTCATTTTTGAGATACTTGGAGAATAGCTATGGAAAAAATAACGCTTACTCAAAATAGAGGAAGTACTTCAAACAATCACCAGACAATGCGATTTTATTGTTGTTGTCATCGATAAAAAAAAAATCAAACGAATGGCTTTCAGAAACACCTACCGGATAAGTGCAAACACTGCGAGGAATCCTTTAAAGAGCTTGAGCTTCAATTAATGGCCGATAGACGGACCAATGGGCGGTGAGACGCGGGAGCCGTGAGGGACTATGTGGATTCCGACATGGAGATACCCCGTGAGTATAAGATGCTTCAGTGCGTGCCGGTGCTGCTTATTATCCTGCTTTCTACCAAGGACGGCTGTCTTGCATTCCGCTGCAAAACGCATGAATGCCTGCCGCTTTTCAGCTCTGCCCGCGCCCCGTGGAGTGGAGGTAATGCAGGGCTTTTCGAGGGCTTTGCCAAAAGCTGTGATGCAAAGCGAGAAAAGCGCTTTTTTGCGGTGGGCTGGACAGGTCCCTGAGCTCCAAGCGCGCCGCGGTCACTTAAGCAGCTGTGAAGTTTTCCGGCTGCGTGGGAACGGCGTGGGCGCCGCTCACGCTCTCCGCTCCTTCTGCTCTCCGTTTATGTATATATAATATATATAATGCAGTGTGCTCGAATGCTTTTGTGTTTTTAACGAGCGTTTCCCACGCTCTTTCCGTTTCCAGTAGTATGGAAATGCACGTATCCTGCACAGATAACGAGCCTTTCTTTTCACCCAGATTATCATGTCTAATAACATGCGCACCCTACTACGGTAATTCTACCTTTTCACGGTATTTTCAGTAAATGTGCCAGAAGCTTTGAAGGCAGACTGTCGCCAAGTTTAAACAGACCTACTGCATATGTTCTCATGCGCATGGAGGCTTATCATTTTTACGCGATATACCGGTACTATGTTCCATTCAGTAGTCCTTACTCCGGGGACTTCTCGAACTTCTCCGGGCCAGTGATAAATGTGACATACTTGGTCCAAATGGAAAGGCAGGTTCTCTAAAAGAACTGCCCAGAACTACGACACGATTACTGTGTGCACGCCGTTTTGGGAACCTTACAACGCGCTGTCAGCGGACCGGGACTGCATGACAGCGCTTCGTTTCCCGGTTAGTAATTCTGGGTTTCGCTGGTCAGGCTCTTTTAACCTGATCTGTACCTTAAACACGGGCTGTTCTCAATAATATCAGGATTTAATCAGTACCAGATAAGTTCACCCTAGTGTTAACGTTAATTGGCAAAAATATATACTTCACTGTCAATGACGCAGAGATGTATCATAAGTCTGTCAGGCACACAGTTTGCGTCTACTGTGTCAACCGATATTTTAATTTTTCAAAGTTTTAAAGTTATTTATTGAGATGACAGAGTTTATTCCGTATTTTTGTTATTCATCAAAAGGTCCGGAAGTTATAAACATCGCACTGTTTCGATTGTAAGGGATGGCCATGTTTAACTTTTTCAGGGGAAAATGAATCGTGCGCATGTGTGATACTTGGAGCAGTGTGTTTCCACGACCAGTTAAATCATTGCGGTCATTGTGGTTGTTTGAGAAAATTAATGTGAGCATCTATTACCGCATACCAGTGTCAGGAAGTATGTGAATCTACTAATTAGTCATTGTGTCTGTTTTTGTGGTTTACCTAATTTATCTACCTCTCAAACACTAGACAGAAACATATAAATTAATTACTGCAATAAATGAATGAGAATGTTTATAACCAAATCACAAGACCTGTTGATCTCAAGACATGTTGATCTTCATAATTTAGCTAATCTTGATTTTGTTTGATATCATCCTAGATATAAAGATATTGTTCATTTTGTAAGCAATTTAATTTTTATATATATTCTTTTAATAATTTGGTTGTGACCAGCTATTATTGGCTATTCACAACACGCCTCCTCATGTCAAAATTTCTGGCAGCCAATGGTAAATCTGCACCTTGAAAGTAGCTTAGGAACAGAGAAGTGAGGCCCAATTGGAAACCAAAAGCAGTGTCTGACATAGACCAATTGTGGTCCAATCACTGCCAACCAGCTGAGACACTGCTTCTGCTATAGGACCACCCCCATCTTTACTAATTCAGCTACACTTGAGCTGTGAGCTTGACTTCTCTTAAACGGCTTGTTTACTCCTCAGTTAGTTACCCACCCTGAAGTGCAGCATGACTGAATTACTGGTTAATTTGCTTGAGCAAGTTGTTTTAAAGTCTCTCAGACTTTCACCTTCATAGATATGCCAGGAATGTCAAGGGTGCCCCAGAGATGGTGGCATACCCAAAAGGGGGAAACTTTTGTGACCTCAGGAACTGCGGAGGCCAGTGTTAGTAGCATAAATCTTGTAGTGTCATGCTCATGATGCAAACACTTCAGGACAAGTTTGGTTACTGAACTGTAGTTGTCAGCAATTAACAGAAGTTCCCGATTCTCAAAACCAAAGATGAAGTGTTTTAAAACACACCCCCCACCCCATGCATCACGTAGCATATACTGTCCACACCAGCTTATAGTAGGTAGAACATCACTTCCCTCTAAAAGTCATTTCTGCCAGCCTCAGCAGGCCACGGCCGTTGATATCTGGCCAGTCTAGTCCGGCGTGTATCGTGTAGATCTCGTCCAGAGGGGTCAGGCACCGATATCGTGACTTTGCAAATCAGACCCGGATCACAGGTCACTTGCTCTGTTACTGATGCTGAAGCACGGAATGACTAAGCCTAGATAGAGGCCCCGACTCATCAAAAAGCACACTTACTGTGTGGAAAGCCCTTCAGCTTGGGAACTCCCGCAGCTCTTAGGGGAAAAAGTGCTTTCACAAGTATCATGCTGTCACTGATAGTGTTGCATTATCCCTCCTGTATATCTATGTGACCGCTCGCCTGTGAGGCTCGTTTATGACACAAAGGGACTGGCACTCTATCGTGGGGGTGCTACATAGAGCATAATATACTTGTCTTGGCCTATCCCTCTCTCACGTTTGCCTTCAGAGTCTCTATTCTTCTGCTTCAGCGCCGTGTACCTTTAAGCTCAGCACATTGACAGAGAGGTCTTAAACCATTCAGGAGGCCTGAGGTCAGGGGTCAAGACCGTAGCCGAACATGACGCCGGACTGGGGGCCACACTTCCATATACACTCATGTCTTATTTCCGTCGCACGCAGCCGCAGCCTATGCAGCGTGTGCGTTCTCCGTGACGCACGTCATTATTTTTGGAAGCCGTCATGTCCGGACTGCATGGCAGCTGACCTGATTGTACAGAGTCCTGTCCAATGATCTGGGAGCTTGCGGAGAGGCAGAAACGCGGATTCATTATTTGCTCACGTGTATCCTGCAGGAGCTTAGGCTCTTATTGACTCTTGGCGGCTGAGGAGTTACCTGCAGGGTTCTGAGGTTCCAAAGCAGCTCTCTTCTTAGTACTGAGACATATTCTAACACCCAGTGAATGGGGGTGCACTGTGGTCTCTGGGCTCATCCCACAGAAGATGAAGTTCCTTCACCTGGTCATCTAATCAGCACCCAATCCGAAGACAACCTGGTGCTGTTACAGCTTGCTATTGGACCAACAGGTCTACAGTGGTGACTAATAAATGAGGCTTTTAGGTTCTAGTTCAAGAAGGTTTTCCCACTTTGGGATTCTTCTGTAATAATGTAAAGGAGGCCAAGGTTGCTGTCCTCTGCTGCTCTCAGTCTTTCTAAGAAGATGCTGCCGCTGGCTGTCATATGTGAAGCTTGGTTGTATCCCTGTGAAAACTGGCCTAAAAGGGCCTGTTGTGCAGGAGGAGACACAAGCCGTCCACATGACCCACAGTAGAGGATCTCAGGCTCCTGCCAATGGTTGTCTCCTGTGCAGCACTTACAGATGGTTGGAGATAGGTGATATTTAAAGATAGATCATAACACAAGCGCCTCGCCAAAATATTGGTCCTTGTCTTGTTGCGTCTTTGTCTTTTCTCTCAAACAGACAAGGGATGGAGGGGTGGAAAAGCAAGAGCGTGGTCACAAGGCAGCTGTTAAAATGTGATAACCCACCATACCAGACCCATTTGCTAAGAGGTGCTTGAGATGCAGACGGCAGGTCAAGGGCAGATGAGGAGGCGTGCGAAAGACCTGCCATCATTATGTGTTTTTTTTTTAAGTTGGGCTTTTGAATGGAGCCTGAACACCTGCTGTAGTTCAGGTTCGATTTCCATGATGTTTGGGGTTAAAGCCCTGCACACAGCTATATGGACCCTATAAGTCTTTTCCAACTGTCTGAAATCTGCTCCTCCTAGTGACCAGTTCCCATCATTGCAGCGTGTTACCTGCGACTGCCACCTAAAGCACTACACCCTGAAGTGCTGTCATGCTGACTGGGCACTGAGCCACTAAAATAACTTTAGTGCCAGTGCTGTCCTGCGGTCATCCAGTGTTTTCTCTGACTAAATTCTTAATTGTAATCCTTATTTCAACAGTATTTTATCTTCCCTATACGTGCACATGCGCTTATAAGAATCGTATATTAGACTTCATTTGGTACCTCACTGTGCTTAATTTGGTTACTGGATTTTGTATTACTTACACTCTTTTAACTGCAGAAAGTGCTATTTTTCACCATAGTAATGTATCTCTTTCATCCACTGGTGTAGGACTCGTCGCTGTGCTGTTGATGGTTCTGGAGTGGACCCATTCGGGTCTGCCCTCTCCGCTGAGACCCATCTGTGACCGGCTAGTGCTGGACCGTTTCATCAAGGAGGCTCAGGACATGGAGGTCACCATGGTGAGAGGATGCTGTGCATTGGCTTGATGTAGGGCTGCTGTTGGATTGGGGTTTACTGGGAGAGCCTTGAACTGCATGGTGTATGGAGTAGATGTTCAGGGCCCAAATTCTGGGATATTATTAGAATTGAAGTGTAATATTCAAAAACAATTGATGTATTGGCCTCTTGCCTATTCATCCACCATAGCCAAAGCAAGTGTCTGTCCCTTCAAAAATTCAACAAACCCCACATGTCAATGAGTGCCCTGTTTTGATATACAAATTCTCCATGCCCCCCCCCCCAGCAGAGCTGCAGTGAAGGCTGCATCCTAGCTGAGCCTCTGTCAGTTCCCCAGACCAGCGTCGACTTTGCCGTCTGGGAGAAAGAAGACGTGAGTGAGGGGCCGCCTGTCTCCATCCGTTCGATTGTGCTGGAAGTGGTTGCCCTCGCCGATTGAGCCGCCATTGCTATTTGTGTCTCGGTTGCTTGGCAACTGCCTTGAGCTGAAGTGGCGGGGCAGGATCGTGACTGGTTTGCTTCACCTGTGTGTACAGCTGGGAGTTTGGGGTCAGACACCTCTCCAGCATCACCCCGCACTTCCTGCTGTCCTCACGGGTGAAAGCTGGGAATCTGTTTGAGCTCCTAAGTAAACGAGTCCGGGTTTCCCTAACGCAATGAATGTATCTCTCTGCGTTCATGGCCTTTTGCAGGCCCAGATGCAGGCCCGAGAGGTGCAGTCGGGCCTGTGGCTACTTTCTAAGGCCATCAGCGTGGTCCGGGCCTCGGTCACCAGCACAATGCTGCAGAACCAGCTGGACAACAGCCATAGCAACATACTCAGCATCAGACATATGATACGCAGACTCAATTTTCAGGTGAGCCAGGTGGAGGGAGGGGAGCACCCTTTAGTGTGGGGGTGTGGCTTAATGTTGCATAAAAGGTCCTTTGGTCTCGGTACTCAATTCCAGTTAGTAAAATATGGTGGTGAAGAAAGCAGTGTGGATAGAGCCAGCTGGCACATTTCTTCAGAAGTCCATCAAGTCTCAGTCTGGTCCCTGGTTTTTCCCGGCCAGCTCCAGAGCTGTCCTGAGAGCATCAGGCACAAGTGCTTTCCTTTCGCTTATCTGATGTCTGGCTTGCACTGGAATTTTCCGGAAGCTCAGGGCCAGAAGCTGCCAGATTAGTGTGTAGTCACTTACCATTTCATTCCTTCACACTGATTGAATTCCTGACAATTTTTGTTAAACACAAAAAGGCTTAAATTGCTGTTTAGGGCTGACCAGGTTTTTTCTGTTCTTTTCTTCTGTGTGCAGTGTGAATTGACTGGCTCAGTAGGTAGCTCGCATATCTCCAGGAAAGAATAGAGGTCCCTTATTAACCCTCACAGGGATTCATTCTCCTTTCGGTTACCCCATAGCACTCTGCATGAGACACACGGCACAAGGTCAGCCAGCATGTAGCGTCCCTGGAGCTGGGGTAAAGGACACATTTTTAAGGGCAGCACTCAAGGGCCCACAGACATGCGACTATGCTGCCAAGGCCTGAGCTGTAACTAGCGGCTCTGCAATCACACGCACAGATGCCACACACTGCTCCCTGTTCATGGGGCTCGTCTCTCGCACTCCACTTTCCTAACACGGTCATGCAATTTAGGTGAACTGCCATCTCTATTGGTCAAGGTGTTTGTGTGTGTCTGTTTACGTGAATGTGTATCTCCTGTGATTGGCTGGCATCCTGTCCAGGATACCCTCTGCACTGTGCCCTGTGATTGGCTGCCATAGGCTCCTCTCTGGCCCTGTACTGAAAAAGCTGAAATATTGTTCTCGTTAATCATCGTGAAAATAAATAACATATAGACATATAAACATAATATAGACATGACATTTTAAGATATGACATTAAGACAGATGCACAAAGACACATTTAAACCCCTGATTGGCGGGGAAGATTGTGCAGGTTGGCACAGAATGGGACGAATACTGATTTCTTTTTTTGCTGTCACCACCCCTTTCCTTGGCCCGCCTCAGGAATACATCCCTCCTACAGATGGGACTGTCCATGAGGAAACTTGGAATGTGTCGTCCATGCCTGAGCTGCTCCGCGTCCACACCTACTTCCTGCGTGGTAAAGTGCGCCTCCTGCTGGACTCAGCGGCAGTCTGTCGCCGGGGCGGCAGCTGATCAGCGCTCTCGGGAACAGGTTGGGGCAACTGACTGGAGCGCTGCATTGAACAGGATGGGTCCTAGAGCAGGCCCAATGGATTTCCAAAGCAATGCACAGACAGTACAGCAGGGGGCAGCACTCAGATGGACCGAACCCAGAATCGCAGGATGAGAATAATCCACACAAACTGAAAAATAGGACAGCATGCTGTTTGTAGCACTGAACTGGATGAACTAAACTGTGGGGATGTGGACATTAATGTGTCTGACAGTCACGTAACTCACCATTTTCTGCCAAGCACCGCAGACATACCTAGGATCATATATATATATATATATGTATATATATATATATATATATGTTTGTGCGCTAGTGACCGCCTTTCTGGACCCATGCCCCGCCCCCACCACGCCCATGTGACAGCACAGCCAGCCTATCCCTGCACAGAGATTGACACCAAACTCAGCTATCCTCACCTCCCTTGTGCCTCATACCAGCATTACCTACAGGTCTGTTTCTGAATGTACATTATGTCACATTTATAAGATGATCATTTATACATATACCTGCCAGTTTGGAAGCCAAGAGCGCGGATGGCGAGGGTAGTGTTCATGCAAGGAGTGATCATGTGCGCCAGCCGATGCACAGGCATGTCTCTGGGTGTCCTCAGCAAGTTCATGGGGACAAAGGACAGGAAGCTGGGCAGGCAGGAGTCGGGTTCAGTCGGGGTGATGGGTGGGCTACGTGAGAACGCTGGAGTCTGTGTCTGACTCACGGAGACGAACTCCCACCGATAACACGGCCGCCTGGAAAAACAGCGAAGGACATCCGGCAGATCGGTCCCTCTGGCCTGGTCCATCTCACACACGCTGCTCCGTCGGCCCCAACGATGGGAACCGCTGCATTTTCTGAACCCTAAAGAAACTTTGTTTGTCTTGTTTTGTACAATATTGTTTTGCTGTCATTTCCTTTTCCAATGCCTCTCAATCAGGCCTTGTCACGATGCAAATATTTTGAAGGATGTTTGTATAGTTTTTTCCTGTTTTTTTCTTCTTTTGTCACAGAGCTATTTCGTATTTAAATTCAAAATATTATTCTTAGATAAAAAAAAAAGATGAATGAAAACCAGGAGAGGAGAGTTTGTCGCGGTGATTGATAAGGTGCCACATGCAGGAAGGCCTCGTCTCTGGGTCACACCATCAGCCCATACTGATGCACTCCTACCATCCTCTTTCTTGGTTACACTGATTTCTCATTGTTGCCACTTGTTCAGTGCTGATCATGTGAATCCATCCATTTGTACTTGACATTCAAATCCTCAGGGTCACCCAGGAGAGATGACCTCTCCTTTCCTGCATACGCAGAGGCAGGACACAAAATAATGGAAGCTTTGGTGAGCAAGACGGCACGGATCCGTGGGAAGGAGAGACGGGGAGCTGGGTGGTGATTGCTCCGTGGTGGCTGATTGTCGGAGGGGGGGGGGGTGGTGGTTGCTGATTAGCCTTTATCGTCACCCGAGATGATCAGTGGCTGTTTTGCTGAGAAAGGTCACGCCGGAATCAGGAAAACTCGCTTCATCCCGGGATCCAGGCAGAGGAGACCGGATCCGGAGGGTGAATCTCTAGCCAGGATGGTCTGTGAAACTGGAGCGCCACCCGGACAGCCGGGCCACCCAGTCAGCGGCGCGCCATGCCAGCGGGGGGTCCGTGGCGTATCAGCCACACTCATCTGGACAGGAAGTGCCCCGTTAGGTGGGCGCCATGCTGACGGGCGCGTGGCGTCCCTGCTGTCGTCACTCCCCGATCACCCCGCCGACCAGCCGGGGAAACTCGCCCGCTGCCTTTCCCTTTTGTGATATTCACCAAGACCAGCAAGATGGGTTGAGACGGGCAACTTGAACTCTAACTGACCCTAACTAAGCGAATGAAGACACTCACATGCTTGGTGCTGCTAATGAAAAGCACCAAGACATGCGTGAAAAACAGCACATTGCTCGAAAGACAGTATGTGCATAATACCTTTTTTAAACTGTCCTCCCTTCAATTTACTCATGCATTTCCAACTCCCAGGCATCCTAACCCCGTCTTCTTCAGTTAACGCCAGCGGTCCATAAAAATGCAGCTAGGCGAGTAGTTATCTCTAATGGTGCCATTTCACTGCCACCGAGAAGCACGGCAAGAAGAGCCAATTTTGTAAACTATGCAGGCTGTACCCACGCTGACATGGCCTTGGCTACTAGCAGGGCGGAAAGCGTGACTAAACCAATCCGGTTGCATCAACACCATCTGATTGGTCGAAATGCACAGAGACAAGAAAGAACCACTGATCTTCGTCGATATGCACATGTTAGTAGAATCGCACATTGTGATGTAGTGATGCATTACCGGCAACTTGAAATTTTCTAACCTCCTACTGAAAAACTTCAAACCTTCATGGGACGGGTCAGCCTACAACCTAGTTCCAGCATACCACTGGAAAAGTGCCAAAAATTGCCCACAGTGTGTGAGATTGTGTTCTCTGATGGGCTGGCATGCATTCAAAGGTGCTCCCCACGCCTCCTTCCTGGCAGGGGCTGACTCCATCTTTGTATTGGATACTTGGGTGAGGAAGATGGATGGATTTCAGTCTTTCTCCTAATCATATGTTTCAGATTTAGTTTGTGGCTACTGATCTGACAATCAAACAGTTATAAAAGAGGCAAAATGACCCAGCTTTTGCAGATGAAGCACACTCTGCTTTCCCATCAGCAGATGTTGCCTTTTGCCATAACACACAATAGGTAATGACAGCCGGAAACAACCTTAGTGTGGAGACCAGTAGCACTTCTGAATGCAGATTGCTATTGCTATCAGGCTGACTGATAACTAACATATTCCACACATCAGGGAAGAGATACGGGCCGCAAACTGTCTATAAAATGCGCGCGAAAATACGGGACAAATCGCGCCCCCCATCGGTTTATTTTCCAATAAACGGCGATCCCAGGTGACACCATTAATTGCACCGTTCGCCATAACGCGCTGTATAATTTCTTTAATCGATCTAGGCCCCTGCTCACTTTTAAACTGCTGTGGGAAGCTTAAGCGTTTGTGCTGATGCAGCCTGCTGTTTTCTTGGGGCTCACAGCAGCCAAGGGCTGCAGGCTGGGTAACGGTGCGGAATTCGAAGATGTAGCACAATTACATCGTCCGAATCCAAGCAGGAAAAGAACCTGCGAGGTATCATGTAATTCTGGGCTATACTGCCTTCAAGTGGACATGTAATGTTATGACATAACAGATTTATAGCCCGTGTGTGTATTATATATATATGTATATACATACATACATATATATATATACATATATATATGTATTACACAATACATATGATTTAATACAAATATTCTTTTCATTTGTTTGACCTATTCTCTTAATAAGGGCGTAATTATTTAACCACTGGTCTCTAAAATAATAGGGCAGTTTTTACAGCGCCGGCTAACCAGTAGAATTTGGAGAGGGTGCCCACCCATATTGGGAGCTGGCCGTTTCCCACAACAGAAAAGAAAACCTGCGAACGGGGTCACATCAAAGCAATCTGGATGACCTGAGCAGGACCCGGTGCTTCCATACTGGGCCCTTTTTCTTTGGATTGTCCGATTTCGGATTAAGTAACTGCTGGAGATATAAGATAAGACATATTTCTTGTCACTTTTACAGAGACAAAATAAGGCAGTAACCACAAGTTTCATGGCACGCACAGGACTTAATTACACAGTCATGCGTGTCAGAAGCTCGATGTGCCTGAAGGGTGATCTGGGACTCTTCTCCACACACAGGACGAGCTACGGGAAGAGAGCATCACCTGTAGTGCAGGACATCAGTCCTTAAGAAGAGCAGGAGTTTTGGAGCGACGCTTTGATCAGTTTTATTGTTCCAGGAACCAATGCACCTCCGTGACAATCATATGGTTATATTACCACGCGTGTCGTAAAGTCACACATACACCGAGTATAATTTTTACCCCTGCTTCAACACACTATACAGTTTTATATTAATACTGGTAGTTAATTACAACCCCTCGCCCCCCCCCCCCAAAAAAAAAGGAGTCACGTGGTGCGGGTAGGACGGCCATCTTTCTAAAACACAAACAACAGGAGCGACCGAGAGCACGTATAAACACGCAGCGAGCGTCGGCGAGGGGCGAGCGACAAACGGAGCAGGACACAACGACAAACACGACACCGAGGAAAACCACAGCGTGAGGAGAATAGCCGAGAAAAACAGCCAACAAAACGAGGACGCACACCAATGCACAAGAAGTGAGGACGGGACCCGGCCGAAGCGCCCGACACACTAGCCAGCTAGCGGCGGCTCTGCGGAGGTGAGCGCCGCCTCTGTCGGCCCCGGCTCCGCGCTGCCCGGCCGCCTCTGGCGCTTGTCGGAGCGCAGGTCCCGGTGCACGGTGACTTTCGCCGCGTTTAGCCTCCCCGGGGCGGCTGCGGAGCTCCGTTTTTTATCCGTGTGTTTAAAAGCGGCTGCTGGAGGCCTCGGCGAGCAGCGGCGTAGAGTTGGAGGGCTTGCCGGGGATGTGGGGAGGGGTGTGTGTGTGTGAATGCTGACGGGACGCCCCAGCCACGCACACGCATGTACGCCTTTTCGTCCCCTGCACCTTCGTCGTTTTTGAGCGGGTCACAGGAAGTCCGGGCCGCCTCAGCTTGGTCCGCAATCGACCTGAAATCACTCGACTCTGTGTTGGGGGGAGGGGGGCAGCGACGTGTCTCCATATTTGTTTATCCGAGTCCTGGCGGTGAAGGGAGTGAGTGAGAGATTCTGCACCATGTGTTTGGGACTCTGCACCGCGTTTGTGTTTGTGTGTGCGAGGGACGCCGTGTGTGTGTGTGTGTGTGTGTGTGTGTGTGTGTGTGTGTATGCGAGGGACGCCGTGTGTGTGTATGTGTGTGTGTATGCGAGGGACGCCGTGTGTGTGTATGTGTGTGTGTATGCGAGGGACGCCG
>JAODKL010000002.1:16501743-16512642 GCA_026780765.1 Petrocephalus schoutedeni
TGTGTGTGTGTGTGTATGCGAGGGACGCCGTGTCTGTGTGTGTGTGTGTGTATGCGAGGGACGCCGTGTCTGTGTGTATGCGAGGGACGCCGTGTGTGTGTGTGTGTGTATGCGAGGGACGCCGTGTGTGTGTATGAGAGAGAGAAGTAGACTGCCGTCTGTGAAATACTACACCGTGTGTGTGTGCGAGTGGCGTAGACTGCACGGTGTGTGTCAAAGACTGCGATGTGTGTGTGAGAGACAGTCTCTGCCCCATGTGTGTGAGACAGCACCGTGTGTATGTGTGTGAAAGACTCTCCTCTGTGAGTGTGATTCTTCACTTTGTGTCTGTGTGTGACTGCATTGTGTTTGTATGTGAGTGTATTCGACTCTGCACTGTGTGTAAGAGTGTATTCGACTCTGAACTGGCTCTGTGTGCGACACAGAACTGTATGTGTATGAGAGTGTATGCGACTGCACTGTGAATGTGACTCTGCGCTGTGTGTATGAGAGTGTATGCGACTGCACTGTGAATGTGACTCTGCACTGTGTGTATGAGAGTGTATGCGACTGCACTGTGAATGTGACTCTGCACTGTATGAGAGTGTATGTGACTCTGCACTGGCTTTGTGTACGACACATGACTGTGTGTGTATGAGAGTGTATGCAACTGCACTGGCTCTGTGTGCGACTGCACTGTGAATGTGACTCTGCACTAAATGTGACTGTATGCGACTCTGCCCTGCTTTGTGTATGACACATGACTGTGTGTGTATGAGAGTGTATGCAACTGCACTGTGAATGTGACTCTGCGCTGTATGAGAGTGTATGCGACTGCACTGGCTCTGTGTGCAACTGCACTGTGAATGTGACTCTGCACTGGCTTTGTGTACGACACATCACTGTGTGTGTGTGTATGAGAGTGTATGCGACTGCACTGTGAATGTGACTCTGCGCTGTATGAGAGTGTATGTGACTCTGCACTGGCTTTGTGTGCGACACATGACCGTGTGTGTATGAGAGTGTATGTAACTGCAATGCGAATGTGACTCTGCACTGTGTGTATGAGAGTGTGTGTCATTCTGCACTGTGTGTGTGACTGCACCGTATATATGAGAGAGTGTGCGCGACGCTACCCTGAGTGTAAATGTCCGTTACCCAAACCCAGGTCTGTTGTCTGCAGCTTCCCCTTACTTTAAAGTGATTGTCTAACAAAACTTAATGAAATGTATGCACTGCAGCCAAACCTTCACTGCTCTCAAGCACACACTTTAGAAGTTAATCACCTGCTGATATGGAGAGAAGTGACAGATGTGTGACAGTCCAATGTAAATATCCACAGATTTGGCATTCAGGGTCTCTCCTCGCTGAATCCGTTTTGTGTTAGATCTCCGTTTATCTTGTTCGGAATCATGCACCACGTGAGCACACTAATTATATTGGTTATTACTTTGACTGTTTTTTATGTTGTTTAGTTCCCAGAGGGATAACTTTGTGTGCATTGGAATTATGCGTTTACTGTGTTGCAGTAACCGAGGACAAGCTAAAGACAAATCAGATTGGTGTGAAATTAGGACTCATTTTACAGTTCATTATGTTAATGTGTGCAGCACGGTGGCTCAGTGGCTAGCACTGATTCCTGAAATCGCCAAGGGGTGAGGGTTTGAATCCCGTTGCCACTGCATGTGGATTTTGTATGTTCTTGCCATGCCGCGTGAGTTACCTCCCGGTACTCTGCCTTATTCTCCACATCCAAGAACATGCTAATTAAGAATTAGCATTGTAAGAGTGCGTGTGCATGTGCACATGTGCGTGTCCTGCAGTGGGCTGGCATTCTGTCCAGGGTGTACACCAGCTTGTGACTGGTGCTGCCTGGGATAAACTTCATGCCCCGTAATCACAATAAGCTGTTAGAAGATGGGTGGCTTACCTAAATGCCTTGTTAAAAATCCTTGTTGTTAAAAACTGTGGAGGTGGTTGCTCGTTTTATCGAGCATGAGACCTAACATGAGGCAGGTTTCAAGATCCAGGGTTTTATCCCCCCATCTGCCACCATGATCTGAGTTTTTGGGCCTCTCTCGGAGGGGGATGTCAGCCCAAACGTTAGTGTCCAAGCAGGTTTCCTGGGGTTTCGCCAGCATGTGCTGATGAGAGAAAATCATCCGAGGCTTTATAAAATTCATGAAAACCAAAAACATGTTTTTTTCTTTTAATGGGTAAAAATAGATGCAACTTCATTAGTGCAATATCCTGAGAACTCCTCCGTTGCTCTGTGAGTTTTCTGCATTCCAGTCCCAGCTGAGATGTATATACATCTTTATATTTGTTCTTCCCCAGAAATGGACTTTGAAGCATTTCAGTTGACATGGGTCAACAAGGTGATGCATAAAATAATGCCCCCCTCCCCCAACCCAGCAAACCGGCAGTGTTGCTGTTGTTTTTGGCAGCCATTTGTACCCATTCTCCATGGAATGGGTCTGAAATGGTGGGGGTAATGAGGTGCCAGTCCAGGGCAGTGCGGCCCTCTTCTCTGCTGGGACACTAGAGCCGCTGTCTTACTGGCTGCGTGCCAGTATATGCTATAGGATGGATCTCATAAGGTTCATAAACTGTTTGGCTTTTGTGGAATTTGAGAGCCAGCACTGTAGATGGTATTAAATTATTCCTTGTGCAAAATGCATGAAAGGTGTAGACTGCTTGAAGGTAATGACACAATAAGCATGCCCATCTTTTAATTTTACTTGGTAAGACCCAAGAGCTTGGAAAGCTGAAGGTCCCCCCCCCCGCCCGCAATGTGTTTACTCAGCACAGTAGCTTGTCTGACTGCATCCTGACTGCAAATGAGGCAAAGGGTTTCAGTCTTGTTTAATTTTTCTGGAAAGTTCTCTTTAAGTGTTCAAAGAATGGGCCTACATGATCTTAGTTGAGGTTGGCTGTATTGGTTCCTCCCGCTATCTATTTTGTGTTTTTCATAAATGCCAGCTGACTTTAATAAACTTGAAGTTTAAGGGCAGAACTTGGGTTTGCAAGCTAATGTTTTAAAGCAGCCATTGCAAATGGAATGTACCACCCATGTAAAATATAACTTATTTTGAGCCCCAGAGGGCTTCTGCTGTGGCCCTTTTGGATAATACTTTGGCTTCATTAGCAGCCCAATGTTTGGATTCTATGTCAATACTAGTCTTCTGCCCTGATTCCCATGTCTGCCTTGTTCATGAGGTGCCGTTTCCTGCGTGTCCAGGTCCGAAAAAGACCTTTCCCTTATCGTCATGCAATAAAACCAAAAAGAAAGGGGTGAGCATGGCATGGTGACTTGGTGCATTGATGGAGATGTGCAGTACAGGAGTATGTTTGTGACACGTGACTTGATCAGATGACACAAAACGGCCTTATTGGGATATACAAGCATTACTTGTTCTGCGGCTGTGTATAGGAGCTACTGTGAGCTTGCTGATTTTCCATCCTGTAGAAATTCGATCTCCCGCACATCAGACAAGTATGCCAAACATTGACGTGTTCCTTGAACGTTAAATAAAGCAACGCTGAGGTCTAGTAATATGACATGATACAGGCAGTTAATCTGACGGCAGGTCTCAGAAAGGCTGGACTTGCAGGGGAGCACTGCAGGCTGACCGTAAGAATGGCATGTCCGTTTAGTCGTCCCCCCCCCCATGCAAGTGAAATAGCTGAGTGACTGCATTGGGTTCTGTTGCCTTTTTATTTTGCTTTAGTTCTGAGCATCCCACGCACAAGGTCAGAGTTGCGCAGGTCGATTTTTAAAAATCAAAGTGGTGTCCTTGGGTGAGTTACCAACACACAGTTCATATCCCGTTGAGGGACAGGCCTAAACTGTCTGCCTTAAGCAGCACTCAAAGGTAATGTGGCAAGATGGTTGGTGAAAAGCAAATGCCATTGTTGTAAAGACCAGCTCCAGTCCAGTAGCTTTAATACTTACAAGATCAGTGTCTTTTTCTGACTTGAAATCCTGACACTGATAATTTTCGTGGTACTTGCAAGCTATTCAGAATTCCTGGTGATTCCTATGGCTCCATCTCAATCCAGGAGTAAGTTGCATTAGTGTAACAAGTGGAGCTGACCTTTTGAAATGGAACTTTTGAGTTTGGTCTTTGGAATGTTCAGTGTGGAAGTGGGCGTGCTTGTAAGCGTCGCTGTCCGTGCTCATTTCCTGTCATGCTGACGGCTAGCGTCACATCAAGTGACACTCTCAGGTGCTGTGTGTTTGATAATTCACCTTCATATTTGGTTTTTCTCCCCATTTGTTTGCATAATTCCTGTATTACTCAGTAGAGAATGATGCAGACTCCTATAAAATCACAAGGCCTTTTATCATTTTTTTTCTTTTCTCAAGCCTAAGGGAACATGCATGTTTGTACTAGTGAAAGTCTGTAGTTAAAAATTAATTATAGGGGGGTGGGGCAAATCTTAGTCTTAAGTGTTTCTAACAGTTGTGATGCCAGCTGTACCGAGAAGCATGGTATTACTCTTGAATTAAGTATAATATTCCCAAGTATGTATTTTACAAAGGACACTTCTACCTGCGCGTACATACTGTATCTTTTGGTATGCAAAAATGACTTTGCATGTCAGTACTAAATGTAAACACTATTTTCTGGTATGGAGTCTGTTATATTCCTTCCCTTTCTCCCTTATCTCTGTGCCAGGACCTTCTGTTGAGTGCTCTCCTTATGTTTTATACACACTGGTACTGCCCCTCCTCAAATTAGCTTTGTTTGCTGGGTTTTGGAGACGTTTGACAGTACGCTCCTCGTTCAGCTCGGGTTTAACCTGCTCCACCTGACCAGCCACATACTGTATGTCCACCATGATTGTTTCCATTTGGGAATCGCATCTAAGTTTGCTCAGAGCTAAGGTCAGCTTGTGGTCTCTGTCGGTCTCTGTTTTCTGAAATGGCGAAACAAAGATCTTTGTATATGTGAGTGTGTTTTCGTCCTGTTTCAGAAGGGGCAGGGGGCAACTGATAAACCCCCCCCCCCCCTCAATAAAAGCGACTTTGCTGCGCCAGGGGGGTGACACCCCCGCGCCTGCTCAGCAGTGGAGCCTCACTCCCTCCCCCCTTTTTATTTTTGCAGGAGGAAGGAAAGTAGAGAGAGAGAGACGCGCACACAAGAATCTGGAGCTGAGTAGAGAGGAAGTGCTGTGACACGCGGTTTGGACAGCGAGAGTCGGCGGGAGGAAGGGGAGGAGCCTGGCGCTGCTCGCCTCACACACTCCAGACTGCTCTTTGTCATTTTTACGCCTGCAGCTGAACATTTGCTTTATTGATATTGGTATTACTGTTTTTATTTTTCCATCATCGTTCCCGTTACACTGTTTTTGTTTGTTTTTTTTTGGGGGGGTGTGGTCTGTTTTTTTTTTTCCTTTTTTTTTCTTTTGTGGCTGAGGGCCGTGTCTCCGGTTCCTCTTCAAGACCCTTACCCCATCCCAAATTAGGCAGCTATTACCCCCCGGAAACTCTGTGAGCAGCAGTAAACACCGTTTGGCCTTTCACCCAAGCCTGACCTATACCCAGCCTGGTGCAGCTCGCTCCGACCTGGTCCGCTCCACTGGACAGGGTAAGGCCCTTCTGAACCCCGTGCCCATGTGGCGCCCTCTCTGAAAGGGCATGGAGCCTGTAAGCGCAAAAAGCATCCTAGTCAGACTGAACTGACTGGTTACCAGGGACTTAACTGCCGTGCCCGCATTGGCGCTGCGGTGGGCAGCCAGGATTATTACAGCAGAACCCGTGCCAAGGGCGTCAGCCTCTCTCCTCTGCCAAGAGTGTGATTTATTCACACCATAAGCAAATAGCTGAAATAACAGGTCCCTTAAAAGCTGGCCTTCCAGCTCAGGTCGAGGTGTACTAATAGATGGTGTAAGGTGTCCATGGCGATGTGAATGAAGCAGGCATCAGTGAGTGATGTCAGCATAGCATCACTAATTTAATGGGCTGGGCTGTCATCATCCAGTCAGCACTGCATAGTCTCACACGTTCAGCCAAAAGACCAGCTGTAAGATCTGTCTTTCCTGGGGTTGGTGTTGCAGGCTGGCCTGAATCAAATCTCTTTACCTGTTAGAAACTCTGCTCCTTGTGGACAAGAGGAATATGACTGCTGAGACTCTCAACTTCGGCCCAGAATGGTAAATGCCACCCCCCCCCCCCCCCCCCCCCGCCCACTCCATGGCTGTCACTTTCAGGCCATTGAGGAGGGTTCAGTGCTTGCTGTCGCTTTAGCAGTACTAACGCGGTCCTCCGCCCATTTCCCCCAGGCTCCGTGCACTGTCCAGCGGTGGAAGTGTGGCGTCCCCTCCCCCTTCCCCAGCCATGCCAAAGTACAAGCTGGCCGAGTACCGCTACGGCCGGGAGGAGATGCTAGCACTTTATATCAAAGACAACAAGGTGAGCACCCAGGATGCTCGGCCGGCCACCCGCTCTTTGGAGACGCCCTTCTCCTCTTCAGCTTACCCACGCTTGTGTTTCGTAGGTTCCAGAAGACATGCAAGATAAGGAGTTTGCAGCTATTCTGCAGGATGAAGCCCTCGAGCCTTTGGCCTTGGTGCCACTGACAGAGGAGGAGCAGGTGAGTCCGTGGGCATGAGGTGCACACGCCTCTCCCTCTTGGTGCTGCCTACATACGCACTGCATTCTGGGTATTTCTAAAATTCCATCCAAGGGCACTCTCACCTATTGACGGGTATCTCCGATACGCCTTCATGGTGAAGGCTGCAGGCTCAGGGAGAGGTCACATGACACTTGTTTGTGACTTGTGAATAGCAACACCATCTTACGCTGGCTTGTTTGAGTAGCATTGCTTTTCTGTGCATCCCCTCTTTTTAGTAACTATCAACAAAGCTCCTTCCTGAGCAGTGGCCCGAGTGCCAGGTGATGGATGTGCATTTTGGGTATAGGTCGAATGAGTCCTTTTGTCCTCTTTTAATGGATTTTGGGATGTTGTCTAGCTGCAGAAATCTCACTTTAATAACTCCTGATTTTTATCTCAGAACAGCCCAGTTGCCTCCTGTTTTGTGTATTACCAGCTATAGGCAGCTATGATGGTGTTTTACCTGCTCACATGTATGCAACTGGCTCTGTCTCTTCCAGAGGAACTTCTCCATGTCTGTGAATAGTGTGGCCGTGCTGAGGCTCATGGGAAAAGGAGGCGGAGCTATCCCGGCCAGCGCTACTAGGGGTAGGGGGAGCACACGAGGCGGAAGAGGTGAGTACGTGGCCGAAAGGTGAAGAAGGGGAGGCTAGCTCCCAAATCAAGGGTGGCACATTGGATTTGGCGAGGAGGCGAAGCCATTCAATGGCTGTCATGTTTGTATCTGGATCCGCAGGCCGTGGGAGGGGAGACAGTGGGTTCTACCAAAGAAGTATTGAGGATGGAGAGGGGGGTTTCCGGAGCGTGAGGGAGATCCATCGCAGCCAGAGCTGGGATGACAGGTAAGGCCCCCCCGTTCTCCCTCTTTTAAATGGATTGACCTGCAGAGTTGGAACTTTGTATGGCTGGGGCCAAGAAATGGGCTGTCCAAATGCTGTCCGAAGAATCCGGACATTGGAGACATTGGTGTTGTTTTCACCAGTTATGCACAAACTGATGGATTTCACCATAATGGGACAAAACAACAGTAACATTTTTTCCTGTAACTGTAAAAATGTTCTTAAAGATGGCGCGGTTTGATGCCCGTTTCTGACTGCAGAGGTGAGCGCCGGTTTGAGAAGCTCCCCAGGCGGGACGGGGTGCGCGTGGCCTTTGATGAGGCGGGCACCGGGCCGCGGAAGGACCACGCCCGTGCGGATAGTGAGAACTGGCGCACCCTGCGGGAAGAGCAGGAGGAGGAGGAGACAGCCAGTGAGCCCACGGGTAGCTGGAGGGTGGCGGGCAGCCGCAGAGACGGTAAGGGAGCCCAACCCCCCGGCTCCTGCTCTCCGATCAGTCAGACTGTATTGGCACACTGTAAAATGTCAGCGATGATTGTTCCTACATCAAGTTTACATCAATACATTACATACATTAAGTTACCTAAATGGTCAGTGTGATGTAGCTGGTTCCTGGGCCCCTTGCTTTTTAGAACGGTACTAGCTGTACTACTCTGCTTTTCTGATTTTAATGGTGAACTGTGGTGGATAGTGGCTATTAAACTCAATGGCTAGGTTAGGGTATTGATGCCATTGCTCTCCCTGGGCCTAGCTGATGCATTGTGGGAATGACGCTGAACCAAATACACCCACACCTGGAGTAGTTTATGTTGCCTTTTGCTGGACCCTGGTGTATGGTTAAGTGTATTGCCTGGGAAATTGTGTGGTTTTCAGACCAGTCTGCCGGTGACACTTTCTGGTCAGTATAATAACCTCATTGAGTATTTGACGGATCTTTTTTGTACAGATGCATTGCCTGAGTGATGAACTAGAAGTGATTACATTTGGAGACGATACCAGAACCGAAGCAGCACCACATTGTGATAAAGAGAAGGGCATTTTTGTCATGTGATACCATCAGTGCAATAACCATTTGAAGGGACTTAATCAAACTTTCTGTACACATTGTATGAGTGAGGAACTGGAAGTGTTTAAATTTAGAGATGGATTGGCCCAAAACTGAAGCAACATTGGTTAGTGGCAGCAAAGGGAAGGGTGAAAGCGGATGACATTTGTCCCTGTGAATGTCAAAAAGTATTTGATGGATTTTATTACTGCTTCACAGAAACACCATATGGATAAAAATCTCAGAAGAGACATGTCTTCAGAATGGGGAGAGTAGTGTAGTGTAAAGGTGGTGCTATGGTAATGTTTGTACAGCGGTGTTGTGAGGGAATTTAATCATGGCATTTTAACCTAGTCAGCGGTGGCACATGGAAGTACTGTTGAACCTTATTATATTGAGAAAAAGGCATAAAGTTTTAATAAATTTATTTTAATTGATTAATTTTTTTGTGTCCCTAGAGTTTTCAACCCACAGAAAGAGAGAATTTTGTAAATGTTCTTACAGCCTTAAACTTCTGAAAGCTCTCTTTTAGAGTTGCAGTGTGGATAGTGAAAACGCAGGCTCTGAAAGTGCTATAATTATGCTTCTCATGCCAGGTACATTCGTGGTGCGAAAATACGTTTATAATAATATTTGAGTTTTGTACGCCCGTGCAGCAGTTTGTTTACACTGTTTTGCACTCTTGTGTTTTCAAAGTCACGGATTTGCAGCTTCACATTTGCCCATATTTCCAGAGGCCCCATTACAGCTATGAGTTGTGGTTACATGTGCAGAAACGGGGAAGGAAACCCTCGTTAGAGCTCTTCCTCTTTGTGCTGTTGTAATCCCGATTTAACAGTCACTGTTTGTGATAAGTGTTATGTTTGATTGTTCTCTACTAATTTAAAAGTAATAAATACATGGGAAGCAATTCACGTTTAAGTTCTCACCCTTCCATTAGAATATAGACCGCTTAATATTTGATGGTATCTCATGTCATACTTCTTAAATATATTACGCACCGAATATTGAACCAAAGCTTGACTTTTTTGCAATTTGATTTAACATATATCTGTCAGAAATATCGTGATTATTTTTCCCAAATCGTTCAGCCCTATAGTTTCCCTACGTTGAGGTAATTATCACAACATGCCAGATATGGAGGTGTTTCTGGCCTGTATGCAGCTACATAGTGAGATACAGTATGGTTGCTGCATATTTGCGCAAAAAGAAGCTAATTCGCCGAGCAGTGTAGGTGAATGGCCATGTCTCACATTTTCGCTCATTTCAGTGCGTATGGAAATACTTTCGTAATTAATGTGAAGGTGTCTGTGTGGATGGAGGTGGTTTTGTTTTGCAAACTCTTCAGGAGTTGGAATGTTGTCTAAGATACTGCCCAAGTCTCCTGTTGGGGGACTCGACACAGAAGGGGAGGGCTGTGGGAGGACTGGTGATTTAGAAGTGGAGGGGGGTTGGAGGTGACGGGGCCATCCAGGAAATACATTATTGTAATTTCTATTCGTATGAATGCTGATTTTGGCTAGTCTAGTGTTAAAGCAGATATTTTGCGTCACTAAAGGGCCGGTTAGTAAAGAGTTATTCATGCTACTGGCATGCTTTTTGTGTTTCTGGCTGTGTGTTGTAAATGGTGTCCTACCCGTGTTGTATTTTGCTGTGGAGTGCCTGTGTGGGAGGAGTAGGGATTAGACAGGGCTGAGGGTCTGTCTGGGGAATACATTGTTGTCACTTCGACAGTATCTTTTCTAGTTTTGTATGAAGGTTATAAAATTCCTGTAGGTGTTCCACTGCAGGTGTCCGGAAGGTTAGATAATTAGAGAAGTTTTGTCCCAGACAGACCGGTGGACTCTGAGCACTTCCCCTCCCTCCTTTCCCATAAACCTGTCTGCTTAATTGGCGCTTGCTCGCCTGGCTTGATCAGTTCCTGTCTCTCGTCTGTATTGTAGCTAATTAGAACAAATGGGTTTGCAGCCAGCCTGCGCTCCCCGTGTGGCGGCCGTGGCCGTGACCTCTGTCCTCCCTCCTGCAGACGGGGTGCCGCGCTCTGCCGGCTGGCGGGAACACGCCGCGCCCGGGGAGGGGCGCCGCCGAAAGTTCGATTTCGACTTTCGGGAGCACTCCGAAGGGGGGCGCCGTCGCACGGGCAGCGAGGGCTTGGAGGAGGGGGACGGGCTGCCGGAATGGTGCACGGATGAGGAGGACGGAGAGATGGGCACCTTCGACTCCTCCGGAGCATTCCTGTCCATCAAGGTAGTCTCTGTCTGTCTGTCCATACATGCATGTATACATACGTACTAGGGATGCTACGGTACTCGGTAAAATACCGGAGTACAGACAGGACAGGTTTGAATGGCTCATGCTTACACATGAGAGCTCCTAATTTCAATGGAAGGAGACCAGAAATAGTGACATGAGTTTG
>JAODKL010000002.1:16543305-16560116 GCA_026780765.1 Petrocephalus schoutedeni
AAAGAGGCCGAGGTAGGGCGGGGTGTGGCTAAGCAGGCTTCTTGTGGGTTTGTGAACACTAGCTTGTTTATTTTCCTCTCTGGGGGGAAAGTCCATGTGCTGGTAGAAATTGGGGAGAGCAGCCTTCAGGTTGTGTGACTCATGTCTCCAACCTTAAGAATGTGTAGTTTACTCTTCATTGAGCATTCCATAGCGAACTTGTAGTGCTTCTGTAGCATTTCTGCCAGACGTGACGTAAACAGCTACAATGTTACCAGCCGTAAATTTCCACAGCAGGTCGAAAGCATCGGTGAGCCGTGGCTTGTAGGGTGGGGCCATATGCCCCAAAAATGATATTGATAATGGTAAAATGTGGCAAGTGGTTTTGAGGTTTTCTGATTATGATTGTGTAGTTATGATTGTTTTACTAATAGTTATGGAGTGTGTGATGGGTACAATGATGAATTACTTCAACAAAAGACTCGTACCTTGATGAAATTTGTTGTAAAATTGGGAATTGTAACTGTTAATTATGCAAAAAACCAAGTGTTTTGGCATACAGGGGACAATATTCAAATTGCTGGTGGTATGAATGTCCATAGTCATGATGTGATATTTTATCGAAGTATTGCCCAGCCCCAGTGGTTTGTGGCCACTCGCCATTCTTTGTTGTGGGATTTAAATGCACAAAGCAGCTCGGGATGGATCTGAGTCACTGTGGTAGAGCTGCATTTCCGTGAGGAGGATAGGAGCCGGCTGGGTGGGGTGCTCCAGTAGCCTCTTGCGGGTGCTGACTCTCCCACCAGACTTCCCTGTCCTCTGGCCCCGCGTGTGGGACACCTTCTTCGGACAGCTGTGCTAGGCGGCTCCATGGTTTCCATGGTGTTCCCAGCGGCTCATACCGGCACTCCACCGTCAGTCCTGTACGCCGGGGGGGTGAGTGGTGGTTCTGGATGTCCAGAAGGGTCTTGTGGTCTTGCACAAGGGTTTTGTGGTTTCTGGGTATTCATGATATGAATATTGGAGTTTTTCGAGTTTTTATGAAGCACTCCAACGCTGTTCTCTGCACCTGGTGTGGTGGCTGCGTCCTTACACTCTTGCCGTACAGTCCATGTGGTAGAAAGGCCCTCGTCTGGAGGGTAGATGTCTTGACCACGCACTGGCTGCTTATCCAGCTTTTCTTACGATGTACATTCTGCCGCTCCAGCAGATGATCGAGTGCCAAGCAGGCCTTGCGTATGCCTGCCCGCTCTCTGGAAAATAGCAGTTTATCCCAAGAGCCTGGCTGGCTGATCTTTCATCTGCAAAGCTGCTGCTTTCTGCCACATCCTCCCAGATTTAGAGACGCTTAAGGTCTTACCACAAGTATCGGAGTTTGGGTATTGAGAGCAGAGCTCTGACCTTGGCATGGGAGTGAGAACACTCACTGTTTCCTGCTCCTCTCATCTATCAAAAGCTGCTACTGTCAGCCTCTGAGAAATTAAGCAATTGACTTACTATATTACTATTTCAGTCTCCTTCTCTGTGGATCATTATACACTCTTTAGAGGAGTTCTGTGTGCTTGAAAAGCAGATGAATGGCGATGAAGCACTTTTCCCATTCGAGAACATACTGCTTTAGCTGAGAATACCAGAAAGTCTTTCTTCTTCCTACTGGGTGGCAGGTTTTGGTGGGAGGGGCTGTCTGTGTGATAGGGTGGTGGGGTTTGGTGGGAGGGGCTGTCTATGTGATAGGGTGGTGGGGTTTGGTGGGAGGGGCTGTCTGTCTGATAGGGTGGTGGGCCTGCCTGTATGATAGGGTGGTGGGGTTCGGTGGGAGGGGCTGTCTATGTGATAGGGTGGTGGGGTTTGGTGGGAGAGGCTGTCTGTCTGATAGGGTGGTGGGGTTTGGTGGGAGGAAACAAACTATTTATTTAGCAAGGGAATTAGTGTTATTTCACTTACAACATGGGTAAATGGGGTAAAAGGAATGGGCTGGGGCTCTCAGGACTGCATCATTTAATTAAATTTTTTTGAACATGATGTCATGAATGCTGAAATTAAGGTTTCAAATTAAAATATTAGTGAATACTGTACCTGGCAAGCAGTAAAAATGGGGAGGAAAAAACCAGCCCGCTACGCTTCATAAACACCACCTTCCCCAGTCAGGCACCATGCAAAAAAAAACAGCCTTAAGCTGACATGAAGGTATTAGCTGTCGTGATGGGCTTATCAAGAAAGGTAGCAACAGCTGTCTTTTTCATAGGGAAGTGGTTTGGACTTGAAAGGCTCTGTCAAACAAAACAATGTAAAGTCTGCAGAAAGTTGGTCGCAAATAAAAGTTGCAGCGTCTCAAATCAATTCCAGCAGCAGAGACAGCCAGTGGATCAGGAAGGAGGGGCGGAGCCGCGGCGGGGGAATTCCAGGAAGACACAATCGTCAAGTTTGGGGGGGGAATTAGATTTTATTTTGTGTCCGTCCGTGTCGCCCACCTTTGAAAGAGGATGATTATTAATAACTATTAAGAAGTTACTGCTGTGCTTGCACTGGTGCAGCTTAGCACTCCGCAGCCGTGTGTATGCACTCCCGCCTCCCTCCGCTCATTATCGGGTGTTGCGCGGCTCCCAGCGTGGCGGCTGGCAGGCCTGAACGCCCGCGCGCGGAATATCTGCACTTATTCTTAAATAAGGATGACTTTAAACGTCAAAGTGTCCTCCCCTTTATCTAGCCCAGGAAATATTACTGCGATAAGAAGCTCTTATGCGCGCTTATTATTTCCTTGCTTTTTGGTGATTAAGATGGATGATAAATCTCTCGTACGCACTTCTGCGAGTCTGCGTATATGGAAGCGTGCGTTCGCTTCGTTTCCCAGAGGAATGGTGATGAATGTAAGATGTGAGCGTCCCCCTCCCCCCCAGGATGAGCTGACCGCCGCCCACTCCCTCTGCTTCACCCCGGACGGCTCCCAGCTGTACTGCGGCTTCGATAAGACGGTTCGGGTGTTCGAGACCGAGCGGCCGGGCCGGGACTGCCAGGAGAGGCCCACTCTGGGTGAGCTGGGCGTCACGGAGACGCTGTGGGCAGCGTCACAGCGACATCACGTTCCTCTCGCGCAGGATGGACAGACGCATGTCGCCATCTGTACATGACACTTTTTCATATTTTCATGTGCGGTGCAATTTAATATTTTTTGGGTCATAACTAGTTATTGTAGCCAAAATGTAAAGGGGACTTCAGCATTCCTAGATATTGCACTATTTATACTTTACCTGTGGGAAATGGCTTGATATATATAATATAAATTCTAAAACATTTCAGTTGACTCCGTTCTTAAACACCTGAGACCTGATATAAGGGTACAGAAGTGTCTCACTTCCCTGGTGTAAACTCTGGTGGGTGTGCAGGTGCTCTCACTGAGGGGAGCACAGCCGTGGTCCCCCATAGCGTAGCTGCTAGCAGCCGCATGTCTCCTGAACCCCAGTGAAGAAGTGCGGCCAGACGGGCATCATCTCCTGCCTGGCGTTCAGCCCGTGCCAGTCCATCTACGCCTGTGGCTCCTACTCCCGCTCTGTGGGCCTCTACTCCTGCCAGGACGGGGCCCCACTCGCACTGCTGCCCAGCCGCCACCAGGGGGGCGTCACGCACCTGCTCTTCTCCCCCGACGGACTCCACCTCTACACAGGAGGCCGGAAGGTGTGCCCCCTAAACGCATAACGGATCATCATTTTCAAGCACTGGTGTTTTTGTCATCACTGAAGATCACCTACGTTTCTGGATCTGTCTCATCAGGACCCGGAGATTCTCTGCTGGGACCTGCGAGATCCAGGTCAGGTTCTGTTCTCCCTGCGACGCAGCGTCAGCACAAACCAGCGCATCTACTTCGACCTGGACCCGTGAGTGCTGGCCGTCTCCTCCACCCAACCAAAACAGTCTGTCCTGCTTAACCGGGTGTACACATAGCTGTAGCTGCACCCAGCCGCCTGGTAGCTCTGCCCTTAAGCCGGTTATACCTACAGCCTTTGATGTCTCGTGTGCAGCTGAATGTTTCTGTAGTCCTGAGGTGGAGGGATACTCAAAGGCGGCGGAAGGAGACGCTAAAATAAGATGGTGCGGGGCGGCCTACATGGTATTTCTGGTTCTTTCCTGGTTGAGCTTTGATGTCAAAGGAGGCTGATCAGGCGATGCCACAGTCATTTATCAAAGCTGTGCCCCCCATCCCCCCCCCCCGCGCAGCCCATAAGCTTCTCGCAGGCGGTGGCACATCCTCTGACTGAGCCTTTAATGTGTGCCTTCTGCTGCCCCCTACAGGTAGTCAGCGAGAGGCCGTCAGTAAGCGGTAGTCTGCTCGTGTGGTGGGTGTCCTTTGGGTCGGTGACTGTCCGGTCTGGCCGGGTTCTATTCTGTGGTGCAGCTTTTGCTGAGCTGTATGGCAGTCATATCATGGTAGTGCATTTTTATAAACAATTTTCTGTAGCCATTTGCAAGATGGCCGCAGACGTGGACGGGGAGACCGAGGGTTTGGGGCTGGACAGGTCTCAACGCCATATGTCTGCTGTTCACTCAGGTCTACGTGGTTTTTCTTTTAGGTCGGGGCAGTACCTGCTGAGCGGCGACACGGGAGGAGTTATTTATGTGTGGGACGTATCCACAGCACCCCCTGATGGTGGGGAAGGAGTACTGCAGCCCCTCCTTCAGTTCCAAGCACACAGAGACTGTACCAACGGTATCAGGTACAGCATCCAAACTCATGACGCGATGAGACCCACCTGCTGCCCAAAGAGCCATACGCATCTTCCACTGATGTTAACTTGTTTGTTTGTTTGTTTTTTCACCTTCTTGCCTCAGCATCCACCCCTACATGCCCTTGCTGGTGTCGTCCAGTGGCCAGAGGCAGTTCAGCTGCCCGGGGGAGAGCGAGGGCGACTCTGAGTCCGAAACGGACGGCGCAGCATCGCCCATTTCCAGTGCCGACAATGCTCTGACCCTTTGGTGGGCGGGGCCACCGGGCTCCACCAATGCCAGGAGCCAGGAAGTGCAGCCGGAATGACAGCGCTGCTGGTGCAGCTGGCACTTTGGGACCCCCCGGAAATCCCCACTGAGACACTGGTACCCAAGCTGTCGGCTCCCGACACAAATCAGCCCCAGCTTCTGTGTCAGGGTACCCTTCCTAACAATGAGAGTTTGGGCCAAACTCAATCTACAATGTTAACGAGCAGCACATCGTTATCCGCTGAAGTAAGTAGACGAAATCAACAAAGAGGAGCCGACTGCTAACCCACCCCAAAATGTCGCTGGGCACAGCTGATTCGTCAGTCAGTCGTTAATGAGAGGTTTCTCGGTAAAAAGCCCAGAATTTCCTGGACAGCTCCGATCGTGTGCTTTATTTAAAGCGGTCTCAGGTGTGGAGTCACAAAACACAAAAACGCTGATTTTCCTACCGCCATCATTGTTATGCAAATGTCCGTGTTGCCTGGCCGCTTCCCCGACAAGCCGTCACACGCCAAACGTCACTGAATTCAGATGGTCTTTTTATAAAAATGACGTGCCAATGCTGCCCTGAATATGATTAAATGTATATTTTTGTACGTCTGCCCTTTGTGTGATAGGACTTTGTAGCACAGTGCTGTCCTGCGTGCCCGGTCCTTTGTTTCGTATTCTATGATGATGAGTAGTGTGTGCTTTTGGTGCCAACAAGTGGCTTAATTTTTGTATTTTGGGGGGGGGGGTGTTTCAGCAAGTCTTTAACTGTGTGTGTGTTCCTTCATCCTTTCTGATTTCCCTTTGTCTTCTTCTGGCTGTAACCTGGAAACGCTGTTAGCTGGTGTGAGACGTGCTCCTGGTGTGTGTGTGTGCGCGCGCGCCTGTGCACTGCGAGCAGCTCGTTGTGAAACCTGCTCGACGGCGTTTGCACAGAGATGGTTGTGCTCTTCGGTTTGCTTAATTGAGTACGAGTACTCGAGCAGCCAGCCTGCTTTAGAATCACTCCTACATCAAGAGTCCCTGAAACGGGAGCAAGTGATTCCACTGGGGAATCTTTTCTTTTTTTCTCTCTCTCAGATTTTTCTTTACTTAACATCTCATTGAAAATGAATAAAGCGTATGAAGCGTGTTCTTTCCCCGCTGCTAATTTTCGGCCTCCGCTTGGTCATTTTGGGTCTTTTGTTCTCCTCTGCATGTGTTCTGCATTCACCTTTGATTCCCCCTCCCCTCTGTCTCATATGTGAGCGAGTGCGCACACACACACACACAGGTGCACACACACGCACACACACACACACACACAGGTGCACACACACGCACACACACACACACACAGGTGCACGCACACGCACACACAGGTGCACACACACACGCACGCACACACACACACACACACAGGTACACGCACACACGCACGCACACACACACACACAGGTGCACACACACACACACAGGTGCACGCACACACACACAGGTGCACGCACACACACATTTGGATTCTTATCTTTATGGGGACCATCCATTCATTTCTACCAAAAAAAACCCTAATCCCAACATGGTAACCCTAAACCCCAACCCAGGCCTAAATATCAATGATAGACATTTGAACTTTCATATACCCTAACCTAACCTTAACCATAAGTAACCAAACAAAAAACAAAACAAGAGCACCCCAATCATCCCTCCTGCGGTTGGAAGAGTGACCGCCGCCCCTGGAATTTTCCCCCCCAAAATCACCCTCCCGTGTTTGTCCTGAAAGTTGGTGCACAGTGCAGTTTGAGCTCTTCCTGATCTGAAGTGGCTGGAAGCCAGCAGCTTTAATCTCTGTTGTCCATGCGAGGCTGTGACCACGGCATGGACCTTAAAACATTCCTCTTGCTTCTATGCTGGAATTCCCTCATGAATCGCAGCCAGTGACATTGAGCCGCCGCGTGGGGCCCTTCCTGCGGCTCAACTCACTCCTGGGGTCACGGGTCACGCCGATGTCAGTCTGACAAGCAGTCAGCTTTCTTTACCTCCTATAAAATGCCAAGCATTTAAAAAAGGGTTCATCTGTTATCAGCTCAAGCATCTATATATTTGCCCGGTGATCTAATGGCATATGAAATTTAAGATGACCACACTGGGAGAGGGAGGGTGCTGAAAGGGTTAATCCACAGACTTGTGGGAGTTTTACTTAAACAAAAATGTTCTGAGGGCAGAACTGAACATGATTGGTTCAGAGAGATAACTAATCAGACTGTAGAGGAGGTGGGTCTAAGACATCTGATCAGCTGGTCTGACATCTCACACAAGATCTGATTGGTTATCTCTCTGAACCAATCATTTTTCATTCTGCCCTCAGAACATTTTTGTGCAAGTAAAACCTCACTGACTATTTATAAGAGCCATACTAAATGGCTGCCACATGAACTTGCTGGTATTCACACAGTGAGGAATTGTGCCACACACACCACCAGCTGTATAATCCACAACACTACCCCCCCCCCCCTCCCCACAGCTTCTCAGAATATGCAAATGTACGGAGCATCCTCCAGTTCACAAGCTCCACCCCTAAACCCAAGACTGATTTCTGTCCATCAGACTGGATGGATTGGCCCATCGTAACCCTTTGTTGTACCCTTGAATAATGTTACTGCCCTTAATCTGTTCCATAAATCACTGCAACCCTATACTGCATAGGCAGTGTACAGGGTGATTGATGGGTGGACTTAAGGGAAATGTCCAGCCATGTCAATATGTAAAACAGCACTGTGTCAAGTTTATGCCAGTAACAGTGATTAAATAAGTAATGGCGTGAACAAATGCGCGCTAACACAGTCTGAAAGCTGTAGGTATTATGGAAGGCAGCACCGGCATCCGATGGCTGCTGGTATCCGTGGTAACCTGACACTGCTTACCACAAATACCACAGTTGTACTTATGTTTTGTTTGGTGGACAAAATTAGATTTAGGAAATAATATAGGGCTTGAAAGTTTATCTTCATGTGTTTGTACAGATGGGTAATTAGAGGGGGCGTCTGTGTTGGAACATCACCCACTCATCTCCTGGGATGTCACTGCAAAAGCTTGCGGTTAGAAGGCTTTAACCGGCATGCCGGCCTGGCTCGACAGAAAGCCAGAGGGATGGGTGTCCAAGGGGGTGTCCTTAGCCCACGGAGTCGGCTGATTGGTTGATGATTGCCACTGTCACCGGCCTGTCTGTCAGAAAGGTTTCTGTGGTTACAGTCACTTATGCAGGGAATGTTTGCCAATACATTATCAAGATGAAACTATTATAGTGTTTACAAACGCATTTGATAAGCAAATTACCCAAAAGGAGCTTACAGAGTGTACGATTTTTCACTTTAATCCCATTTTTTACAGCTGAATAATTACCAACAATGTCTGTGGTTCCTCTCCTGGGTGTTCAGCCTCCGCCATGTCGCACACAGACTGCTGCTTTCATGCCGCAGCGCACGTCTGTCCCCACCACCCATCACCATCTTCCATGTCCATCATGACTGGGTGAGGCAGAGGCCTGCAGACAGCAGCGACAGGCACACACATACACCCTCATGCAATTGCTGATTTCAGCCAGCAGGGGGTGATAGCAGTCTTGGACACGAGGGGTTCATGTTACAACTTAAGAAAAAGCACTAATATTTCCATATAAATTGGTAAGACTGTAGGTCACCTTGGATAACGTGTCGGCTAAGCAAAATAGTAGTCACACTCTCTCTCCTAGACACTCAAAGGCTCGCAGTCTTTGGCAGGTTAAGGGGGTTGGACATGATGGTGGTCTGTGGGAGGGAGTTTAAGATCCGATGGGTCAAATGAAGTCCTCACTGCAGTCCGATCCCATCCCCGCTGACTGCCTTTATGCAGATAAGTTCAGTCCATATATAGAAAGACCCAGAACGTACAGAAGCTGCGCAAAGCAAATTGAGTCAACGCCTTAAGGACAAGACTATAAAAGAAAACCTCCAAGAAGGGACGTGTTGCATCTAAGGAGGCTTCACAAATGTCTGACGCGAGGCCTTTGGGTGAGTAAGATGAGATGTCACCATGTGCCGGTGCCCCCGTGGATACCCCCGTGCCCGCCTCCCTTTCCATGCTCCATTGCCCCAGTAAACAATCTCAGATCACAGTCACAGCAATACTGAGGATGGGTTTCAATAGTGGTGCATCCCCTTTAAAGGGGCATCATCATTGGTGACTGCACCTGTGTAACGCTTTTTACTACGCTTACTTTTTTTACCTTGCAAGCTGACAAAAAGCATTCACATTTCCTGGAAGGGGGAGGGTGTCAAAACAAATTGTCCTGTACTGAATAAACTTAAAATGATTCCCGGACCCACTGTTAAGGAAGCAATCAGGTCAGTATCCTAGAATGCATTACGTTCAAATGCAGTGAATAAATACAAAACACGGGCCACAAAGCCATCCCAGCTGATGTGGCAGGTGCTAGCAAGTCCCCTCTGTGTCACTGTCCCCCACAGAAGGCGTTGTGCGGATAGACAGTTTGTGGATAGAACCCCCCCTCCGCATCTCTCAAGTCAGACTACCCCCTGCCATTTTCCCATCTGGGCCAGGACACTGGACGACGGCTGCTACTGTACGCCGTGGCGACATCACCAGGGCGCGCCCACCTCTTTGATGGGGCCGAGTTATTGCCGCACTGATCACTGATTTCAGCAGCCCACAGATTAGTACTTATACTGCATGAGTTCCAAAGTGAACCTTCTTTAAGCATTCGCAGTGTAGCCCGATATGCAGGTGATTAAGTGGTTTTTAAACTCCCCTAGAAGGATGAAGGTAAAGGACAAGTGGGTCGACATCACTTTTTTTGAAATACAAAATAAAATAAAATTAAGACATCTCAAAATGAGATCACGTTTGAAGAGTCCATCCATGGTAATTTCACTATGCTCACCGGAGGGTGACCTTTCGATAATTAATTGCACCGATTTTATTACGAGTACTCTTTAGTTATTTTTCTGTGCGTTTCCTAGGACTTTCACATTAGGAATAAGAGCATGGCTCCTAACGGCAGAGAATATAGATGGGCTTGTTAGCAGAGTAGTTAAGCGCATTGCATTACGCTGACGTCCGCACATTATGGAAGATCGCGTCCTTGATGAGTCAGTAATGGATTTCGTCCAGGGCTCTTGGAGCAATGAGAGTTTATGACACACCGTCGCCCGATGCTAAAGGTGCAGCAGCCACTTGGAGTACGAAGCCCAGCATTTTCACACTTGACACTGTACACAGATCGGTAACAGTGCAGTTGAAGGAAACGTCTGTGCATGAGATAATTGGATTGGGGGTCAGCCAAATTCTAACCAGACCTCCAGTCAGACTGGGAGCTCGGCCAGGGCAGTGGGGTATATCTTTTTGTATTGGGCCAGAGGGAGCTTTCAAAAATGCTCCACACCTGTTCACCGGAGGTGAGGTTTGACCACTATGGAAGGACACAGCGGTAACTGTACCATACTACGTCCACAGGAGAAAAGGTAGTACAGTAAACACAGCAATACAAACGCACACATGAATGTCAAAAATGTCAAAAGAATAAGCAGTGGGACTGCCACGGAATATATGAATGCGAATGATACTGATTGCTGTTGTTTTGAAGCATGAAAATTCGAAACGTGATTAAATAAATAAATAAATAAAAACAAGTGTGCAAATTGCAGTTGCGTCTACTATCCGCAAGGTGGCAGCGCCGGCCCGGTGTTCGGCAGCCTGGCGCTTCGATTTGTCTGTAAGTGCGGCAGGGCCTAGGCTCTGTATAAAGCGATCTGAGCGCCTGCTCACAGCGGCTTGTCGCTGCGCAGCATCGGAGTGACTTGTTAAAAGGGAATTTCTAAAAATAAAAAAACACCAGTTCTGCGACTGTAAAGGAGACGAACCGACAAGGTCGGTTTGAACAGGTGGTTATTCAACAGTGGAATAAAATAGTAGCATAAAATGTAATACGATTGCTGGCGCTTAAAATCGCTGGATGTAAGATATGCTTTCACAATACGACACTATTTAGGGGGAGGGGGTTGAATTCACGCAGAGACCACCGGGGGCGCTAGAGCGCCGTGACTGACTGAGCACAGGGCCGGCGGAGCGCGGCGGTATGAGCGCTTCAGACCGAGCGGGGAAAGTGGCTGCGTGCTTGGAAAAAAAAGAGAGGGGAAAAAATCCCCCCAAGCTTTCCTGTGCGCTTCGTTTCGGCTTTCTGAACACTCCTCTCTCGCTTGTATTTGTGCAACTAGAACGGGGATAGGAGGAGATGTAGATGGAGGGAGGGAAAGAAGCCGCTCCACACCGCCCCTATATTAAAGAAATTCATAAAAAAAATCCGCTCCGTGCTAGGTTAGCGAGCCTGTCAGCCGGAAGATCAGATTTTTTATATATTCAAGCACATACACCTCCCCCTTAACCCCCTCCCTCAAACAAGTAGTCGGTCTGTCAATGCATTGCGAGAGCTAGTCAAATCAAGCGAGCGGCGTTCCGGAGCCGGGGAGGCAGATGCAGCCGGATGGAATAAGGCACCATCAGGATTCAATGATTGTATTAGAGAGCGTGTGTGTAGCAATAGCGATCGCTTAGAAATAGCCCTTCGCTTTTGTCTGATTCGCATTCATTTTGGGTAATATTGCTCAAGTCAAACGAATGCCGTCTATCACTACGAGTTTTCTTCATGCATTCATCTAAAAAGACTTTAAATACGAGTTTAGGTGTAAACTTGCGCATGGACGTGGTTTTTATTCCGATCTGAGCTAAAGGAAGGTGTTGCGGGATTAAGTGCCTTTCCTAGCAGGCTACTGTAAGGGATTACAAGTTGAATTCTACGGAGACGGGACTATAAGGAACGGCGCCCAAGAGCATTTTTATTTCAAGGATGGAAATTGTCTAATAGGAGAGAACTTGACACGTTGGACATCCGTCCATTTTCATCCCCGAGTTGCGATTTATTTTTTTTTATCATCTCTTTCGGAGAAAACAACTGGAATGAAAGAGAGAGGGGGGTGACAGAAGGAATGGGAGAGGAATCAAACAAAACCCGTACTGAGAGCAAGGTACAGCCGTTAGGACAAATATCAACACGCCGCCTGCATCGCTTTATAAATCATTAAACCCGGACTGAAATAGGCTCCTCTGCCAGGATTTCTTTGTTAAAGGGGTCAGTTTGGTCCGAGCGAGCAGAGCGCGTTCTCCGAAAGGCTCTAAAGACATAATTAGAAAAACATGGATTCGTCATAGCGCTCGCCGTGCACAACTGTGCGCTACTTCTGAACCTAGGGAAAGGTTTATTGATGCGGACATGCTCTTCCCACGGGGATCGGAGGCGTCCAGCAACTTTTAACAGTTTTATATCGCGTATTTTGTTTTTGATTATTTTTTCTTGGACATCCATGCGGTTGCTCCGGTCAAGCTTTCTCGTAAAGTATTAAGGGCTATTCCTATAGCCCATCGGGGGATTTTCTTTTTCATCCTCAACACCCCCGTATATTTTTGAGAACATCCCTTCCGATGAGGGGTAAAAGACACGGCTTGGGGGTTACAATGGCGTGTCGGAACAGTGGTTTTGGGTTGGGGATTCTCGCAGTATTCATGGTGGATTTACTGGGGATCTCCGCCACTAATATGGAGCCGATATACTGGAATTCCTTGAACAAAAGGTAAGTTCCAAGCAGAGCGGTTTCGTGTTTCTTATTACAGCACGATTTCTGAACAATGATATATTTGTTTCTCCGGGAGGAGTACCTCTCGGTGCGTAACAGCCCGAAGTTGAGCGCAGTGCCCCGCAGTAATAAAGGTCCCGGCGCCGCGGCTCCGCATCGGCGCGCAGCCCTGGGGACCCGAAGTTGGCACTATGGCAGCGTGCCATGCCAGCCGTCTCCGGCCCGGGCACGTCCCCGTCCGCGGCGCACACACCGGACTTGCGGGACCGAGACCGAGGCTCCGGTAGAGCTTTCCTTTGCGTCAGGTGGTTTATTTTGCGATGAAATCCACAACAATAATAGACATTGATGTCTTATAGATGCTTAGGGGTGGGCATGCCAGCGTAGTGGTGCAAAATTAGGCTGGACGATGGTTTGTACTCCTGAAAAGGCAAGGTCATTTATTCCATTATGAATTATTCCATTCTGTCTCTTGCTGCTATTATTATTATTATTATTATTATTATTATTGTTATTATTATTTATTATTATTATTATTGTTGTTATGTCAACATATATGCATATGCTTGCCGTAACCAACCTGCCGATTTGGGTTATTCAGCAAAGTTTTGGAATTACATTGGAAATATCGCACGGGCTTCTGCAGAACGTGCGGTGATTTACGGGCACATTTGGAGATGCATTTGCCGGATTATTTATTTGAGCGTTTTATCCAGGCTTAACGTAGGAGCCGTAAACGTTGTCCTTGCCTCGCAATTGATTAGTGGGTGCGAGTTTAATGTGCTTTTTCCTGGAGCTGACACCGTGGGAGGGCAGCCTGTTGAAGTGAAATTATGGCATCTCTCGCCGTGAAAGCGAGGGCAGGAGTCGCGGAGACATCGGGTCTTGGAAGTTGTGTGCCTGCGATATTTCCTTCGCCTCGATGGGAGCTGGATTTTAAAATTACTTCAAAACCTGACGTGGTATTATTATTATTATTATTATTATTATTATTATTATTATTATTATTAATTCGCTTTATTATTCGCCTGTAGGATGCATGTAATGTATTTTTAAGAACAAAAGTAAAGGCACACATCCTGCACAGGAACGTGTTGAATCGCTTCTTCCGTAAGGGTCAAAGATGCGAGGGTCTGCGTCCCAGATTCCGACGGGGTCTTCTCATAAGCCGCACTGCACCTTGCTGATTCGAGTTGATCGTTGCAGCTCCTGTAAGGCGTTTTTATTAACATTTCTCTTCGTGAAATGCGCTTATATTTAACGCGCAGGTCGCGTAAGTACAGGAGGTGGCCGATCGCTCGAAAACACTTCGGCAAACGCGTACCGCCCGTAAGTAGCTTCCGCTTTTGCTCTTGTTAAAACTGTGACCCAAGCTTTACGTACAAATGTAAATCTGTGCTTATTCTGCCCGACACACGGACTCTGCCAAGAATTTCCCTTTTTTTAATACCCATTATTGTGGACGGGTGCCTTTCAGACGCGGCAAATTAAAAGCATAAATCCTGACATGTGTCCAATTTAACAGTTAATTACATTGCTTACATCGCGGGAAGGGGCGCCGAGAGGTTAGATGCCCGGGAGATGAAGGCGTCTGACGGGACGCGGCCGCGGAGCATCCCGGGCCAGCCGCGACCGCTTTACGCTCAGCATTTATCCCTTGTTGTGAACATTCTTTGCAAATAAAAGATAATCCTTATTAGTAGAATTAAATAGTCATGCAACCCTTTCGCCTTAGTAAACCCCGGCTCTTCATTAACACCGTATTGATCTGTGCACTGTATAAGGGGGTTTACCCTTTTTGTTTTTAGATTTTCAAATTTTTCTTTAAGTAGCTAAACCTGGAGAGTTTATTGTACCGCGGATCCGCTAGATTAGTTACGCTGGTCAGCTCCTTTTAATGTTACACTGCCGTGGTATTTAACTCCCATAAAAACGATTTAATACACCGGTGCCTGCCCAGGAAATTTACAAGATGATTTTTGCAGGTTTGCAATACTGAGGAAACGACCGCAAGCTACCCCTGAGTCAAAAACACCTTAAAGTTTTAAGTTTTCATTTTGACCGTACCCCCGCCGCAGGTAAAAGTTATAAAATGTGACTTTAGGTTAACCTCAGTGTTTTTGTTTGTGTGTGTATTTATTTTTTGTAGCTACCAGTGAACATTAAATTTTTCGACTCGGAAAGATGGCTGTGGCTGCCGGGTGCCGGGCTGCCGGCGTCGGGTCCCGGGGCAGCCTGCGGCGCCTCGCGCCTTTACACCCCGCCGAGCGGCTGCCCTTCCTAACCGCTCGGGGTTAGTTGTACTACAGCTCTTCTCCCTCAAACACACATTAAAAATTAAACCCCCTCCGGCATTTCAATAATTAATTAATCGTCAGCTAATTGGCTCTGGATAAAAGACTGGTTAACTAGGCTAAGCGTTTCAAGTACAAATAAAAGGAAATTTAATTCAGACACCCTAAGTTTTCAAAAGGGTACTTGGGATGTCAGTGGGGGGGAAGTTAATGGGTCAGATTTGTGTTTGATTCCAGACTGAGCTCATTTATTATGATTTTTTAATGTATTTTGGTGCTGGTAGGCTGTGTTTACTGCAAACCACAGACTGGTTTATTTACAAATGACATGTTTCACATGCAGGTAAGCTTTGTGGTGGATCTATCTCAGTTTTCTTGTATTCCTGTAAAGTGCGCCACCGATCTCTGGGGCCGGGTGCGAGCCTGTCCGTCTGGGCCCGCTGAGCCATGCTGCCTAGCTAAGTGCACTTCCTCTTTTCACGGGACAGCGGTTTGTAAGAGATGCACAAGTCGTGTGAATGCAGGTGCATTTCAGGAAGTAAGCACACCGATAACCCCCCCCCCACCCCACAAGCTGTAAGCAGAATGTTAGGGAGCGAAGGGGCCTGGCCTGGCCTGGAATGGGAATAGCTGAGGACCCATACCTCCCAGCCGCATCGCTGGGGGCCGTGGTTGGCTGCGGTGGGGCTGGGAAGCTGACCGTGCTGGGGGTGGGTCACTGGCATCGGGACACGGGCCAGCAGATGGGCAGGTGCTGTGGGACGAGCCCCCCCCCGCCACCACCACCCGTCACCTGTGTGCGCTCTCCGGCCAGTCCCGAAAACCTCCGGAAGATTAATGACCGTTTTCTTCAAGCCATTTCCTGAAAGGCTGTGTAATATAAGCTGCCGGCCTCTTCCCCGAGGCTGACGGGCCCCGTGTGTGGCCCCCACCTAGCCCAGGGAGTGACTGACTGACAGACAGACAAATGGGGGCGGGCTCTCGCAGGTTACAGCTATAGCCTCCTTCTAGCGCGTTTTTCCTCCTGGTGGCCTGGTGCTGGGCTTGACCCCCCACCCCCCACCGATTGATTGGTACAAGTAACTGCTTTATCTGACGTCACTGATCAATCACTGATCAATCACTGATCAATCACTGATCAATCACGGATCAATCACGGATCAATCACGGATCAATCAGTCCTCTGAGATCCCCCCCCCACCAGCTGGTGCCCTGATCCCTCTCGACGGGGGAGTGTTTGGTCCAGTGTGATGTGAGGACTCCATCGGTCGGACCGCGGCAGAGGGGAGAGGCTGTGGAAAGGCTGAGTAATGTGTAGCTGTTGGTTGGTTTTGAAATGAACATAATTAAGCAATCTGCAGGACGGGGGGGGCATGCGGCAGGGATCGACTCCCTGGTACTGTAAACGCTGGTGAGCCCTCGCTCTGTATAGACAGAGTGCTCTTTGGGCAGGTCGCCCAGCCGACGCACCTTATTGGGCCAGATCCGGGCGAAGTTCCTATGGCTCGCCTGGGCCCATCTTGAGCTCGTTATGAAACGTTTGGCCTACAGGCACCGTTCTTCCCGTTACCGGGGCTGCCAGATGGCAGTGGCATGTCGCTGCGGCAACCTGACCTTGTCGGGGGGGGGCATTGTTATGAAGAGCTGAGCTGGTGTGGGCTTGGGGGTAGGAGGGCGATGGCCCGTGTGGGCCGCTCTGCCGTGTTCCCGGGACGCTGTGGAATCCCACCCCCCTCGGGGCTGTCCCACTCCTCGTCCCGCTGCTCACCTCGCCCTGCCTGGCTCCTCCCCCCATCCCATCCCATCCCATCCCACACCCACATTCATGCCCGCTTTGGGGCTGCTGGCTCACTCCGGCCAGCGTCTCTCCTCGGGAAGCTTCTTCCTGTAGATGAGGAGAAAGTCTTGCTTTGGAGCT
>JAODKL010000002.1:16603253-16613559 GCA_026780765.1 Petrocephalus schoutedeni
CTAACCCAACCTGGAATGTAACCATGAACAGGGTTTAGAAGGCTCTGTCTGTATGTAAACCCTAATTGTAAGTAACCAAACAAAATAAAAGATTTTTGCCTATTTTCGTTTTTTGATTGCATTCACAGATTTTTATTACATTTTTATAAAACTTGGACCAACAAGGTCAAAATGTAAAAAAGGTAAAACTTTTGGGGACTAAAAAAATGGTTTTTTTTATCACATTGTGGGGACATTTGGTATATATGCATACCCACACACACACCTCACACGCTCATACCCACACACAAACACACACACAAACACACCTCACACGCTCATACCTACACACACACACACACACCTCACACGCTCATACCTACACACAAACACATACACACACCTCACACACACACACCTCACACGCTCATACCCACATACACTGACACACCTCACACGCTCATACACACACACACACACACAATCATACCCACACACACACCTCACATGTTGACACAGACCATGAGCTGGGTGAGTTTGTGTGCCTTCCAGTAATTGTGTGAGTGTGTCATTGTGTGTGTTGCTTTAAAAAATGAAACAGGTGGCCTTTGAAAAACCCCCCATCTTTACACACTAAACAATAGTCGTGGCCATTTTCTTTTTGCTACATTTCACAACCCCTCACCCCCCGCACACGCACACTCACACACACTCACTCTCTGCGTCCTCGACAGCTGCCATGCTCTTTGGATACAAAGCAACACAAACCCAAACCCACCCCCCGCCCTCCTGTTCCTTCATTCACACCTCCACCCGTCCTTAATCTCTCCATCTCTCCCTCCTTTCAGCAGAAATGACCGTGGCAGGCCCTTCACAATGCCTCCGGGAGCCAGTGAAGGCACACTTCCTGTCTTGGACACATGTGTGTGCTTGCCCCCCGATTCTGCTAACTGTTGCTCCTACTGGGTGCATTTATGGACAATCTGTGCAGGGGGACTCAAACCCATGCCTAAACGGCATTATGAGCCTCAAACTCCCCCCTCACTGGACTGACTGCAGGCCTACCTGTAATCGCCGCACTGGGCACACTGGGAACTTCCAGCCAGCTGGTTTGGCAGATCTTCGTTCCCATGGAGACGACACCCCACCTGTCTCCCGCCCGCACCCCCCGACGCACACAGAGCCTCCCTGTCACACAGATTAGGCACACCGTCATGGCAGTTACCGCCGTTACGGTGGGGGGTCACCATTCATTTCCCCAGCGCCCGCCCCCCCGCGGATCTCCCCCCGGCCCATGTGGATGTGACCTAATGACCCTGCTGTCACACACAGGGTCCATCTGCTGTGGAGAGGGCGTCCTGCCAGCACTCATCGCTGACGGGACGCTGCCAACGCCCACCCCCGTCCCCCCAGCCATCTGATTTAAATGATCCCCCCCCCCATTCCCATTGTCCTGTGAAGGTAGGAACTCAGCATCCACAACAATGACTGTACCCCCTGCCCCGGTCGCTCTGGGTGAGAGCCAGAGCCTCTCTCTGAATCAATTACATGCTTACAGCTGGGCCGAGTAACAAAAACTGGTTAGCTGTTAATCGGTAATCCATTACCGCGTTAAACTGTAGGGTCCCAGCTGCCATCAGGCAGCTTGTCCCTACACCGCAGCGCCTGCTCATGGCGTGTGATTCCTCCACATCAGTGAGAGAATACAGACGCGTGGCCAGTGGTCAGTCAGGTCAGTGCTTCCCAGCCCAGTCCTCGGGGAACCCCGGACAGCTCACGTCTTTGCTTCCTCTCAGCTCCCAGCACACCTCTACCAGATATTCAGTGTTCCTGATTGGCACGGAGCTGGGAGGGAGCAAAAACGTGGGCTGTCCGGGGTTCCCTCAGGACTGGGTTGGGAAACACTGACCTAGGTGTGCACTGTTCCACAAGCGCCCGCTTTCTCTTAAGCGTGAAAACGTCGCTACGGCTGTCAGCTCCTCCTGCAGAGGGTAACCTGTACCATTCCTTGCTGTGCACTTAAATGGGAGACGCGGTTAATACCGCCCCGCCGACACGGGGGGCCCTCAGCGCACACGAATTAGTGCGGAGGAGGGGATGGGGTTGGGAGGGGGTCGGGGCAAAGTGTTGCTGCTTGTGCTATTTGTTAATTCTCTGTTAACAAGGTACTTAGCTAGCAGCTATCATTATTCTCCCATCAGCAGTAATTGGGCCAGCCAGCGGGATAACGGCAAGGCGAAGGCGGCCATTCGGCTGGGGGGACAGGGCAGGACGCAGCGGACGGGGAAAGAGACAGAGAGGGAGAGAGATTAAGCTGCGCGGCTGCACACTTTGGTCCTGCTCTCGCATTTTACTCCATCTCCCAAGCGTGACCCCCCCCGCCCCCACCCCCCTACTTTGTTTCCTAATCCCTCACCCCTCCACCGCCCCTTCTCATAACCGCAGGCACCTTTAAAGCGCCGGTCCTTCCGGAACGCCCCCTGCAGTGCACTGTGGGAATTGCGAGGGGCCCGTGGCTGGCTGCTCTGGGCCGGGCAAGGCTCCAGCACGTCTCGGCCCCCTGACACAGTCGTCCAGCCTGTCAGTCAGGCCCCCCCTGCCGGGTGGGGCTTGGGACACTGGGGGTGTGTGTTTGTTTGGGGGGGGGGAGTAAAGGTTCAGAGCCAAAAGAAAATCCATGGCAGGGCCCCTTACCCCAAGCTTAGCTCTGCCCTCTGCTGACGGGGCCCCTCCCCCACCTATATTATTACATTTTTCTTTTCAGTATAAATATTTTTTCCCTCAACTGTGTAAACACTGTTCTACCCTATAAAAAGCATAGTAAATCAGATCTTTAGTAATGTGGTACGGTGACTGTGAAGTGTAATCAGTGTGGCAGCCTGGGGTTTCAGCATTATGTTATGCAACATGTAGTACAGGCTCAGTACTGCTGAGTATGGCACCTTTCGTAGTATAGTGTATAGCACTGCTGTGTAGTTTTGAATAGTGCTGGTGTGTAATAGGTGTGGTAATAGATAACTAGCTATCCTTTGCTGGCCGTAGAGCAGCAATCTCCCGGTCCTGCTGATTTATTTCGGATAATATCAGGCAGAACAGACTCGTATTTATCCGAATATGTGTCTCGGCTCAGAGTTCCGTCGTCTCACAGCTAGATGACTGTAGCTCCTCACTGCCGGGGCTGCCAGCACGTGCAGCCAAACTGCGGCACATGATTCAAGATGCGGCAGCGCGGCTGGCATTCAATCAGCCGGGAGGCTCTCAGCCCCCCCGCCCCCCAAACACCCCCCCTCCTCGCCTGTCTCTCTTCATAGCTCCCCACAGGCGTTCGCATCAAGTTCAGCTCCTCTGTGCCGATTCTTACTGATAATACCGGAGCAGCACCCACCTCCATTCAGTCCCGCATCAGGACCCACATTCCAACTCTCCTTATTCGGCCAGCCAAAGATCCCCCCTCCTCACAGGAAAGTAAGTCTGTTTCTAGACTTTCCATACACTATATGGTGAAAAGTTTGTGGGCAGCCCTAGTAATCAGAGGAATTGCCTGATGAAGCCAAAGCCATTGCTGGTGCAGGTGAATAATTAAGCACACGGTCATGCAATCTCCTGCAACAAGCAGTGGCACTGGGGATGGCTGCTGGTTTCTGACTTGGCACCATTATGACTTTCCAGCAAGTCAGCTTGCCAAGTTTCTGCCCGGATAGAGCTGCCCTGTGAAGTGGGCACGTCCAGGAGAAAGCTCTGCTGTGGAGTATCAGGCAACACAAACCCACAGAAAGCGACCTGCTTAGCCAAACCTTCCCAGAAGAAGAGAGGCTGTTACAGGGATATAGGGCGGCCCGACTTCATTCGGGAAGATAGGGGTGTCCACATACTGGTGTCCACATATTTTCGACCAAATACGTACTTGGTTCTTCAGTGGTGGAACATCCAATCGCATCATGAAATGCCTTAAGACCCATGGTTTATGGGGACACCACAACTAATGAGTCCAGTCACTGACCTGCGCTCAGTCTGTACTGGCTGGTCCTCGGTTAGCTAAAGTCTCAGTAAAATTGTTGTCTCAGCTCTGTGATACATGGGTCAAATACAGGAGGAAATATTGGGTAACGCTTCCTATGAAGTCCATATTCATAAAGCCTAATAACTGTTAATAATTGTTATAATTCACTGTAACATATTCATAAAGTATTATAAACATGGCTATAAACATTTAGAAAAAGACAACACATTATAGCCATGTTTCTCATGCATTCTGAATGCTCTATTAATGTCTCACCTATAATGCTCTATAAATACCTTCATAATGCATTATAATGGTCCGTATAAGAATTAAGGATTCTTTGTGCTGCATTATGATGGTATTTATGGTGCATTATAGGTGAGACCTTCATAGAGCATTCATAATGCATAATACACTATATTGTGTTATGCCTTTATACAAATAGATATAGCCGGCTTTATGAATACATTATAATACATTATGACAGTATGCATGTAATGACTGCTTTAAATAAAGTGTTACCAAATATTGTCATTGGTCACAGGGCAAGATAGCACTAAATAGAATGGAAATTAATTATGTAAGACATATAAACACAAAACATAGACAAGATGTGTAGCACCTGATTAGGTTATGGTCCTGAAAACACCTGTCGCCTAGTCTCCTTTGTAGCTGTACGCTTGTGACATACTATCTACCTCAACAGTACAGTGCTTTAGGCCAGTGTTTCTCGACCCTGTCCTCGGGGACCCACAGACATTCCTCATTTTTGCCCCCACCCTGCTCCCTGCCAGATAGTCCACATTGTCGCTCCCTCCCAGCTCCCTTGCGGGAGGGAGCAAAAACATGGAGTGCGTGCGGGTCTCTGAGGACCGGAATGGGAAACACTGCTTCAGACAGCAGCCTCTGCTAAACTAGTGTGCATGCAGATGTGCCGCAGTGTGTAACACCTCTGCGTGTAGCACGGTGTGTTTGGCTGCCTCTCCGTCCAAACCCTGAGAGGCTCATTGTGCACGCTCACCCCCACCCTCTGTGCGCCCCCTCCTCGCCCTGGCCACCGCGCCGGCGACATCGCCATAGTGTGTGAGCTGCAGAATAACCGGGCCCTTTGCTGACATATCCATTTAATTAACTACCAGATGAATTATTTATCTCGGGCCGCAGGGCTGCAGATAATTATAACGATCATGATAATTATGTTTATTTTCCTTTATTGTATTAAGATGTCAATAGCTTGTTACACATTTCAGGCACGTTTTCAGATGTACTTCGTTTATTTTTTTTCTTTAAAAAAAGAGGAGTAAAAGAAGGGAAAAGACAATAATCGAATGAAATTGTTCCATCGGAGGTACCCAGGGGCTGGGCGCAGGGTGTGGGCACACATACTGATGGGGGGAACGCTGGCTGTCTCTGGGTCGTAATTCACCCCCCACCTACAGACCACTGGCGGGGGGTGGGGGGGTGTTGAGTTAGATCTGACCGTAGACAGTCAATTTTATCTAGTCAATTTTTAACCCTGAGGTAGGGCTCAAACAAAGGCCCAATAAATGATTGACAGCTTCAGTGGCTGTTGCCTTTTTGCTGTGTCAGCAATGCCGAGATTACTCGGGGGGGAGTTGTGAGATCTTCATCTCCCCAGTGCTGTGGTCTCGCTTTCTCATGGCTGACTGGATCGGCCAGTCGATACGGCGCCGTTTGCAGGCCCGCCCTCACCAATCAGGCGAGGCGAGTAAATGTGGGCTGTGATTTGGGAGCCACGTGGACTCTTGACCCCCGTAGGATGCCGTGGCAGTCAGTGGGACCGGCCTGTCAGGACCTCCCAAATTCCCAAATGTTCGGCACAGTCTCCAGAGCTATGGCCCCGCCCACGCACCCGTGCCTGCTGTCAAATCAGGTGCGTGGGGGCTGGGGGTTGGGGGGGGCAAGGGTCATGTCTGTTTGATTAGCGCTGCCCACGCCAGGACGCCGGAGGTGGTGGGACAGCGTGGGCGTGGGAATCCTGGGTACGCACGTGCCAGGGGCCAAGAGGGCGAGGCCGTCAAGGAGTGGGGGGGTGGGGGGGGCGCTCCGTCATTTGGGCTGCCGGGGGACAGGCCCCCAGATGAAACGTAAGTAACCGGGGATTGATGACGTACTGTGGTGCTGTTTCTCAGTTACTGTCACCTGATTAAGCTCAGCAGCAGACGGATTAGCCTTGTCCGTTATCGTCCAGCCTGGCAGTGGTGAGGTCCTGGCTTTGGGCTTGGGACGCGGGGTGAGACAGAACTGCCCTGTCTTACCAACCCAAACGTGACCCATAACACAGCTGTGCACCTTTCAGCCATTTAAAGCTGATGGACTGGGCGGCTGCCAGGGTCAGTGGCGAGAGGGAGTGGCGGCATCTGCAGACGCCGCCCGCACACACGCCATCCACACAAGCCACTCGCACAGGCCGTCTGCACAGACCACCCACACATGGCGTCTGCACATGCCACCTTCCCACGCTGTCTGCACATGCCACCCGCAAACTGCATCCACACATGCTGTCCACTCACGCCACCTACATATGCTGTCCACACATGCCGTCCACACACACCACCCGCACACACTGTCGGCACAAGCCCTTTGCAAACATCGCCCGCACATGCCTTCTGCACACGCCGTTTGCACATCTGTACGTGCCACCTACAGACACTGTCCACGCACGCCGCCCGCACATGCCACCTGTGCACGGTGCTCGCACACACCAACCGCACAAGCCACCTGCATATACCACCCATGCGTGCCGCTCGCACAAGCCGCCCTCACGCACCAGTCGCACAAGCCGCCTGTACAGGCCACTTGCACACGCCACCTGCACACATCGCTGCACAGCTTTTAATTTCTCCGAGTGAATAAATAGTTGATAAATATGTGAATAAATTAAAAAAGAGACGGGTTGGGGATGAAGAGGGAAAAGTTACTCCTCCGAAACATTTAATTTCTCACTCGGGCAGCCACGAGACAGGAGGTTTAAATGTGTGAGTGTGTGCGTGTGTGTCTGTGTTTATGTGTTTCCGTGTGTGTATGTTTGTGTGTGCCTGTGTGTGTGTGTGTGTGCGCGTGTGTGTGTGCGTGTGTGTGTGTGTGTGCGTGTGTGTGTGTGTGTGCGTGTGTGTGTGTGTGTGTGTGTGTGCGTGTGTGTGCGGCTGGGACAATGACAAACTCCCTGTGTCATTGACTGTCACTGCCGCCTGTTGACTGCAGCTGCACGGATCTCCCAGGTGCCTGCCGTGATCTGCATCTGCTCCCTGCCTTCTCCTCCAGGCTGTCCCGCTCCCAGAAGCACGGCTGGGATATGACTCCCGATAGGCTGCGTATCATCAGACGGGACATGAAGATGAAGGCATGACAAGGACGGTCAGATGTATCAGAGGACAGACGTACAGGTTGACTGACAGACTGTCTAGCCAAGAACAAATACAGGCTCCCGGATGGACACACTGTCATGGAGAAAGGGGGCACTGCAGGCCGTGTTAATGCCCCCCTCCCACCCCCATCAGCCCTCCCAACCCGGCGTACTGGCTGCCGTCCTCAGCTCAGCCCCCACCATCTCGTCGCTTAAGAGGAATTCAAACCCATGCCGTCCATCCTTGCCTGCGGCTTCCAGTCGGCCCCATAAATATTCAGCCCCCATCGCCAACACGCTGGACCCCAGTCATAATGTGCTTCCCTCCTCAGCAGAAAACCCAGCTGTTACTGTGACTATGACAAATAGATTCCATCCATCCATCCAATTCTGAAACCGCTTGTCCTATTCGGGGTTGTTGGGGGGTCCGAATCCCAGTGGCTACGGGCTCAAGGCAGGGCACAACTGAGGATGGGGCACACTCACACACCATTCACCCACACGAGCACACGTAGGGACAATTTGGGTACCCATTTGGACTCCTTTTGGACTGTGGGGGGAAACCGGAGTACCTGGAGGAAACCCCACAATGACACGCGGAGAACATGCAAACTCCACACACATGGAGCCATGGTGGAGACTCGAACGCTGGTCTCAGAGGCGTGAGGCAATGATGCTAGCCACTGCATCACCGTGCCGCCCACAAATAGATCCCCCCCCCGTCCCAAATAAGGCCCTGCTATAAAATGTCACTGCCTCCCACGGGGCCCGCGACGCACCCGGAATTGATTGACATTCGCAGTGCAGCTGACTCCAGGCTGAGCCTCTCCCTCCCTCCTGCTCCTGCTCCCTTTCTCTCCCTCTCACATTCACATCCTCTCACTCCCTTTCACTTCCACTCACTCCCTCTATCTCCATCCCACTCAGTCTCACTCCCTCTTAGTCTCACTCCTACTTTCTGTTGCTCCCTCTTGCTTCCTTTCACTCCATTTTGCTGCCTTATCGCTCCCTCACGCTCCTTTTTGCTCCTTCATGCTCCTTCTTGCTCCCTTTTGCTCCTTTTTGCTCCTTCATGATCCTTCTTGCTCCCTCTTGCTCCTTTTTGCTCCTTCCTGCTCCCTCTTGCTCCTTTTTGCTCCTTCCTGCTCCTTCTTGCTCCCTCTTGCTCCTTTTTGCTCTCTCCTGTTCCTTCTTGATCCCTCTTGCTCCTTTTTGCTCCTTCCTGCTCCTTCTTGCTCCCTCTTGCTCCTTTTTGCTCCTTCCTGCTCCTTCTTGCTCCCTCTTGCTCCTTTTTGCTCTCTCCTGTTCCTTCTTGATCCCTCCTGCTCCCTCTCACTCCATCCTTCTCCTACTCTCCGTACATTTTCTCCTCTCTTCCTGTCGCCTTGCTCCATTCCACATGAATGAAAAAGGTTTGGTGCACGGCATTCCACCATTGCTCGGGCTCAGGCTCAATGTCTGTCTCAGACCTGGGATCGTTATGTCCGGGTGGCTTCGATTTGTGTGGCACGTTGCCCCCTGCCAGCGGCCGGCGTTCTCGCGGACTTGTGGCATGTGACGCGCCTGGTGATCGGCACCTTGGGATCGATACTGCCTGCTTATCTGAGCGGCCGTGTTTTCACAGCACTTATGGGAACCGATCAAAGTTCAGCTTGGACTGTGCTTACCCCGGGTTGCTGGGAGTGGGCTGTCCACACTTTGTATACATTAACATCCTCGCTTCCTGCTTCTACCACAGGGTGAATAACCTGAGATAAACCCACTAACCACCTCTTAATACAGTAAGCTGAACTAAATAACTATGCTCAGTGATTTACTATCTGCATATAAATACCACATCAATACCTACAGGAAAATATGTGAATACCTGCCTTACAAAATGATGCTTTTGTATTTTTACCAGGGGCCATTTACGAGGGCGGACGTTTCAGCGATCTAATTCCGATAGCAAAATATATAAAAAGCAGAATACCTCCAGTGACCTGACTCGAAATTTCATTTTCTCTTCAATTACTCTGTATTACTGTGTAATTAGTCACAGGCCCAGGTCGTTTGCAGACCTCTAATTATAATTAAGAATGACTAATGCACAAATCTAAATATTCAGTCTATGTGATAGAGACTGAGACGGTGCTGGACGCCGAATCGTTAATGCTCAGCCTGCTGATTGGTCACCCAGCGCATGGGGGCGGGACTTTTGATAGGAATATTTATATGAGACTGATAGCTAGGATGTCAGTTTTAGCTCCTTTTTAACACAGGGACAGGTGACCCCAGGCCCTGACGGAGACAGTGCGGCTTGATCTAAATCAGCCGCTAATTACAGGATGACCTAGAGCAACGTGCCGAAACGCTGAGGTCGGTCACGGCCAGCCTCTGCTTCCAGATTCGTTTCTAGAGCAAGAAACTGAAATATCCCTTCAAAGATGGGCACAGGCCATCTGCGCTAGCCATGTAATTAATGTGGAAAACTGTGCGAGGTCATTAATTAAAAGCTAATAAAAACACGTGCTGTACTCCGACACAGGGACAATGCAGAGAGGACGGCACGCTCCAGCTTTCCGGCACTCGCTCTCCATGCAGTGACGCGGACGCTGGGCGGCCAGTCCGCATCACGCTGACATCACTGCCGTGCAGCGAGGTCGCGCTTTCTCCTGCTCCCTGCAGCCGGATTTACCCCGGGGGGGAGCCTCATGCCTGCAGGGACCAGTAGCAGCCTGGGCAGCACTGAAGGATCCCCCCCAATGTCAGGGTTCATTTGTCGGGTAATGGCAGCAATGTGACACTTACTGGCATATCAGGTCGATACTGTATTGATACACAGCATCACTTTGAGTTTCTCTATGCCAGTCTCTATGTTACATGCACAAACAGCATCACTCCCTGTTAGTCCCTGTGTTACATACACACAGATAATCACTCCCTGTGTCTCTGTATCAGTCCCTGTGTTACATACACAC
>JAODKL010000002.1:16628358-16645784 GCA_026780765.1 Petrocephalus schoutedeni
AAGGGTTTGAGGGACGAGCAGAGTGAAAGAGTGAGGGAGGAGAAGGGTGTGAGGGACGAGCAGAGTGAAAGAGTGAGGGAGGAGAAGGGTGTGAGGGACGAGCAGAGTGAAAGAGTGAGGGAGAAGAAGGGTTTGAGGGACGAGCAGAGTGAAAGAGTGAGGGAGGAGAAGGGTGTGAGGGACGAGCAGAGTGAAAGAGTGAGAAAGAAGAAGGGTGTGAGGGACGAGCAGAGTGAAAGAGTGAGAGAGGAGAACAACAGAGACAGGCAGAGACTGTGAGCGAGACGGGCCACCATTTTGCCCTTTTGCTACAGCGCTTCAATTTCAAAGCCAGACATATTGACTCACATATCTCCATATGTTATGTGAATTGATTTCATTACTCTGAGAGTCTATTCAATGCCATTGACAATGAGTGCAGTCACGTGGCAGCACCAGCCAATCAGTGGAGATCGGAAAGAACTCTTATGAAGTACACTTAAATGCCACAGCCTCTGTTTGAGTTAAATTTGAATTTTAAAGCATTGTCCTCATTATGTTTTTCATTGTTTAATCAATTATTCATGAAGCGCTCAAATGAGCAGGCTCCGACGCCCCACAAATGCCCAAGTGCCTGATGGGAGCGAGATGCGGCTTCCCCTCGTCACCCACAAGATGACGACACACGCGCCATGATTTTTAATTTTCATTTCCGTCTCACCACTCCTGCTTAAATGTTCGGCGGTCACAGGAATCGGGGGGGGGGAGAAAGGGGGATGAGAGAGGGATAGAGGGGGATGAAAGGAGAGGTGGCAGATGGAGAGAGATGAGCTCAGGGGCTCCAGGGAGAGCAGAATTGGGGAACCACGGCAACAGTGCGCCATCTCTGATCAATATTACTGTGTGAGGAGTAACAGTCACACAGGCTGGGGGCTGGGGGCTCTGGACGCCTCGCCGCTAACTCACACAGGAAATTTGCTTAAATAAAACCGTCTTTTCAAGGTAGACAAATAAAAAAAACCTAATGAGAAAACTTACGACCTCTCCCATACCCCCCCTCATCCCCCACGCCCCCCGCAAAAAAAAAAAAATCCATTGTGTTTTTATATTACAGTCGCTGGTGGTGGATTTCAAGAGACACAACACTGGCTGACAGTGGGACCCCCCCCGCTGCCACCACCCACTATGCAAAGAAAAATAAATGTGTGAAAAAGCAAGGATATTGCAAGAGAAACAAATGACCTTTCCTTATTTTAATTTCTTTTCTTCTTCTCTCTGTCCAAGCCTAATGGCTGTTTGCCTTGGTGGAAAGGGCTCCCCGTTCTCACCGGGAAGAGGCCGAGACAGCAACCGGGGGAACGGCCGAGGGAGACGGCGGGAGAGAGCCAGGGAAAATATTTCATTTAGTTCAATTTTCATTCCCTCATGACACAGTTCTACACTTTGCCCAATAATAAAGGTAACAGACCGGCCGAGAGACGGTGGGGCTGAAGGAGAGAATTTGCCGTCAATATTTGCTCTCTTCGGCTCCTCGAATGGTAACAGATTTATTACACAGCATCTCTCTGGAAGCCAATTCAATAATTCGGGGCTTTGTTTGGTATCGTGTGGACTCGCAGAATGAGGGAGACATAGAGAGACAGGGGAGAGGGAAGGAGATGGAGGGAGAGAGAGAGCCACAGAGAGAGAGAGCCACAGAGACAGGTGAGAATTCAGGCTCCACCAAGAGAGCCCTGCTGAGCGAAATCGGGAAACAGCAGAGTGACGCGGTCATACAGCCAGGAAGCGTGGCACCTGCACGCTGACACTGCACTGTTCTCTACATTTTCAGCACATTTCCCAGCCAACTTCCTCTTTGAAACAAACGGGGAGGTTAAAGCAGCATCAGAAGGGCCTAAAGTGGCGATTCGGTCCCCGCTCCGCCAGGCAAGGACGTGCCTTTTGGCAGAGGGGGGCTCTGGTGTCCATGGGGGGGTGTCACTCACTCGCAGCTCTGTGGGACCGTCACTCAGGGCTGGGCAGGCACCCAGGTGACTGTGGAGAACCATCTGTTTCTATACTCTTGGGTTTCCAGGGGTTTGATGGAGGTGAGAGTCCAGCCACGCCCCCTATTCCCCCCCCTCCCCATTTAAGCCACACCCTCCAAGTCCCTCCTCTAAGATCAGGAAGGACCTCTGAGTCTCGCACACTCAGAGTGCCAGATGGGGCAGTTCACCTTGTGAAGCCAGCAAGGTCAGAGCCGGCCGGCTTCGGCCTGGGTGCTTGTGTGCAGGCTTTGCGTAACCCTGTGAGACACTGCACTATTCCACACAGTGGGATTTATCCGGACACCTGCCTGTCTCAAATGTACAATACTCAAGACAGTGGCATCCCCATACTTTATAAAGACACTCATCTAGACCCAAACCTTTCTTCTTGCAAATTGAAGTGACATTTAAATACAAACACTTTCACCTGCAGCATACAGTACACTGACATTTATATAAAGGCTCACCAGCAACGTCTACCCTCATTAAAATCCAAATATTTTTTTTTTGACATGTCTGTCACCTGCAATAACAAACGGCACATAATTAGTCCAGCGGAAACAATTAACAGCGGGGGAGATTTCTCATGCAAATCACGAAACTGGCCGATAAGGTTGCGGAGCGAAGTCAAACACGTTCGCGGTAATACGGCAGAGCGTCCGGGTTGTTACGTGGCGGGAATGTTAATTAACGCATCGCTGTTTTGCTCTGTTTGCACTATTTATCATCGCCGTCGAGCAAATTAATACTCGCGTGGCTGGGGAGGCCGCAGAAGTACCCCGATACAGCGAAATGGGCAGAGGAGGTGAGGTTTTACAGATCTTTGCCCAGGACTTTGTTTATATGGTGCTGGCCGGAGACACGCCGTGGCGTCTGGTGCTCGGTAACTTCATAAATATTTTGCTCAGAAGTTGTTTGTTCCCGAAATTAATTCCATTGGCAGGAGCTGACCGGATTCTGTCCAGTAAAAATAGTGTATATTACTGCAGTAAACAATAATTGATAGGCCAGTTTAAAATGAATCAATTTCCCTCTCCGTGCTGAGAACGTCCGTGTGCATAAATGATGGCACCTCCTCCGCCGGCCTGATCTCCTGGTGGCCCTGCTCCCCCTCCCCATTCCTCTCCCGGGCTAATAGCCCTGAGAGGGAGAGCCTTCCGTAATTAATTATGCAGGAGATAAAAATTGAGGTGAGCAAGAAAAGAAGGGAGGCAAGAAAAAAAAAATGTAAAAAACGGGGCCTCAGTCAAGGGTGTGTGGGTGGGGGTGGGGGGGAGGCAGAACTAGAGGGGGCTGTTAAGGTGGCTTTGTGGGGAGGTGCTGCGGGGAGGTGTGGGGTGGGACGGAGCCGGCCGGACATGACGCGGGACGGCGCTGGAGATTGTCGGCAGACCCCACGCTGCCGCGCTCGCTGCACCCACGGCCGGAAACCCCCCTGCGCTGGCCCCCCCGAGCTTGCCTTCCGGACGGACCGCATCGTAGCTAATTAAAGCTCTTAATCAAACTCGTAATTACCTTAATTAGAGCCTTTTAAATTATTCCCTATTCCGAACTTGAGCTGGAGATGCATATGGAATGATTTAAGCGGCTTTAAGTCCTCTGATTTTCCTGTTTTTAGGCTGCTTGAAAGCCAGAGAAAATAAATGCGGGCTTCCTTGTCGCGGGAGAGTGAGTGTGAGACCTGGGCGGTGTGGAGGAGAGGCCTGGGGGGAGCATGCAATCTGCTGCCCTCCCTACCTGCACCCACCTACCCCCAGAGCAGGGCTAAACGGCCGTTAATGTCAATACTTTCCAAGCCCTCCTTGTGGCTGCCCCCGTTGTAAAATCCCAGAGAAGAGGACTGTTCTCCTCATTCTACAATAATTGTTATGATTATTTCGGTGAGTAAGAGCACCTCTGCAGTTTCTCTGGCCCGGGGGTGCCAGCTGCACCGCCAGGCCGCCGCAAGAGCCGCCGGGCCTCCCGACGCTATCCCGCCATCTTAATCTCCCGACGACGCTTCTCGGGAATGACTCACTCGCCGGCCCCCAAGGCATGATCAATCAATCCGTTTTCCAGACATGAACTGGCTGCGGCGTGCTGTGCAGGCACCGGCAGGGGCTCGCTGCAGACACCCGGGGTTACAAAGGAGACGCCAAGGTGCAGGCAAATCCCCCACAATCCCACTGCACACTGGGCAGCAAACATTATGTCGGTGTGATGGGGGGGGGGGGCTGTTATCTGCACCCCCAGCCCTCCCCTCACTCGCAGACTTCTCTGTGTCTGGGTGAGGCACTCTCAGACACGACGGTACCAGCTGGACCACCAGCAGGGGGACGGGCTGGGACGGGGCGGCCCGCGCGGGGGAGCGTCTGCTCGCGGTCCTCCGACGTGCAGGGATGCGTCTCTGCCCGCCCCCCCGCCCCTTCCACGGGGAGCCGGAGGGCTAGTCCACGGCCTGCTTTCATAAAGACAGCTGTCGTCACCTGCAGACTTCGCGACAACACACCCGTGCTCTGGTTTACTCGAATGAAAGACTCTCATTAATCTTGTTTCTGGTCAAATGCTCCCCTCCCGAAACGGGCTGGAGACCCGGCAGCTGGCCCCCTACACCCCGGGCTTCTCCGCCCACCCGCGTGTGGCCGAGTGGTTATTTGTCCTGAGGAGGAGCGGGCAGGTCTGTCTGGTGCAGTGTGGGTGGGTGGGGGCCCAAGCCTTCTGTTCCATGCGAGGCCTAGCCCAGGAGGGCTGCTCACTCATGCTCAATACAACGTGGGAAGGTGGGGGACATGCTTTGGTGATTCCAGGATGGAGAGCCTTGTGTTTGCCCCCAGTCACTGCCCCTTATGGCTGAGCCTAATCACTGCGTCTGACTGCACACTCAAGGTCAGTACACACACAGGACTGCAAGGGACATGACCCTGCCACCAATACCCAAATCTACACCCTTGGCACACTGCCCACCGAGCGACACAGTGGAACTGCACAGGAAAGTCATTTGTCTCCTGGTACTTGTCGGTTCTTGACGCATACAAATGTAGGGCTTTGATCCTGGAAGGTTGATGGTGTAGTGGACACATGCATCCAGAGTCATGGGTCTGATCCCCACCTCTGGTTCAGTTAAAAGCTGGTGCATCTAGGATGTCTTTAGTGTGCTTGTCCTGCAATCCTCCGGTATCCCATCTAGGGTTGCTAAGGATAGGCTCCCTGTACTGGGTAAGTGCTTATGGATGGATGGATGATTAGATTTGAAAGAGCTACTGAATTGACCCCCAGGGACGACTGTCTAAGCTGCTATTCTTGAGCTCAGACCTCTGCTAGCCACACCATGAACTGCCGATTGGCCATCTTAACCGGAGCGGCATAGAAGAAACGGTTACTGCCCCATCGACTTTAATTTGGTCAGGGATTTACGACTGACGGCTAAAAACCACCCTTGTTGACCCGTGGGTGAGTGGGGGCCTCGAGGCCCTGGGAATCTGGCAGTAAGCGCTATGTCACTCAGCCGGCCAATGGCGAGCCCTCCCCCGCGGCAGCCGCGCCAAACCCTACGGAACCGTAAGAGGGAGGAATGCATGCAGGTCCTGCCTTCTGCTTCCCAGTCTCATTCTGATATAAGCTTGGACGCGGCTCATGGTGCCTGAAGAGGGCTGTAAAAGGAAAAGACAGCCACAGATGTATGCAGATGCCAAGGTTAAAGCGCTGGGGCCTCACCATGCATCAAAGCAGCAGACTGTATTCGCGCCTTCAGACGAAAAAGTGTCAGAAGCCCCCCTGCGCAGCTCGCTTACAGGAATTGAAATGTAAAGTTATTAGGAACATCACTCATTTCGAGGTTTTAATCTCAGGTTATTATTCCATGAACGTGCCAGTATTCAGTATAATGTAATCAGACAAGCTAACCCTAAATAAAAGTGTTTCCTAATTAAACAAGTATGACACGAGAGATTTAAGGGATGCCTAACTTCAGCAGAAAGGTGTGTGCAAAGGCATCATGGGCAGATTAGTCAAAAGAACAAAAAAAAATCATCCTGAAGGTCTTTTCAGGTTTCATGGCGTCCCCGGAGAAATCATTTAACGGACCCGCTGGTCGTGGACGGCGAGGACACCGGAATGTTAATGCGCGTCCGTCTTGGTTAGTGGTGTTGCCGGCCCGCACATTGGGAGCTCTGGGCGCTGGGAAATCCTCCTTGCCAGTTTGATCCCTGACCTGTCAAAACCGGGATTTTCATGGAAGCATCTGAGGATTTATCACCCTGCGATTCTGTATCGCTGCGTCTGCACACAGCTGCTCGGGAGCATGGGCGTGTGATCCTAAGCCCCCTCTGATGTCACTGCATGACACGCGTTTGTGAGAAAATACTCATATACTGGCATATCTATGCAGGCTGCTCCCCCTCAGTGTATGAGAGTCTTAAATGCGTGTTTGAAGGGAATAATGCATCACTGACAGAAAATATATGGGATTCCGTGTGAAACGCACAGGACTGCGTGATAGGAAAATGCAGTTATGAACTGAAATAAAGGAGACACTGCAGAATATGAGAGGTAGTACCTTTATTGAAACAGGTGCTTCCACACAGGGGTGATAACTGAGTTAATTAAGCAATTAGCATCCCATCATGCTTAGGGTCATGTATAAAAATGCTTTTGGCTACTGCACCTAGGATAAGGGATCTCATGGGGTGGGGGGTGGTATTTGGGGGCAGGTTTGGCAGCAGCGTCAGTGACAAGTCAGCTTGAGCTCAGGTACCGTAGTTACGGAGATGTTGGCATGGAAGTCTCAGGGAATGACAGCATCATCCGTGCATTCGCTCGAGATGTGAAGCAAGTTGCAATCTACATGTCAATCTAAGCCATGAGTAGACAGTTTCATCACAATTATGGGGGTCTATGGTCAGGATGCAGGGCATAGAAATGTATGGACATGCATGGCAGATATATGCAGCACATGTGTGGCACACATCAAAAGAAATTGCTACAATCCAGAGCTCCTCGTCCCGTCATGGTGAGGACTGCATTTCCCGGGTTCGGATGCACTTAACTCCTCAAAAGAGGAGGTCCGTGCCAGCAAACACGAAGGCATTCTGAGCCATCTCGCTCATCCCACGGTCCCCGGGGGACGGGAATGTCCCCCCTCTCCAGGCACGGCCGGCCTCTGTGCCGCTCGACATGCGTGGAAACGATGTGAACCATATGCCATAGCTGCCCCGCGTATGGAACAGTCTGGAGCAGTGCCTGAGGCGGCGTTTTCTGCCATCCTTGACGAAGCGTGGCACCGCTCCATCAATATCAGTTTTTCTTTTTTTCCGGTTGGAGCTCCCGGCATTTGTGGGATTTACACCAAGACACATCAGGGCTCTGCTGATGGCAGAGCAGCAGGCTTTTAGGGCACCTTTATGCCTCCTTTATTTTGGAGGTTACTTGGAGTACGTGGGAACGTTGGACTGTATGCTCCGATCTCCCCGGGACTAAGACAAAGCCGTGTGTGACTGAATGGGGCGAGGAAAAAATGTATTGAGGAAAAAACGTATTGTTTTGCTAGCAGTTCATCGCTTTATACGTTTTAGTGGTTTTGGGGTTAGCTGCCATTAATTACAGTAAAATGGAAGTCACGGGAAAGTCCCCCAAAATAGAGCCACACATAATACGTATGTGTATGACAGTGTGCAACTGTGCCCAGGGCGGACTCTCATAGTGTGGTATTGATTACAGAGTGAGAGTAATAATTGGATCGGTCTATGGGCTGTCATGTTTTGTCTGAAGGGAGGGTTGTTATCAAGTTCACTGTTATCAGCCTTCATATCTCTCCATCCCTCTCTTTTATCTACATTTCTCCTCTCGTCCTTGTCCTTCCCTCACCATCTTACTCAAGCTTCTGCTTTCATCTTCGGCCTGCTATCTGTACATCTACAGATCCGTCTTGTCAGCGGTGTCTTATTATCCATTTGTTGCTCAAGAAAGCTAAGCCTGCCCGCCATTGTGCGTATTCGCAGAATATAATGCGCGTATCGATTCCTGCTCTGCGAGGAGAAAAAAAAAAACAGTATGCACTAAGAGAGACGGGCAGGGGGAAAAAAAGAGACAAAGAAAAAGCAGGGACGGGAAAAGTGGAGCACACAGACAAATACAGAAAAGAACATACTTGATGATTACAAAAAATGAGGGTTTTTAGGGGGGCAGAGGGCGCCGCACTGCAGAGCACTGGCGACCCCGTCCGACAGACTCGATAAATACACCATAGAGTTTAGGCCTGAGAAATAAACGCAATATCTCTCGGTTTCTTCTCAATATAGCTCCATTTTTGCAAACTTTGCCTTCCGTAAGTAGCGATCGTGCGGGATCGTGCCGATTATTAAAACGGGAAGGCATGCCATCGCTTTCCGGCTACTGGTACCCAGCTCCACGGAATCGGCAGACGGGGCTGCTGCAGCGCCGGAGCGTGCGGACGCCGACGGGGGCATCGCGCTGAGAGGTGGGCCGAAGCGGGGGTCTTCCGCTGCCACGTCGGACTCCTCGCAAGCCCCGGAGATACGTGGACGAAGGCTGCCAGTAACGGGGAACCGGTGGGCGGCTGCTGATCTCGGTCTTGCGTCGTAAAAAAGTCAGTGGTTTAACGAGCTATGCAAGTCCGAAACTGCGGGTTTGTAAAGGATCACGGCTTGATAGACTTCCGCAAAAGTTTTTATTCTGCACTGGAGGGCAGGTCGCATTGCTTCTGACCGGACATATTTCAGCCTTTGTACATTAATTAAACCATTTAATAATGACCCGGAAATTCAGGCGAATGGCTTTTTTAAAAAGTGTACTGTGGTCACGTCCGTGCTCTGTGGAGTCGAGCTGCACTGATGCTTCGCTTGGAATATACAATTCCTGCGGGGAAATACCGATCCAGTGGAACTGTAATTGATGCCATATTTCTCTGAAACCTTGGCATGAAATCAATAAATTATGACCCACACATCGCGTGTCTCCCCAAACAAACAGTAGATTGCTCTCCTGCCATCATAACTAATGGAGTCTGTGGCTGGCATTGGACGTAAATAAAGCAGATAAATGCTGAGTGTGTAATAAACCTCTGTTCTGGTATCTTGTTGCCACTGAGGATGATGCTATAAACTCATCACGTCAGAAATAATGTAATTCACTTGATGTAGTCGATGGGTAAATGCTTAAGTGAATTATGGTTAGTGTGGACTCTGGTTTTTGGGATTATGTATTGATTCATAATTGATCTGATTTCTGAAATGGAACCCTCGGGCACTTTCTAGCCCTGTGCTCATGCGTTCGGAAGGGTCAGCGAGCTCCCCTAACCTCCTCCATCTCCCTGTACCTCCTCGCAGCTGCACCACCATGTCACCCGCTGTGTCCCCTCTCCCGCTTTGCCTGCTGGGGCTGCTGCTTCCTCTGCCTTGGGCTGTCACCCTCGAGGACCCCGGGAACCCTGCCGCCGGGCCGTCGGTCCGTGTCGCCCTGCGGGGGCCCAGCTGGAGCCTTGGACTGCGCCTGTACCGGGCCCTGCGCACCGGCGGAACCCAGAACCCTCTCTTCTCCCCGGTCCTGCTGGCCAGCTCACTGGCAGCCTTGGGTGGGGGCGCGGGAGGGGACACCGCGGCTCAGATCTCTGAGGTCCTAGGTACCAGCGCACCGCCACCTTCAGGCCAGGATGAGGCGCTGTCCTCCCTGTACAGGGCCAATGGGACCAGCTTCATGCTGCACGGCTCCTCGACCGTGTTCACCGGGCTGCCTGGAAGCCTGGATGCCGGCTTCCTGACAGAGGCACGGGCACGGTCGCGGCTGGAGCACGCGACGCTGCGCTGGACGGGGGGGCGGCCCGACCACGAGGCGCTGCACGCCTGGGCCAGGGCTGCGGCGGGCGGCAGCAAGGCGGCGCCTCTCAGCGGGGACCTGCGGGCCAATGAGGCAGCTTTAATTCTCGCAGACGCCCTGCACTTTAAAGGTGAGGGAGGTCATGTGACCTGGCAGCGTTCCCCGGGAGGCCCCGTTCGCGGCTCCATAAATCAGCTGGTACTTGTTTAGAGGGGACTCTGGACAAGATGGCTTCCTGAAGCAACGTGTATTCCTGGATGCGCCGGGGGCCCAGCTGCAGGGCACAGGAAGGTCTTCCCCATCACCGTGTCCTCCTGGTGGCTGAAACGAGGGTAGGGAGCACCAGCAGAGCTCCCCGAAGGGCACTTGTCCCCAAGGACCATGGTCTCCACAGCAGTTACTGCCCGCCAAGCCAGGCTAGGAATAGGCTTATTTGCGAGAGCCAATCAGAAAAGGGCTGAGAGCCTACAGATTTGGGCAAGGCCCCCCGCTGCTGACTGCAGGCTATTTTCCGGCCGTGAAATTGGATATTTTTCCACGTTTTGGGGGAAATGGCTGCCAGACTCATGAATGTGCAGCATTATGAATGAAATACTGTTTTAAATAGAAATAAACAACGCTGATAATAATAATGCTGCACGTGCTGCCAGTTTTACCATCTCGCCAGGTTTCCCGGGACAGAGCCCGTATCGCACCTGTCGCCTCCAGGGCCCCTGGCTCCTCGCTGTGCCCAGTGGAGTGGCCCCCATTTTTCTGGTTTTGTTCAGTCGCTTTCCATGGCTTCCAGTCTGCTATCGCCGGGCAAATTAAAAACACCTCAGTGTCCCCTGAAGCGCCGTTCAGCAGCCGGGGGTTGGCAGGGAGGAAGTGGGCAGGAGTGATTGGCAGGCGGGGCAGGTTGGAGGTTGGGGGGGGGGGCTGTGGGCCGTCGGGGGAGCGCCTGTCCACGCTCGCTAATTAATTGGTCCTTTGTTTTGGCTTCAGACAAACAAAGGATCCTGAAACAGGGGCCAGCATCAACACAAAAACGATAACGCGACAAAGGACGGGCAGAAAGCCACACGTGTATTTCGCGAGTATTAATCTCTCTCTAATCACAATATAAAGCGTGGGCTATGACTTCGCCCCAGAGGTTTTGGCTTTGTCTCCAAGCTCCGCTACAGCAGCATTTGCTTTTAACCACACTACAAACTCTGTACGGGACGGCCGGACACCCATGGTCATTGCTGCTGTCTCGTCGGTGTGCCGTTTGATTCTGAAGGACGCCACTGTTAAAGGTATCTCACGGAGCTCGGATTTCAAACCTCCTCAAGAATATAATGCTCTAATCGGGTTCTTGTGTTATAACGTTTAACGTATTTCTGAGGTTAAGCTTTTAATCCCACTTTAGAAGTAGTAGAATATATATATATATATATATATTTTTTTTTTTTTTATTTTATTTTATTTTTTTTTTTGAGCTGAAGATTGAGATGCGAGATCCTCCGGTATGTGCGAGTCCTGGCAGTATGATTCATCAAAGTGGTGAAGTAATGGGGACCGAGAAGCGCCGAAATGCTTTTAATGGGTCACAGCTATTTAGTGCTTTCAGAAACGCGGAGTTTCGAGCCAGTGAAAGCTTTCTGGGGGGACTGATTGGTTCATTGGCTGATTACCTTGAGTAATCATCCGTCGCTGATGCGAATCGGCACCAGGGCTGCGCTTCCTCTCCACGCTACTTCTCTGATTGTGCCGTGCAGTTTGTACCTTTCCAGTGTTAACTTGCGATACTTCTGCGGCTGTAGTGATTCTTCTGTGGGTTAGGAGAGTTTAGGAAGAATGCAGCTGGTAAGGAGATGATTACAGGGAAAGACTCACCTTGTAAGGATGGCCTTTATGAGCCACTGTGAGACTCTGGGAGGGGGGTAACAGAACGAAATTTGGGGGCCAGAGCTCCAAGCCCCAAGGAAGTTTGGGACCATGAAGGGTGAGACTCTTCTCAACACTTCCATGAGCAAAGCAGCCCAGATCATGGAGAGCATTCCTGGTCCAAGGTCACTCAGCAAGCAAGAGAGTGGACTCTTTGTTGGGTCTGTGGGTCGGTGACACAGTTAGAGGGTGGATGGACTTTGTTGGGTCTGTAGGTTGGTGACACAGTGAGAGGGTGGATGGACTCTCTGTTGGGTCTGTAGGTTGGTGACACAGTGAGAGGGTGGATGGACTCTCTGTTGGGTCTGTAGGTTGTGACACAGTGAGCCAGGGCCTCGATGTAGGTTAATGTCTATGTGGTAAGTCTGCATCTCTGTCTGCAGGTCTTTGGGATCGGCACTTTGAGAGTGATGAGCAAGACCTACGCAGTTTCTTCGGAAGCACATACACCAAGGTGCCCATGATGCACCAGGCAGGTAGGCCTTGAGCCCCTCCGCCGCTGTGAGCTGCAGCTCCTTTCACCTGATGATCGCTCTTATGGTTCTTCTCCAAGGCACGTACCGTCACTATGAAGACATGAACAACATGGTGCAGGTTCTGGAGCTGGGCTTGTGGGGTGGCCGGGCCAGCCTGGTGCTGCTGTTGCCCTTCCATGTGGAGAACCTCAGCCGGCTGGAGAAGGTTCTCACTCAGGATCAAGTGGCAGAGTGGCTGGAGAGGCTGAGCGAGCAGAGTATGGCCATCTCCTTACCAAGGGTGAACCTGACCAGCGCGCTCAGTCTGCAGGTGAGGCCTGCGCGCCAAACCCTGACTGCTTAAAGCAGGATGTCAGCACTGCCAGTCAGTCTAGGCCCTGACCACACACTGACCACTTAGACTAGGCACTGACCACACACTGGTCACTCAGACTAGGTTATGACCACACACTGACCATTCAGTCTTGGCACTGACCACACATTGACCACTCAGACTAGGCACTGAATCCACACTGACCACTTAGTCTAGGCACTGAACACACACTGACCACACAATGACCATTTAGACTTAGCACTGACCACACACTGACCACTCAGACTAGGCTCTGACCTCACTTTAGGTTAGCGTGCCTGCCTGCACACCTTATAACACCTGCAAATCACATACAATTCATCGTTCTTCCAGTTCAGTACAGGGTCCCCGGAGAACAGTGGGCATAATGCGGGGGGCGGGGTACCGGTCCAATGCAGAGCACACACTCACACCCCATACCTGCATTACAGTACCATCCCAAGGAAGATATACTTGCATTTATAAAGGTAATGGCTTCATTTTCCACAAGAGTAGCTCAGCTACCTGCCCTGAGTGTCTGAGAGGAGTCAGTGGGGGACGTGACAGAGGTCTGGGTTTGTCTGTGTTTGTTGTGCTGGAGAGGCTGTCGAGTGGCCTGTGAGAGGAAGGGGCCTGGAGATCAGAGCCGCTCTTCCTGGCATCTTCGCCAGCCTGTCATGAGGCACTGACCCCTCATCCCCTGGAATGCCGCTCTGCTCCGCTCAGAGCCCAGGGCCCACCGCTGCTGCTTCCCTGGCTGTCTGGGAGGAAGTGGCAGGTTTCTCGCGGTGAGCCACGTGCCGCCAAGCTGCCCGGGAGGCTGTGCCCAGCCCATCACCCATGACCCGTCAGCCTCCTGTGTTTCTCCTCTCCGCCGTCTTCCTCCCTGACCCTCTGCTCCTCCTGTTTAACTTTCTTTTCGGGTGCTTTTGGACCACATCCTCGCTGCGCCACGCCCCCGTTGCCTCCTGTCCTCGCTTACGTACCGCTAGGCAGCGCCGGCTGCTGGGTTCTGCACAGCAGCGCCAGGTCGGCCAGGTGGGCCTTGGCACCTCCAGGGGTACGGAGGACGTCGGGAGGCCGGGGGGAGCCCTCGCCTTTGGGTAGCCTCCCGGGAGTCCCATCCTCTGCCTCCCGGCGGAATGGCGGCCGGAGGCAGCGCCTGGGTGGCCTCAGCAAGCAGCACAGCGCTTTAGTCTCTGATGGGGGGATGGGGAGAGAGACGTTAGGAAGGGGAGCAATCAAAGGGGAAGGGTACAGTGGGACAGACGGGGGCACACATAATGGTAATGTAACATGACTGGTCTGGATGCAGACTTCAGGAAGCATTTCCCCAGGGGGACGCGGCCCAAACGGCCTCGTCAGGAACACATTTGGCTGAGTGAAGTAACCTGGGAAGACCCTGTGCGCTGCTGCGGAGTGAGCAGGGTCACATGGCTCCGCGCTCTGGAGCGCCGCATGACACGCAGAGGGCGACCCTCGCCACACGAGAGAGTCACCGCCGCAGCGAGGCCCCCTGGTGGCCCGACAGCTTGATGTGTGCAGATGGCGTGTGGAAGGAGCGTCCCATGTCCCGCTGGGTGTGCTGCCTGTCCCGCTGAGCAGGATGGAGAGGGCGGGGGAGCAGGAAGGCACCACGGCCCCCGGGGATGCGGGGGGGGGGATACCCACCTCACGCACGGTGGAGTCAGGTGACGGTTTGGACCGCGCTGACTCGTTAGCACCGCACAGTGGTGGCTCCTCCCACTCAGTGCCGGACGTGCATTTCTGTGACGATGCGGCGCATTTTACCGCAGGGTTTGCTGACCTAAATGAGAGTGACATTGAGCCAGGGGGGTTGTTGAGGGCCGGGCTGGGGTAGGCAAACTTGGAAGTAACTGGCAGGCTAAATATAGCCCCCCCCAGTGGCGCGGAGGCCAGGCCACGGCCGAGCAGCCCGGCCCCGCTGCCGTAATGAGCCTGGCTGAGGGCCCTCGGCCCGGGCGCCCAGACGGACGGCTCCTGCGTGTGTTTAACGAGCCTGGAACAGCGCCACCGTCTGCTGGCTCTCGCCACTCTGGGCTTGCCGCCTAATGCGCGCCGGGGCTGGTTACTGCCCTGTCATTAGCCGGCTCATCCAGGGAGCCCCCCGCTGTCCGAATGGATCACGAGGTAGCCGGGTGCTGGCTATGGCGGCCACAGCCCCTGGCTCTTTCTTTCCTCCTCCTGGCGTCTTCCCGTTTCTGCCTTACTGTGTGTTTTTTTTTCTTTAATAGTGTGACATTAAGGCTGTTCTTTACTTGTTTCCAGTCGAGTCGCGTGGTTGGAGTCCCAGGAAGCGCCGGACGCCCCTGCAGAGATGAGCCGATGTAAAAATAAATTCAAATTAGCGAAATAGAAATGGATGTGTATGAGCGTGTGTGTGCGTGTGCGCACAGACGAGTCTCCCTGCCTGCCGCCTGCCCGCTAATTAGTGGCTGGCTGTTACGGCGGCGCTTCGTTACGGACACACGGGCCATGGCGCGGTGAACCTGGTGGGGGGGGGCATTACTTACTCTCTCTCTCTCTGCCATTGTTCAGTTAAATAGAACATGCAACAGGAGTCTAGGCCCCCCTCTGCTTACACAAACCCCCAACACAAGCCATTGAGCACTGTCCTCCATTTCATATATAATTCATAGATATTTTTCAGACAGTATTAGAATGGTAACGTGTATAGGGTGCGGAGTGAGGGGGCGCTATAGAGGCAGTAAGAGGGGAGGAGGGGGGGCAGGGGGTGTTTCCTGAGACTTCTGTGGCTGTTAGAATGTTATCGTATGTTGGAGGCCTGGATTCGGATGAGATGCAAATGAGCCTTTTCTCCTAATTCATCTATGGTAATGATAATATATCTATGGTAATGAAGTTACATGGCACAGTGAGCATGAGCAAAAAAAGCCAGCTTGGTCTTGATTAAAACAGAGAGAGTAAGTGCTCCCCGTGCTGCAGTGTGCGGCCACACAGGGTGCTGTGCTGCTGTCCTGCTGGCACTGTTACTCCAGGGCTGTGGTTCCAATCCCCCGTGCTGTGCAGGTCTCCTCCAAGTGCTCCACTTAGGTGGCCTGCCATCTCTAAATAATGCATTGTGTGTCTTTGTGTGCCTGATTTTCTGAGTGCTTGTGTGAGATTGTACGTGACATATTCTGTTTGTGAGAGATTGTGTGTCATTGTGCGTGCGATAGAGTGTCTGTGTGAGATTTTTTGCGTCTGAGATTGCGTGAATGATTGTTTGTGGTTGTGTTTGTGATTGTGAGTGGGATTGTGCATTTGTATAAATGATTGTGTGAGTAAAAGCGTGAGTGACTGTGCGAGTGACTGAGTCACAGCGTGAGTGACAACGTTAGCGACTGCGAGTGACAGCGTGAGTGACTGAGTCACAGCGTGAGTGACAACGTTAATGACTGCGAGTGACAGCGTGAGTGAGTGAGTCACAGCGTGAGTGACAATGTTAGCAACTGCGAGTGACAGCGTGAGTGACAACATTAGCGACTGTGAGTGACAGCGTGAGTGAGTCACAGCATGAGTGACAACATTAGCGACTGAGTGACAGCGTGAGTAACTAAGTCACAGCATGAGTGACAACGTTAGCGACTGCGAGTGACAGTGTGAGTAACTGAGTCACAGCATGAGTGACAATGTTAACGACTGCGAGTGACAGCGTAACTGAGTCACAGCATGAGTGACAGCGATAGCGACTGCGAGTGACAGCGTGAGTGAGTCACAGCATGAGTGACAGCGTTAGCGACTGCGAGTGACGGTGTGAGTGACTGAGTCACAGCATGAGTGACAGCGATAGCGACTGCGAGTGACAGCGTGAGTAACTGAGTCACAGCATGAGTGACAACATTAATGACAGTGTGAGTGATTGTGAGTGACAACGTTAGTGACAGAACGTTAGTGACAGCGTGACTGTGTGACAGCGTGAGAGACAGCATGACATGGTTTGGGTGCCCCATAAGATACTGGCATCTCCATCCCTGCTTCCTAGGACAGGCACTGGGCCCATGCCCTGCATGCATAGGCACAGAAGGTGGATGGATGCTCTCTGCAAATAATGTCCAATAAGTCATATATAATGTTTTTTCTAGAATATGCATGCGCACCATAATTGGGCGGTGATGCGACTGCTGTGGGAATGCCGGCGTATGCTCAGCAGTCTGTCAGACACCCATTAAAATCTGCATTTAAATGACCAGCTGCTGGCCGTTTTTTGACTGGTTAGTTCCGGGTTCTAATGGTGAGCGCGGCGGTCAGCGGGGGGCGGCTCAGCACGCGGACCCCTGGGGTCACTCCCCTACTGCGCCACAGTGGGACGGGAGAGAGCGCCATTTTTAAACTATGCTCATGATAAAAAATTAAAAAGCCTGGAACTCCTCCAGCCAGACGCGCTTTCCATTATGGGGTGGGGGGGGGGCCTCTATTTATATCGACTGTGGCGAGGGGGGGGTCACGCTGGTTCAGCAAACGTTACTTATGAGCGTAATTGTGGCTGACAGCCCGGCCCGTCGCCATACACGGTGTCACGTTAGTGCCGCCACAGAAACAAGGGCCTCGATTAGGTGGGGGAACGTCACAGGGAGGGGAAATTAAACAGGAACTGCGGGGGGGGGGGGGGGGGGGGGGGATTCTGTCGGATGTGGTGCTGTCATACTGCCTTCGTTTGGCCGGTGCTGACATGTGAGAGGAGTCTGATGGGCGCTGACCGGGCCTGCAGGAGATCAGAGGAGGAGACCATAAGGGATGAAGGTGCCACAGACGGCCGGAGTGCCGCCGGGAGACAGAAACCGAGTGTGGGTGAGGGAGGCGGGATGCGGGGGGACACAGGAAGTGCATTAGGGTGGGGGTGCCGCTGGGGGGGGGGGGCGAGCCGGCAGCGGG
>JAODKL010000002.1:16645884-16656717 GCA_026780765.1 Petrocephalus schoutedeni
GGGGGGGGCGAGGCGGCAGCTGGGCCCAGGACACGAGTCGTCCTGGACGCCTCACTGAATCTGCACGTCTACACCCACCTCCCACTGCTTTTCTGTGTTTTCCGTGTCCGGAAAAGTTTGCTGGAGCTGCTGTCTGTGCCGCGGTAAGCACGCAAGCAGCCGGGCAGTGCGCAGTGGCGGCTACGGACAGGCCGCAGGGAGCACGTGGGCAGCACGCTCTGCCCCCCGGAGAGTGACAACGCGGAGCCGACCGGGGTTCATCTCGCTCCGGCGGCTTTACTGAGACAAAACTGCATTGAAAACAAATTGAATGAAAATAAACAAATTCTGTCTCAGTGTTCGTCACTAGTTTTCTGAATTCCTTTTCTGGCCATCCAACCTTTGGCAAATGTCAGCTGTACCTGATATTTAGTGTATTTAGTATACTGTCATTTGGATATGTTTCTTATTCGAGCAGCCAGACTGGGAGGGAATCACTGGAGGAGGAGGACTGTACTGGTGTGCACTGACTTTCCCCATCCTGCCCAGGAACACCTGACGGCCCTGGGTCTGACAAAGGCCTGGGATGAGCAGAAGGCCGACTTCTCTGGAGTGGCGGGGCAGGGCTGGGGGCGAGGGAGGCCGCACCTGGGCGCGGTCCTGCACTGGGCCTCTCTGGAGCTGGGCCAGGAGTCGGGTTCGAGGGACGGGCAGGTGCGGGACGAGGATGTGACCAAGCCGAAGCTGTTCTACGCAGACCACCCATTCGTCGCCATGGTTAAGGATACCACCACGGGGGCGCTGCTGCTCATGGGGGCCCTCGACCAGGCGGGGGGGTCTGCGGTACACGACGAGCTCTAGACACCCTGGGTGTCTGTGTCCCCCTCCCCCCCCCCCCACACACACACAAACTTACACAAATGGACACGTCCTGCTCCTAATGGAGACCGAGTGCGGTCGATAAAGGTTTCATGCAAAATGATGGTGTCACCTGCGTCCCCGCTGTTGATACATGTTTCGTGTGAATTAATGGGACGTTTGCATGGCATGGACAGCCTTCCTCATGGCGGTGCGGACGCTTTATGAATAAGCGGAGTGCATTGTGACTGAGGGAGCTTCTCTTCCCTGATAAATAGTCACCACCTGGGATCCCTGTGCTCTCCGCTGGCGGGATATTGATGAGCTCGTGTATTCCGTGTATTATCGCGTATTAATGACCCGCATCGCCTGCCGACATTGTGGCCTGACTGCAGTCACCTCTTTCCCTCCTAAATCTCGGAGAGAAGTGAGGGGGCTGTCAGCAATCAGCGTGGCATTCCCGCCCTACGCCGCGGCCAATCAGCCACCATTGTTCCGTCGTTAGCCGTTATCTCGAGAGCCGGCAGTGAGCGCCGCCCGGACGTCAGGCCACAGCCAACGACGGACAAAACGATCTTGTAACTGATTACTGTGAAAAAACTAATAACAGCTGAGACTGTGGTGGTGCTGGGGGGAGCTCTTGTCTAGCAAGTTACATGGAGTCTGACTGATTTTAATTTTATGAGGCAAACCTGCAAAAACTGCTTTTTTCCCAGATACATCCTGTATCCTGTCCAACCTACAAATACACCAGAATTTAATTGTATTGTAACACTGGAATTCTGAATAAAATGGTATTGGAATATCCCATGTGTACTGTTCTGAGGTTAACGAAAGGCTATGGATAGGTTTATCGTGGAGAAAGGATCTAGGCGATTACGGGATGGAAGAAGCTTTTTTATTTGAGACAGGTTCTCCATTTTTGATGTAACAGGGAAAAGACAAGGAAGGAGTTAAGAGAATATCAACAAAGAAAAAGAAAGTTTATATAATTTACACGGACACATAGACACTTACATACACACACTATATGGACCAAATATTGGGACAAACCTCTTAATTGTTCAGGTGATTCATCCAGAGCCATTGCCACAGGCATATAAAAGCAAACACCTAGCCATGAGGTCAGATTTAAACATCTATGAAAGGACGGGCTGTTCCGGGGAGCTCGCTGAATTCAAGCATAGTACTGTCATAGGATGTCTCCTTTGCAATAAGTCAGGGAAGAAATCCACCTACTCTAGTAACAGAGTAACAGAGCAGGGCTGTGGAGCACAAACGCTCTGTCGTCTCAATAAGTGCAGAGTTCCTCACATCACCAAGCACAATGCCAAAAGAGTGGCGTAAAGCCATTGGTTTCTGGAGCAGTGGGAACATGTTTGTCAGGGGTTGGGCTTGACCCCTTAGTTCCAGTGAAGGGACTCTTAATGCTTCAGTATACAAAGACATTTTGGACAATTCTGTGCTTCTAACTTTGTGGGAACAGATTGGGGAAGGCCCTTTTCTATTCCAACATGACTGCACCCCATAAAGACATAAGACATTTTGCTTTGTTTAAACTTTTTTTTGCTTACTATGTAATTCCATATGTGTTATTTCATAGTTTTCAGTATACTAAGACATTTTGGACAATTCTTTGTGGAAGGCCTTTTCTGATCCAGCATGACTGTGCCCCAGTGCACAGTCCAAGATTGGGTCTGATTGGTGTGGAAGAACTTGACTGGCCCGCACAGAGCCCTGACCACAACCCCAGCAAACACCACTGGGGTGAACTAGAATGGAGATTGCAACATCAGTGTCTGACCTCACAAATGCTATTCTGGATGAATGGGCAAAAATTCCCACAGACACACAAATCTTGTTAAAAGCCTTCCCAGAAGCTTGGTAGCTGTTATAGCCGTAAAGGGGGGGGACTAATTTATTGATGCCTGCTGATTGTTCAGATGGTGTATATACATACAGCTCTAGAAAAAATGAAGAGACCACTCTATTTTATTTTAATCTGCATTTTTAAAACCTGGTTTAATCGTGGTTCTGCTGGCAGAAGACTACACTGTGCGGTATGTGGCTTCCAGGTTCAAAGTTTCTAAGACAGCAGTACACAAAAGCAAGGTGAAGCAGGAGACACTTAGAATGACCAAAAACCAGACAGGTAGAGGGCAGAAATGATTTTCTAAAGCTAGATATGACCATCAACTAATCCAACAGTGCCGCATGAATCGTAGGATGACCTCAAGTGACCTTCAAAAAGAACGAGAAACATTAAGTGGTGTGAAGTGCACTGCTAGGACAATTCATAACGGGCTCCTAGAAGCAGTACTGAAGTCCCCTATAGCAAGGCATAAGTCCTTCATCAATGAGAAGCAGAGAAGAGCCAGGCTGGAGTTTGCAAAAAAAGCCTATATTTTTCACTGAAGCATACCTGTCACGCTCAGCCCCACCCGGCGTGTCTTCTCCCCTGTGTTTCTCCCAGGCGTGGCTTAATCACCCACACCTGAGTCCTGTTTATCTTTTCCTTACGTTTCTATCCCCTTGTTAGCCCAGCACACCTGCCTTGTGTTTGCTCCCTGTTGTCCTGCCCTTTATTAGCTGGTCTGAGTCCTGTTAGCCCTGTCAGTTGTTGTCAATGCTTGGTGTTGTTCTCAGCTCCCGTGTTTCCCATGAACCTGCAATAAACACCCCTTGGAGGGGTTCCGTCACAACAGCCTGCATCATGGGTCGTTCCTCCTGCGACCGTTGAAACAATACCCATAAGCAGAGAAAAGAGTGAAACTAAAATTTTTGCTGTGGTCTCTTAATGTTTTCCAGAGCTGTATATACGTGCACCGATCGCCATAACATAAAACCACCCGCCTAATATTGTGTAGGTCCCCCTTGTGCCGCCAAAACAGTTCTAACCTGTTGAGACATGGACTCCACAAGACCTCTGAATGTGTCCTGTCCTGTATCTGGCACCAAGATGTTAGCAGCAGATCCTTTAAGTCCTGTAAGTTGCTAGGTGGGACCTCGATGGATTGGACTTGTTTGTCCAGCACATCCTCCAGATGCTCTATTAGATTGAGACCTACAAAATTTGAAGGCCAATTCAACACCTTGAACTCTTTTTTACGTTATTCAAACCATTCCTGAATAATTTTTGCAGTGTGCCAGGGCACATTATCCTGCTGAAAGAGGCCACTGCCATCGGGGAACACCGTTGCCATGAAGACATATACTTAGTCTGCAGCAATGCCTTGGTAGTTGGTATGTATCAAAGTAACATCCACATAATATCAGGATCCATGGATTCCCAGCACAACATTGCCCAGAGCATCACACTGCCTCCGCCTGCTCACCTTCTTCCCACAGTGTATCCTGGTGCCATCTCTTCCCCAGGTAAACAACACATATGCACCTACGCATCCATGTGATGTAACAGAAGCATCACTCATCAGACCAGGCCAGCTTCTTCCTTTGCTCCATGGTCCAGTTCTGACGCTCACATTCATACTCCCTACAGTGGACAGGGGTCAGCATGGGCACTCTGACCAGTCTGCAGCTGCACAGCCCCATACACAGCAAGTTTCCATGTACTGTGTGTTCTGACACCTCCCTATCATAACCAGCATAACGCAACTTTTTCAGCAGTTTGTACTACAGTAGCTTACTGGTGAGATCGGACCAGACGGTCTAGCCTTCGCTCCCCCCATCTATCAATGAGCCTTGGCCTCCCCTGACCCATTGCTGATTGGCCTTCCTTGGTCCACTTTTGGTAGGTACTGACCACTGCATACCCAGAACACCTCACAAGACTTGCCGTTTTGGAGATGCTCTGACCCAGCCCTTTAGCTGTCACAATTTGGCCCTTCTCAAAGTCAATCAGATCCTTACATCTGCCCATTTTTCTAGCTCACAACACATCAGCTTCAAGAACTGACTGTTCACTTGACAGGTGTCATTGTAACAAGATAATCAATGTTATTTACTTCACCTGTCAGTGGTTTTAATGATATGGCTGATCTGTGTGAGGGGAAACAACCATATAAAGCAACATTTAAACAGAGAAGCTCTGAAGACTGCTCAGATCTGTAATTCTGGATCTTTCAGTCCATTTAACATGTGAGCCCTTACATTTTTTTGCAACTAGGGCTGAAAATGCAATGCTAAAATTAATTGTTTTTGTTTTGGAACCACCATTTGTCATCTTGACTCTGGACTTAACTCAGTGTGGCAAACAGCACATTTGTTTGGGGAATAAATCAATACAGATAATCACAAAACGTCCAACACTCTGATGTCCAGCGTACAGAGAGATCGAGGTCTCATAAGCTGCAGTGATAAATGTCCTCCACCCCTTTGCTTGTCACTGATTGAGCCATGCTAAACTTCATATTTAGGTTACTTCATATATTTTGTGGCGATGTGGCTAGGCTAACAAAAAGCATATAATATATAATATAAAATAATAATTGCCTCATTGAAGACCACCAAAGATCATGTTATTATTATTATTGTTGTTGTTGTTGCTGTTATTATTAACATCATTACATATATATAATAATAATCTTAATAAAAAGCATGAGACCCTTTGACAGCCAAGAAGGTCACAAACAGGAGAGCTTTGCTCTCTGCGGTGCCTCTTCATCCTGGCACCTTTGTATTTTCTGTGGCAGATCATTGAAATTTGGATTTGGACACGCTCTCTCTGCAAAATCATCAGTCATTTTGAAATCGTGCAGGGAGGCTGGCCGCGTGACGTGCAGTGCATATCGATTGCACGTCAGCGTTCCGTTGTCATGGTGATGTGGGGGGAAAAATCCTTCAGAAAGGGATCCCGATGACACCTGATCGTCCTTCATCATTTTATAATTATGGTTCTGGTGTAGACAGTGCAGATTACCTGCAAGTCGGACAATACACCTAGTGCCTGTCTCGATGTAAACAGATTGCATGTGTGAATGATGCTGGCCCTTGGGGAAGGCGGGATTTTTGCCTCCTCTGCATGTCAGACATTAATTATGTGATTTAAATCAAAAACTTGAAATCAACGCCTTGAAGTGCTAGAAATTGGGCCCCTGGCCCTCTTAGACCCCCCCCGGCATCTGGCTGTAAATTCCTTACAGAGTTATTGCATGCTTGAGGGCGGTATAATGGGGGCAAGCCCCCCCTCCCCACCCTCTGCCAATGAATTATTAAGAAATAAAATGTACAACTGAAAAAAGAATCAGTTTGCACCATTAATCTTAAAAAAGAAAAAGTGTCCCTGTGTAGACATGTTTTATTAAAAAGGTGTTAGGGTTTTCTTCTCTCTGATAAAGCTGCAATGCTTTGCACATGCTGTTTTTTTTTTTAGATGTCGTTATTAGTCCTGAAGGGCAAACACATTTAGCAATGAAAGATGGAGCTTGTCTCTTAGAGGAAAGGAGGCCTATGCAAAAACATATCTGTGCAGTGGCATTTAGTCATCAGACAATCACACAGCCAGGAAGAGCCGGACAATCCCACATTGTTTTGTCATGCAGACGTTTTACTCGGATGTGGAGTAACACCACAGCCATGATGTAACAGCCTCCCTGCAGTCCAAGTTTCCCCTTGATATGGTCTTTTAGAGGGCTTTGTTTGTATATTGATTTAAAAGAGAGCACATGGCTAGAACTCAAGGCACTACAAGCCATAGACAGGCCAGAAAATTTCTTACATATCAGCCCCATGTGAATTATGGGAAGGCATTATGTGGGAATGCATGGTGGCTGAACACATGTTTTCTTCCCTGCCGGGAGTGTGGCGATTCCATTTGGAGGGTTTCACATTTAACCTCACAGTTCACCCCTGTAATATACACCATATTGCAAAAAGTATTGGGACACCCCTCCAAAACACTGAATTCAGTGTTTTAATCATTTCCGTGGCCACAGGTGTATAAAATTGACGGCAGACTGCTCTTAAAAAGATTTGTGCAAGAATGGGTTGCTCTTAGGAGCTCAGTGAATTCAAGAGTGGTACCGTGATAGGATGCTACCTGTGCGATTAGTCCAATTGTGAAATTTCTTCGCTACAGGGAGAAATGGGGAGAAATTGGGAACAACAGCAACTCAACCAAGAAGTGGTAGGCCACGTAAAATCATAGCAGGGACAGTGCATGCTGAGGTGCACAATGTGCAGAAGTCGGCAACTTTCTGCAGAGTCAATATCTACAGACCTCCAAACTTCAAGTGCCCTTCGAGTGTGTAGAGAGCTTCATGGAATGGGTTTCCTTGGCCAAGCAGCTGCATCCAAGCCTTGCATCACCAAGTGCAATGCAAAGTGTTGGATGCAGTGGTGTACAGCACACTGTCACTGAACTCTAGAGCAGTGGAGACGTGTCCTCTGGAGTGACGAATCACGCTTCTCTGTCTGGCAACCCGACAAGTCTGGGTTTGGCGGTTGCCAGGAGAATAGTACTTGCCTGACTGCATTGTGCCAGGTATAAAGTTTAGTGGAGCGGGGATTATGGTGTGGGGTTGTATTTCGGGGGTTGGCTTTGACCCCTTAGTTCCAGTGAAAGGAACTCTTAACGCTTCAGCATACAAAGCCATTTTGGACAATTTCATGCTCCCAACTTTGTGGGAACAGTGTGGCCCCTTCCTGTTCTAACGTGACTGTGCACCAGTCCACAAAGCAAGATCTATAAAGACATCAATGAGCAAGTTTGGTGTGGAAGAACTTGACTGGCCTACACAGAGCCCTGACTGATAGAACACCTTTGGGACGAATTAGAGTGGAGACTGTGAGCCAGGCCTTCTTGTCCAACATCAGTGCCTGACCTCACAAATGCTCTCCTGGAAGAATGATCAATAATTCCCATAAACACACTCCTAATCCTTGTGGAAAGCCTGCCCTGAAGAGATGAAGCTGTTATTGCTGCAAAGGGTGGCCCAACTCCATATTAAAGCCTATGTATTAAGAATGGGATGTTATTAAAGTTCATGTGTGTGTAAAGGCAGATGTCCCAATACTTTTGGCAATATAGTGTACAGTATATGGACTCCAACATGCAGATTCATTTACTGGAGATGACCTGGAATGCATCAAAATAAAACAAAATGTCATTCTATAAAATAAGCTGAACCATACATAGCATAGGGGTTGTTAGTCAGTTTCAGCTGCTTTGCTGTTAATGAAATTAACAACAGGTGCACTACAATGAGATTGTATGGTTTGGAATGGTTTAACAGGTGAAGGCCACTGACATTTCCCCTCCTCATCTTTTCTGACTGTTTTTTTCACTAGTTTTGTATACTGGTAGCATGAGGTGACACCTGGACCCTACAGAGGTTGCACAGGTATTCCATCTCCTCCAGGATGGCACATCAATACGTGTCATTGCCAGAAGGTTTGCTGTGTCCCCCAACAGTCTCAAAGGCATGTAGGAGATTCCAGGAGACAGGCAGTTACTCTAGGAGAGCTGGACAGGGCTGTAGAAGGTCCTTAATCTGCTCCTTTGGGCAAGGAGGAACAGGATGAGCACTGCCAGAGCCCTACAAAATGACCTCCAGCAGGCCACTGCTGTGAATCTTTCTGACCAAACAATCAGAAATTGACTTCATGAGGGTGATCTGAGGGCCTGACGTCCTCTAGTGAGCCCTGTGCTCACTGCCCGGCACCATGGAGCTCAATTGGCATTTGTCATACAATACCAGAATTAGCGGGTCCACCACTGGTGCCCCGTGCTTTTCACAGATGAGAGCAGGTTCACCCTGAGCACATGTGATAGCTGTGAAAGGGTCTGGAGAAGCTGTGGAGAACATTATGCTGCCATTATGCTGCTTGTAACATCATTAAGCGTGATCAGTTTGGTGGTGGGTCAGTGATGGTCTGGTGAGACATATCCATGGAGGCATGCACAGACCTCTACAGGCTAGACAACGGCACCTTGACGGCCATTATGTACCAGGATGAAATCTTTGGACCCATTGTCAGACCCTACGCTGGTGCAGTGGGTCCTGAGTTCCTCCTGGTGCATGACAATCCCCAGCCTCATGTGGTGAGAGTATGCAGGCAGTTCCTGGAGGATGAAGGAATTGATATTTGATGAATGTATAATTGATACATTGACTATACCCCATGCTCGTCTGACCTAAATCCAATAGAATACCTCTGGGACATTATGTTTCAGTCCATTCGACACCGCCAGATTGCACCTCAGACTGTCCAGGAGCTCAGTGATGTCCTGGTCTAGATCTGGGAGGAGATCCCCCAGGACACCATCCGTCGTCTCATTGAGAGCATGTCCCGACGTTGTCAGGCATAAATACAAAGACACGGGGGCCATACAAACCTGTACTGAGAATGATTTTGAGCTGCTGCAAGGAAATTTTGGCGAAAAGAACAGGCCTGCTGCATCATTTTTTCACTTAGATTTTCAGTGTGTCTTTGAATTCAGCCCTCTGTAGGTTAATAATTAAATGATCTGGCATCCTTTTGCAGAGGTGGGAAGTAACGAAGTACTTTTACTTCATTCCTGTACTTAAGTAGATTTTCCAGGTATCTGTACTTTACTTCAGTATTTATTTTTCTGACAACTTTTTACTTTTACTTCCTATGTTTCAAGAGAAATATCTGTACTTTCTACTCCTTACATTCTCGAAAACGGCTCGTTATTTCTGTATGGATCCCCGTAATATACGATGCCAATGATCTTGACTGCTGGTGTAGTTTCACATTCAGCATAGTACACTTCGCATAAACATATAAGCTACAACCACCGTAAGGGTCCGTGAACTGACAAACACTGAGCATAGGCTACGTAACCACTGTCTCTGGTAAGTGCAGCAGCCGTACTGGCGATTCCTCAGGCATGCGCAGAGACAAAATAACTGAATTGCCGTTGACCTTTGTCAAAATAAAAGCTCCCCTTCCTACCTCAGTGCATAGGATGGCTTAAGGCTTCTATATTTCTCAGACTACTAATTGGAGAACATTTTAGACAATATCAAATATGAGATCAAATATCAAATAAAATATCAAATCAAATCTAATATCAATCAAATTGATATTAGACAATATCTATATCAAAAATAAAATAGCTCTGAAATATCAATACAATTTACGTTATACAAGTTTTGTTCTTACCAAAGAGTACCAAAGCTCTAAAAATGGTATCCTGCTGCTCATGCATGAGCTCTGTTCAGTTCAAACTATATTATCCTGTTTGAAATTTGGTTTGAAGAAGAACTAGACCGTGTTAGTATTTTTTTTATTATTCTATATACCAACACAATGCAGGTTGTGAGCAAAAGAAGAAAAGTAATGTATTTTGTATGCCTAGAACTTTTTTGTTTTTTAGACTTATCAAAAAGCATTTTGTACCCTTGAAGGCAAATTATCTTTTACTTTTGTACTTAAGTACATTTCAATGCCTGTACTTTTTAACTTTTACTTAAGTAATCAATACTTTTACTTTTACCAGTCTTTCTTCACACAAGTAACTATACTTCTACTTAAGTAGAGAATGTGAGTACTTTTGACACCTCTGCTCCTAACACATTACCCAGTCCATATCAGTATAGATATCCAACATGATTTTTTCCCATTGAAATCTTATGTGTTTTCAAAGTGTTCCTTGAATTTTTTTTGGAGCAGTGTACATATATAAAATGTTAAATTATTCAACCAGCAATCATAGTGCTAACTTAAGTTTATCCTTCGCCAATCAGATCAATTAATTGAATATGTAGATGTAATCCAAGCTTGCAATTAGTTTCTGTAGAGGGCCAAATCTTAGATTCACCATATCAGCAGGGGCAATTTTTAATGATTATTTTTATGTCCCATGAAAATTACAATAATAGATTTTACTTTTCCATTTTTTTGGAAATATTGCAGAAATCAGTAGAACCAGTTGGGTTTTATGTCAAATTTAACTAATATGGGTATTATTTCCATCCATCCATTTTCCAACCCGCTTATCCTGTTCAGGGTCGCGGGGGGTCCAGAGCCTATCCCGGAAGCTACGGGCACGAGGCAGGGAACAACCCA
>JAODKL010000002.1:16667898-16678155 GCA_026780765.1 Petrocephalus schoutedeni
TCCAAATGAGACCTCCTTACTGTATATCGCTGTACAGTGCCTTCACCATCTCTAAATGAGCCCTCCTTACTGTATATTGCTGTAAGTTTGCTCCACTGTCCCTACTTTGCGTGCCACACACACAGCCACAGCAGATAACCCTAACATGAAACAATCAAAATTGCAGGCACCTAGCACAAAGACGAAACTGCATGGCTCACACAATGCACACAAAAACCCTGTACTGCCCGTAGTCACACTCCACACACAACAGCACAATGCGCAAAATGTGCCACACACATCTTGGGGTATAACCAACAGTGCTGACAGTGTTATTGATCACAGAGTTTGAGATCTGAGCATCTGGCTACGCAATAGCATGCCGACATAGTTTCATTTAGATGTGTGTTTAAATTTTTCAACAAGCTTCTCTTTCACAGGAAAAAAAATGTGTTATAAAGGCTGTATCAAGATGAGCAGAAACAGTAACAGTGGAAGTCTGTGGTATTTTTCCTCTGCTTATGATTATGAAGCATCCCTCCATTTTTCAACCACTTATCCAGTACAGGGTCACCGAGGCCCGGAGCCTGTTCATGGCGGCACAGGGCCCATGGTGGGGGCGCCCTGGGTGGGCTGAAGAAGGAGACAAATTGTAACAGAAATGCATAACAACACTTATCATTCAAATGTATAAAATCAGAGGATATGGACGTTGTTTTTCTCCAAAACCAAGAGTTACAGGGGTGCTCTGTTTGTTTTTTGCATGTGCTGAGGTCAGCTGACAGGGCTCCCGCAGCTAGCAGTCAGACCTGAGATGCGCAGACACAGCAGACACACCTGAGACGAGCAGACACACCTGAAACGTGCAGCCACAGCAGATGTGCAGACACAGGGAACATACACCTGAGATGAGCAGTCATAACAGACACAAAGCTGAGATGAGCAGACACAACAGAATTGCAGATACAGTAGATGCGCAGACACAGCAGACACAAAGCTGAGATGCGCAGACACAGCAAATCCACGTGAGACGAGCAGATGCAGCTCTCTGATTAAAAGGAGGTGGTGGCCTATCGACTGCCACAGTCTTCTCCTGCCTGTCCTCCTGGTCGCCTCCCTCTCTTGTCTTTGTCTCCCCCCTACAATTCATCTTACCGTGGCCCTTTCTTGCTCTCCATCAATCTCGCCCCTCCCCTCGCCCTCTGTCCCCATCGCCCCCGCCCTTCTCAGACACACACTTTATCTCTTTCTCCATGCGTCGAGCCAGCTGTTATTTAATTACAAAATTAATAGCGTCGGATTTCGCCATCAAAGCCCTAAAAGAGCGAAGAGTCTCTCCTCCTGTCCTGACCACCAGGCTGATGAATGGCGCTTTATGTGAAATGTAAAAGGATCCGCTGGGCTTGCCACTATGGCTCCAGCTGGCACAGGTGTACCAGTCCCACAGAGTCCAGTCAGCACTTTTACTGGTGTCTGGGCTGCTTGCTGCAGCTCCAGCTTTTGCTGCTCTGGTTTCCTGCTTCACATGTTAATGCATGCTACTTGTGTCAACTGTAATGTTGCAGAACAATAATTGTAGTGTTATCATAGTGTCAGAAGCAGTGGTTTATTACTTGGTGATAAGGATCATTATATGTACATATGTTTTGTGGGTGCTTTTCGTCTAATGCAATGAACAAGTAAGGATCAGTGAGCCTAACCAGGCAGCATTCCTGCAGCAGTTGGGGATAAGAGCCGTGCATATGAGCCCATTGGTAATATGATCACTCTGCCCGTCATGTGATTTGAGCTGATAACCTTCTGGGGCTGGGCATAGATCCATAGCCTGCTGGGCTCCCCAAGCCCATCGATGGGGCAGCTCACAGTTCAGCCAATCGTGTCATTACGATGACACTTTGTTTATAAGGCATCTCCTCTCACTGCTTCGTGGGCAGGTACTCCAGTAAGGGCTGGGTCTTAGACCAGGCCAGCATCTTCGCCCAGGTCGACGCTTTTGTGCAGCGCTGCAAGGTCCTGCTGGAGGTGAGCAGTCTACGAGAGCTTGGGCCATGTTTTGAGAGCTGAGCCATTCTGCAATAATACGTAACAGGAATACTCCATAGCCCTCCACTCCGTCACACAGCTGATGGTAGTTAGGAAACACAATAGAGTCCCTTTGTTCATTGTCTCAGTGCCTTTTTTAATAGCCACCACGCTCTCATTTAGCACGCGCTCTCCCCTCACGCTCTCCCTGGCCACGCCCTTGCCACTCCACTAGGTGTGCAGCTGCCAGCAGCATTTCGCCCGGCGCCAGGAGGGTGACCAGCTCCCCGTGCCCTGCTTCGCAGGCCGCCAGGGATTCGAGCTGACGCGCAGACTGCTGGAGATCGAGGCAGCCTTCGGCAGGAGCTTGCAGGCCCTTCGCGGCACGGGCAAGGCCATCCTTGACGTCAAGAACACATCCTGGCATGATGACCACAACCGGTTTGTGCACCCCCCACCGGCACCAGGGTACCAGTAATGACCTCAAATGCTGGGCAGAGGAATCAGTACACTTTATAGGGGACACATTAGCAAAGCCATTTAAACTTTAAAGTAATTTTACAATGCATACATTATGCCAACCCACCGCACTGCAGCTGTGCTTTGTGAGCATAGGGGTTCTCTCTGCCCGGGACCTTCGGGTCTCCTGGCTCACCACAGCCTCTGGGTCAGCGATCGACAGCTTCCGAAACGGGCGATTTAACTCATTTAAATGAAGTAATGAAGATCCATGGGGAGCAGGACAGCCGATGTGGTTGGGTTCTCTGCTGGACAGATGCTGCCCACTTCTCAGTGGCCCGGAGGGGGGAGGACCAGAGCAGGGGGCTGGCAGTGCCTTTTGGATCTCCATGATGGATTGGAGTCATGGGGGGCTGTGTGCTGAGACAGCTGAGCTTTTGTCTGTGTATGTGTGGTGGCACTGACAAAGGGAAACACACTGATCGACACCCTACATTTGTTAGTTCTGTGTGTGTGTGTGTGTAGAAATTTTACTATACTTGTGAGGATCAAAGGATAGCAAATCCTCAACAAACAAGACTAGTGAAGTCATTTTTTGCTATCAAAAAAGTGAAATGCCAAAAGCCTTATATTTTGGTTGGTTACTTACGGTTAATGTGAGGGTTGGGTAGGGGTTAAGGGTGTTGTGATCGGGATTAGCGTTTTTCCCATAGAAATTAATGGATAGGAATATAAACAAGTGTGTGTGTGTGTGTGTGTGTATGTGTGTGTGTGTGTGTGTGTGTGTGTGTGTGTGTCCGTAAGGAGAAGATTGTGCCTGCCCCACATTCCCGGCGCCATGTGTGCTTGCTGTAGCTCTCCTGCTGCACATGCCTCCTAACAGCATGCTGCTGTACCCTCTGCATCCCTGCCTCATGCCCCTCATGCCCCTGCCACTCTCCTTTCTTACACAGCTTCCGGGCAGCAATGAAGGACCTCGAGGTGATGATGCAGGACCTGATAAACACGGCCTTCGAGACGGTCAGATCAGTAGAGGAAGGGGTCTGGCTGCTTGACGTGTTCCAGGACCTGGCTGACCGAGAGGTCTGTTCCAATATACAGCACGGCACACCACCTGCACAGTCTGTGCTCGCTAACATAAGGGTTAGGGTTAGGGTGGCCACTGGCATTTATTAAGGCGTCCTTTGTCATTCACTTGCATTAAGGGTTCTGGTGGTTGCTTAACTTCTTTAGGGGTTCTGGTGGTCTCTTACGTTCTTTAGGGATTCTGGTGGTCTCTTACATTGTTTATAGGTTCTGGTGGTCGCTAACATTCTGTAGAAGTTCTGGTGGTTTTTTAGGGGTTATGGTGGTCGCTTAAGTTCTTTAGGGGCTCTGGTGGTCTCTTACATTCTTTACAGGTTCTGGTGGTCACTTACATTGTTTATAGGTTCTAGTGGTCGCTAATGACAGTTTTTTTTCAGTAGATCCTGAAACTTATCCTGTGATTCATCAGTCCATTTCTCAGTCTGAGTATCATTTATAGCACATCCCATTTTAGGGACATGCACCGCCTGACTGTACAATATAACATGCAGGCCATCAAGCGTACTATCGACAGGAAGACTGAGGATGTGTACGGCCTCTTCAGCAAGGAGCTGAACTTGGTGAATGAGGAGCTGAGCAGCAGGGGGGGGCAGAGAGCGGCCCCCATGCCCCAGCACGCCGGCCGGGCGTACCTGGCACGCTGCCTGCGGCGACGCATCGGGAGGCCAGTGGAGGTAGGCGCCCTGCATGGAGGTTTGACACAAATAAAAAGGAACAAATAGCAAGCATATATCTCATTGCATTTAGGAAATAAAGCAAAAATAATTTCAGGGAGAAATGGAAGGAATATATGAAACTGAAATATAATACAAATGGATAATATAGGTAAAGATGATTAGTGTATGAAATGAGCATAAAATAGAATGCCTCATTCACAATGGCTTCTGGGAAAGAGAACAGAGCAAATACGGAGCAAGCCTGGATGGAAGACACTTCCTCTTTTTATTTGTTCAGATTGAGTATTTTTATTGGCTTACAGCATGAAGAAGATAAACACTTCAACATCTCTAACAAACATACATTTTAAATGAATACTGCATTTGATCACAAAGTCTAGCACGACGACAGAGACCATGCTGCTACCCGCAGTATCCTCTAGCTGTGATGTTGTTCCTTCCTTTGATTGACAGTTTATTAGTCTTGATTTCTGAAACCGTCCAAGTGCTACGTCTGGCAGCTGCCATTTTCGCTAATTAGCTACGATAAGATAATTAAAGGGCTTTGTTTACCAAAACAGAAGCTTCAGACGGCTGGCGTCAGCTTGCCGCAGCAGTGCTGATAATCTGGCAAATATGTTTGACCGACAGTGTTGTGACACCTCTAAACACCTCCCACAATGCCTCGGTACAGAAGGCTCCATGGGCTGTGCTTGGCCACGGCAGCCCCAAAGCGACTCCAACAGGGGTTTGGATGCCTCAGAGCCTGTCAGGACCAGAGGGCTGTGTTGAGGAATGAGGATTACTGCAAGATTTAGCTTAAAGCATTACAGAAAGGTTCATGTGAAAACCTGGGTTTACTCATGAAGTGTCTTGATCAAGACTAATTTTTTGCAAGAAAATGTTAAGAAGGACTGTCAGGATTTTTTTGCTAATTACAATTAGCCGTTAGCTTGCCATATGCTGCATTCTGCTCAAGTTTCCAGGTCCCTTTGCATTTGTGTAATTCCCACTAAGACAGATTTTTTTCCTCCTACGTATAACTATAAATACTGCCGTAAAAGTGGGTCTGCAGTTTACCACAGATATGTGTTAGAATGGTTTTGGATTTGCTTAGCTAATTGCTACAGGGAATGTCACTGAGCAGAAGCTTTGCCAAAGCTGACTAATGATTCTTTGTAAAATGTTGGAGGACATGTTATCTGGTTTGTTTCTGTCTAATTACCGCAGGCAGAAACTTAACGCCAATTAAGAGAATTATAGTAAGTTAAAACGTCGTCTCACGCTATGCTAGGAATTGCTAATAACACAACAGAGAGGGATGTTTTTAAGTGCCGGCTCATATCGACTCTCTTTAAAAGCTCGCATGTCTAACAGAGCCTCTGGTAGCTGATCATGGCATTCCTCTTCGTCCCTATCAACTCCTCTTTTGATCGTTTTTGAATATAAGAGCGTTTGCCGTCATCCTTATGACAACTGGAAAGATCCCTCCTGGGACTCGAATCCAGAGAAAGTACCTCAGCATGCATCTGAGCATAGCAAAACATGCAGTAGTAGAGCAGCTTCTATCTGGCAAAGCAAGCATTGTCACTTCCCATGAAATGGAATCCCTCCCTTCCCTCTCCTCTCTGCGGCCCTGCAGGCATTGCAGAGTGCCCATTTCATGCCCCTGACTGACAGCAGGAAGAAAGTCAACCTGGAATATGCACAGCTGGTGCAGATGCTGGATGAGATGGTGCGCAAGATCTTCAGCGAGTGGAGCCACAGCCTGGACAGGCTTAGCCTGAAAAGGCTGGACCAGCCACTCATGGCCCGCTGCAAGGAGATGGCTGGAATGCTGGACATCAATTTTGATAAGTCCGTATTCGCCTCCATGCCCCCGTGTACCAGCACACACACGCACAGTCCTTACCATTCACGCCAACAGAATGGCATGCTGCTTTTGACACATTTTAACTTCAGTTACACACACAGTTTGTCAGGAGTTGGAGCATCCTGGAGCCACCATGAGTGACTCTTGTGTGTCCCAGGTATCTACTGGAAATGTTCAGTGAGATCCATTACTGGGAGTGGCTGCAGTTCGAGGCCCCCCACTTCGTGCTGGATGTCTACCAGCGCAGGGAGGAGCTGCGTACTCTGCGGGAGAGCGTCTGGCTGGCGGTGCGCGAGTACAACAGGTGGGCAGCCGCACTGCACTCATGCACTTTAAGGCTCATCTTGCTACCTGCCATGTGACACGCTCGGGGTGGCCGGCCGGCTTCTCGTTGCCAGGATTATCAGCAGGCTCTCCGGGGACGAGCTGGCTCTCTTCCGGGAGCGCATCCGCATCCTGGACAGGAAGTTTCAGCCCGGCCTCTCTACGATCATGTGGTCATCCAAAGGGGCGTCCGGCTTTTTCATCAGTGAGTGCTGCCTGTACACCAGCAAGGTGAGGGCAGCTAGACACCGGGCATGCTGGGTAAACTGTAAGTCACAGCGGCACACTTTGTAAGGACGATTTGTGGGGTCGGTGGGGCCATGGGTACTATAATTAAGTAGAAGTAATCACATAATCATTACAAACCATTACTAACAACAATCTACTCTATATTATTGGTATCATCTCCGGTCGCTGACTCACAATCAGCAGTTTTATTTAGTCATGCGACCTGCAGGTATTCCTCAGGTTCATCCAAGGGGATTGTGGAAAAAATAGCACTGGTGGAGTGTTCATACATTTCCATACAAACACTGACATGTAGTGATATGTTTCACAGAACATTCATTTGCGGTATCATCCAGAATCTCTGCCTGTCAAAAAGTATTTCTTAAATAAGGTCAGATGAAGTCAGTACAATAAGCAGGAGATGGTCTCTTTGTGAACTAGAACAAAAAGATATAAGGAGACCGCGTTCCTTTGAATATTTTGAAAAATTTAAACAGTGAGATTGAGCGGACGGCATACTAACAAGGCTGTGCCGAAAAATATACAGTCAAAGGAAAAGTACTCCTGAGCTGAAAAATGAATAAGAATAAAAAAAAACCCGAGAGCCACAGCCAAGAGCATAAGTAACATGTGGACACAGCTGGAGAATGACAGTCCAAGGTTCACAGCATGCGCTAACATTTGTTTCCAGGTATTGCAGCCGTTTCCTCCTGGGTATATAAATCAAGTTTGTTTCTAGTCAGTGTCCAGATCAATCAAGTCAAACCCGGGAGCTTGTAGGCTTTCACGTGTCGGAAAATCTTTACGGGATCTAAAGTGGCTCAAACAGACCTGCCTGCCTTCTCAATCTCCAAGGCCCATTTGATGAGGCTGGGCCTCACGCAGGGAAACTATGAAGATGCAGATAATGGAGCTCAGCTGGGGATTGAAGGGAGCTGCAGCTCCACAGGTCTGGGCCGGATGTGGGCAGCTGGATTGCGGCGTAGTGTCTCTGCCGAGTGCAGACTGGCCCATTCTCATGGAGCGGCCCTGATTACAAGACGCACTCACTGTGAGAGAGGCGGCCTCCGATTACCCAAGACCAAGAGGAGGATAAACACGGGGCCCCTCGCTGCGGGCATTTGAAAAAGGGCCCACCGTGTTTGGCACTCTCCCCATCCACCCCCACCCACCCTTGGCCCCCATGCACGTCCTCACCTCCCTCCCCCAGGTGCAGCTCATCGTGGCCGAGTACAGCGCGGCGACCCTGAGCATCGCGCTCGCCTGTCAGAGGATGAGAGAGCTGCTGCTGCTGTGTCTGGACGGGAGGACAGTGTACGGGGAGCTGGAGTTCCTGGCCCAGCAGCAAGGCCACCAACAGGCCCAGCTGCAGAGGCTCTGCAGTACTCACGACAGCATTGTGTCCATCATGGCCCACCTGCATAAGACCTTCTGCAATGATGGGCCTGAGGTGCGTTAAACACCTGCTATTTTGACGTTGTGGGGACATTTATTCAGTCCCCACAGGGGGACACTCAATTTTATAAAGCTCTGTGACTAAAAACACCATACGTCTTGTATTTTGTTAGAGGTAAGGTTATGGCTGGGTAGGGGTTATGGTTGTCATTGTTGGGATTAGGGTTATGCCCATAGAAATGAATGGGGAGTCCCCACAAAGAGATTAATAGACAGAGAGAGGAATAATTTTGTATGTATCTGTATCTGTGTCAGTATTGTATATTACTGCATGAAAGTGTGCGTATGTGATGCTGCAGTGTCTCCATGCCTAGCACAGTTCCCTCACGTTCTCCATAAGTGCAGTTTGCATGTCCTGCCTGTGCTATGCAAGTCTCATTCAAGTTCCCTGCCACAGTCCAAAGACTAGTTTAGGAGAACTGGCATCTCTAAAATGTCCATGGTGTGCATGTGCTATGTGAGGTACTGGCATCCTGTCTGGGACGTTCCCCCACCTTACGCCCTGTGTCAGCCCCTGGCCTCAGCCCCTCAGCCCTGCACTGCATGAGCACTCGGACGAGGGACTGATGGAGAGATGAATGTGTCTGTGTATATTTTCTAGCCAGTTACTGGGTGATATGAAATCAGAGCAGGAACTGCTAAAGACACAGTGTTATAAAAACTTATTTTTTTCAAAAGTGGAACATTAACTCAGGACTGTAGCACTTTAAAAATAACACTTTCAAGCAGACGGCACAGTAGAAAACAGAGAGAAGAACTAAGGTCAGATATCAAAAAGAAGAAAAGCGCCAGTCCCGATCACACCCTCTCTTTTTTCTCTGGCTCCGCCCAGCTGGCTCTTTATCTCTCTCCAAGTCCACTTAGTATGAGCCAGCTGGGCAGCATCAAAGTCATGCTTCTGGAGGCCCTTTACATACTGGGTGCAACAGTATGCAAGAGATCTGCCCACATTGTGGAAGAGAGGTAACAGCAGGTGGCCAACTTCGGTCAGCTGGCAGGAGTGAGATTTTAAATTCGAGACCAGTCTACACAAACATGCACACGCATTTACAAGTAACAGTTTGATTACCTCAGTAGTAAATTGTCTGTAGGGTTTGCAAACCACCCCAACACGTTTGATGTAGTCAATTTTAGGTCTATGATGGAATAATATCAATCTGCTGTAAGATTTCTTGCATGACCGTGACAGTGTAAGCGTGCGCGCTCCCCAGGTCCAGCAGCACTGGGTCTCCTACACAGAGAAGATGGACCTGATGGTGGAGAGTGCACTGCGCTTCAATGTCAAGAGGTCCCTGCAGGAGCTCTCCAAGGCCATCAATGGCGACAGCAAGACCATGCCCAGCCCCCTGTTCAGGGTGCAAGTGGTGCTGTCGCAGGAGTCGGCCAGCTCTGCCTCCCAGGTGCCGCCCGAGCAGCAGATGCGTCACGCGTGCGTTCCTCTGCTTTCACACGAGGCCTTGGGCCGCATAAAGCAGTCATAAAAGGTTTTGCAGGAAACGCAACTGCTAATAAGGAAAGAAAATAGAACAGAACAGTTTCTTCCTGCCCCACTTACATGCTCCTTCTTTCCCCTTAATTTGATTGATGTGTTTATTATGAGTGGGGGCCAGAGGATTGTAGAATTGATATAAATTCTTTGCTGTTTGTGTACTTTGGGGAGTTTTCCCTTGTTTATCATGTCGAGTGCTGTGCTGGACGAAGGCCGCTTTTTTTCCTGTGAAAAGCACGGCATCCCCACTGCTTATTAGGCAGAGACATTTCAAACTGCTTTTTATCTGAAAGGATCTGTCAGTTGACATGCTGCTTGTGTGCGGACCCACTGGATGCTTCCGTGTCTGCCTGCTGTCACCGTGCAGGTGGAGTTCTCTCCCACGCTGCAGAAGCTGGCCCAGATAGTGACCAGCGTCAGCACTCAGCTCATCAGCGCAGTCTCTGTGTTCAGGCGCCTGCCTGACCTGCTAACTCACCAGCGGTCTCAAAAGGAGCCAGTCCACACCCTCATTGGTCTGTCTCTTCTTCTGTTCCACTTCTGCACTCTAATCTCTCTCGCTGTCTCTGCTCCTCCTACACGTCCATCGCTTTCCCTGTAACTGTCCTCCAGTCCAGTACTCTCATTGGTCCATCTGCTCCTCAGCTCCTATTATATGCTCCTTTGCTTGTTCCCATGCTCCTCCT
>JAODKL010000002.1:16740145-16753115 GCA_026780765.1 Petrocephalus schoutedeni
TACCCAACCCATACAGATGCTCTGATGGGGATGTGTAACATGGAGCACGCTCCAGCCTGCTACCCAACCCAGACTAAGGCTCAGGCAGGGATGTGAAATGCGGCTCACTCTCCATCCAGCTACCCAACCCATACAGATGCTCTGATGGGGATGTGTAACATGGAGCACGCTCCAGCCTGCTACCCAACCCAGACTAATACTCTGGCAGAGATGTGAAACATGGCGCGCGCTCCAGCCGGCTACCCATCCCAGACTAATGCTCAGGCAGAGATGTGAAACATGGCGCGCGCTCCAGCCGGCTACCCAACCTAGACTGATGCTCTAATGGGGATATGAAACACGGCGCGAGCTCCAGCCAGCTATCCAGCCCAGACTGATGGTCTAATGGTGATGTGAAAAGCAGAGCGTGCTCCAGCCGGCTACCTAGCCAAGACTAATGCTCCGGCAGGGATGTGAAACGCAGAGCGCACTCCAGCCAGCTACCCATCCCAGACTAATGCTCTGGTGGGGATGTGAAATGTGGACGTGCTCCAGCCAGCTACCCAGCCCAGACTGATGCTCTAGTGGAGATGTGAAACAAGGAGCACGCTGCAGCCAACTACCCAACCCAAGCCAGCAGCACATGCTATTTTAATTCAGCCAGATGTCAACACCACTGCTAGGAAAGTCACAATTTCAAGGGTAATCATTCACAGAAATACGCTTCCTTTATTCTTCTTCGCATGTATCAAAATTATTTATTATAACAATATAGTATAATAAAGAAAATAATAAACTATGTTGGTGAATATTGATCCAGGTGGATTACCTCAACGGATTCCTCTGTGCCTGGATGGGAAATTCTGAAGATTAGGAACAGTTTGAGGCTGGGGCATGTACATCTTTTCTTTTAAGAGTTTTAGATTTCACTAGGGCCTGAAAGACCACGTGACACACACACACACACTTTCCCTTCACGCAGTGAGACATCTGTCACCTCGGAGGCCAAGAACCAATCTGCCGAGCGATGTAGCCATCAGCGCTGGCAGGCACCAATTCACAGCGATGCCCAGTTATTACGCTGTCATTGAGCGTCACGAAAAATGCCACCTGGGCGTAACACAGATACGCAGAAGCCTTGTTCTGCAGTTAGCAAAGAGCATGACCTGTGTGCCGTGATACTTCCATCCCACACAGAGAGTGAGAAGGTGGCTCATGTCTCTGATGCGCCCTGCCCCCCCGAGGGCCTACGTCTGACGTGGGAGCTCTGCTGGGCCAGCCATGGTACCCAGTCACCCAGCATGCAGAGCCTGCACAGCAGAGATACTGGGCACTGGCAAACCTGGCTGGTCTCTGTAGGTATATAAGGGCTGTCAGCTGAAGGTGGGGTCCCAGCAGAACCATGGAGATGCTGTTACTACAATTCATTGCTACGATCTTAGTTCATCCTGTGCAGGATGTACTGTACCCCTCCCTGGCGTACTACCCGCCTGGGATTGGCGCCCATCCCCAGGACCCTGTTTAGAAAAAACAATTAGAAGATGGATATATGGTCATGTTCTATTTGAATCAGATGCATGTATAAGCCTGGGCTTAGGAGACGGCTGCCTTAAGGGCTGCTGTAGCCGTACTTGGTTTCATTAGTGCCGGAGGTGCTGTTTCTGCATCGGGCGGCCCAGTGGGACGTATGAGTCAGGAGAAACAGATATATGGCTGCCAGGATACACTTGTCTTGTGGATTAAATGTTTGTGTCTGTAGTCTGGGAGCTGGTGGGTCAGACGGGGGCTTCTGGGCTGGGCTTCCTTTCTCTGTCTGTTGCCTGTGGAGGAGGTCAGACTCGCACAGCTGCTGCTGTTCCATTGGGCTCCGCTGCCCTACCTCCTCGGTCTGTCCTACATAATCATCCTCTCCTGCCTCTCTCTTCTGTTGCAGCCATTTCCTGCTCATCCTCTGGCTCCTCTCTTTGTCCTCTATCTGTCATGACCCTGGTCCTCCACGTCTGAGTATATAGTCACATCCACATTAGCTCCTTCTCATAGCTCTCAGTCCTCTACATTAGCAGTTCCCAACCTTTTGGGGTCAAGTAAAAAAAATCATGGACTTGTGGGGCAGGAGATCGGTGGGACGGATTTAATATCTAAGTTTTAAGTTCAACCGTCTCCTTTATTTTCACTTGCGATCAAAACATGTGATTGTCAGAGGTTGTGAAAAGGCGTGATTTGGAATTATATAGTTTTTTTTTCTATTAACCGACACCCTTGAAAAGGCCCAGCATGCTGTGCCCTGGGGCTCTGCTCGGTGCCAGTCTCTCTCCAAAGGCAGCGCCTCGGCCATCGCCTTACGCTCCCCAAGTCAGAGCAGCTCGCCGCCTTCTTCCGCAGCTTGCCTTCCTCCTCCTTTGTGTTTCACTTTATGATTCCCAGTTATGAGGACTTGAGGGAGATAAGTGGGTCACTTTTAATGGTCTTTTTCTTTTTTTACCCCCCGCTTTTTTTTATGACCTAGCTTCTAGCCTCTGCTCTGGAATACTATGGTGCCGCTTCGCTGTACATCAGGAAGACCTGGCTTTGCTATGAACACGTACTATGTATCCGTGGCGGCATCCTGTGATCACAGACGCTCTTGTCCTTCTCCTTTCAGATGTCTGGACTCTCTTCCTCTAGTGCACTTTTAACCTCACTCTGATGACGTCTTACGGCAAGAGCTCTGAGCCCCACTGATTAATGGAATGTTTCCGTTTCTGAGTGACGTGCAGAAGGCCGCGGACGCATTCACACGGCATACTGGCGTGGCTTGCCAGGAAGCACATTTTTAAATGATGATCAGACTGAGGTCCTCTCTCTTAGCTCAGCTTAGCCACACTCAAGTGTACAGTCAGCTTTATTATAGATTAATAAGAGATTCTCTTTTTATAAACTAAAACTGACAATCGAATAATCTGTAGCTGATGGAGCTCGTCGTTGATAGCATTCTTTAAAAATGAAGAATTAGCTGCTTTTAAAAGGGCATGTAGTTTTGTACTAGTGCTCAGATTGTCCATTTTGCAGCACACAGAAACACGTAGAGCCCCGTCTGAAAGGAGGATCATCTGGTTTCATAGCCGGTTCAGGAGGCTAAGTGTCAGAAAAATCCGAAAGGTAAAAGGAGAACAGGTCCCCTCTCAGTGCTGATGAAAAGGTGCACATCTTATGCAGGAAAACATTTTATATTTGCACCTTTCACCCGACAGCCTTGAAACAGGAGCATGAAATAGAAACACCATGGCCTAGCGGTCTGAGCCATAGCAACAGGCTCCAGGGCTTAAAAAGGCATGAAAACCATGTTTAACATTTCAGGAAAACCCCAGGAGATCCGCTCTTTTTATCAGTAACTTTACAGATCATGCATGTATCGGTAAACATAAAGCAGCCTGATCAGATTAAAATCACACAGGAAATGCTTGTGTCTCACAGCATGCCTTGAGAACCGAGGTTCCACCAGTGTAGGAATGCTATGGTAAATGTTTTCCACTGACACTGACATTCTCCGGCTATGACAACAGGGGCCTCTTAGCTGGCTGGCTAGGCAGCTAGCAGGAAATTACACATAGCACAGCCCACCTTCGTACGGCTGCAAATGGTTAGCAGGTCTCACACCAGCTTGCTAGTGGATCTAGCTTAAAGCCAGCGATCACACTGCAGCTCTTTGGGCCTAGCAGTTCAGCTAGCTTAATGAGCTAACTGCTGAACAATTTCAAGCAGAACAAATCTTGACCTAACGAGCTAGTGAACATGTTTAGCTTTAAGATCTGGAATACCTACATCTTTATACTTCTTTAGCACATGAAATATTAATTCAAGTCAGTTAATATTTTAAACAGCCATTGTTAGTATAGCTGCCCAAAGCGCTACAGAAAGATTAGTGAGGAAGTCTCAGTGTTGAGGTTTGGTTAAATGTTAATGCCATTTGAAACTCGTTTATGCAGCATAAAACAAGGATGCCTCGCCAGCACATGAGCGGGCAGGATGCGGGACACCACACCAGCGGAGCAGGGGCTGCTGGGAAAAGTGCAGAAAGATCCATTTTGTGGACCAAACGTAGCACCCAGCCTCCCCCCCCCCATACCCAGTACCATAAGGCTGGTTTAATACACCAATAAACCAAAGAGAAACAGAGGTGGATAGTTCAGATCTAGAAAGTATAAATCCAGACCAAGATTGTGTTTCAACCAACCAATTTCCCTTTAGAGTATAAAGCGTCACAATCACACAACCACTGCATGGTTGAAACTAAATCTTGGTCTGGACTTCTACTTTTCGGACCTGCTCTATCCACCTCTGAAGAGAAACTGAGCAAAATTAAATTTTCAACTTTAATCCTCTGAGATATTTGCAATCCCCACATTTAATGTACATTACAGTTCTTCTATAAGCCTAATACAGGAAATGCTCACCTACCAGGGCAGGCTGACTGTGAGTGCCGGCGCGGTGAAGCAGGTGGCTGCTGTGTAAAACCCTGTCACTCTTTGTCCGCAGGTGTGTACTGCTGTCCTTGCTACTATTTCCCCGTGCGCTCGGGGAGGGGCAGCCGTGCCTCCTTCGTGGTGACAGTGGACCTTAACTCTGGAGCTTTTCCCAACGACCACTGGGTCAGGAGGGGAACAGCCCTGCTCATGAGCCTGGACAGCTAAGGAGGACTCACAGTTACATAGTTACACAGTTACACACTGTCACTCACAGTTACACAGTATCACTCACTGTTACACAGTATCACGCACAGTTACACACTGTCACTCAGTGCCAGCACACATACAAACACGGCACCCCCATAAGAATGCCTCATACATACAGAGTGCAGTCACACACAACACCACACACACACCCAGGGCAGTCACAAAGCCCACACAAATATTTTCAGAGCTTTTCAGATATCTACTTGCATGGTCAAATTTAAAAAGGGAATGGAATTGCTAGTTTGTTAGTTGGTAGTTCAACATAGATTTTTGGAATTCACGGCACACACTCTTGTAATAATATTGAGATGTCTTAAGAAATGCATTGAGGTTTGTAGTTCTAAGGTATTTTAATGTATGGACATGTACATAGTAACAAGCAAACTGTGAATAAATCTAATGGAGGAACAGCTACATGAATATGCAAATGCTGCTCTCTGCTCCTGCTTCCTGCCCAGATCCTATTTTACCGTCCCACATCCTCCTCGCCCCCTTCTTACTGTAACTCTCCCGCTCTTCTCTTCCAGTAAGCCCACCCCCTCTACATATCCTTTATAAATCCCGTCTCCCTCAACCCTACCCCCCCCTCCCAAACTTACAGCTAGAGGGGGAATCCTTCAGATCCACTCAGTAATGCAGCACTTACACACACACAGTCATATCCTTATGGGGACTCTCAATCCATTTCTATGGGCATAACATGAATCCCATCTATGACAACTATAACCTCGACCCAGCTCTGACAACAAAACACAAGATTTTTGGAGTTCTTAGTTTTTTGATTGCAGCCACAGATTTTTATAAAATTGTGGGGATTGAAAAAACAGTTACAGATTTTTATCACGTTGTAGGGAAATCTGGTCCCCACTACGTAATAATTACAAACACACCACACACACTGTGCTCTGTGGCGTATTTTGTTTCATTTTCTCTTGTGTTTTTATCATCATCGGTGTTGGTAGCTAAGAGCACGCCTGAGTTGGGGTGGGGGTAGCTTTCTTTCCAGCTTTTACATATATCTGCAAAGCACACACACAGGTCTAACTGCAGTCCACCTCTCAGATTACTCTGTGGACACGCTGGCTAAACCCTTAAGTGCTGTCAACCACCGAACATATGGCCTCAACCCACAGCCACCCCAGATCCACAGGTAGGCCTCTTTTCTGCAGAAACATCTCTGATGATCAGAAACCTCTCTGCCGCCGTCCAGAAAAGCGGCGGAGACGACCAGCAGCCCAGCCGAGCCACGCGATGGCGATCTGAGCCACGCGATGGCGAGCTGAGCGGACTCCTAAGTAGAGGAAATGGAAGAGGTGCAGAGTGAAGGAGGTGGCCTCAGTTCAAAGCTGCATTCAGCAGATTGTCTCCTGAATGAAAGGGGACCAGCAGACTTTAAGGGCCTCTTTATCCGCTAAAGGTCTGGGTTGCTGTGCTGCTGTTGTTGGACAGCTCATAGCAACCTGTCCAATTTAAATTTAAATAGACTTAAGACACAGGATATTCCGACTTGGAACAGACAAAATAAGTTCAATTATTTGCAATGAAATTGCTCCTCTCTAATAATAATTTCACTGTTACAGTTTTCCCACTGCCATTTTTAAAAGTGAGTTACTTCTTAGCATTATGACCTATTATCTGGGCATGATGGCTTTTTTGATGGATACCAAACGTTCATGCAGCGTCTGCTGGCTCACTTGAGCTGCTGTATAGGTTGGTGCTGCTGAAAACGGGCATTTAGAAAAAAGACGGAATACTTAAGCCTCCTGGTAGCCTGATCTACAGTGGTCAAATTTTTAATGGGAATGTACGAGGCGCAGGACCTTCTCTTTCTAAAATGACCGACACATGCACCGAGCAAGCCGACAATAAACCCCCTCAACAAGTTATACACCATACTTCGGGTTTGGATTATTCTCCCAAGAATACACTGAGAGAGGAATGTCAGGCATACTGTATCTTTTTGCCAGGGAAGATGGAGGTGGGGGTTTGACCAAAGAGTCCTCTAGTGAAAATAAACCTGTAAGAGACGGAGAGAACCTACCAGAGCGCCCGAGAGAGGGAGGGAGGGAGAGAGAGAGAGGGAGGGAGGAGGAGGAGGAGAAGGAGGAGAGAAAGCAGAGCGAGAGGAGAGCGAGAGGAGAGCGCTAGCGGGGAGAGCGGTGTGGCTGCGCTGCAATGGAATAAAAACTGCGCAATTTCAAATCTGCACTCCTTTGATCCCGGTTTGCTCTGCAAACGAAGCGGCGCTGTCGGCCGCGGGCTCGCCGCATGCAGGGTGGATATGCAGGCGGCTGCTGTCATCTGGCGCTGCGGAGGCACCGACTGGCCATTTTTTAACCAACTGTATCGACGTGTTTTTTTTAAAAGAGATTTGCGTGATCATGCGGGCAACGCCGCGATAAAGGAATTGATAGTCGAAGACCGGGGCGGCTAAATAGTGCGTTAGGCTTTGTGGTATCTGGGTTAAAATGCGTCGCTGAGCCGTACGCATGATGTGTGCATAAGCGTGCTCGTCTTTGCTACGGTTTCATAATGCATGTCTGCGTGTACAGTACGTGTCCACGGAGACAATATTAAATTACATGCACATTTGGGTGCACGATTCATATTTTAACGTGGATGCGTTCTAAAGATGCGTTACTGCACAAGTGTCAATCACGAGGAAAACACAACACATGGAATTATTTTAATCCCCTGCCCATATGCAACATTCGCGCTGACCATGGCACCTCCCAGCAGATATCGGCGGTCAGCACCAGGTAAGCCAGCTGCCTGTGACTTCATATACTTCTGAACTTTCATGTAATGCTCTTATAATGGCCATTTAGTCGCAGGAGAAATGCTGTTTGGCGAGCGATCGGTATAGGCTTTGATACTAGCAATACGTTCTGGGTTCGTGTATCCATTGATTCCCCTGTCACTGGAGATGCGTGCATAAGCTCTTTTTAATTAAAGAACGGCTAGCAATCTCCCACGCAACCTAGGATTACTCGTAGAATTCCTCCTAAGTTATTTCGAAACTAAAAAAAACCCGGGCTAATAATAACGGAAATCACCTAGACGAGTCATTTCTATGAAGGCGGAGTGGTCGCTGCAGTGCGTTTTCTTTTCCCTTTTCTTGAAACAGTTTTATGATGATCTCATTTTAACAGCACGGCGTTACGGGAAAGGCGATGGGAGTCCGGCTGCGGGAATGCCCGCGTCCCGCTCCCTGGCTACTATCCGCATTAGCCACCGTCACTTTGTTTAAACCTATTTTTGTCATCGTACTGCGGCTGTTTTCGCGCAAACGTGCGGTGTTTATTGCAGCGTAACTGGTCATTGTTAGGCGCCCTGCTTCGCTGAATGAAGTTGGGCCTTCTGGTAACTGAAAAGGAGTGTCGCATTTTCTGAAATGTCATGTGGTGGAGTTGTGGCGGGTTAGTCGAATTTCCAGGAAGAACGTTTGATTTTTTTTTCTGTTATTTTTTCTTTCTCTTTCCCCCTCTCTTGGCGGCCCCGCCCCCTTCCCCCTCCCTCTTTACGCGCAGTAACGCGCGGCTGCCGCCGGGGGGCGCCCCGTTCAGTGCCGGACTTTCTGGGTGCGCAGCCCCGATTCCCTCGCAGTGCAAAGCGAATCCTACGCGGGAGGGAATCAGACGGGAACTTACTTACTATACTTACAGTATGCTTTCGCGTACGAGCTGACGCTCAGACCACAGCATGGAAATGGCTGCGACGCCCGCGCTCGGACTAAGTTTCATGTTCTAAAGTGTAACATAACAGGACAGTAGTAAGAGGCAGTAGTGGTTATATTCGGGTAAAGTGTTTGTTTCCCCTTCAAATCTTGCCGCAAACGTTTTGGCTAAGGCAGCGTTTACAAAGAAGGCGCCAAGGGCGAACATTGTTGAGAATTTACTTACAGGAGCGAAATATTTGAGACTTTTCAAATTATAATGAAATGTCAGCAACGCATCTAAATATTTTTAGCATTATTTTATGTGTAGTCGAATCTGTGTTATTTTGTTTCTTTAAACGCGGTGTAACTGGCACTACCGTCAAGAAATGTTTCCCCAAAGTAGCGCTGGTGTGAAAACGGTCGGAGCGCCAATGCTAACGATGACCACTAGAGGGCGAAACGAACACGCGGCAAATTTTGGGGTCCTTAAGAAGTGAAGGAGTTTCCGTCGTGCTTGGTCCTCTGAACGTTCTGTGTCGAATATCTGCTTATTGAAAGACACAGAGCCAATGGCAACAATGACGAATATAGTGTAGAAATTGGTATTTGACGGATTAATTTTTCATGAGTGGCGCAGCTGGTCTGTGATCAGATTCGCATCCTGTCCTCGATATAATAGACGCTGTTGTGCCCTTGAGCAGAGCTATTAACCGTCCAAAACGTTCCAGGGGTGGCCTGACCCTGTGCTCGGACCCTAAGCTTCACTCTCGATTGTGCATGTATGTGTGTCTGTCTCAAAGGACAGAAAATGGGGTATGCATTTTAGAAAAGAAGCATCCCATTGTTAGCTGCACCAAAATACTCAACCAAACAGTAATTTACCCTCCTTGCAGCCTCAGGCGTCCTGTTCACTGAAATATTCCTCACAACAGTACTGTACACTGGTGTGACTTCTGTGTAATCGGCTCCAATGTGTATAAGGTTCTGGGCTTAGAGGAGGCACCCAAACAAACGCTCGCTTGCCAGTTTAACAAAAATATGTAAAATCTTTTGTTTCGTTTTTACTGAATGTTCTAATTTTTTTTTCTTTTCAATTTTACAGTGGGATGCCAAAAAAACTCTGTGAAACCTCAAGGCTGTAGATTCCATGGGAGGCCTCAGTCCTTCATGTGGTACCCAAACCATCACCATATGCATCACTGCCAGCTATCAGCTATGTACATTCACCAAAGAGGAAGCTTTCCCTGGGAACGTGGTATGAAGAAAGCTGTGTGTGCCTACAGTGCCCGGCAAGAGATGGCGGAGGGGTCCTGTGGGCATGTTTTAAGGAGGAGAGCTCAAACTGGCAAAGGAGGAACCATTCAGCACCAGCTAAGGTTAGTTGTTGCCTGTGATTGCATTCACCGTGATTGCTACTAATGCCACTAGGTCATGGATGAACAGTTATGAAACACTAGGCCCGAACCCTCAAGAGAGAACACACCCAGTCCAAGCCGTTTTCCTGCTATTAGAATTCAGATAAAAGTCAGCGATGCAGTAGCCCTATGTGCTTTTGGCTTCTACGCAGTATGGAGAAGGTCAGAGACATTGTCTTCATTAGGCCTGATGTGTGCTACTGATGTCGGGTGACGGTGCACAAAAAAGGCTCGGCAGCTCAGTGCCATGCGCTATGGTGGGTGCCGAGCGAACAGAAGCGGCCATGCACCTGGGACAAGGACGGCGGAGTGCAGCCAGGCGGTGTGCAGCCAGGCGGTGAGCGCGGCGCGGGTGTCGCTGGTGGTGGGGGAGAAGCACCTGGAAGGGGGGTTTTAATGGCAGGGTCAGCCAGCATCAGCAGCGCTGCATGAGTGTGGCCCGAGGAGTGTGTGAGTGAGAATAAGTGGTATAAAATGCAGAAGCAGGATTCAGGTGGTTGCTTTGTGTTTAGCCTGGGGGGATGGCCAAAAACTGATGGGCTTTTTGGAGACAGATTTTAGAATCCAGGGATGAAGATGTAAAGAAAATAGAAATAATTGTAAACAACGAGACGGATCGTTCTGTAACTCATCGTGAAAAATATTTGGACAGGGCGGTAACATTCTGAGCACTTTTGAAATGTTAGTGAAGCTCCTGATCTTGTGTTTTCCATTTCCGGGTTTGTGTGTGGAGTCTGCTGCCGCGTAGTGGTGGGGAGCGATGTGCTTGGTGTCCAGGGTGGAATGGGCCGCCGCAGACTGATATTCCATGACGCTGCTTATCAGGCGGCCTGGCGGACAAAGCCTGTCTTAGCACAGCCCACTTTGTAGGAGTTTGTGTGGGAGGCAGGAGTTTGACGTAGATGCTGATCTGCCTGGTTTTTCTTTTGTTTCCCCCGATAAGCTGCTGGTTTTTGTGTGTTCTCTAATGTTTAAAGGACACGCCCCCTACTCCATTTACGTCACCCGCTAACCAGAGAACAAGCCTAGAGGGAATCTTTCCACGCTCTTCTGGGATGACGTGGTTGCTGTTTTAGACCTTTTTTTTCCCCCCTATCCGTATTAATTTCCTGGTCTGGCTGTTAAGTAGGATATTGTGTAGGTGTTTAATTTAGTTCTTGGGTGATCTTCGACTAGCCATGACTTTTAGTTATTTTGGTGGGTGCTGCTAATCCCTCCAGCTAATGAGAAAAGAGCTTTGTGTTTGTGTGTTGAGTGTGTGCCAAGGGTGCCCCCGGGGGGTTGGGGGTGGGCTACGGGGGCAGCAAATCATTCTGACTCACAGGCATGACGGCGTCCTGTGTGCGGGCAGATCTGAGGTCCCGCGGGTTTTTTGGCTCCGGGTCTCGTTCGTCAGGCACGTCCCTGGTCACTTTACACATATCACGTCACACCTGATGTGATGCGAGACGAGCCCCTGTGTAACGGAGAGCGGCGCTCGCTTGAAGCCACAGAGACGGGGATATGTGTGTCAGCTCATTCGGTCTCATTCTCGTGGCTTTACGCTGGAGTTCTGGAACGCAGCCATGTCTTTGAACCAGGAATAGAAAAGGCAGAAGGGAGGGTTGGGGGGGGCAGATGAGGGCGAGGGGAAGGAGGAACAGCTGCGTGGTCACATGACTGGGCGTCGGGCCATGTTCGGGCTTCAGAGTCTCTCCTGCCTTCTCTCTACGTGAGAAGGAGACGAGGACAGGAAGTGGGCCTCGTTCGGGCCGGCGAAAGCACGGCGCCACGTGATGCTCTGGTACACGGTGTCATTGGCACCTTCCGTGTTCTGTGAGCTCCTGTCTGTGGCTCCGTGAGCTAAAGGCCGTGTCTGAGACAGACGGCGGCTGACATCACGCGGTGCCCGTGGGGCGGCAGCGTAGGCACGCTCTAAGGAGGCGCAGAGTTCCCCGCACTGAATGTTCTCACAGTGTGAACATGCGGGGACTTGTAGTGCCCCACACAACAGATAGGTGGCAGTAACGGTTTGTTACTGAGAGCCTAGGAAGTGGAGGCAAGCATGCTGCAGCACGGCACCAGGGTGAAACTGCTGTATGAGAGGTTTGGGGGTCTGGGGGCCGAGCCTGCACTCGAGTGGTACGGATCTCCAGGTGTATTAAGTAGGTGTGTTTTTGGGGGTGGGGGGGTGGGGGTGTATGCTGGCCCTCCTGTGGTGTTAAGCTGTCTTGTTTCAGTACCGCATGTTAACATAACTCTGAATATTACAATAGGCAGCACTATGTGTGGAATTAGTGAAGTGCAAACTAAAACCTTGCGGTCCTTTAAATCAGAACACAATAAGATTTTAACAACTCTAAGCTATTGGCTAAATTCACCCCAAGCTTCCTTGTTTGTGAACTGCTTATGTTCTTAAGTTCTAATTCCAGCAAGGGCTTGTGCTTCCATTATGGCCTTTGGCAGTGTTGATACGTCCCATCTCCCGACGCGGTGCTTCTGCGGGTCTCCGTGCATGGCCTGTCTCTGCTTCCCGCAGACCCCGTGTCCCAGAAGTGCCATGAGCCACCGGCCTACCCACCCGCTGACGTCCCTGCCACTGGGTCGCGGTGTGAGTGGTTGGCACTGCGCCAGCATCACAGGCTGATTCAGCTCATAGGAAGCGGAGGGCCAGGAAACCGTGGGCGTGGAGACAGGAAGAAAGGGAGAGAGGAAAAAGCAGAAAGCCTCCTCACTGGAACGAGGAGGATGTGAGGGAGTTTAGGTAATGGAGGGCTGGGTGGGGGAGGGTGACATAATGCCTCTACCCACGGGATGAGGCCACGAGCCATGTTTAAGGTCGCGACAAGAGGCCTTGCCTTTAGGACCTATCCCAACCCGCTCAGCTCTTCACAACCAGCAGGTGGCGATAGCCTTTCATCATTTCATGATCGCAGACTTAACAGGGAGAAATCTAGTATTGGTGAATGTGGAAAAGCAGGAAGGCTGGTCTATTAGCCAGTAGTGTCACACCACGCCACAAAAAAACAACCCTTCCTGGCTGCGGATTATCGGGAGACGGGTGTGAAATCTGGGCATGTTTTATAGGGGAGCGTGAGCAGGTCGTCCTGATGGGGCCCGAGTGACGGGATGGGGCCCGACTTGCCCATTTAGACAGAGGTGGCAATCAGTTCCCAACAATGCATCGGAAGGATCTAGCCTCACTTATGTTGACGTTATTTGTTTTG
>JAODKL010000002.1:16775037-16789560 GCA_026780765.1 Petrocephalus schoutedeni
CCTCCAATCCCATCTGCCTGGTACACTGGAAAGGAGGGGGGGGGGCGGGGAAGAGGCCGGCGAGAACGAGGCCGCTATGGGGCGGGGGTGACGGGGGGAGGGGCTGTTTAGAGAAAGGCAGAGAGGAGAGAGAGAGAAGCAGCCTGGTGTGTAGCGGGGGGAGGAGGTGGGGGCTGCCTTTTTTTCTCCTCCTCTGCTCTCTGTGTGTGTCGATCCTTTCCTTTCTTTGTTTGACTGCTGAGTGGAAAAAAGCGAGAGAAAAGTGTGTGAGAGAGCGAGTGAGAGGGAGAGAGGGAGAAGCAGGGCGAGCAAGAGAAAGGAGGAAGAAAGGAGGAGAGCCAGCAGCTCTCATTTCAGATAAGGCGAAGGAGTTTGTGTTTATTTCTTCCTGCATCCCGTGTCCATCGCAGGTCCTGCGTCGCTCGTGCTGTGTGTCTGCGCGTGTGTTTATGTGGGCTGCACTGCCGCTGGAGCCCCCTCGCATTTAAAGGGAAAAGGACACAAAGATCGTGCTGTGGCCCCAGCGGCCGTGGATTTACAAACCCCCCCCCTCTCCTGCAGCTAACCACCCCCCCCACCCCACCCCCCCATGCCGGTGCTCACGTTCACCAGGTAAGCTGGGGCTCTGCCGACAAAGGGGGAGGCTCTCCGTGTGGTGGTGGGGGGGGGGACACCGGGCAGAAGGAGCGTCACGACCGGGGGGACTCCACTCCTCCGTCGCCGGGGGGTGCAGGGTCCCGGCAAGGGGCAGCTGTCACACCAGGGCTTTTGTTGTGGGGAACCGGCCCGGCCTAGCCGAGGAGAGCTGAGAACGGGAGCTGGGGGCCGTAAACAAAAGAGGGTCAGCAGCAGGGTGAAGACAGTGCAGGGAGAAGACGCCGCGAGGTGAAGACAGCGTGGGGAGCAGCGAGGTGAAGGCGGCTCGGGGTGAAGGCAGAGAGGGGAGAGAGGTGAAGGCGGCGCGGGGTGAAGGCAGAGAGGGGAGAGAGGTGAAGGCGGCGCGGGGTGAAGGCAGAGAGGGGAGAGAGGTGAAGGCGGCGCGGGGTGAAGGCAGAGAGGGCAGAGAAATGAAGGCAGTTCCTCACCACTATCGCTTTGCTGTGTATTTTGTTTTTGCCCCCCTGTGACCTCATCTTGGGGTTTCACAGAGCTCTGTGCCTCTGGGTGAATATAAACCTCACCGGCTGCTAGGCCCACCCCCTACTCTGTTAGTCTTACCCCACCTGGGAATATCCTGCAGTCCCCACCCACCTCCATCATTCCATTGCTTAATTCATTAGTTCATTAGCACCGGATGTACAGCGTGGTTTTTTTTTTTTATTCACTCTCATGGTGGGGGGGTTGAGGTGGGGGGAATGGAGCTGCACACCAGTGATGCCCCCCCCACTCCTGCCTGGCTCCGCTGCTGCCCGGGTTTCTCGGGTCACGCTCATCCTTCCCACAATGCCCCGCTCCCGGACACCCCGTTTATCTGCAGTCACACACACACACACGCAAGCACACAAACGCCCCTGCTGAAGGAGTGATTGTGCATTCATTGGAATGATGGCAGAGGGGGGGTGGCTGGCTGATGGAGAGCAGGGCCAGGAGGAGAGCAGGAGGTGGGGGAGGGGGGCGGCCAGCCCAACAGAGCCTGTTTGTGGGCTGAGTGACTCTGACACTGCTCTGGAGTGCAGGCGTGGCCCCCGGGAGTCTTTAAGGTCATCTGTGGGGGCCGCGGGGGGGGTGGGCTGTTCCACTTGCTTCCTCTCGCCACGCCCGGGAGAGGGCCTGGCCCTGCTGCATTGTAGGAGGATGCCTGGGGTGCCCTGGGGTGCTGGGAGGCATCCGAATTTGCGACCAGGCGGGAACTTGCCCCTCCGAGCAGGAAGCCAGGATCAGAGCCCCCATCGGCAGCATGCTGTCCGTGTGTGCAGCTTTGTAATTATTAGTGTGGGGACCCTATGTAATTAAAAACCTGCTACTTTTTACTTTGTGGGGACATTTTTTCGGTCCCCACAAGAATAACCTCTGTTCGGTGTCTACAATAAAAAAAAAACTAAAAATGCCAAAAGTCTCATATTTTGTTTGGTTGCTTATGGTTAAGGTTAGGGCAGGTAGGGGTTAAGGGTGTCATAGTTGGAATCAGGATTACGCCCATAGGAATGAATGGAGTGTCCCCATAATGATACACACTGTGTGTGTGTGTGTGTGTGTGTGTGTGTGTGTGTGTGTGTGCACTGTTTTTTGTATTGTTTTCTGTTTGCTGTCTAGGTGCCTGCCTGCTCTTTGTGTGAGTGGGTTATGAGGAATGTCTGCATATGTGTCTGTCTGTGAAGCCTAGGCACTGATTCACATTCTGATTCACCGCAGCACCCCTGACCCCTGGATGCCCCCCCAGCACTTAGCCAAGACCCCCAGTCTGCCACTCAGCCTCCACACATTTCCCTCTCTCGCCATAATGCATTAAACTGATTACTCTGCTGTAATTGATCAAGGTCATTATGTTACAGCAATCGATAGCCGTGGTGAACCCAACTGCAGCAGGCCGAGTGTCTGGGGTCACTGCAGGGTACCTGCATCTCCGGTCTTCACAGCAGCCACACGGTTAGCTGCCACTCCATAAAGCCCACCCACTGCACTCGCAGTTGCCTCTGTCTGTGCAGAAGCCCCACCCATCATGATGGGATCCATGGGTGCAGGGCCACCAGGGTGGCAGCGGCCGGAGGGGGGAGTACAGTCTGCTAAGCTGCAGGGTTAGGCGGGCAGGGGGGGGCTCTGAAATCCCCCCTGCCATTGGGTTTGGCGGTCAGCGCTTCTTAGTGTCAGTTGTATGTATATTTTCATTATGTTGAATAGCAGCAGAATCAGTGTGGCGGCCGGACCCTCCATGAAACTTACTTCTGGCCACAGGCCTGGTAACTGGGCTCAGTATAATTTGGTCCCATTTGTGTTCATGCTCGTGTCATGACATGACCCGACATAGTGATTTTACAGACAGGATGTGAGTCGTGCTCTACAGGAGAGTGTGAGAGAGAGAGCGCGTGTGGACGTCTTCCTGGCTTATAAGGACCATTCAGGACCTCGGGAACCCTGAGAATCACACTGTGTGCAGAATGCAGCTTTGAAACGGTTTGATTATCATCCGCCATCTATTTCTTATCTCTCTCTTCTCCATTCTTTTAGTCGGGGGGGGGGGGGGGTGCCCGCAGGGGGCACAGGGTGCACGCTGACATGTCTGTGTGTGCAGCATTGTGTCTCCATGTCGGTAATTTGAGCCTGCCTCTGGTGAAGAGAGGCGTCTGTTTCCCGTGCTAACCCGGAGACCCCAGTCTCTCTCTCTCTTTCCCTCCCTCCATCTGTCTATACCTCCCCCTCCTTCCCTTGCTTCCTTCCGTCCATCAGTATCCATTTCAGCTGGAAGTCGGTCGGTGTTGATGTTGTCGTTGATTTCCTTCTGGTCTCCCCTGTGCTGCTTCTGCAGCCTTAATCCAGCTGTGAAAGACCAGTGTGTACCTGTGTATGTGTGTATGTGTGTGTGTGTGTGTGTGTGCGCTCTACTGATTCTCATACCTCCTCCAGCTGTGAGTTGCGAGACATTCGTCCAATATCTTCTTAACGAAAGGAGAGGGATTGCGAAAAGTGGCTGGGCAGCATGGCTCCGCTGCCCTCTGCCTGGGGCACACGCTCGCCATGGGTCTGTGCCTTGCTGCATGTGGCGTCCCGGCACGGAATGTGTTCTGGCTGATTTACGGAGGTGTTTGCAATGCAGCATGTGAAGGGCAGAGCATGTTAAACTGCCCCCCAGTGTCATTTGGGTTCATTTCCACCGCCCTGTATCCTGCTGAATGAGAAATGTATCATTCCTGTATATATATGTGCGCCTGAGTGTGTATGTGTCTGTTGCTGTGTGTGTGTGTGTATATGTGTATTGCTGTGTGTCTGCGTGTGTGTGTATATGTGTATTGCTGTGTGTCTGCGTGTGTGTGTATATGTGTATTGCTGTGTGTGTGCGTGTGTGTGTATATGTGTATTGCTGTGTGTGTGCGTGTGTGTGTATATGTGTATTGCTGTATGTGTGTGTGTGTATATGTGTATTGCTGTGTGTGTGCGCGTGTGTGTGTATGTGTATTGCTGTGTGTCTGCGTGTGTGTGTGTATGTGTATTGCTGTGTGTGTGCGTGTGTGTATATGTGTATTGCTGTGTGTGTGTGTGTGTGTGTATATGTGTATTGCTGTGTGTGTGTGCATGTGTGTGTATATGTGTATTGCTGTGTGTGTGTGCATGCCTTCGGGTTGTTTATGCTGAGCAAACACACATGCAGCCAGACAATGTCAGTGTTGTGTTTGAGCAGTCTGCCGTCTCCCCCCTCCATCTCTTTCCTCTGCCTGTGCTCTTCTGCCTCCTCCCTCTTTCCCTTCTCTCCCCCTTCCCCGCTCGGCACACACGAGCCCGGCCGCCGGGCTACTCAGCAGCTGCTCAGCATCCCCTTAAAACCCCGCTGTGGCTGTACGGCTCACAGACATGTAGAGGGGCATGCTAGCAGGAGAATCACCACTGCCCAAATGGCTGAGGCGAAGGCTAGCCCCCCACCTGACTGCAGCTGGTGCCCCCCTGGCTGCTGTCCCAGAATGGCCCTTCTCCTTGGGCTCGTCACTCATGCCTGCTGGCCCCCACCCCTTCCCTCACCCTGCCTGCACCCACAGCCATGTCCACCGTCCCCTGAGAGGCCTGTTGTTGTAGCCTTGAGTACATTTTTTGTCCTGATTCACTCAACTGGCGTCTCCAGCTGAATGAATGAGTAAATGATTATTATTGTAGTTTTTTCCCGGCCAGCGCTTATAAACTTCCTGCGTCACTAATTTATGCTCGATTCAGGTTCATTAGCCGGGCGGGACTCAGCTTAGATTTAGAGACGTGTGCTGCTGTGCTGTGCGACCAGTGAATATCAGGCAGGGAAGCGCATCTGAGGAACTGGTCAGAAAGGTGACATCTGTGTCTGTGTGTGTGTGTCTGTGTGTATGTGTGTGTGTGTGTGTGTGTGTCTGTGTGTGAGTGTGTGTGTCTGTGTGTCTGTGTGTATGTGTCTGTGTGTGTGTCTGTGCCATCTACATGATGTGGCATGGCAGCATGACTGTGACGCTTGTGGCTGGGTGGGGCTTCCAGGGTACCTGTTACCGAACGACATCAGGTGAGAGGCACATGCAGGAATCTGGTGCTTCTGTTGCAAAACATGGAGGTACTTTAAGGTGAAGTATGTAGAAATGAGTTACTCCTCGAGGCTGTGTGTGTGTGTGTGTGTGTGTGTGTGTGCATGCATGTGTGCGTGAGAGCGTGTATGCGTGTGTGAGAGTGTGTGCTCACTCCCTCCCCTGAGGGCCTGCCTGCCACTTCTCTGAGACATACTGAAGCATTGGCTGTGCTGCGCTGCCTCTACTCAGACAGACAGAAACACACTTCTGCTCTGGCCGTCCAGCAGGAGGCCACGGGAGCTAGCTGGGGGCTGTGAAGTAGCTTCTCAGGCATACTCTGATACTGCTCTCCCACTACTCTGCCCCCCCCAAGCCTCCTCCAGTGGCTAAGGCTTTAACCCACCTGAGGGCCCCACCCTATGACAGCAGCACCCCAAACACGGGCTGCGTGTGCAGTAGACGGGGCAGCCTCCCTTCGCTCCTCCATGCCATAATTTCAGGGTGGGAAGCTGAAATCCGGCAAACAGACACAGGGCTGGTCTCTCCTAAAGCTGGGAGTAGCTTTCCAAGTTTCCCTCAGAGACACTTTGAGAGTGAAGTGAGAAGTTAATGAGACGCTTGTTTTCCCTGTGATTCTGCACCTTCACCTCCGGCTGGTAGGGGGAGCCCTGCCCATTCGTCTTATTCGGAGGAATCCCTGTTTTTGGTCATGCCAGGTTTACCAAGCAACAGAGAGGAACCACAGAAGCAGTGATTCTGAAGCCTACAGCTACGGCGTGTCTCAGAACGTCTAGCATGCAATATTATACATATTTGTATTCTGCAGCTCTGCTTCTTTTGTTGCCTAGTCAATTATAGGAACCCCCTTTCCTGATATGTTTTTTCGGGGACAAATGATTGCATTAGACAGGAGAGTAATATGTCTTCATGGGCTGCGCTGCGATGCAGGAAGCCTAGAAATTCACATTCTGGAGAACAGCCAGGATCCCATCCCTTTAACCAGCTGTACGCCGTCCCTTTAAATAGCCCGATGTCACACGCTGGACTCCCGGTGTGTGTGCATATGTTTGTGAGTGTGTGAGGAATGTGATACACGAGTGTGATATGCATGCACTGCAAAGGCACTTTTCTTGTGTGTGTCAGAATGAATGTGTGCATCTTGTCTCTGTGTTGAGGGATGCATGCATTTAGGAGGGAATCTGTGATGTCTGTGCCTGTCTAATGTAGTGTGTGTGTTGCACAGGCAGTGGTGGACACCCATGTGGGCCCCACATGTGAGAAAGTAGAAGAAATGCTTCTTTGTGTTTCTGTGTTTTAGTGTGAGCAGATGCTGGATTCCCGATCCCCCACAATGCACTTCTTTCAGCCATAGCAGTCCTGGTCTCCCACAGTCCCATTCCCTTAGCTAGAGCTGTCCAATTCTGCCACAGTTCAGTCATTCCAGCTACAGCAGCTCATATCTTCCACAAAGCAATTGTCAGCCAGAAGAACCTCTGTAGCAGTAGCATTAAGACAGTTGCATTGTGGGAAATGTAGTCCACAATCAGGAACAGTATAATGGTAGAGGTACAGTTTGCACAGTGTAACACAGTGTGTCTGTATATGTAGTTGTCTCCATTTGTACTTTTTCTAACTGATATGAGGCTGCAAGCCTCAAAACATAAATGAGTGACATGGTTAAAGATGTTTTGTATATTCATTTGAAATACTTCCCACAAAGAGAGAATTTACCACTAGATTCTGAAGGTGCTCTTATTAGCTTCAGTCTAAATATGATTTTTGTGCTATTTGCCTGAGCTCATTCTGTATACCGTTTATATATTTAAGTACGTATTCAAATAGTTGTTACAGATGATGTGTATCGACACGTTTGCTCTTGCCATGTGTGAATTTCTGTAATATCTGTGGCCTTGACAGTAGCTGTCATTGTGTGTGTCCGTGTTGTACTGTACATGTACATGTATTTTGGTTAAATCTGCATGAAGAATGTGTATGTCTCTGTTTGTGTAATGTATGCCTTTGCGTGAATGTCTGTGATTATATGTGTGTCTGGGTGATGTATGTGTGTGTGTGTGTGTGGGTGTATTTGAGTGTGTGCTTGTGGGAAAGAGAGAGAAAGAACTTTGTGATGTTTATGAAACACACCCAGTTAACCAGATGAACTTAACCACTCTCTCAGACATAAAACCCAGCACCTCACCCACACGCACACAGATGGGCAGAGGAGACTACCGCAGACTTGCTGAGCTTATCTTTGGGTCAGCATGGATCACTGCATGAGATGGAGAAGCACCATTGAGTTAGTCCTGTTATTAGCTCTGCTGTGGGTGCGTCTGTGTGGTTATGTGTGTGGGGAGGGCTGTGACTGAGAGACAGAGCTGTTCGGGCTTTTACACTGCTGGAACTTTTTTTCTGGAACCAGAACCTTTTTCCAGAAACAGGCACTTTTGTTGCATTCACACCGCAGGAACCCGATTGTAGTTCTTGGGTGGTAGTTCCAGAACCCTTTTTTAATTGTAATAAAATACTCCACTCCTACTCCACACTCGGTACTTTCCGTTCTAACAAGAATTACTGGGGGGGGGGACTTAAAAGTGATAAACTTACTGATTGATTGACCAAAAGCACCGACGCTAACTTGGAAAGTGCAGAAAAAGAAATGTGGTAAAAATTGAGCAGATGGAATTATTTTTCAGGTCCCAGTTACATTTAATGCATTAATGAATGCATTTTGTGCTTGGGTCTTCATATTTCTGCATCGGAAAATTTGATTGCTAACCAAATTGTCTAATGACCTGTCAGTGCTTATTAGGATAACATTACATGTTTTTTATTCTGTGGAAAACGAAATATCTATCTGCTGGCCAGATTGAATAAGAATCATGAACATCTTGCAGGTCAAAATATAAAGAAAAGGCTGTGTCACATTTTGATAGCAGTTAATCCCCCCAATAACAAACAAAATTACCTATTTGTCGTCCATTGTTCTGGGGTGGTTGTGTAGTTCTGTATGAAATTATGCGTGAAGTCTAACCCATGAATTTTTGCGTCTCCCATACTTATTTGGCATAAAGGTCCCAGTTCCTGTTGTGCTATGCAAAAGCGACACATGAAAGTGGCTAGGAGCTACAAAAGTTCCAGGTCGAGACCAAGAACTTGTAAGCCGGGACCAGGTTCTGGAAATTTGGTGTTAAAGTGCCTGTTGTCCTTCTGATTCACTCATCATTGAGTCAGGTCTGGCCGCATCACACCTCCATAAAACCCCCCCACCTCCATGTACAGCTAGTAGGTCACCTCTGCCATACAGAGGCCTCACACACACTGCTCACAATCATTAGTGCCTTTCTCTCTTCCATATAAACACTCACTGAGGAGGGACGTTGTCATCGCCCCTGTCGTGACCATGGGCATGGGCATGGAGACAGTGCCAGCATGTGGGACTCGGTATTAGGGTGGGGTGCACCGGACACTCTCCTGGGGGCTGGGGGAGGCCAGAGCAGCGCAGAACAAACAGACGGTGGTAATTGCAGTTGCACCTCTGGGAAGTTCTACAAGTGGGCAGATTAGGTGAAACATTTATTGGCTATCCATGGTTAACTTCAGATAAAAGTATTGGCAAGTGAGAACATATGTGAGCACTCTTGTGAATGGCGGGGTGAAGTTCAGGACACTCTCACGATCACGTCTGTGAAAGGCAGGGCAAGACATTGGACATCTTATGAGTACTCCTGTAAAAGGTGGGGTGAGATGAAGGACACTCTTATTATAACTCCAGTGAAAAGCAGGGTGAGGTGTAGGACACGCTCATGATTACTCCTGTGAAAGGCGGCTGAGATGTAAAACACTCTCATGATCACTCCTTTGAAAGGCGGCTGAGATGTATGACACTCTCGGGATCATTCCTGTGAATGGCAGGTGAGATGTAGGACACTCTTATGAGTGCTCCTGTGAAAGGCGGGCTGAGATCTAAGGGCAAGTTGCCTTTTTGATTCTCTTCCGCCCACCAGTTAACCTTTAGATCTGGGAGGTGAAAGATGATCCAGGTCACGCTGTCTGATCCAGAGATCAGCCTTTTCTGCACCACATTGAAACTGATGTTGGTGTATCAGGAGCAGCTGTGCGGTCTGGCGCTCAAGGTGGCAGCCAGATAGGCTGGTTTATATTCGGCATAAATGTCAAACGCCTCAGCATTACTGTATCACTGCACGCAAACGTCTCTCTGACTTTGAATGTTTCACTTGAGCGCTGACATGCAGACACAATATTTACATGCATCCTCTCTGTGTTCTGCAGTCATTTCTGATTCTGTGAAAACGAGATAGAAATGGCTGGCCTTTAGAGAGAGTTTTGCAGAAGTGTGTCTGTGTGTGTGTTTACATCTGTGAGTTTGTGTGTGTGTGTGTGTGTGTGAGAGAGAGAGAGAGTTAGTAATTATTACATTGCGGAGACCAGATTTCTCCACAATGTGATTAAAACCTGTAACTTTTTTCCTTCTGGGGACATTGATTCAGTCCCCACAAGGATAACCTCAATTTTATAAAAATCTGAATCAAAAAACTAAAAAGAAAAGTATCTTTAAAATATCTTGTATTTTGTTTATGGTTAAGGTTAGGGCTAGGTAGGGGTTAAGGGTGTTAGGGTGTAGAAGTGAATGGAGAGTCCCCATAAAGTTATGAATGTGTGTGTGTGTGTGTTTGTGCGCACTCACTGATCAATAATATGAAGGAGCTCACAACCCAGACCTCCTTTAGGGTGAGAGGAGGAAGAGGAGGATGAAGAGGTGGAACTCCAGAGGGCAGGGTGGGGGTGGGAGGATGACATTTGACTCTGCAGAGTCACCCTGACTCAGCCACTGCCCACACAATCAGCATATCAGCTCTGAGCACACAGAGGGGCACATGGTGTGACTTGGGCCTTATTATTATTAATATAATTATTGTTGTTGTTGTTGTTGTTAGTATTATCGTTATTGTTGTCAGTGGTGGTGGTGGTGGTAGTAGTAGTAGTAGTAGTACTGTTAGTGATAGTATTATTGTTGTTAGTAGTAGTAATAATAGTAGTAGTAGTAGTAGTACTGTTAGTGGTAGTATTAGTATTGTTGTTGTTAGTAGTTGTATGAATAACACTAGCATTGTTAGTTGTAGTAGTGTCAGTATTAGTATTATTGTGATTGCCATTGACCAAAGGACCTCACATATATAGCAAATCCTCAGAAAACATGATTGAGGTCATTTTTTCCAGTCCTCACTAATTCAGACTTAATTTTATAGACACCTGTGAATGCAATAAAAAAGTAAAATTCCCAAAAGTCTTTTAGGGATTAAGGGTGTTATGATTGGGATTATGGTTTTTTTCCATAGAAATGAATGTATGGTCCTCACTAAGGAATACAAACGTGTGTGTGTGTGTGTGTGTGTGTGTGTGTGTGTGTGTGTGTGTTTTGACAGGCCTGCAGGTTTGTCCAGGGAACTATCCTGATTAGAAAGTTCAGGCCTGGACAGCTGGCTCACGCACACATCTCGCGTCCGCCTGGCCTGTGGGGCCACTGAGCCGTGCCTGTGCTTCTCTTTCAGTGTGTCCTGGAGCTGAGGTCATTATGCTGAGCAGCGGAGGGGGAATCTCTTTGGATCACTAGCCGTGTTGCCGCTGGCGAGCCGTGACGCGGCAGAGCAGGCGAGTGGCTGAACCCCGGCGTTTCCCACACTGGCCAATACACATGCCGGCTCTGACCGCCTCTGTGGGGACTTTCCCACTGACTGACATTTTAATTTCATGAATGATTCATAAGCCAGATGAAACAGATGAAATCTGATAGGTTCTTGCATTTCATTTTTAAAAATTCAGTTGTAAAAAAGTGTTTTTTTTTTTATTTCAAACGCATCACACACACTTCAGAATGGAGTTACGGATCTGTGTTGGCACTGGGAGTGTCTGAGGAGGAACAGAAGGAGGAGGTAGATGGAGGAGATGGGGAGGTGTGAAGACAAGGCTAGGGGGAGGAGACACCCAGGGGATGGGACAGTGAGTAAGAGGAGTGGGCCTTTGTCAGGCCGGTGAAAGGGCCTTATGTAATAACGAGTGAGCAGACTGATTCAGGGTACCGCCCCCCTCGACAAGCCCCCCCCCCCCCCCCCCCCCCCCCGGGTGTGAGTCAGCACCACGCCAACCAGATGCTGCCGGTGGCGGCACGGCGAGAGCGTTTGAGGCCCTGAGTCACAGGCATACCCCGGCAGGAGATGGGGTTTGTCAGGTGTCCAGTGTGTCTGCCAGGGACGGCATCAGGCTGAGACGCTCACGGCCTTTGCTCTTGTTGCTTGTTATAACACAAATATTAATGACAAGCCATATTTGGCTGTTTTCTGGCAGTTTTCTTTGTGAAGTTTTTTTTATAATAAATTAGCTCGTAATTCAAAATGTCCAGTGAAGATATTTTCCTGTTCTCGTAATCATTCCAATTCATTGTGGGAGTTTTAACATCATTCAGTTTAATAACAAATGCTAAGTAAATTCAGTTTTTATTACTGCTCCATATCTGGTACGCCACATATTTGAAAGGTGTGTTTAATCGCTACTTATTAAAGTGTGTATTTGATATTCAGTAATAACACTCCACTTAGCACCCATACACAGGAGAAATACAGTTGATGTTCAGAGTTAATTAGAAGCATACCATCTGGTAATTTGTAATTAAGAAGCTATATTTGATTTGTGCCCAGTCACAAATACTTCCATTAATTTAAACACACACACCAATGCACACTTTTATTGTTTTTTGATGAGCCAATGACACCGATCCCCCCCTCCCCACCCCACACTTAAAAGGAAAAAAAACTAATCACTTAATATCACAGTTTCTGACAGCATCTCTGGCATATGACACATTGGCTCCGTATATTTAAAGTGCTGTTTATCAGCATTAATGTGACTGTCACTGCACCACATGGGTGGGCACTGTTTGTGTGAGTGGTGTCTGTCTCAACACCCTCCCCACCGCCATTAATTTAAATTAATTCATTTTCATTAACTTTCCCCTTCTTGCCCTCTTTGCCCCCATCCCCTAGAGACCGTGTAAGGCACAGATGGAGGCATTCTTATACATAGCAGATTTCCCCCAGTACTGAAACTTAACTTGTACCGGTAAAAGATGATGAATGCAGATCATTACGTGCTTGGTGATTACTTAATCTTCCCAGTAGATGTTTTGGTCCCTGTTGATGAGTAAGTAGTGCTTAGTACTCCTCATTCTGCCAAAGTATACTTTTTTTAGGTCAAACGCACGGCGAAAACTAGATTATCCATTACATGCGCCGGGGTAGGGAGAGCTAGATGTGGGAAAGGAGAGAGAGTCAGCGTGCGACTGGCTGACACACAGAGGCCGGAAGGGAGAAGTGAACAGTTACACGCGTGGGTCGCTAGTCGTGCCAGTAGGAACAGTGCGATGTCACTTATATTTACTGTCTCCGGGGGAACAAAAAGAACAGACGTTTTCTACCAAATAATCTAAGCGCCTGTTTTTTTTCTCCCCGATAGTAGCACAGCCCCATGACATAATTTAGTTTACCTTCCAGATTATGGATATGCATGTCTCCGGGAAACTGGTTAAGATGAGATGGCGAGGCTTTGTCGGGAGATCCGCCAGAAAAGGGTGATTGTGTCAGCGTCAGAAACCCCGATGTACAGAAAGTTACCCTGGAATATGGGTCAGAAAGAATAAGATCATTCTCTCGTTACTACACTTTTGTGTGACTCGCCTCATGTTTCCCTTATTAAATGACATCCCATAAACTCACGAGATATGTGAGAAGCGCAGTGAAACGGCTACACTGTTAAATATCCAGTTGCACACCGTGGGTAAATGAACAACGAATGTGTACAAATAAAATATAAGTCAGACGATTACGGGTTATAGTTATATGTCGGTATCGTGTTGCTGGCTGCCGGCAAGAGAAACGTACGGCGTGATTCTCGTCTCACCGTGTGAAGTGCGGATCGCTTGGCAGAAGGGAGCTGGCTCGTTATTGTGGGGGGCAGATCGGCCAGAGTGCGCCTCGAAATGGGCCAGAGAGCCGGACTTGACTTTGGTGCCAGTTTGCGCTGTCAGGGAATTCCGTCCGCGCGACGAGCTGCGCGCCGACGTCACGCCGGGGTGGAGCCGGACCCCGTCTGTTATGCGGTGACGTCACCGGTCGCTCGAACGGCGTGTCCCTTTAAAACACACACGGCACGGCTCGGCGCAGCGCAACTCGATCCGGCTCCGAGAGCGAGAGGCTATAAAGAAAGAAAAGCTAAATCAAAAAACAAAACAAAACGAGGGAGCAGAGACCTTCTCCGCGCGTCAAGCCGTTTGAATTCCGAGCGGAGGAAGAGGAACTTTATTTTGGTGTCGGATTAGCGACGGCATTCCCGGTCCGCCAGCGCCTCGGAGCCGCTGCACGGAGCGACAGCCAGCAGGCGCTTTATCGCCGATCGGATACGGTACACGCGGATACCCCGAAACCTCTATATTACTGCTTTGTTGCGGAAGGGACAAACCCACAGTTGTGATCGATTGTTTTCTGCGCTTCAGTTCTGCTGTTTGAGAAATGGCGAGGCAGTTTCACTGGGAGCGGGGCGCATACTTGTTTAAACAGTAAACGGATTGCCATTATTTTTCGCCGTCGCCTTTAAATGTTATAATAAAAATAACTCTGCCCAACTGGAGTGTGCGAATCTGGAATCGTTTTTAATAATTCGATTAAGAATGATTAAATGAGAATTGTTGTAGTTATGGTCACGTTTTTAATATTCGGTAACTAATTTCGGATTTTAATTTAGTGTCTGTTATCCAACAGACTGTTGCCTTTGACGGAACTTCGCTGACTAGGAATAGCGACGTGGGACAGTTGTACTTGTAGGACGAGTTTACGTTCTCGACGAAGGTAAGTCGGCTTCATTCCTAAACGCCGCGTACGGGATACGCGCCGCCCCGTAATCTGTCTCAGGGCGTGCGTGTCCATGTAGCGATAAGAAATACGATGAGTGTCCGGGAGGTTTGGCGAATGCATGCCCTGTAGTAGCCGTAACAGTTAATAGCCGTCCGTGTGTGAAACCGGAAGAAAGGCTTGAGATTAACTCCTGAGTGACCGACTCTTGTGTGACCGTATTAATTCACGGGGGGAAGCGGTGTCACGAAATGACGAAAGTGCATATCCACTCGGCTTAGCTTGCGGTACGCTCGTAGGTTGATTGAATGCCGTAGTGCGCCGTGCGATTGATGTGCCGGTGTTCCGGCTCGTATCTGTGCGCGCTTTAAGGTCCGCTGGCAGTCCGATACCATAACTCGGCACTTCAAAGCAAATGGCCCACGTGTGTC
>JAODKL010000002.1:16793450-16817278 GCA_026780765.1 Petrocephalus schoutedeni
CCCCCCCCCCCCCCCCCCCCCCCCCCACTGACATCACTGCATGGCCGCTGTGCATGCTTTCTGAATGCCGGTTTCTGCGGCCTGCTTTCTTAGGCGGGAGAGTCTCCCCCACCCCCCACCTGTCGAGAGGAGGAGGCTCCAAGAAGCTCCCCCGAGCAGCCCTGGGCCTCCTGTACGGCCACCATGGTCCATGTTCCCTCACCTGGCTGCTTCAGGGGCTCTTGGTCTTTTCCCAAGTTTCCCAACCCGGTCCTCAGGGACTTGCAGACTGTCTGCATTTTTGCTCCCTCCTGGGAGCTGGGAGTGAGCCTATACATGGACTTTCTGCAGGGCCCTGAGGACGGGATTGGGAGCCGGGGGTCGTGCTCGGACCTCCCCTTTAGGTCAGTATGTACTGTCTGTGGATTGGGAAGGCAGTCCCGGTGTCGTGACGGGCTCGGCTGCATAACCAGCTCTGTGAAGCTCCTTCACACACACACCCAGCCTGCACAGGCACAAACGCAGGATTTGGCAGATCCCGCTGTTTCCTCCAGAACATGATCCCAATTTGGAGCCAGTTGCATAATGCCTAAATGTGGAGCACAGAATTTGTGTGTGCGGATGGGGGGGGGCGGAAGTGAGGCCCGCTCTCTGCTCTCTCTCTCTGGCTTTATCTATTTATAGCCCAGCAGCAGAAAGGGGGCTCTCTGCCCTGTGCTCCAAGCCCTCCGCAGCTGGGAGCTAGTGGGGCGTCAGGGAAGCGTAACTCGGTCTGCTCTAACCCCCGCTGAGTCCCGCACCCATAATACTCAAGGTGCCCCCCCCCAGCCCCTTGGTCCCGCATCGCCATCCCGCCCCGGTCTTCGGCATTTGCGTCACGGCCTGACTGGAACGCCGCGCCTGTCACTGGGTTTTGGTGGTGGTGGTGGTCAGGGGAATTCTGGGGTACGGCCTGGTGAACTGTGGCAGCGGTTTGTGACTGGAAATGCAGCGATGGCCTAGGGGAATTCGGCAACCCTGGAGGCAACGTGGGCGAGGGAACATTTTTTTAATTCAGTTTAATAGTTTATTTACTGTGTTGTTGGTTAGTGTGTTCGGTGTGAAACTCCAAGCATCTTGATTGATATGGTTAATAAGCTGTTGCAATTCCATTTAAGACACACAGGGTGGTGCTGCTCTAACTAGTGTGGGATCCGATCAGCTATGCACGGTGCCCCCGCCTACACTGCAAATACGCACACCTACTCGGACGCCTCGCCTGTGGTCATGGTCTGTTAGTTTGCCACGGTTTGGTGGTTTTGGATTCCCCCTTCACCAAAAACCCAGTTTGTTAGTCAACTTCCTGGTCGCCACGCCAAACTGCACCGAAACCCCACGGCAACGCCACCGTGCCGAGGAAATTCCCGGTTACACCATGCCGCCGAAATGCCGGAGGGGGTATTCCCTCCGAACTTCCTTCTTGGGAAGGTTTAAGATTCTGGGGCAAGCCCTCTCGCTGTGACTCACCGGGGGTTCCCCGGCCCTGCTGAGGCACCAGGTGGAGATCTGGCTGTTTGAGGTGCTGATTCGGTCCCCTGTCTTGGCTGCGTCATGCCAGGGCCTTGGGTACTATCATCTCACAGGCCGTGCCTAAGGCAGTGGTCGTCCAAAGCTTGAGCCGCAGCTCTTTCTGGGGCGGGTAATTGACTGGGCGTCTGTGTGGCCAGCAGTCACAGGGCCGGCTTCGGTGGGCGGCTGCACTCCCACCCCGCTGTCGTCACGACCGACACGGCCCTTTCGTTTCTCAGGGGTGACGTCCCAGCAGCTCGTCCTCGTGCCACACAGTCGCGATTCCGTCAAGCTTGTCCGGTCACAGTTTCATTTCTTCTCTGGTTGGGGAAGTTTGCCGCCACAGTGGGGAGAGACTGCATCCGGCAGGCTCTTAGCGAGCAGGCCAAGATGCTGGCTGTTTGCTGCTCTCGGACGGGCCGTTGGCACGGCGACGTGATGCTTGCAGGCCTCGGATCTGCCATGCAGGACTTCCTAAATGACAGGCTGTTAGTGCCTCTGCTTGGTTATGACTGGCAGCTGGCGTGAATGAGAGCCTTCCAGGTGGAACCCTGGTCTTCTGCTGTAGTTCAGGTTTGTCTAGTGGGGTACTAGGTGCCTGGCTACACTGGATCGTTGATCCCTAGTTAGACTGCTCTCCTTGGGGGGGGGGGGCAGTGAGCAGATGGAGCGGCACGTCAGCTTTGGCTCGTGTGAGTGTCCAGACGACTCCGCCTCCGCGTTGTGACAGACCGCCACCGTTTGCAGGGAACGTTTAGTACAGCGAGGCGCAGCAAGTGGGCGGAGCGGCGTGAGCGCGGCTAATTTGGGAGCTCCGTATGAGGCAGGTATCGGGAACAGCGGGCAGCGTGCCTACGTCTGTCATTTCGGCTCCAGAGATAGCTCTCGCTTTTAACCATTCTCCTGGTTTCCCCTCTGAATCGTACAGCAAACATGCAGGCGTTTTCTGTGCGCCTTCTCAGACGGGCACGTGGCACATGTCCTGTTATTATGCATCCCACACACTCTTAGTTACACATTTCAGTACATCCCCAACACTGCGGCCCTTCAGATGACCCTCTTTTGCACTGCCGTCATGAGTGATGTCTTACCGGTATCTGTCTCTATCCTTTTGTCAACACATGGACCCCCTAGAGGTGGCTGTGTGTAATAGCATTATAGTACCTGTTATGGGAAAACTGATTGTACAGTTAATCAGATGTCTCATAAAAGATGCTTGACCAGCACAGCAAAATCTTCATAGTCTCTCCACCTAACCCCATGGCTCCAGACTTTCTGCCACCTTGTACAGTAAAGGTCCGATCTGTAGATCAGCTGCCCTCTGCTTTCTCGTCCCGTGTTATGGTGCGATGGCTGGTGGCCTCACTCCTCCTTTCCTCCCCTACTCCGTTAGGTCGGCTCTGTGGGGACTGCAGCAGACGGCAGCCGGCTGGACAGACAGACAGAGACAGACAGACACTCCACCCTCGTTTCCTGTGTGGCCCCCTCTGTGCTGCAGTGGAGGGCTTCACACATACAGTTAACGTGGTAAGTCCATCGAGCTTTGGGACCCGTGTGTTTGCCTGCGTACAGCCGTGTATCTGAGCGTGTTATCCTAACCCCCACAGGCTGGATGCATCACACGGCGGAGCAGTTTGGTGGCCGTAGCTCACGGGACTCCTTTCCCCTGTCCGAGTTGAACCATGGATCATGGGCACCCGTGGCCGGCCGCCACTGGGGCTCTTCTCCCAGGTGAACTATGCGCCGAGGAGGTGCCCCGCTCCCCGGGAGAGAGACCCCCATTCTCGCAGTGACTGCCATCAGCCGTGGCTGTCTGCTATTGGCATCGACTTCACTGACACTCTTTCTCTCTCCCTCTCTCTCTCTGTCAGTCTGCCTCATCTTCATTACGTGCCACCAGGTTACATGACCGGGCCGAGCCATTCCAGTAAATTCTTCAGTAATGGGTGAGTCTGACTCGCATTCTCTTGCATGCGCTTGTGTGGTGTATAGCAGCTCTTGTAATCAAGGCACATAATGTACTTGTGAGTGCGCATGTAGACGTCATATAGGCCATTATAGCTTTATGTAGCATAAGCTGAGGTGTACAGAGGGTGACTGCCATCCCGTCTCCCCCGTAGGCGTCCTGGGGACAAGCCGGAGCCGCCTCTCAGAGCTCCGTGGGAGTCCGGCGGGCTGATGGCTCCCGATGTCGGACGGGGGTACCCCAACCCCAGCCGGCCGCCCCATGAGTATGGCCTGGCAGGCCGCCATGGTGCCTTGCTGAGGGTGAGTTGGTGTGGGGGGCTTGCAGAGACAGGGACAGAAAGGTTCTCAGTGTGGTCAAATCACGCCAGATATTCAGGTGCTTCAGTGGATAATTTCTTGGTCACAAGTAAAATGTTATTTCCGTTTGTTCATCTCCTTTTGTTCAGCATGGCAATCCTAACCAGCCACCGCCCCCCAGAAACCCCCCTCCCTTGGGCAGCATGTGGAGTCCTGCAACACAGGTGTGTATCATTCATACCCTTACGCGTCACCCCCCACCCCCCCCCCCCCAGTGTCAGCCGCTCACCCTGATCACTCCCCTGGCCAGCAGCAGTCCCGGCCGTTTCCAGGAAAGATGATAGGCGGCCAGCTGAAGCGACCTGCACCCCCCCTCGTGGAGCACTCCATAATCCAGCATGCCCCCCCTCCACACCCACCCCCTAATGAGGAGTGCCCCAGCCCAAGCAAGAGGAAGAGGAGTGGCAGCTTCGAACAGGTGAGGGCAAAGAGTCCTGCATCTGGGGATGGGTGCACACTCGGGGGCCATTTAATGCAGCTACATACGCGTATAACCGGCATATAGACAGCCTGCGTATGGCCAGTGTATAGACGGTATGCGTATAACCGGCATATAGACAGCGTGCGTGTGGCCAGTGTATAGACGGTATGCGTATAACCGGCATATAGACAGCGTGCGTATGACCAGTGTATAGACGGTATGCGTATAACCGGCATATAGACAGCGTGCGTATGGCCAGTGTATAGACGGTAAGCGTATAACCGGCATATAGACAGCGTGCGTATGGCCAGTGTATAGACGGTATGCGTATAACCGGCATATAGACAGCGTGCGTATGGCCAGTGTATAGACGGTATGCGTATAACCGGCATATAGACAGCCTGCGTATGGCCAGTGTATAGACGGTATGCGTATAACTGGCATATAGACAGCCTGCGTATGGCCAGTGTATAGACGGTAAGCGTATAACCGGCATATAGACAGCGTGTGTATGACCAGTGTATAGATGGTATGCGTATAACCGGCATATAGACAGCCTGCGTATGGCCAGTGTATAGACGGTAAGCGTATAACCGGCATATAGACAGCGTGCGTATGGCCAGTGTATAGACTGTAAGCGTATAACCGGCATATAGACAGCGTGCGTATGACCAGTGTATAGACTGTAAGCGTATAACCGGCATATAGACAGCGTGCGTATGGCCAGTGTATAGACAGTGTGCGTATAGACAGCGTGTGTATGGCCAGTGTATAGACGGTGTGCGTATAAGCAGTATATAGACAGTGTGTGTGTATAACCCGTGTATAGAGAGCGTGCGTATAGATGGTGTGCGTATGATCCGTGTATAGACTGTGCATATAGACAGCATGCGTGTGACTGGTATATAGGCAGTGTGCGTATAGACGGCGTGCGTATAACCAGTGTATAGTGTATAGCATGTAGCCATACTATACGGGCGTGTATAAATGAACGTCCTTATAGTACGGTAAAGCTGGTGTCTGGCCAGACGTTTCGCCCGTCATCTACAGCCCTGGATATCCTTGCGCACGCGTGATATAATTGGGATGTGTCCTCTGGCGTTTTCGTTACCATTTTTCCTTTCGTTTTTCCTTTCTTTCATTTTTTTCTTTTCTTTTTCTTCCCTTTCCCTGATTTTCAATTGGTCTGTGTAAATGTAGCGATGCACAGCGACACACCCATGTAAAGTGCCTTGGGGTGCCTCTGCTGTAAATGGCGCTCTTTAAAAATGAACTGCGTCAGTAACGGTGATGTCATGACGGCGGCACCGCTTCCCCAGGCGCCTCACCCAGGAGGGCAGCGCCCCCCCATGCTGCCGCTGGTGCCCTCTCACTACCCCCTGCCCAAGCCGGCCTTCTGGAGCCCTCTGCATAAGGGCGGCGCCCCCTGGCCCGTGCCGGACAGGAAGAACACCCCGGGGGACTCCCAGGTCAGCGCCCTCTTCCACTTGGTGGTGGTGACACGCGTGTTGTTTAATTGGAGGAAATTGTTCATTTTTGTTTTTGTTTGGTTTTCTTTGGTGACAGGAAGCACCCAAGCCACCGGTGGGGGGCTTTCCTTACAGATTCCCCCCCAGCACCCCCTTGCCAGTCTCCCCACCACCTCTCAGCTCTCCGGCCTATAGCCAGGGCCATGGGGGCCCTCCGGCACCGCTGGGCCTTGGTGCCCACTTTCCCCCTCCCTTGTCCCTTCTCCCACTCCCCCGTGGCCTGTCCCACCCACGCGGTGCTGAAGGGGGCCCACCACCCCAGGACAGAGAGAGGCTAGCACCGTCCCCAGCAAACCTCACCGGCGTGCCTTACAGCCACCACCATCATCAGCCGTCTCCTGCCAGTGGCCTTTTGGAAACTCAGCGCTGCCCCCCAGAGGCCTGGAGGCCGCATGGCCAACAACCTCTCCATACTCAGGTGACAGTGAACACAGCAGTTTAAGCATACAAACTGGTGCCACTATACCATGGCAAACTTTATTTGGAATTGGTGGTTTGTGCTTGGAATACGTTATAATAGGTTTTGTACATATTTTACTCTACAGCAGTCGGGTCCGTATGGGACAACACAAGAATCTCAGGGTATACAGCACCAGAATGGAGCCGAAGATGCCAGGGGTCTCAGGGCCGTCCAGCGCGCTGCCGCTTCCCGCACCCCGGTTATCACCTCCAGCTCCTCCAGCCTGCCTGCTTACGAGTCCCCATGCCGACCAAGTCCCTACAGTGACAGCATGTCTGCCATCCCCTCAGTGACGACAGCGCCCCCTGCTGTCTCCACTGTACCAAGCACTCGCACTACTTGGAGCGGGAAGGTGCCTGTGTTGGCACCCCCTGTGGGGCTGGTCCGGCCCGAGCTGAAGGGAAGCCCAAGGGACACTGGCAGCCTCCCTTCCAGAGGCTCCCAGGAGCCACAGCCTCTCTCCCTGGGGGCTAAGCCCTGCTTTAAGGAAGGACCTAACGTTGTTGTCTCGGCCTGCTCCTCTCCGGACGCCAGGTCGGGGCTTCCCAGGGAAAGGCTCTTGGGCAGAATCTCCGACCCCATGACATCGGTCTCAGCTGTGGCCCCCACCCCATCTCGCCCGCCCCTACTGAAAGCTGCCCCAGTAGCACCTCAGACCATCGAGGAAGCCCTGGACAAGCTGGATGCTGAACTGCAGGGTGTGGATAGGCAGCGGGAGTGGGAAGGGATGAAGAAGAAGGATGGGGACAAGGAGCAGAAGCCGGCACAGGGGGGCCGCTGTGAGGCGCGTCTGGGGGGCCCCACGGAAAGCCTGAGCCAGCTTCTGTCCAGCAGTCCACTGGGAGCCTCCCGAGTCAGCAGCAGCACCCCCTCACCCCCTACCTCCCAGCCCTCTGCTCCGTATCCCTGGCTGGGCCAGGCTGGGGCCCCCCCGCGGCCTCAGGGCCAGGCCGAGAGGCCCCTACCCCCACCCCTCACCCCACAGACTGACTCCGCCCGCGAGAAGCAGAGGCAGAGGGCTGCGTGGGCACGCGGGGCCTCCCAAAGTCCCCAGTCACAGGCTGTCTCAGGGATCGCCCGCCCCCCCAATCTGGGTCTGCCCACTCCGCTCATGCCCAGCCTATCCAAAGACTCCCTGAAGGAGATTTCGGGCAAAGATTGCACAGGCTCTGCCCTGCCGCATCGAGAGCCTCCCAAGCTCCTGCAGGCCCCCCCCTCGTCCGGCAGTCTGGGCGGCCTCGGGGGCAGCACCCACAGCGGTGCCAGCGACTCGGACAGCGCCCCCTTTGAGGAGGAATCCCCAGAGCTCTCCACCATCCTGCCCGATGGCCTGGCCAACATAATGAAGATGCTGGATGAGTCCATCAAGAAAGAGGAGGAGCAGTACTCTGCTTCTGGCGCGCCGTCCTACTCTCCTCCATCCCCCCTGCGCCGTTACCTGTGTGCCCCCCAACTCTTGCCTGCTACCAAGCCAAACCCCGGGGAGGATTTCGGCCCAGCGGGACACACCAGCCCTCCGGTGCTAAGCAGGCAGGGCTCTCTGGCCTCACCGTGCAGCCGCTCCTCCTCACTGTGTGAGGATGAAGACGAGGAGCTCCCGCCACCTTCGAGGACTCTGCACTCACCAGATGCTGGGACAGGATTGGCTACCCGCTACCGGTATAGCGATCTGGCCAAGCTGTACGGCCTCCCCGAGCCAGCTAAAGCAGAGGGCGACAATGAGGAAGAGGAGGAGGAGGAGGAAGACGAAGAGGAGGACCATTCCTGTTCCCCACCCCCTCAGCGGCCTCATCTCCACCAGACAGGCATGAGCAGTACCTTGCTGGATTCTGATGTAGAGAGACAAAAGTATACATATCGCGGTGGCCCCTTTGGCAGGCCGCCTCCCAACGCCCTTGGCGGTGTCAAGTACTCCTCGTCCCTCTCTCTGGGCCCAGACATCTGCCGGCAGCAGCAGGAGAGCTCGCCTACCGCAGGCTCTGTGCAGCTTGTCGCTCAGCCGATCCCTCACCCTGGGCCACCCAACCAGGAAGTGGCCCGGAGCAAGGCACAGAAGCATGATGGTGATGCCTTGGACAACTGGCAGACTGAGCAGGAGGGCACTAAGGGAACCGTGGGGGTTTTCCGAAAAGAGGAGATGGGCTCCTCCCTGAAGAACCCCTCAAAGGATGACCGTGAGGCCAGGCCACTGCGGACAGAGGTGAAGCTCACCACCATCTCTGAGTCCTCGCTGGCTGAGCTGGGCCGCAGCTGTGAGGTCCTGTTGACGCGACACTCCATGCCGAGCCGGGCCCCGGGCGAGCAGGAAAGCAGGAAGACCGTGAAGGAGCGGGAGAGGGAGAAGGACAAGGAGTGGGAGAAGCGGAAGTATGAGAGCAAGAAACACCAGCAGAGGAAAGAGAGGAAGAAGAGACACAGGGAGAGAAAAGAGGAGATGTCCTCCTCCTCCTCCACCACCTCCTCCACCTCCTCCTCTCACACCGCTTCTAGCCGCAAGCATAAGGAGGGCAAATCGCACCGGGACAAAAAGGGCCGGGAGGTCCTGGGGGACCTGGACCTCCAGAGCAAGGATATCCGGGAAAAAGTCCGGTCAGCAGAGTCTGAAGAGAGGAGGAGGAGGAAAGAGGAAGGGGTGGTACCAACCGGTGAGGGGGAGCCGGGCACCTGGGCGTCTGCAGACAGTGGTGCTGGAGCAAGCACGGCCGTCTCCAGCGGCGCAACAACAGGCATGGGGGCAACGGACCTGCAGAAGCTGAAGGCGCTGTCTGACGGCCCTCCCAAGGAGCTGAAGATACGATTGATCAAGGTGGAGAGCGGAGATAGGGAGACCTTCATCGCCTCCGAGGTGGAGGAGAAGAGAATCCCCCTGTCCGAGATCACGATCAAGAGCAGCGCGGCTGAAGTGGTGCGGGCCTGCAAGTGAGTGGCGAGGGCGATGGCGGTTAGGGTTGGGGTTGTGGCTCAGGAACATGTACAGGTAGATAAGCGCTAGTTGAGTTGGGTCTCCTGTGAGTGATTCCTTCCTGTACCCCTGTGTCTCTGCTTGCTTCCAGGGGGGCACGGATTAAGGGCAAGTACCGCGAGTCCTACCTACTGCCAGCCTTCTCCGTAAAGCCTGTCCTGCCCATGGACCGTCCCATCCCACGCGAGAAACTCAACCCCCCCACACCCAGCATCTATGTGAGCCCCCAGCCTGTCTCGTACCCCCTGCATTCATACATCTGGTCAAAATGACCCACCAATCTACTTACTAGTGCAAAGTTTCAAATATGTACCTGAATATTCATCTTTTCCTTTCTGAGTGTTGGATGTAGTGTAGGTTATTAAATTCCTGCTGTCGCCTGTGCCCCCCTCAGCTGGAGAGCAAGAGGGACGCCTTCTCCCCCGTGCTGTTGCAGTTCTGCACAGATTCGAAGAACCCCATCACCGTGATCCGGGGCCTGGCCGGCTCGCTCCGCCTCAGTGAGCATCCCGTCTCCGGGGTAACGCCTCACCAGTGGTCACATGAGTGCCCGCTTTGCCCTGAGCTGACCTGTCCATCTCCCCCAGGCTTGGGCCTTTTCTCCACGAAGTCCCTGGTGGAGGCCAACGCTGACCACGCGGTGGAGGTGCGCACCCAGGTGCAGCAGCCGGCCGATGAGAACTGGGACCCCAGCGGTTCGGCGCAAACGTGGCCGTGCGAGAGCAGCCGCTCGCACACCACCATCGCCAAGTACGCCCAGTATCAGGCCTCGTCCTTCCAGGAGAGCCTGCAGGTGAGGCCCCGTCACTGCCACCCACGACCCACCCACTGCACCCTCCTGCCCTCGCAGTGACCCTTACCATGTGCACGTTCACAGGAGGAGAAGGGCAGCGATGAGGAAGATGATGATGAGGAGGAGGAGGAGGAGAAAAAGGCGAGCGGCCCTGAGCCCCCATCCACTGGCCCAAGGTACTTGAGTGTGGGGTTGAGTACCTTGGCAAAGGGTGTCCTGAGTGGCCCCTAGTGGCAGCTCAAGCTCTCAGTAAGGCTGATGTGTAATCCTGGTCCCCTCCCTCCAGCATGGACCAGAAGCCAGTGGGGAAAATAATCAAGTTTGGCACCAACATTGACCTGTCGGACCCCAAGCGGTAAGAAGAGCAGACTTGCTCTCAATGGCTTTCTGCTTGATAGCACAGCTGACTCTCCACTGCAGGAAAGGGTGGGAGGGTGCGTAAGCTGTTCCCCTCCTGCCACTTCTCCAGTGTTCCAGAATGTTCTATGGCTGCGTTGCAGTGTTCTGCTGACCCCTGGTGGCCTCTTATAGTGTAGCTTTTCATTTTGTACATTTCACAAGGTTTTCGGGTGGCATAGTGGCTGAGTAGCATTGTTGCCTCATACCACCAGGGCTGGGGGATGAAATTCTACCACCAGTATGTGGAGTATGCATGTTCTCCCTGTGTCATGCAGGGTTTCTCCCACAGTCTGAGCACATGCAGTTAGGTTAAATTGCTGTGTGTGTGTGTGTGTGGGATTGCATACATCACATTTGGGGACCAAAATGTCCCCAAAGTATGGTGAAACCTGAAACTTCCTTACTTTTTAATTTGGATAACCTCAATTTTATAAAAATCTGCGAATGCAATCAAAACAGTAAAAGGGCTGGGTAGGGGTTAAGGGTGTTGTGATTGGTATTAGAGTTTTTTCCCCATAGAAATGAATGGACAGTCCCCATTTAGATAGGTACATACGTGTGTGTGTGTTCCCTGGAATCCCATCCATGGGGTACCCATGCCGTCATGCACTGTGCTGCCTAGGATAGGCTCCACACTCCCCATGACCCTCACCAGGATACGCAGATTGAATTTGAGTGGACATGTGGTTTTATTATCTGTGACTAACATAGTAAAATAACCGTTGGAGATGGTGAGATTTGTTGAGCATGTGGAGTGATGGCCTCTGTGCCCTGTGTGTCCTCGGCCAGCTGGAAGCCCCAGCTGCAGGAGCTGCAGAAGCTACCGGCCTTCATGCGCGTCTCGTCCAGCGGGAACATGCTGAGTCACGTCGGCCACACCATCCTGGGCATGAACTCTGTGCAGCTCTACATGAAGGTTCCAGGCAGCAGGACGCCAGGTCCGCCTCTCTCTCTCTCTCTTACACACACACACTCTCTCTCTCACACTCTGTCCCACTCTCTCACTCTCATCTCTTTTTCTGAATGGTGAGTTTACCATGTGTGTCCCCACCTCCCCCCAGGGCACCAGGAGAACAATAACTTCTGTTCTGTGAACATCAACATTGGCCCGGGGGACTGCGAGTGGTTCGCTGTGCATGACAACTACTGGGAGGCCATCAGTGACTTTTGTGAGAGGTGAGACACCAGAACGCCCCTTCCGGAGTGTCCTATCCTTGTACCATGTGCTGCCTTCCCTCCACCTTCCTTCAGGAATGCGATGAGAGGGTGGATGGTGAGACAGACAGACAGACAGGCAGATCGGTATTTGGTATATAATGTGTTTTCTCTGGTCTTTCAGGCACGGAGTGGACTATCTGACAGGCTCATGGTGGCCGGTTCTGGAAGACCTTTACCAGGCCAACATCCCTGTATACCGCTTCATTCAGCGCCCGGGGGACCTGGTTTGGATCAATGCGGGCACAGTTCACTGGGTCCAGGCTGTGGGCTGGTGCAACAACATCGCCTGGAACGTGGGGCCCCTCAACTGTGAGTAGCCCATCGTGTCCAGATCACGCTTTCAAAACCACAAGAATGTGGCGATTTGTGAGACTGGTAGATCTCTGTAATAATCCCATTCTACCCCCTTTGTGGCTTTTGCCTGACGGCTTGGCTTGTGTTGCCCAGCAGCCTATCAGTACCAGCTGGCTCTGGAGCGCTTCGAGTGGAACGAGGTCAAGAAGGTCAAGTCCATTGTGCCCATGATCCATGTGTCTTGGAACGTGGCCCGCACAGTCAAGATCACCGACCCCGACACATACAAGATGATCAAGTGAGTTCTGCAAGCCCGCTAGACATGATGTTTTAAACAATGCAATTAGCAAATGACAATGGCTGTGATTTAGGATATGCATTATACAGCACATCTGACCCAGGGATTAAAACTGTCGTGAGAATAGTTTTACAAATTCATGCCGTCCTCCTTGTGTGACAGTCAGTCTAACCTATCAGAAGTGCTGTGCTCCTCACGTGCCAATCATGCTCACCAATCAGAAGTGGCCCAAAGTGACTGCGTATAAGCCCACAAACAGACGTGAAACCCAAGGAAAACGTTACATTTGCAGTATAGAAAAATATTGGTTCTGCTGCTGAGCCGTAAGTGAATTACCTACCTATTTAATGGTCAGAGATTGTTCACAGAAAGGTCCTATTATTAGGGCCCCAAGCAGAGGTAGCCGCAGGATCCCTAATGTTTTTATTACTGGAATTGTTTTATTTTCACTTCTTTATTTAATTTGCAGTCGCGGCTTTTGGGATAGTAGTTTTATGCGTCATTGTTCTCTGCTATTTTGACCCTTGTGTACATGGGACTTTCCAAAAGCACTTTACTAAGTGAAAAAAAAGTGGTTGAGCACTGTTTGCGAATGCGGCACTTAAAATTTAAAAATACAATCACTTTACCATGTTCAGGTTGCTAGAGAATTGTTCTATGGTTTATTAGGTGTATGTTCTGTTTAATTGTTGTTATAATAATAAATACATTTTGGATTCACTTCATACATTTCCATTCTTATGTTTGGATTAATGTATAGCGCAGTTCAGATTTCAATGTACGGTTGTGTTCAATTACAGTTTTTATACACATATAATGAATACCGAGTTAAAAAAAAAAATCCAAATCAAACCACAATCGCAATATCAGATAAATCGCAATTCGAAATTCTTAAAATCGTCCAGCCCTAATGTGAACACTGCTGTGGTAGGTGGGGTCAAAGAGATCGGTGGGTTTGGGGCAGTACAGAGAGCAGGTATAGTAGAACTTTCACCTAAGCCATGACCTAAAAGAGTTTAAATCCCCAACCCTGTCCCACAGACACTGCCTTCTGCAGTCCATTAAGCACATCCAGATCCTGAGGGACCAGCTGGTGGCAGCCGGGAAAAAGATCTCCTACCAGAGCCGGGTGAAGGACGAGCCGGCCTACTACTGCAATGAGTGTGACGTGAGTTGGCCCTGTGTACTCTGCACTGTGACACGGCATGCAGATGCAGTGCAATCATGACCAACTTTAATGTGTCGCCATTCAACTGGATGGCTTCTGCCACAAGAAGATTTTAGTGGTACGCAATATGCTGTTGGGATCAGGGCTAGGAAGCTGTTGAGGTCTGGAGCTACTGCTGCAATGTCGCTTATAAAGAAAAGCAGCAGCACCTCTCACGTACAGAGAGGTTAGCGTTAGTGTCCTGCACGGACGTCCAGGTAGCTGTAGTGAGCAGGTGTGATGTGTCTCTCCGCAGGTGGAGGTGTTCAACTTGCTGTTCGTGACGAGCGAGAATTGTAGCAGGAAGATGTACGTGGTGCACTGTGAGGACTGTGCACGTCTGCGCAGCCAGAATCTCTCTGGCGTGGTGGTGCTGGAGCAGCATCGCATGGAGGAGCTGATGGCAGTTTATGACAGCTTTACCCTGGTGAGCATAGTGCGTGTGCCTGTACCCACATACAAGAAAATCACAACCCACAAATACAGTTCATAATATAATGCCAGACTTTTACAAAAACTGAATTCATTTCCCCTTTGCCTGACTATTTCCAATGCAAATGTAACATGGTGTTTGTGCCCCCGGCATGTCAGTACTTCGGTGGCCCCCTGACCATCCTGATTTCGCCTACAGGCTCCATCCCCCAGCTCACGATGAGGAGCTCCTCCTGTCTAACAGCCATAACCAAAACTCCTGGTTGCCAGGACAACCCAAGCAGTCTTTTAATATTGTAATTTTTGTTCTTTGTTTTTTTTGTTTACACTTACTACTGCTAATACTTGCTGAACAGCCAATCGAACGCCCGTTTACTCATTGTTTACAGTACCACATCAGCCAATAAAAACTCCAGTTTACTGTCATTTGCCCAGTCTACCTGCTGCCAGTTGGCCTTTAATGGAACTTGCCATGGTGCTGTATTGGTTAGAATGGGAATCACATGACTGACTAAAGGAGTTCTCAAATGGCATATTATAGTTTTTTGTGTTAAATCTGAAATTTGTAAATACTTTTTGAGGGGTGCTTTTTTATTTATTCCAATTTTTAAACTAGATCAGCCTAGCTCTATACCACATTGGCCTTGTGACTTGTATTTAGATGAAAGATAATAATGAAAAATACTAATAATAGAGTATGAACATTTTTCTAAAGCATTAAAACAAAAACAGACCGTTTGGATGGTTCAAAACATACGGGTTTTAAGACAACTTTGTTTCATTCGTCCTTGAGAATCTTGTTTGTATTAATTGTAGAATTTTTTTTTCTTTCTCTGAAGATTCTAATGACGCCCTTATAAGACCCTGTCCGAGCTTTCCCACTCTTTGTGTGTATTATATTATCAGTTGTCTATTTTGATTTGTCCATTGTACTTCTCATTCTCGGGTGCGTTCTGCTTCTGGATTTTTTATTGTAAATTGTGTGGGTTTTTTTGTTTTGTTTTTTTTATTTATGTTTTTTTTTTTTTTTTGCTTTTCTATTTATTGGAAGTCAGTGTTCTCCCCCATCTTATTAGGTATGTCAAATCTCAAAAGTTTTTTATTATTCCATTGTAATATTTTGAAACGGGGGTGTGTGGGAGGGCTTTCCCCCTTATGGTGCTCACCTCCCCTTCACCCCCATACTCTCACTATATATAAATGATATCTATAAATAATCCATCACCTTTTCTCCTAGATTGTAGGGCACTGGGCTGCAGTAGACAACTAATGTAATGCTGTCTTTGAGGTGGAAAGCAATTCTCCTTCTCCAACAAGAGTAATTGTAATAATGCTTAGGAACTTTAGTTGCAATGAGTGATTAACAGATGGATTCTGTTATGGGATAGAAGGTGCTATGATTTCTAAGACTTTTCTTTTTAAAAACAAAATCTATTTTTCCTGTTGCAACACAATTTTCCCTTTGTGGTCATTTATTTAAACTGCACTGTTTTAGAGAATTTACACACACAACAAACTGAGCCAGCCATGTCTAACACTTTGTGAATTTGTGTGATTTTTATGACTTAATAAATTCTTTTGATAAATGAGTGTGAATGAATCTTTCCTTTGAGAAAGGCGTCCTCTGCACAGCTGCACTGCACATCGGTGATCAGCGAGACGCCCGCAAAACCTCAAATACATTGTCTACACCAGGTATGCTTGGTGCACTTCCTGCTTGTGTGTGTGTGTGTGTATTTCAGCATTAACATATCAGTTAAAACATGAATTGATCATTTTAAATCTAAAGGAGTGTCCCATTTGTTTTCAATGCTTTAAGCAGAAAGTGATTAACTTTGTGATTTACTACACTGACAACCTGATCCATTTTTGGAAATGTATAACTAATGCTCCCAATATTTGGTAACATTCTAGCATTACTTGTGACAGATTAATAATTTCTTGGATAGAAAAAATGATTTACATGGAATACAAATGAACAGGCACTGCTTACATTTACTGTACAAGTGTAGTTTCCTTGAAATGATTGTGCTTCTTAAAAAAACATTTTTATTAATTCCTAAACAGATTTTTGGCATATACTATTTGCATAGAGATGTACAGTTTAGCAAAGCTAATGTGGCATTAAATTATGGCCTTGCTTAATATGATTCAAGTCCATTATGATTTATGGTTTGGAACTATACTCACCTTTCACTGTTGTAGCTTTGCGTAATGATGGCTCGCAGGTCGAGGGGTGTCCATGCTCAGGATAGAACTCAACCCGTGCAACAACGATGCCCGGTTACCCGTACAGCACAGCTGCATGGTCGAGAATAGGGATGGGCGGTATTACTGATTTTCTATTCGAACCGATACGGGCCGTAGGGGTCCTTTCTCCCCGCTTTATGTGCGGCGCCGCCCTGTAGTACTTCATACACAGGTAACTATAATATGAACATTTAATTGGCCAGGTGAAACTAATATTTTGATAGATCAGATTCATCAATTCTCAAAAAGAACTGATATTTTATTATCGATCCGCACATCTTTAATCGAAAGGTTCTGTTTGAGTATTATTATAACTGAGATGCGCCAAGTATAAATTTTAATGTCGTACATAGTTTCATTATATATTACCGAATACTGTAGTTCAATTAGCCATACTGTTTTTCCCAGATGTCTATACTTCATTATACCAGTGGGTGGCGACAGAGAGCGTACCTTTGGTTAGGCTAGTTCTAGATCATGTTCGTCATTTACGAATTTCTTTGAGCGAACTGAATGATTGTTGGTACCAGACGTGGTGTTTCTAGAACCTGGGATTTTCATGCAGCACAGTATCTAGAAAATGTCCAGACAGCTTAAAGCTAACAAAAAGGACATAAGTGTAAGAATAACGGCTCAGTGCAACAGAGGTGAGCAGAGAGGCACAGCTGGACTTCCACTTAAGTAGCGGGGCTGTTGTGAGGCGTGACATTCGCGTTTTTATACGCTCACGCAAGAAATCTTACGGCAGCATTACTATACATTAATCCTTTATAAACCTAAAATTAGCTACATCAAAGGCGTTGGGGTCGTTTGCAAACTTACACACTATTTTCAAGGAAATAAAACTGTTACTTGCGTGTAAATGCGTGTGCATGCTGTATCTATAATCAGAATCTGGGAGATCGCCCGTAAAAGAGAATCCTTCCGTGTACTTTCTAGGGGGCTGAATGCACGTTTTGTCATTAAACCTTTTATAGTAGGAGTGGGCAGTCTTATCCGCTTATCCGGTGTGTATGCAGGTTTTTGGGTGTGAAGACTCATCCGGTCAATCAGTAACCTATTTAGGGAGCTGTAGGGAGCCCTCTCTGCCCACCCCTGTTTTACAGGAATCCATTGGCGTCTGATGGTTTGGCGGCACTGATGCTTGACACGGCCGCGTCTAAAGCATCCAACACCTCGCCTCACACCTCGGAGTAGGGTTCGAGTCTCTGCCATGGCTTCATGTGTCGCTGTCAGCTTCCCTCCGGTTTCGCCCCACATTCCCAAAACATGCTGGTATATGTGATCCTGCGATGGGTTGATGCCCCATCCAGTGGCGGCGCCAGTTACTTAATGTTGCGGGTGCTATGGGGGAGCTAGATTATTTAGAGTGCGTGCCTTAACCTAGCCCCTTCTTAGGGTCCTGTGAAATCTGTGTTGTTTTATCTCAGAACCCGGTTGGTGGGATTTAATTTGATCTGTTTTGCATTTGATGTTTTTATAAGCTGGCGAAACATAAAGAGCTTTTAAGGTGGCCTATAAAAACTTAATTCTGAGTACTTTGCCTTATTGGTAGTGCATCCGGTCACACGGCACCTTTTAGGTATTTCTCAGTGGTCAGTTAAACAGACACAAGTGAACGCAAAACAACCCGTTTTTTAATTGGTGAAAGCGATCCGTTTTTTTCCCGTCGGAAAACGCGAACTCGCCCGATGCTTTTATTCAACCGCTCTGTATCGTTAATTTTATATGCGTCAATCTATATGCTTACATTTAAAAAAAAATCAGAAAATGTCTCGTGTTCCATTTGACTGGCTGCGGGCTGTCTTATAATGGATGAATAGTGTTCATCTTTAATCGGATACCTTGATTAAAGGGGGCTTAAGTAGGGCCGAGCACACGAATAAGATTCTGAAACAATATAAAGACGATTTGTATTGGAAGGTAAGACTGTATAATTAAGAGATTCAATTAATACAATTGGTATATACAGCACTTATACACAGTAGCGGCGCCAGTTATTTAATGGTCATTTTTTAGGTGACGTTATCTTTTTCGTAACTGGTCAAACAGAGCATCCACGTAATGTCAAAATTAATAATAATAATGAAAAATTATATCTTGAATACGGGGGTCGTATGGCTATTCCCGGGGTAGCTATAGCGCCCCCAAGCGCCGCCCCTGGCCCCATGCTGGGTTGTTTCCTGCTTTGCGCCCGAAGGCTCCGGATCCCCTGCGTCCATGAATAGGACCGAAAATGGATGCAGGAACCTGCCATACTGTACGTTACATTAAACGCCAGGGATAGGAGATAGCACTCATATCGTTTCGATTTGATCGGCAGTTTGTTTTGTTCACTGTGCAGTGCAGAACTAACCATAACAATTACGGGAGATAGATCATTCCATTTCCCAAATGTGCCCATCCCCTTTCTCGAAAAATTTAAAAATAATTTTAGAATAATAAACATTTCATAATTTTACATAAAATAACATTAAAATCATAACAAAAAACGGATCCTTTTGGTTAAATGTTTGTCTGATAGACGACTTCAGTTATGTTTCTGCGGATTGGTGTCGGTAGTATTGCTAGTGTTGATTTAATTTGTTATATTTATGGAATGGGGGTTCTGCCGATATTGGGCTGGGGCGCCCACCTCCATTTCCCACGCATCTCACTTATTAATATTAGCAATATTCTGTGGGACCCAACCCAACTCTCTACAGCCAGCTACTTCAGGGTAAGAAGATTAACTTAAACGTGAGAATACAAAATAACCATCGGACTAAAAGTCGGAAAATGGATCGACTAAACTACGAATTATTGAATTACAGTAGTTATAAAGCAATGATTCTGAATGTGTTTAGTAGGACTATTAACCGTCACATGCACAAACCCAGTGCTCATTACGCATTTATTATATTTTCAGATGTGTTTTTTAAGATTCGTTTATCTCAGTTCCTTCCTGTAAATAGTTGTGAGAGGGAGGGGAAGTATAGTGAAAAATTCGAATATGAGCTCACGGTAGTTCCTGGCATTATAAACGCGAAATCCAGATTTAATTTTATAGTCACAATGTCTGTTATATATACTATATAGTTAACATAAAGTTTTTGATCTCTAAAGTGTAAACTGTTGTATAATTATGTCGTTCTAAAAATTACCGCAAAGAAACAAAGAAATTAAGATTTTGAAATGTATTATTAATTGACAGCACAGAATCGCACACAATATAAAGCACATGTACATAAGCACTGGTGGTTTTATCAGTGTGGCCCAGACCACGGTCACGCTTCCTGCTAAACAGCAGCCCACGGCAGCTTTCAGCCAAGCCACTCTAACCGGAACAGGATCCCACCCTGTCCCCAATCCCACCTCCCAACATCTTTTCTTTTCCCCGGTCAGATAACTGTCCTCTTTCCATAAACTATGTACACCCTTGGCAGAAGGTAATAAAAAACTGTACAATGAAATACAGTTCATGACATTTATAGTGTTGGATGAAATAGTATGAAAATTAAATATTTGTGACATTTCTACAGGGTTCCTGAGCCAAACGTTTACTAGTGCAATGCTAGACAGCAGCCCGGTGGAGTCTGTGAGCTAATTTACCTGAGATATAGAGTGAGAGCGATAGTGAGTGAGAGAGAGAGAGAGAGATAGTGAGGGAGAGAGATGAGAGAGTGAGTGAGAGAGAGAGAATGAGGGAGTGTGTGTGAAAGAGAGCAAGAGAACTAGAGAGTGAGTGAGAGGGAGAGAATGAGGGAGTGTGTGTGAGAGAGAGAGCAAGAGAAATAGAGAGTGAGTGAGAGATGGAGGGAGGATGAAAGATACAGCGTGAGTGAGAGAGAATGAGAGCAATGGTGTGAGAGAGAGAGAGCAAGAGGTAGCATGAGGGTTTATTAATCACAATGACAGCTTCTTTGGCGATGGAGGGCTGCGTTTCCTTAGAGTGTGAGAGAATTCCTGAGTCTCTGGAGAGGATAGAGGGGACAGGGGGCATGATGAGGTGGGGGAGTGAACAAACTTGCGGAAATCCTGGTTCCAGCATGTACAGGATGTCCTCCCCCATCCAATTGCCAATTGCCTTACTCCAGCCGACCTGCAAGAGAAACACCTAGACTGCCAGTAATCACAATAGTATATGTGTGTGTGTGTTTGTCTTGAAATTGCGACCAGATAAAGTGGTACAGCCAACCTGTTCCTGCAGATCTACAGGCTTTTCCACAGATTAAAATAATAAGTGAGTTTGACGTGAACAAATACTAGGCCTCTGGGACTCAAGGTGCCTAGGATTCTGCTGGTCTGGCTAAGCAGTATTTCCAGTATAACCAGTAATCCCTCCACCCGTCTTCCATAAGTGTCCACACACGGGCGGGAGGCAGGTCCCCCCCCCCACTTTAGAGGGAAAAAACCACAACAAATAGTATCCCTAAATAGGGTTGGATATCTAAACATTTGAACTCATCAAACTATGTCGACCATCCAAAACATCACAAACGTGGTCTGCAGGTAGGAGTCCACGCATGTGCGTTCACACTGTTTCTTTTTTTCTCTGTTTGTAGGTAGACATAGTAAAGTGCACAGATTCCTCACAGCCATACCCTAGCGATTAAACAAAGTATAAATAACTCAAACACTGCTGCCACCATTTAAAACATTTTATTCAAAAAGATTTAGACCTATAGCTCTCACATTTGTGCATTCTGATTATATTCCATTGTTGTGGGTTTTGGGTCCTGAACAAGTTGAGAACTGAGCTTTTTAAGTTGTGCTGGTGTTCTGTCAGTTTTTGCTGCCATTGCAAAAATATCCTACCTAAATATCCTACCTATAGTTTTGAATGGACATTTGTATTCATGATTCATGCTATAAAAATGACTGCCTTGACTTCAAGGGGAGTAGCAGTTTTTTAGAACTAGTTTTATGCTTCCAGAACATACTACCTATGATTTTCAGTGGGGTAGCAAATTTTCACACCCACTTTTATGCTGCCAGAAATGTCTTCCTGTAGTTTTCAGTGATGTCACAATTTTTCACAAACTTCTGCCTATAGTTTTCAGTGCAGTAGCAGTTTTTTTAAATACGTGTACTGTAGGTTGCACACATGGTGAGTAATTAAATGCTACAGTGGATCAGGCAATGATCAAGTGTAAGCACGGTATAAGGGCACCCGCGACAATAAAGTACACAGCACAGATGGCAGAAGGCAGCTCACTGATGCTACGGTACCTAACATTACAGTGTACTGGGGTAATTTAAACTTGCAGCACATTGTACAGAAGTCTGTTGTTTAGGCTATTGTCCTATAGGCCGTTTGTGTGTGATTGGCAACTCCATCCCAGACAACAAAATAACATTGTATGCATGTTGGAAAGTGTAATCAAATGTTTAGTGTATTAAACCATTATCCCAAATCTCACCAAATTTGCTCGCTGCCCCCCTCCCTAATCCATCCTGCACCCCTGGGAACAGGGATAATGACAAAACACGCACAGTCACAGACACACGCTCACACTCATTTGGTCAGGGGCAGTATTCAAAGCCCCAGAAACTCATCTTATTTTGGAGGGGGCACAACTAGAGAATGACCTCCCTGGGACCTGATCTGGAACCTTTCAGACTGCCTCTTCTATATTCATTTTTGTAATGCTTCAAAGATGACAGTGGTGACAGAGCAGGATCTTTGATAAGTCAGGTATCCAATTTCAGTGGCTACTTATCTTAATAAGATATCAGAGTTCCTTGGTGATCCCATGGTGATGTCACTGAAAAAAGCAGAATCGATATGGTCTCTGAACTCCTTTTCTAAATGCCTTTTTTTAACAATGTCTTAGTGGTTAGCACATCATGCTGGCTGACATTCTACCTGGCCTGCTGCCCGTCACTGACTGCAATATTTGCCAGAGCTTATTCCCACTATATTTTTAATACAATTTGATTTAGTCCAAAAGGCTGGAATAGAGTCAGTTGCCTCTCATCTCCAGGGTTGTAGGTTTGAATTGCACCACCGCTATGTGCTGATGGAGTTTTGATGTTCGCCCCATACTGTTGGGGTTTTCCTTCCACAGTGAGGCATCTCTAAATCACCCATGCTTTACTTTACATACTTTATTTTAATCAGTCATTTGGTAAACTGTTCAAAGGCATTGCTTGATTGATTGAATACAACAATAAGCAAATCAAAAACATAACCTTTTCACCATCACGATCCTTCCCAGCACTAATTTTGTTTAACCCAAAGGGAAAGTGCTTAATTGTTGTGGCTGACTAACATTCGGTGACAGCAGCATTATGAAGCACCACGCAAAACCACCGGGTGACAGACTCACTCTTCATGATGGCAAACAGATCCACAAGACACAGGAAGCGGAGGCTGGAACAGGGCAATTTTACTGGCCCCCTCAGGAAGTAACGGGCAGGCAAGTCGGAGAGATTCACAAAACAACTACTTTCAAACTACAGCCACACAAGCTTTAAACATCACAAGAGTCAGACCATTACTGACAGGGGCACTGGTAGAGATTCTGACCCTAAGTAAGTGCATCATATTGGGGCCCCAACCCAGACCAATCCAATTATGTCCCAAATATTTTCGGACCTCTGTCACTCGTTCATGCTCATTTGTGTATCAGCAGAGGGAAGGCAGCTGGGAAGCTTATCAGGAACCAATATTATATATATATATATATATATAGAATGATCAATCAAAGTAAAATCAGGTTCTCATAGAACACAACACTTCTACGGACAGGAAGGAGCTTAGCAAAGTGCTTCCTGACTGTGACTGGGTTTCAGTGATATCTCTGAAAACAGCAGACAGAGGAGGACCAGCAGGAGGACAATGGAGCCGGAGAAGCAACTAATCTTAAAGCACACAGGAAGGGGGGTGGGGGTGACACTGGCAGCCATCGTTGGGTCTTCACAAAATCAGAACGACTGTTTCCCAGAGCCAAGGGCTTCACAGCAAAGCAGCTTGGAACCCATATGATTTTGACCGAAGCCTGGCAAATGTGAAGGCCTGGAACCCTGCGTCATTGACCTGCTTACGCAGCACGGGGTTGCGGGGGTGAGGCCTGGAGCTGATCCCAGGCAGCACAAGGTTGTGGGGGTGAGGCCTGGAGCCGATGCCAGGTAGCAGAGGGTTGTGGAGGTGAGGCCTGGAGCCGATTCCAGGCAGCACAGGGGTGTGGGGGTGAGGCCTGGAGCTGATCCCAGGCAGCACAGGGTTGTGGGGGTGAGGCCTGGAGCCATAAGAAGGCTGAGATGAACACTAGTTTACTGCAGAACAAAGCTACACACCCATAGCAATGAAATTAATGTCTCAAGCAGGAGGACTGTGCCTGTCTGCATTTCTCACAGTGTCTTTTTACCACTCTGGCCTAATTAAGTTTCCCAGCTCTGTTCATGAACTCCCAGTCTTTATACCAGTACTTGATCCAGTCCAACTCTAATTATATTGATGACCGCTATCACAAAATTTTCACTGGGACAAAATTAATGTCACACTCATAAATGCAAGTTATTAGTTCCCTAATGATTAGGGAAGTGTACCTGTGATCGAGAAGTTGCTGGTTTGATTCCCTGAACCACAAGGTACCAGCCCAAGCACTCCTCCCCAGCCGCTGAATTTAGCTGCCCACTGCTGTGTCACATATGGGTTAAATACAAAGGACACATTTCATTGTTGTGTCAACAATGACAGTTTTCACTTCACTTTAGAGGAGAGTATGT
>JAODKL010000002.1:16863176-16899228 GCA_026780765.1 Petrocephalus schoutedeni
AAATTCATATTGTGGTATAATTTGAACCCCAGAAGGTAGACGGTATATACTGAGGTTTGAATGGGTAACATACACCCATAGCAAATGTACTGCAGCAGGAAGTTGTATTCTAAACAGTTAACACATATAAAAAGTAGTCGTGAATGTTACTTTAAGAATATTTATCGTGCAAAACTGCAATTATAAATAAAATATGGAAAACCTTTCAAGTAACTTTTCCCTGGTTTTATCGCCAAAATATCTTATATTAAAAATACAGGTTGGTTTTGTGAACTATAGGAAAGCAGAAAACAATTAGGACACAGAACCAAAAGCTATAATACTAATAAATTTTGACTTTTGGATGAAGACCATCCGATGTGCATACTTATTTAAAACAGATTGCTTGTGTTACTTCTCTTTGCAATCTCTGTCACCCAGCATATTTTGCAGATTATGTTTTTCTGCAGATCCAAGACCTTAAATCCAAACCATGTCCATATTATGGATGTTGCACACCAGTCTTTGTAAGGAGTTCTTCCAATTATTAAGAAATCATGTAGCTTGATAATGCAGCCAACATTACGTTATTAATGTATATTTAGATCCATAGCGAAGCCTATAACTGACATTTTATTAGATTAATCATGTACATTAGATTTATTACATTATTAATGTATATTCAGGTTTACCGATATGTTTTCTTAACTGTCACATGAACACGTTAACTTCCGCCTGCGCCTGAAAATGTAAATTACTTGTTGCCTAACTAGCGCTGCAATTGAATGCACATCGGTAAAGTAAAATTCCTAATATTGTAGATTTCTAAAGGTAGTAATTATTCAGTTCATGCCAACTCGGCAAACATTTTGCTATGGAGCTAAATACATAATTCGCATACATACTTTATTAACCAATAAAATATGTCGCTTTCAAGATAAATATATGGTTATAAATCAACAAGAGATGTCGATACCAAGCTAAATATATATTTCAATAATCTCATAAAATGTGTTGGTTATGATGGATAAAACTTATTGCTGCCTAGCTAAATATACATCATCTAATGAAACGCGTCGATTGTGCTATGAAGTTAAATGTGAACGACAAACATAAGTGTCTGGAAACACTCTTAAATTTCTGAATACGATTTCTTAATGATAATTAATAAAAACACACATAAAAACATATTTCATTCGTGTGGACTCTTGCTGCAGCTGTAACGAAGTTGAACCTTCCTGGGTACCTTGAAGCTGCATCATCCCGTCGGAGCACGGTGTGGTGTTTTATTTAAACTCGGATACTGCTCACACCGAGAGTCTGAGGCATGCCCAAGTCAGAAGGAGCGGGGAGTGATTTCACTCGAGCGGGATGAATTTTAGTGGAGCGCAGAGTCAACCCCATAGGAGTGGAAATTCTAACCGCTCCACATACTCTAGTCATGAACAAAACACTACCGGCGGTAGGCTGGTATAATCAGCATCTCTCCCGTTGGCCAAATTTATACTGTACACAGTTTATACCATTTATACCACACACCCCTAGTGGCAACCCACAAACATAGCACAACACAGCTCCCCTGGGTACAGCAGCTGATGGTAAAGTGGCAACCCACGAACGTAACACAACATGGCTCCCCTGAGTACAGCAGTTGATGGCACAGGGGCAAACGACATGCAAGCTTTATCAAATCATCAGCTAATTTCACAGTTTAAATCTGACAGACAGACAAATCATGTCAGATTCCCTCAGACACCGTCCACAAGTAACCAGCCGGCTGAGTAATTGGAAAGACTGCTCCTTAAAAATAGCCGCCATGTGCACTCCTTCACCTCCCACTCTCTCTTTCACCTGCTATCCCTCGCTTTCACCCTTTGCTGCTGTGCCCGTTCCCGTTCCTGCCAGATCTGCAGGGTCCCAGGCTGACGGCGCTCCTCGGGGGACTGGTTGGGGGGGGAGGTTGACGGGCCCCTATCACTAACATCCCCGCTTGCGCTGGACCTGCTGGGAGGGGGTGAGGAGCAGAGGTGGCAAAGAAAATGAGAATGTGCTGTCAGAGTCAACTACAGTATATATGGTGGGAGCAGCTTGCCAATTAAGGAACTGGGCTGGTTTTGTAAGCAAAAAGTTGCTGCTACTCAAACCACAGATGGGGAACTTTGTGAGTGTATGTGCACATGCGTGTGTATGTGCATGTGTATGCATGTGTGCGTGCATGCATGTATGTACGTACATATGTGTGCACTTAAGCGTGTGCGTTTCTTTTAAGGTACGCCCTATTTCAAAGTCAGTGACAAACTCCAGCGTAATGAACTTTGGGGAACACGGTACACATGAGCTCAGATCATTGTTGTACCCATTATAAATGAATCACCATGTGGCGTTCGACTTTACAAACATGGTTTTCATTACGGCAGTTACTGCTCAAATGAGGGAGGAAAAAAATTCAGCCTGGCAAATGAGTCATATAGTATAAATATTAAAATTCTCAGCCACGCTAACATTGAAACGAAATCCATATCTATAAATGTCTGCTGTCCAGTAAGACAAATGATATTCAACCACTCATCTAAGTATGCGTGCATTTTTGCTAGAGAAAGTTTGCTTGCTGGATTGTAAATGCAGGTGCTGCCTCTACATTTTTAGGTTTATGTCTTCGGTTATGTGTCTTTATACACACTTATGAGGCTTACCGGCTGTTTGGAGAAGAGTCCAAACTGTGAGGAAGTGTCTCGCTTTTCTCCTGGGGGGGAACACAAAGTAGCAGCTCTGGTTAATGAAGGGTCCGGCTGCAAGCCGAAACTCAAACACTTGGCTGGGCCACCTGCAAACAAGTGATGAGGGAATCCTTGCAAGTGGTATGTGGATGTGTACATACATGTAAGTATGGGGGAAACTATGGAGTGAGTCTGAGGGACACAAATTATGCAAAAGCACAAGTACTACAGTCACCCCTGCCCCCCCAACCTCCCACTGACCTGCAGAGGTGCAGCACTGGGTTCCTCTTCGGTGAAATCCAGCTGCTCCACCACACCGTTCACTGCCGGCGCTGGGACAGACCAGGGAATCGTTTACACTCAAGCTTCACACCTGACAGTTTAAGGACTTCCAACAGAACAGAGCTCCAAGATTTTTGCTGTGTGTGTAAAATTCCCATCTTCTGTGGTGTTTTTAACTGGTCACAAAACCAGACCAAGGCCTGATACAGGGCAGCTTACCTCGCCCTGCCAGAGGGTCCTTCTCTGCCTCTTCCTGCAGGTTCCTCTGGTCGCGGGAAATCTCTGCCATCCTCAGGGACAGCTCAGAGAAGTCATCTGCAGACTGAAGGGCAAGAAATTGACACCAAGATTTCAGGCTAATATGCTTTCCTGGACAAATGCAAAGATATTTACTGTTTGCACATACTGATGGGCAGAGCTGTTCTTCTTTAGGTGATCTGTAGCACAAGAAGTATCTGACATCCTGGTTTATCAATGTTGCCCACATAAAACAAATTAAATGAAGTGATTTTTCACTACAAGTCATGGAATGCAGGCAGTTCAAGCATTGGCTCATGTGAAATTTATAAATATGGGCATGACGTCTGTAGAACGCGAATCGCTCAGTGGCTTACACATGTTCATCTCCGACATGTTTACATTTTGCACTGGGCAGCACCACTAAATGCACCAGCCTATGGAGGAAAGCTTGATATTCAGCTCAACAAACATGCATTATTTTGGGAGAGCTCATTTTTAGGAATGCAATAAATTACTATTTTCAACTGGAAATCTAGTCCAAATGATGTTGCTGAATTCGGCTCAGTTTAAAAGGAAAATTGACAAAAACTGATGACTGTCACAAAAATCTATACAAATTGCGTCACTACTATTGTATATTACTGTAATATTTTGATATATTTTTTGATAAAACTTCAGTTACCTAGAGCAGTGTATTTCAACCTTTTTTGAGCCACGGCACATTTTTTTTTACATTTAAAAAATCCCACGGCACACCACCAACCAAAAATGTTACAAAATGACATCCTGTAGCCTATTTTTTTTAGACCAATTAAGTGAAATTGGATAATTTTCCACGGTACACCTTACACTAGTGTGTCGCGGCACAGTGGTTGAAAATCACTGACCTAAAGTATCAGTTTACATCAATATAAATAAGTGAATCAAATCATTCTGAATCATTTAATTATTTTTTTTTATCTCAGACCATGCATTTACATGCATATCATATCATCTGAGAGGTTTTACACAAAAACGACTTCACTGCCATAAACACAAGTGATCAAAGTTAAGAAAAAGTGGTAGACTGCTGAAATTTCATTAGACGAACGTCACAAAAAAAAAGCCTTTAACACTTGAACAATTTGACTGCACAAATAGTTTTGAACACAGTGAGCATGATGGTTTGATTCTGAACAGTCTGCCCCAATCCTGCTCTTTCAAGAAGCCCAATTATCTTGACTGTGAGAATTTTCATAAAGAGGTTTTATGGGAACGTTATATCAGAAATTCCCGCATTCTAAAACAAACCAGAAATAAAATCTGCATTACTCCAGGCCAATAAATTCAAACAACATTAACAGAACAATGTGGTTTCAGTTACATAAAAGCGACATGACACATGCCGCTCACAAGCCCCTACCTCATTCCCTGACCATCGTTTGCTGACACTGTCCACACTGTTGAAACCAGAGTCCAAACCACCGTACTGCCGCCCAGAAAACAGCTCCTGATCTGACAGGCTGCAAAAAAACATGCAGATTCAGACAAACACCAACTTTCATTTCTGGTCTTGCGGGGACCTTTCCATGAATTTAGAAACATAATTGACAAAAAGCAAATCCTCTGACACAAAGGGCTCCCCTGTACATCCCTTACCAGGTGCTGAAGGCAGTGGGTCTCAGGGCTCTCTCCAGCTCCTCTTGCGTCGTCTTGCATGCCTCAATATTCAGGAACTTGAATATGTGGAATTTTCCCTTAGAGCAGATCTGTGCCAAAGGGAGCCAGTGAGAGTTTGTTTTTTATTAGGATTAGGGTGTTTTTAAAACCAGTAATCTGATCAGTAATCCGGAGTGCGTCTGCATGTGTGAAACCGTTGGCTGGGTTTACAGGGTTCTGCGTTCCATGGAAACCTCTTCGATGCTTAAGACACTCAGAGGAAAAACTCAGATCAGAGTCCAGGCCTGACTACCGACCTGGGCGGGTGGCGACTGCAGGGGGTTGTTGTCGAGGGCGATGGACTGAAGGTGACGAAGGTGCCGATAGCAGACGGGGACCCGAGACACGCGGTTACAGGACACATCCAGGCGAACAAGGGGCAACTCGGACAGCTCTGAGGAAGAGAGAGCACGAGTAATGGGATCAGCTGCCTTCCAACTGCAGGGGATTCCTGCTGCCATAAGAGCCTGGAGGGCCATTAGAGAAACGCTCTGATGCAGAATCAGTAATGCTGCCCTCCCACCCTGAACACAGAGCCTGCCACCATGGGGGCGAGAGGCGCAGCATCACCTTCAGGCAGGGTGCTGAGCTGGTTCCGCCTCAGGTTCAGGTCTCTGAGTGCCTCCAACTGGCCCATCTCCACAGGCAGCCCCTGGAGCTCATTGCAGCTCACATCCTGCAGAAGGAGAAAGGTGAGGAGGAAGAGGAGGATGCAGAAAAGGGGCCAAAAGAATGAAGGGCAGAGAAAACCAAATTGTAAAATGAAAGAAATTAGAGGGGGAAAAGGAAAAGGAGAAGGAGAAATGAAGGACAGTAATGGGGACAGGAGAGTGAGTCACCGTCACTGTATTGTGTGTGTATCTGGTGTCTGTTTATACCAAGGTGATAAGGCAGATGTGCTCTCAGTGAGTGTGGGGGGGTGGGGGACGTGGGCGAAAGCTACGCCACTGTGCGAGCTGTGGCAAGACTCACTGAAAAGCGCGCATGTGACGGAACGTACCAGCTGCCGCAGGTGAGTGAGGCTGTGTATGGAGGTCGGCAGCGAGGTGAGCTTGTTGTTGCTGACGATGAGCACCCGCAGCAAGGGGAGCTGACACACAGACTCAGGCAGGCTGGACAGCTGGTTACGGCTGGGGAGGGAAAGACAGGTTGGCCCAAAATCCACAGAGCCCCTACTCAATATGGCAAATGTCACAGTGATGTGGTATGTGAGGTCATGGAGGTAGGTGCGCCCTCAGCACCTGCATTTCATTTAAGCAGTCATTATTGATATGGATGAGCTCAAGGTTATACATTATAATGAAGTGTCTTTTAGGTTTTCCTCTTGACCATTTTTGAATGAGCATGCCTTTCATAATGCAACAGATCCTGTCAGACTTTGCAAATAATTTCATCTTGATCTTTTTTTTTTAAAGTGAGAGTAAAACTGATCCAACAGAGGCCAGGAAGGAGACCTCCATGGTACCTCCTACTACTCATGCATCAGATATCTTCACAAGAGCCATTTAAATTTGCTGATGAATATACTGATAAAACAGGAAAAACAAGCATATGTTCCATGGCACCCATCACAGGCACAAAGGATTGAAGGACCAGATGAAGGGCCTGGCAATTCATCAGAAAATTCAGGCAGGGCTTATATATGAACACAGACATCTGAATGGTCATACTTCTAGATATGAATATCGCTATGACGGAACTACTGTTGGTTTCTTACCATAAAAATTAAACATGAACATTCAGGGCCACACTGGTCTAACTGCACTGGCTACCTTTCAAAATCAGCTTCATCCAAAATACTAAATAAATACTAAAATAAAATATTCCTGGACTTGCCAAAAATGCCATAAATGGACACCCTCCACAGACTAAATGCTCTTGCTAATTAAATTAGCTCACATAGTCCTGCCCAATTGCATCAAAGAAGGCAGCTACAAGGTTCAGGATGCAAATAACCTCCTTCTGCAAGTACATGTTATGCACTGCACACCCGCATGCCCCCAGTGTTACCTGGACAAAAGTACGCTGTGCCAGGAATGTCTGACTATTTCAGAAGTCCTTTTATTCCTGCACACACATTTCGCCTCAGGTTTCCTGTGCTCAGTTCCTTCTATTCCATCACCCTCACACATACTTCACCTGGACCCAAATCACTGACAAGAAACCAAACTATTATGTGCTTCTCTCTCCCTCAGAGGCCCATACACCTGAGATCAAGAGCTCATCACTTTCTCCAGCAAACAACTTTGCAGCAACACCCAGGCACAGGAATCCACACCTTAGCCCGGTTGAGTCGTGCTCCTTCCCTATACTTACCATGTGATTTCACGGTGCAGGTGTGCATTACCTGATACCTATGTACATCATCAAGCTTACAATTAAAGCAAATTTGCCACTGGCCATCTGTACCAACAATCTCAATTCCACACTCGAACCATAAGCCTGAAACATATCTGCGAATTCATATGTATAAACAACGACAACAGTAATAAACCACATCTACTTGTATCATCACGGCATACGAAAAACAAAAAAGGGTATACATTGATAAATAATACAGTTATTGAAAATAAGATCACAATAACTCTTTATAGGAAAAGAGTGAATATGAGGTGCACATCTGGCAAGCAACCTGAATACTTCGAATGAGAAGCTTCACTTTACTTATTATTATTATTATTTTTTTATTATTATTTATTATTATTATTATTATTATTATTATTATGATAACCACCCAAAGAATAGTGCCACTACTGCGGACTGGCTTGGACCATTATCTTACAAAAGAGTGAGCATTTTTATTAGTCATTTGGTCATTGAAAACACAGCAGAGACATTGGGTGAGTTTTAAATGAGTTTTAAATGCATTTTCAGTAGTGAATTTTTGAGGTGCTTGGTACCTGATATTGAGGTAGGTGAGGGCCTGGAGGTTGCAAATAGCTGGGGTAATGGAGCGGATGCAGTTATGGTAGAGGCTAAGCGTCTCCAAGGAGATGAACTGGCACAGCTCCTCAGGCAGTTCACACAGACGATTCTTCGACAGGTCTGCCGAGAAACAGTCAGTCAGCAACATACATCTGAAAGGGTATCTTATACTTCACAATTCTTCAGATTGTTGTACTCGTGGTCAATGTTTTAGTAACGCATATGTCCATAGACGCATGCATCCATGAATGTGAACCACAGCTTCATTTAGGGCTGAGTGGCATGGCAAAATAATTATTAATATGAAAAATAAGTAAGTATCAACATTGATAATTATCACAATAAAATTAAAGTAATTATTTCTTTGCTTCACTTTTTGCTTAAAATTCCCCCCAGAATTCAACAGAACGCAAATTGAATGGACTGCAATGTAATTTTAATAAATAAATCATACAATTATTTTGTAGAACGTAACATTAAAGACGCCAAGAGTGCTGCCGTTTATCCCTACTGGGTTTTGCATTCTGTATGTTCTACTGGATGGTAATGCTTTGAGTGGATAAATCAGTTATTTCCAGTTTTAGTCTGTACAAAATTTCTACAGTCTGCTGCATGTCGAACTTTAAATTGCCAAAGTACCACTACACCACCAATGTCTTTTTACCTTGTTTATCCATAATAACTCCTTTTTAAAATGATGTTCTGGCTGCTGAGCTGCGAGTTTCTTCACTGACACCAACACCAAAAGTTTCCTCTGATGGTGTGCTTATCTATCCCATATTATCACCCAAACAGTATGAGCTGCCTGTTCATTAGGCACAGGTTGATCATTCTAAAAATGACTACCGTATTGGCCTGAATATACCTCTTAAAAAGGGGGGGTCGTCTTATATTCGCGGCCGTCTTATTGGCGACACCTCATTTTAGTACAAATTTAGAAATAAAAAGAGGGAGGATAAAAAGTAGACTGAAGCCATGCATCTTCAAAAATGTCATGTATATAGAAGGACACGCAAATGCTATGGGCTACACAGGGCAAAGTTCCAGGAGGGCTAATCCACCCAGACCACAGATGTTTCAAGCTTTCCAAAAACAACCCTCATTGTCCATGCTAGCTCCACCCCCCCACCTGGATGAAAGAGTTCTGCCTGCCTGCCTGCCCCTTCCCTCCTCCCTGCTGGGCTAGTTACGAACCACACCCCGACAAGCAGCTCCTCCACCACAGGCCTGTGATTACACATGACCTCCCGCTCTAGAAATAGCCTGTGACCTCGGGAAGGGACCAGGGAGGAGAGACCCAGTAAGAGGTGGGTGCCCTGGGTAAAGCTGGGCGATATGGCCTAAAAATAAAATCTCGATTAGGAATCTCTTTATTCCTAATCGATTTTCCCCTCCGCTACTCAAAATCAAACTACAGATGACAAATAATTGGTTCAAAACAACTTTTAACTTTATTTTATGATGTTTTTTTTTTTTTTTTTACTTTACGGTTAAAGTGCAATCTTACAAGCCAAAAAAGATGCTTGTGAGATGGCAGCCATTGTAAACACTTTTAGAAACTTGCAATATAAACTTGCAATATACATCGCGACAGCGTTTGTTATCTTCCACCGTGACCCATTCGTATCATATGGCACACAGTTTGAAAACGTGTCGGGACGGTCGCTCGCTTAACTTTGGATTTTGTGCTGGTGCTCCATTTTTTGCAGGGAGCCGCACTTCTCCCACTCCGCTGCGTGCCTCTGCTTTAAGTGCTGGGATAAATTTGTAGTGCTGCTTCCTTTGGTTGCAACAGTTTTGGGACTGTCTGGTCTGTTTCCGATGGTGCAAAACCCAACCAATTCCATATTACATGGAGCAGCACCTTTCTTGGGCACAAGCTCCAGCTTTTCCCGTCGTTGCCATATTCTCTGCGAATCTGCAACAGTATTTGGGTGCATCGCTGCGCTAATTTACCCGTGAAGAACGGTGCTTCGCATTAGTTCCGCTTTTGGCTAATGAAATAATAAGTGAAATAATAAGTAATAAAATCGATTTTCATAAAAACACATCGTCCTGAACTGTAAATTTGAATTAATCGATTAATTGCCCAGCTCTAGCCCCGGGACCCAAACACAGGGCGAGTCTTTCTGCGAGTGAATATGAATGGGAAACAAAAAAAGTCATGTGCTGTTATAAAGAGTGCTATATCAAATATGGATATCACTTAATCAAAATCCACTACAGTGAGATATTACAGCTGAGCAATATGACGATATCCACTGGTGAATCAATATCAGACAAGTAACCTGGTGTCAGTATCCGATAGAGACCAACCGATGATTATTCTCTTTGAAGTAGACTTAGGCGAGATAACTGAAGGATTATGATTTGACTTTCAGTTCACCCTTCTAGCCTACGTTTTCCATACAGTTTAAAACAAAAAACATGGCTATTATAGTGCAGAGTTTCCCAAGCACTGCCAATGCAGTAATAGAGTGTTCGCCATTCCCGTAAGCTGGGAAGTCACATCATTTCTTTCGTTTATGGGTGGGAGTGGTCTTCTCAGGCTACAGCCAAAATGTGGCACAAAAAGAAATTAAGAACACTGATTTTTTTTAGATGACCTAGGCTAGGCTGTCAATTAGTTTTAAAAGCTTGTCCATTGTGGTACACAATGTACTGTACTGAAAAATAAAATACTGTGTCCCAAATTGATCCAGGAAAATTTGTCCTGTATTTTTGTACAGATTTTCTACCAGGTCCCCCAACCCCTACTTGGAAAGTTTTATTGCCAGGGAACTAATGATACAACCCACCATGTTAACACATTCTGGTTGCATCTAAAAATTACTTATTTTGTATTGAGCTATGATTTGATCTAAAGTAACTACTGGCCATGCTTGCTTCTGTGGATGTAAGAGAGGGTTGGGATTTGGGTGAATGAATAATATCATTTAACCTAATATTTTTTTATTTAAATAAATATTTTTTTAAGATACTGCCCAGCTGCATGCTCAGTTTGTTATTTTACACATACACTAAAAAACAACAATGCCTGCCTATTCTGGAAAGTGATCTGGTGTGTGGGAGAGTGAGTGAGAGAGTGAGCAAGTGAGAGAGTGTACACTCACATACAAGCCATCTTGTGTGTATGTGCTGTGTACTGGTAAATAATGTGTGTGCATCTAGAACTGTGCACAGCGCAATGCTTAAGCATGTTCTGCAGGGCCTGTGCATATGTACACAGTAAGTGGAGCATTACCCAGCCTCCACTGCTAACAGCCCAGACTGAACAATAGACCGACCTTTCTAAGCACTGGTGCTGTTGTGCGTCCTGCTGCAAATCAGCCTCCTGGCAGGATTTGAGCCACAAAACACCCCCATCTCCTCTCTGACTCCTGCTCCTGCCTGAACCCCTTTTGTTTTCAGCTTTATTTGGCAAGGAAGCAGTCCAAGACAAACCCGTCACAGTCAGAGCTATGGGGGGGGGGGGGGGGGGCTCACTATCTGGAGCTCCTGTCTCTCCAGAGAGTGGTCAGGGCAAACAGAAAAGCTGACGCAGGCACCCAGTGTCAAAATCAGGAAAAAAGAATTTCACACAAGGGGGCAGGAACTGAATACTCTGCAGTCAACTGTAGAAACACATTTCTTTGTTAACTCACAAGGAAAGCTTCCTAGGAGATCTGGGTTACAAGGTCATTCTACTGCAGAAGGCCCAGAAGAATCTGCTCCTGTCTGGAATCGGATGTGAAGGTTCTGTGCTAAAAACAACTTTCTTCCTCTCCAGTGAGACAAAGTAAATTCTTATCCAGTACAACCTTAGGAGGACACAAATGATGGTTCCAAATGGAGAGGGGAAAAAAAATGATGTTATACATTTGCTCCATCTTAAGCAAAATTACCCACTGCCTTACCCTGACCAACTAAACAGTTAGAAAAACGTCTGCTGTGTGGAATTGTTTTAACAGTGGCGAAAACATTAAAAATTCATTTTGCAAACACTGATCTGGCTAAAATTTCACAAAGAGAATCTACTAAAAACATTTCAACACAAAATTGATTAGTCACCTTAAGGGGAGACATTGAGACAATTTCTGCAAAACAAACCTGCTCCAACAAAGAAGGCTACAGCATTGCTGAATAACGCTAGACCATCAGTAACGCAAGTGTTTGATAGCAAAAGAAAACTCAGTGCAGACAGCATGAAATCAAAACATATAATGATGTTTATAAAGGTTATGATGATCAGACCTTCTCCATTAAAAATGTTATAAGATATATATATATATATATAAATATATAGATATGTATGATGTATACATGTATATACATGTATATACAAATATAGTGCTCTAGGACTATTGCTGCATGCCAAAGTTAGGGTTTCTCTTACCAAAAAAATACTTTCATATTTCAGGAATACATTTTCAAAATAAAAACATTTCTTAAATAATCTGTATTGGTGTCTGTTTTTGAAATTATAGGCCATCGGCATTACCAAGAAATTTCCTGATCAGTGCATCACTAATAATTTTATGGTGAGGACAATTGCAGCAGAGCTATACCTACAGCAGCATGTACCTTCATATAATAAATACAATCAATTCAGACATTATATTCATCCCAAAGGATCAGTACTGTTTTCCATTTTGCTTACCAAAAAATGCAGCAATTGTTTAAGAATAATCATGTAATAGCGCCCTCATGTTATGTTTCAACTCAACAAAGACTGCATTAATGCAGAAAAAACAGTGTACACTATGGGATGTAACAGCTATTGAAAAAGTACCATTACGAAAAGTCCCGGGAAATTCTCAGGGAGTACATATAAGCCAGTTCATGGTTACATATGGCTCCCGTAGCTACAGCAGGCTTGTATTGCAAACTAACAGAGCTCCAGGCAGGTCACACCAAGAAGAAGCAGCTTCATTACACTGAATGAGGAAGACCGCAAAGACCACCTGCCACCCCGGGATACACCCCGCCTTAATGTCATTAAAGGGGAATGAGAATGAAAGAGTGAGACTGACTGCTGAGGACCACCTGCCACTCTACACCCCCCCCTCCCCCCAAGGCTGCCTTGGACACACCCTCTCCCCAAAACACAGCAGGTTGGAGGCCTTGATCACCGTCTCGCTCATGCAGACCTAAAAGGACCCAAGGGAGCTCTTTCCCTCTCCCTCTCTCTCTCTCTCTCTCTCACACACACACACACACACACACACACACACACACACACATACACACATACACAGACACACACACACACACAGTGGGCTCAGTGAAAATGACAGCAGAAACACAATGGGTGTTCGTTTTTAAAGGAAAAAGAAAAAAAAAGGCCCAGACTTTTTCTATGGACATTCCAAGAGCAGCAGGAGGCAGAAGCGTCATTCAGCATTACATAACGGTTCCCTGGAAAAGTAACAAAAATTGCAATACGAAATATATCTAAGCAAAAAAGTAATTTTTTTCATTTATGTTGTTTCAGGTCAGCCAATGAGTCTATGGCTTATTAACGAGGCATATTAGCCTAAAAGCAGGAACTGAACAAATGATGCCAGTTCAGCCAGGGGGACTGAGTCATGTAGGAAGAAGGGAGTGCAGGAGGTACCAAACAGCACGGGTAGCAGTAATACGAGACAGGTTTAACAAAGGAACCATTGGGGAAAAAATGAGAAGTGGGGAGGTGGCAAGTTTCACAGAGTGACTCAACAATTTAAACAGTGCAGCTGCACAGACGATCAGCTTCAGCAGTTTTGCAAAGATGCTTTAAAATACAAAAAATACCCACATTTCTATAGATTAGCATTTATTACTGCCTAAAATCATTTAGGAATCACAACGCAGCTTCCCATCCCAAGAGCAATAACAGTTCTCTTGTATGTCTATCAACAACCATGGTCATGGACATTTCTTATCTAGGATATGTGACAGTAGAATACTTTTATCAGCAGACAGGTGGGTATGTGGTTCAATTCCTCCAGTTCTTCTGATGGGTTGAAGCACCCCCCCACACACACACACAGACAAAACACACACCTCAGTAAGGATACAAGTGAAAGCTGTGTTTAGCCAATATGTAGTATGTTGCCAACAACAATATAGCCTGATGGTATCACGCAACAGGATGTCACATTGCGGCTTCCTGAGTGACCAGACCTACTGGGTTTATGCAAAAGACTAGGATGAGAGTAGAGACAGGCAAGAGAACCTGATAAAATGAGGTAAACACTCTCTCTCACATCTATTTCTGCAAATACTTGGCCCAGAAGGACCAGCTCTGCCCACATTAAAATGGTCAGGGAACACTGAAACATGGCATTTATTCCACAACTCAAAACATAAACAGGAAACTGAAGTGTGTGTGTGTGTGTGTGTGTACACACACATAGAAATGAGCCACCCCCTTATGACATAAATAAAGTTGACCATCTTGTCAAAAACAGTGCATGACCCAGCCATCTGGCCATAATGATTTGGCCTTTATCAAAGTCACTCAGGTCTTTACCCCTGCCCAATTCTTCCACATTCACCACATCAACTATGAGTACTAAATCTTACTGTAGAAAATATCTCAGACCTTGACAAGCACCATTTTTATGATACTCAACATTATTCGCTTCACAGGGGGGTGGTCATGATGTCGTGGCCTATAGATGTATATTAACATCAATGTATGTGTACAACACACTCACTGTGACAGGAATAGCCCACATTCCAATATGGCTACTGAGCAATTATGTACAGAACACAGAATCTTTTCTCAAATTAATCACAATGCCATATACTCTGCTCCAGTCAGCTCAGAGGGCAACAGCTCTCAAAAAAAGTATTATTATCTCAACCTGCCGCGTTCAGGACATTTTCACCAGCAGGCGCTGCTTGGCACACATAAGACCCTTTCATCCCCTTAAGATGGCTTTTCCCTTTCAATGGATGAGAGACTTCACCCACAGGGGTCTGTTCTTTACACCCTCAACCATGGGCATCTTGAGGGGTTTAGTCATGATCAAGCAGGAGGGTAGACCCATTTCTTCAGAAATTAAGGACCACAGAGTTCCCTACATGCATGCACACCACTTCCTGTTACATAAATACTAGCTTCTAAACGGGTCACAACGATGCATGTATGTCACCCAATCCCTGTCTTCCAGTTTCCATGGGGACGAGACAAGATACAGATTTAATCGGCAGTGTAAGTAAAATAAAATTGTTCCCTCCAACCAGAGCACTACATATACTTTTGATAGCAGAACTGCAGGCTTTTTGCATGAAAACAATACCCAGTGTTAAAATGGAAACCAGATCTACCCCCCACCAGATTACACACCACCCCCCTTCCACAACCACGCCTTTCTGTCTCTCTTACATTTGGAGCTTGTGAATAAAGCCATCTGGACTCAACAAGCTACATAAGAGGGAGGATTTCACAGCAAACAACTGTAATTTTAGCTTGCTTTATACAGAATGCATTTGAGTTGTTCAGAGCTGCACTGTTCAATAAATATATGACAGTTTTTAAAATACACATCTTTCATCTGACTTTTTACCAAACCAAATATAAATATCTGTTGAACTAGTGTTAGTTCTGATAAACTTCTTTCAGGATAGTACCGCAACAATTTAGCATCAAAAAGGAAACATTTAAAAAAAACTGAGGTTAGCCTATAGCCTAATTTTACAACTGGTACTTTTCCCATTAAAGAGCTAGTCATTTAAAATATGTACCTCCCAAAGCAGTAATTGCATTAAAATGGCATATTTCTGCGTACATAACATAACTGCAAGTGTCAAAATAATGCATACTTTAGGCACATTCACACTGCAGGAACTTTATTTCAGAATCAGAATTATTATTATAGTACAGAGTACAACAAAATTTAAATCTGAACCTTCAAATGTGAGACCATATACAAACATGACACACATTACATGTTTCAAAAGGTACATAAGATGCATATTTTTAGAAATACTGCACAAGTAAGTGACCATTGTACATTCAAGGAATATTTGCATTCAGCAAGTTGCTGAGCCTGTTTGTTCTGGACTTAATGCACCTGTAGCACCTACCAGAGGGTAGCAGGTCGAATAAATGGTGGCATGTTTCAGACCCAGGACTTCTTGGGTCGCATTCTCATCATAGAAACTCAGTTCAACTGTTGTTCGGGGACCTTCATCTTTTAGTCCGTATACCTGACTAGGTATTTTTGTCATTCAGCCACAAACTACAGGGGTAGGCCTTATAGTGATGAACTTACTGATTGGCTGACAACAAGCACCTGCACTAACTTAGAAGGTACGTGGCAGTTCGGGGAAAAGAGATGGAAGTAGTGTAGCAAAAACTGAGGAGATGGAATTATTTCTGTCTCAATTATATTTAATGCATCAATACCTTTTTTGCTTGCAGCTGTATTTTCTGATAGGAATATCAGAAATATTCAGTGAATGACAGACATACTATGCATGTAAACCGCAGGCTGGCTATGTTGAGATCACAAGAAAAAAAAGTTGTAATCTCGACATAAGACAGGAAAAGATAATGATGGAAAAGATACAAACAAATCAGTTATTTTTTCATGTGAATGGGGCATGTTACTTGCTTTGAGTTCTTTCAGTTCTTCAAGTAAGAAACGGAAAGCAAAGTAAATCTATCCTTTTTTTCCAGATCCAAAAAATTATTTTTATTTTTTTAATTGTTTAATTTAAATTTAATTAATTTAATTAATTTTTTTTAAAGTTTTGTGATCTGTTGCACCCCTATTGCCAACACTTAGCAGAACAACATTATATAGTTTTTTTTTATTCTGTGGAAAACAAAAGAGCAATCTGCTGGTCAGATTTAATAATAAACTATAAACATGATCACAATAATAAATAAATAAAATGTAAACAAAAGGCTGCATTCCATTTTTCAGGCTGCGTGATCGATCCCCCCAATAACTAATAAATAACTCACAAAACGACTTGGTCATCCTCCATTGCTTTGGGGTAGCGGTATACTGAACTTCAGCGCAGAAGCACTTCATTACCTCCAGAAAAATATCTGCCAGAATGCCAACATACCCAAATAACATTAAACTCCATACCATTAAGTCTTAGTTACAAAAACAAATTATTGTTGCAGTCTTAAGTGCAACCATGTCAAAACATCATCCATCATTCATTTTCAATAAACCCTTAAGCAAAATATGGTAAAAAAAATGCTAATGCTAATTTTAGGAGGTAGGAGTTAACAGTACTGTGGTAACATGCTACGGCGAGAGAAGTAAAAGAACTGACCAGGCCCCTTTCATGAGAGAATGTGTACTGTATAAAAAAATTCCAATACCTTTAGGACAGAGGATCACTGGAAAACATGAAGCTAGGCTGTCTTCAATCACGTCAATCTCAAGTCTCAATGCCATGACACTTGTTCTTTTCAATATTAGGCCATGTGACCGGCAAAATGAGTCCCAATATGTAGGGCCCTATGAAATCAGTTTTATTTTTTTTCTCAGGAGCTGTTTGGTCCTTTTTAATTTGATCTGTTTTGCATTTAAAGGTTTTTATAAGCTGCTGATCGGATCACAAGTTCTCCAGAATCCTTAGAGGACGCAGAGCTACTATAACATGGACGAACCTTGCACTAAACACATGCTGACTGACGTTACAGGTCTGCTCACCTGACCATCAAGCACCCAACTTGTGTAATTCAATATATCTGCATCCAGAACAAATCAACTTATTTACTACCAAAATATTTCTAAAAGCTGCAATGCAAAATAGATTAAGATAACATTTTATTAGACATAAATGAGCCAATAACAACTTAACAACAAATAGACAGTCTTTTGAGAGAAATACAGAAAATAGAGGCAATATGACTGAGAAAAGGAGAGAGTGCAATTAACAAAAAATTGGAAAACAATGTTACATAATGAACAGGAAGTACACTGGATGACTGAAATATCATCCGTTTCAACCAATAATGCACATAACGATTTACTGATACAGATCCATCCTGAAAACCATGGTTTCCAACCCAGTTCCCTGATAATTATATTAAATTAAATTAAGTTAGCTTATCATTCGGTAAAAGGAGGAGTTTGGGAACATTGTTTCATTGGTACCAATTCAGAACCACCATCAGACCAAAAAACTGAAAATTCTGTCATAAAACAGCCCGATAAATATTTTTATTGGTTCCTGATGTACAGTTTATTTTATTATAATACATACATCAATACAGTACAATATTTCAAGTACTGATTCCATGTCAATGCAACGTAAGATAATCTTGGCATGCTAAAATAAGACTGAACAAAATGAAAAAAGAAAAAATAATCTTTTGACTTTGTGGCTAGGAAATTCAACTGATATAGTGCTTTTATCTAGGAGCATAGTCACAAAGCATTTTACAGAGTCCTAAGTCTGGGATCCCCAGAGAGTAAGCCTGAGGTAACAGCTGCAGAGAAACACTCGCGAAGAGGGAGGAACCAGACTGAAAGGGAAGCCCATCCTCCTCTAGGCAATAAAAGTTTACATAATTGAAGGAAGAGTCACATCAAGCAGATGTCAGGAAAATACAGGTAGAGAGGCACATTACAGAGCAGGCAGGCGGTTGGGTAGGAAATCAGGCCGGTTGAGGTGAGGTGGTTTTGGCAGGGAGCAGAAACACAGGCAAGCCAGTGAGCAGCCAGGCTTCTCCCTGGTTTCTGGGGAGGTTCTCTCCAGATGGGAGGAGGGGATAAGTGCATCAGCAAGTGAAGAACAAAAAGGCAACAATGGAAGACGGCGGTGTGAGCACAAAAAAAAAAAAGCTCCAGCTGGCCTAGTTATGGCAGTATAATGGGGTGGGGGCAGGGGTTCGGGCATGAGGAAATCCCTGAACACCAGCACTCCAACTACATACGTGCCACATGCAAAGCAAGAGTGATAACACAGATAGTACAGTTCATTCAAAAAAAAAAATCAATGACACTGATCTTCACCTAGCTTGGCACCACAAACTTAAAAAAATGTAGGGGTAACTGACTACCTACAATCACTGTAAACAAAATCATTGGTTTTTGGTACTGAAATGTTGAGAGTGAGACTGAATCTCCCATATTTGCTGAAAGATTATTCCATCACTTTGGAGTTATACAGCCCCTCTCCAACCTGGGAACTAACAGACAACACACCCCTTGTGAGTGAAGGAAGTGCGCGGGGGGGGGGGGGGGGGGGGTGTTGCATGAACTCAGATATTGCACAAGGACTCTGGGGCAAGTCCATTCACAGCTTTTATAGGTTAGTAACAGTAGCTGAAAAAAATCTAAACAAAACTTAAGTGGAAGCCAATGTAGCTATACCAAAACAGAACTAATAATAATGAGATAAAACTACTAAGAACTGCTGCCCCAGTCTTCTGCAAACACAGAAAATAGTGTATGGAATTTGATCAAACACCACCATGCCTATTAAAAGTTGGGGGAAACTCTTAGCCACTGTGACCTTCTACCTCCGAATATAGCCATCCCAGTTCTAATTCAGTGGAGACTGACACAGAACCTGAATGCATCGCTATCCTTTGGGACCAGCAAGTCACATCTTTCTCATCAGTTGTCCTCAGAGGAGAAACTGGCTATTTCAACACAGGATTCAATAAAAAAGGAAAGATAAGGATGAATCATAAACAGAAAAAGCGGAAGTTCAAGAGGACTGAAAAAAGAAAAAAAACCCACATCCGCCATGTTAAAGAAGCAATTGATGGAGGAAACAGAATGCTGCACATCATCACCAAGGTGGACCTACTGTAACCAAACAACCAAGAACATTCTCTGAGATCAACATCCTCTCACAGCAGTAGACATTAAAGAAACAGGGAATAAAACCTAAACACGCATTTAAAAACTAGTCATTTAAGTACACAGAATCAGTGCAAAAAATGTTTAACATTATCTGGAAGATTGCACAAAATACTCCACAAAATATTACAACAAACATCAAAAATGAGCACCACACCAGCTAGAATCAAATTTGCATCTATGATCAAATACATATAGAACTGGAAGTGAAAATGGAAAGGTGTCGTTTTTATTACAATGAAATGAGAAAAGTTGTTTGGAAATCCCCCCTTTTCTGCCTGCTGCCATCTCTACATCATTATGGAAAGGCAGCATCTCATGTCAGCAGGTGCTGAGGATGCTGGGGGACCTCGCCCACAGCAGTGGTTAAATTCCAGCCAACCTCACTCCAGCTGCTTGAAGCAGAAACACTTTTCTGGAATCTCCAGTCAAGCTCGATTATGTTTTTTTTTATTTTTGTGGTTAAATTGTGTACATTATACTCCCCCTGACTGCACACAAAGCCACAAATAGGTTCACATCAGAACAAATAGTCTCTAATATAGTTATTTAGGTGAATTTTTATGACTAATACCTAAAGAGGAGTAGGTGAAACAAAGTCCAGGTCCCCAGGCTCGTGGTTAAGATGGAAAGATTCGATGCTTCAGCATGGTACACTGGATCAGTGGAGGTCTGAGACTATTTCAACTGGGGGGGGGGGGGGGGCGGGCCAGACTGGGGCCAGTTGCACTTGACAATGTCCTCCAAGTATTACTTACACTAGATTTCCAGCAGTAAGAAGCAAAAGACAATAATGAAAACCAATATATTATTGTTGCAATGCTTTGCAGTTCGAGAAATATGTAACTCACTCCAATTTTTTTGAAAACTTGCCGATTACTGTAGTATCCCATATTGCAATAATAATCCCAATTGGGCTTGGGTGCTATCAAGTTTTACCAAGACATTTTTAGTCTGACCTTTTTAAGATTGCCTATTACAAATTAAATTCAGTCAAAAGTTTGCCACCATGCTTTTGCATGAGTTGTGCATGCATTCTCGGAGCCAATCATCTTTGTTCTTGCAGACTCAGAAAGTGTGGTGCATTTGTGAGAAATTTAGCAAAAATTAGGGAGGAGAAAAGAACTATTCAGCAAAAGACAATATTTTGGATTGCAAAGAGGTGTTATAACCCAGAAGCAGGGGATTTGTCAGCACTGCTGTGTCAGCGCAGCTCACAGAAATGCCACCAACTTACACTACCTGGCCAGAAAAAGTCACACTTTAATATTTTGTTGGACCACCTTTAGCTTTCAGTATGGTGTACATTCATCATAGTAGTGATTCCACATACCTATCTCAACATTTTTCCTTCATCCAGATTTTTATTCATTTCTCATCTAGACGGAACATGCTCATGCCATTAGTAAAGAAAAAATCCTTTAATGGGATAACCTGGCCATTCAGTTGATTCAGGTACTCAGCTGACTTTATTGCTGCATAATGTTGCTGAGCTGCAATAATGATCCCATAATTGGGTCCTAGGTATTTGGAGATTTATATTCAAATGACTTTTTTTGGCCAGGCAGTGTATTTGACAGGCTCCACGGCAAGTTTCACTTGACTATATGGTTTATATTGGGTAAATGATCAAGTCTCTTCTTGTGTTACGAATCCCCCCTCCCCCCACAAAATAAATAAATTTAATAAATTAAAATATAACAGACAACATTACACATTTTTTTTTTTCTTTAAATCACACTGTAATATCTGATTTTTTTTTCAATATTGTGCAGCCCAATAGATTTGAACTTTCGGAGGAAACCAGAATTCCCAGAGGAAACCCATGCAAAAATGGGACTAAGTCTGCATCACAGTGAGGGGTGAGAAATGAATCTACAACCATGAAGGTCTGGCCAGTCATCCCATTATACTATCCACACAAGTTCAAATTGTTTATGTACAGAGTCACGTAGTAATGAGACTGGAGGAAACCAGGTTAGCCAGCAGAAAACTGAGGAGCATGCGCAAAGTTCACACAAAGTGAACCTTGGGCCATGTGGGGAAAATAAATAATAACAATAATAATGCAGCACACAGGCATCTTGAACAGTTCTACATCACATAATCCTGGCATCACATCCAAGCCCTGGATTCGGCACACTGCCATGGCATCCATCAAAATGGACTTTTCTATTCAGCAGAGCATTTTACTTTAATAGCATCTGAGAGTTAGATTTGTTAGTCAGCAATTTTCAACCTTAAAACCTGTATTAGCACAGCATGGCCAACATCAAAGAGTTTATAGTGGAGGCACTTGAGCAGGACAAAGGCAAATGGGGCACAAGATCAAGATGTTTACTAGATGGCAACCAGGAGAGAAAGAACTCCCTTTGCAAAGATAATGAAGGCCAAAAGCTAAAGAGCCTATTTGACCAAACCCCCTTTATTCCCGTTACCCCTCCCTCTGTTCCTCCCCCTCAGAACAAGAAGCCGCTGTGTCTTAAGGCCTTGGGGGGTCACATGAGTGTGCGGATACAACAACAATTATTTATATTCACATCCTCTCTCCAAGCAGCAACAGCCACTAGCTGTACTACTGTAATATGGCAGCCTGCCTCTTAGATAATCCTCTTGGGGACTTTAATCATTTAGTGGATACTCTTGGCTAGTACAGTGATGTTTTTGCCAGCGATGGGTTACAGCAGAACCAGTGCTGGCTGAGTGTCTACACAGAGGGAGATCTGAACCCCTGACCTTCCAGGTGGAAAGCTATGCCACATTAAAGAGAACAGAAGGACTACTTTCCCCTACACACAAGCATGTACACTAAACCTCTCATTGGTCTGAAGTTAAATACACTGATTGAATTAAATATTTAACACAGATACTCAAGGAACAGCTGTATGATATATAAATATCCCCAGACACACCTTAAATGTTTAAAATAGCAACACCATCACGGGGATGAATGTCTTTCTGCTCGTCTATTGAGTGTTGCAAGGGATACCAAAATATTGAATTATGAATTAAGGTCCCATATGCGAAGACCATAAGCATTCCACGACTATTAATTTCAGCCAAGCTGGTAAATTTGAGAATAGGCTCTCTGACTCACTGAAATTACGTTGCAAAAAGTTGTCAACATAAATATCGGCTCCGCATGAGAAAAGATAAATTTGTACAGTGCAGCGTGGCTGCGGCGTTGATGGTCACTTTATAATAAGGTTCAATAACACATTGTTGAAAAAGTGGCAATATTCGCTGTTAATGACATCACATGGCGAGGTTCACTGTTGAAATCCTGAGAATTATGAGCATTGAGAAGCAAAGAGTTTAAAGTTAACAGTCAGTGAAGCTCCGTTTAAATAAGCCCTCTTACTATTCGTGACTAATAACATGTGACACAAAAAACCGCTATACCGCATTTCCTCTAACCAGTTAATCTCTATAAAAACTGGTTATAAATCATCCCAAAGTAATCTTTTGGGGAGTAAAACGGGGCGGGAGCAGATGGCCACGATCATGTATTACACGAGTGTAGGAGGGAGAGATCGCTATAGCTATACCGACCTTATCAAACAGCATCAGCTCAACGCAATAAAAGCAAGACCCCCCGAGCCCCATCACCAAGCAGGCAACCAACACGGGAATCCAAGTGTACCTGGAAAATAAATTACATATAAAAGGAACAAAAGAAAACGGCATGCTAAAAGTGGCTGCGGAGCGGTAGGTTCGCCTCCATTAGACACCCTGCCGCAAGCAGCGCGTATCGAACAGGAAGCGAGTGCGCGACTCCGAACTTCAGCGAAGAGTCGGAAGGTGCGGTCCGGAGCCCCGCCGCGGCGCTCCGCCCGGACCCGCGGCCGAACCCTACCTACGGGGGTGTGGGCGCACTTATAACACACTAACCGTCCGTCTACCGGCAGACCCGCCGACTGGGGCAGCGGAGGTCAGAAAAACGCAGGATATTACACAATATAACAAAGGAAACCAGGAAAATACGAGCCAAGCCAACAACCTGGAGACGACGTCTCATTTATCGGTGACGGGACCCGGCGCTCACCTGCATGTGTGACATCGGATAAGTCGTGGTTCTTGGCGGTTCGGGGAAACTCCTTCAGTTTGCGGTTAGACAAGTTGAGCACCCCGCTCGAGGCGGCCTCCTCGAGCGCCTTCTCCACGCTCCGGCTGGCCGCTATAGTCGCCGGCAGCTGGGAACCATCCCCAGCAGCCATTAAATATAAATATTCCTCCTATATTATTTCTTTCGACGCGTAAATTGTCCTCGGACGTCCCTGCTTTCTTCTCCCGTGGCGTCCGAAGCACACAGAACCGTAGCAACCAGATTCGGAAACTGAGGAAGATAACTGCCTCAGAAGTTTTCTTTCTCTGCAATTACGCCTCCCTGCCGCGAGCCACTATGAACTGTCAATCTTAAGCAAGGAGAGCAGCGCGAAAGCCTTGAGGGGGCGTGGTCATGCTTTGATTGACATCTAAGATGCCCAAGGAATACATGAGGGGGTGTGGCCAGAAGGCTCCGCCCTACAAGAAGGGCGGTTCTTCGACTCATTTCACCAGAAGTTCTTCAGGTGATGGACAGATACTTGCACCAGTCAAAGGCAGGGGGAGGGACCCAGAAATGCACTGGATATGTTATGAAACTGGGTATTTACAAAGGAAAATTACCTACTGTTATTGAAAAAGGTTGCATGTACGATACATTTTTTGCAAAATGTAACTTTCAGAAACGGTACATTATTGTTGTTAAACACTGAACACAAGATTTTCCCCAATTACAATGAGTTTTTCATATATTTTTTTCTCTTTTGTTGACCACAATGGAGGAGTAACAGTATTAAATTAGTTAAGGTTACTTTGAAAAATCTGAGCAAATCTTGAGTACTACGTGCGTGTGGTTTGTTACAGTGGCAGTGATCCCGCTGTCTCTCGTTTCTGTGTATAAATGCCGGTTTCATTTGGGTTTTGGAGGATCACTACTGATCAAATCTTCCAACTCTAAATGTGTGCTATGTACGTGTCAGTTGTGTCTTATTAAAAGCCACATGTCTTTATCTGGCCATGCCAGATGATAGTGTTGACCATGAGATTTTTACAAGAACTCTTGTAATTGTATTTATTGCCATTTTTTTCTATTCATATTTTTCTTGTTTCTGCCACCAGATACCCAATCCCCCTTAGGTTCGTCTTTAGACTATTAGCTACCCATCTGTACATGTCTTGGTGATGCAGTTGCACAGCTGACTTTGCAGCCATGGAGACGAAAAACGTGTACCTTTTACTCTGGTCGCTCGCCCACACAATCACATCCACACTACAATATGCATATAATAAATGATCGTGTTATTTATGAAACATATGCGACTCGAGACTCTTGCACGCACGAGCATGCATATATGCACATACTGATATTAAATAGGATCTACAAGAATAAATAGATATCAGTGTTCTATAATGACAGCCAAAATGAACAAATTAACCCAATAAATTCAATAGAAAATGCTCATTTGATTTCTATCTAGATTGACAAATGCGATTTTAATAACTGAAATGGACTTTTATCTATTTTGTCTAGTCCACAAAGGACGAAAAAGACGAGAGAGAGAGAGCGAGAGAAGAGAGAGCGAGCGAGAGAAGAGGGTGCAGAGCGGGGGCGTGAGAAACTGTGAGGTCAGACCTGCAATATGCAGCTCTCTGGACAATGAGCAGGGGGGGTGGCCCTGTGGGGTCAAGAAAGAGGAAGAGGGAGAGAGTAATATTGGGAGAGACAGGGAGATACTGAAAAGTGCCATTATTTAGCAAACAAAAAAGATCCTAGCTAGTGATCTCTTTCAGATTGAATAACTGAAATGGTCATGATTGTGTAAAATCTGCATATTTACTCCAGGCACACTTGGGTAGTAAATAACATGCAGGCTAAAATGTTGAGAATATCACAATTCACCACAAATGCACAGTTTATAGTCATAAAAATTTTAGGTTACGAGGGAAATAATATTGAAAGTGTTGTAGCCTCAGGCAGTAGGTAATGCGTTATCAAAGTTTTCCTTGTATTTTTCAAATGCTTTCTTGTTGGGTCTTGCAAAAAAGTGTTTCATTGCAGTACCATTGTTGGGGGTATTCATGTAGCCATTAGTTAGATAAAATTTGTAAATATTCTTTTATTTTGCAGTCTATTCTTTTGGTAACCTGAATATTTCACCAAAGCAAGTATTAAAGTCTGCCAATGCCCCACCGTGGCCTAGTCCTCTAACTAACTTTTTTTTAATGAAATGTGGTAGGTTAAATGTGATTGTGACTGGTAAAATGATCGATTAAATAATTAGAAAGTTTCTGGAGAATAAAAAAATGGACATGGAATTAGATATTTTATGGTGAGTGTTAGTATAGTCTACCCTAAATGTAAGCATATTCTAAAAGAAAGAAAGAAGATGCTAGTTGAAAATATTTATAATTATGCTAGCATGAATTCACAGGCCTTCAGTAAAGCAACTTGAGAGAAGAGCTCTGAGAAACTACGAGAGGTTCAAGGAAGGATGGGAAGGGGAGAGATAGAGAGAGACTGAAATAGAGGAGAGACACACAGCAGCCGAGTCCTGAAAGATGAGAATTCCCAAGAACGCAGGGAATGTGGCGGGACTTAACTAACCCACGACCAGCTGCTGGAGAGAGAATGAGAGAGAGAGAGAGAGAGAGAGAGAGATGAGAAAGATAGATAGATAGATAGATAGATAGATAGATAGATAGATAGATAGATAGATAGAGAGATAGATAGATAGATAGATAGATAGATAGATAGATAGATAGATAGATAGATAGATAGATAGATAGATAGATAGATAGGACAAAAGAAAAAGTAAGAATGAAGCTGGGAGTTCAAAAGAAGCTCTAAATCACAGTAAATAAGTAGCCCTGTGTCTGCTGTGGAAACCTTCTCATGTTTGTGATCTGCAATCTCCCAGGACCTGAAATGGGAGACCAGCATCATCTCCATCACAAAAAAGGCCCAGCAGAGGACATACTTCCTGTGCCAGCTGAGGAAGTTCAGCCAGCCACTGGAGCTACTGATCTGAATCAACACTGTGATCATCAAATCTGTTCTCAGCTTGTCCATCACGATCTGGTTCAAATCAAGCACCAAAAAAGAAAAGATCTGGCTACAGCAAATAGTTAAGTGTGCAGAGATCATTGGTGTTAACCAGACCCCCTCCAGGACCTACACTCATACAGAGTCAGGAAATAGGCAGGGAAATTCATCACAGAACTCTCACACCCAGGCCACAGCCTCTTTGGACTTCTCCCCTCTGCTAGGCGCTACAGATCATTATGTGCCAACAAGGACAGGCACAAGAACAGTTTCTTCCCACAATCCATCACTTCTCTGAACAGCTGACCCAGCTGCCTCGGCTCAGATGCACATTTGCCCCCCACCCCCTTAATAAGCAATATCTCATTGCTGTAGAGCACGAACATGCTACTCCAGCACTTTTAACACAATTATCAACAACAAATCCATTTGACCATGAAAGTGGTCAAATGGTGTATATGACCAATGTTTTGTCTTTTTTTAAATGTATTTGCTGTGTGTATGAGAGGTACCCACAACCAGAGACAAATTATACAGACATACTTGGGCAAAAAAAACTGATTCTGTTTTCAACAGCATATATCTGATATACTATAAAAATGGTTGCAAAGCTTTGGATTATCTTAATTTGTAAACACCTTTCAGGTTTGAAAACAAGTGAATCGTGTGGAATGATATTGCATCAAACCGTCATGGAAATTCATTAACGCTTTGTTGGATTAATTATAAGGTGTGCAAATAAAATAACACACATACTCTCAGAGGACACTTCAGAGGTATTAGGTAGGACCCACTTTTGCCTCCAGAACCGCTTCAAGGGTAGACGAGTTGTGTGCTCAGAGAAACCTTTCTGCTCATTGCTGATCTATTGACACATCTCCCCTTCCTGTTAGCGTCAATGATTCTGGCCACTTTGGAACCACCGCGTATGGCACATTCCATATCGCTTAGATCAGGCAGCTTAGCCACTCTAACAGTCAGTCAAATTTTAAGTGAACCTTTTTCTGCATGTATTCAGTTGCAGCTGTCTGGAGGAGCAGGCTGTTTGTATTAACAAGCTGGTGCACCTGATAGGCCATAGAGAGTAATAATAGGAAATTATAGAATGAATAGCATGTTCAGGGATAATGCATTGTTGATACTGAAAAGTAGAAAAACTTCAATATAGACTAGGCCTTAGCTGGTTTTAAGTGATAAAGAGCGATTATCTTCAACAGGCAATATTCATAAATAATGCTCGAGTCAGTTTGACTGGGCAAAAGCGCCACCTAGTGTAACTTTTTAAAAGTAATGCAACTGTTTTTAAGATGCTAACACAAAGGATATTTCTTAGTTTCCCCTTTCCTGCTTTTATGTTTCATGTCAGTAAGAGACCAGCAAGGCCACTAACATATTTTTTAATATTTTTTTTGCCCATCTCCTCAACTGGAATTTAAAAGATCTTATTTTGCTATTCAAAACTTACTGACCACTGAAAGCTTTTAGAAAGAATAAAATTAAGTTATAATAGATATTGTAATGTGTTTGTCCAAATAATACATTTGAAGAATACTATCAGTTTGTATATCTTAAGGTTGATGTCTTTGTGTTTGTGGGTATCTTTAGTTTGTGCTGCTACTGTGATATACTTGGATTACATTAAGATCTGGCTTTTAACAGGACAGGGCTGACCTTGTTTTTGTTTTTTTGAGATTATTACAAAATGCCTTTAATCCTCACATTCTTCTTGTTAAGGGGAGTAAAATTCTTGCTAAATGTTTCACACAGTTTAATTTTCACAGAAAGACTCACAATAGCTGAGGTCAAATTCCTCTCCAAGGAGACTGCACTGATAGCTGCTCTCTAATCGGGCCCCTGCCTTCAGTGGGATGGGACCTTGAGCAGTTTTCGGGGATTACGTCTGCAGTACTTAATAAACTTCTGAGTTCATGCCTGGCTTTTAGCCACACTTGGCTCATGTTTACCTGATTATTTACATTGTTAGTTGTATTTACGCCTCCATATCCTGTGTGACCTTTTTGCCGCTCAGTCTTGTTGAGACTGGTACAAAGTTAAAGTCAAAGTCAGTTTATTGTTGTCCCAGGTCTATGATGCATGGGTCGTACACAGAGATGAAATATCTTTCATCGTTGGTCATATGAACATAAGATATATGACAGTAAAATCCAGACTTAGACATTAGATAAGACAAATATTAAAGTTAAAAGCCTGATTAGGTTGGAAAAATGGAGAATGGAATGAGCAAATGAGACAAATAGATAAAATAGGTTTCAGCTTTGTCCAGTTCAGTGTAGAGAGGGGGAAAGTTAGTCCATTAAGCAGACCCAGTCTTAGACTGGGAGGAGCCAGACTGTTCAGCAGTTGAACTGCTTGGGGAGGAAAGCCATTTTTTAGCCTGCCTTGGCTTTGAGGCTGCAGGACCACCTCTCAGCGTTATGGCAGTGTGGTAATGTACATACTCCTGCACCTGCTCACAACTCGGCGGGGCAACCTTGACCAATCAGTTACTGATGTGTGTAAAGGAGCCATACATGGTGAGCAGGGCTGTAAGACATTTGCCGCCATTCCATGGTTCAGCCACAGGGGGCAGCAGAAAGTTCAGGTTAATAATGAGATCGACCATCAAGGGTCACCATAGACTGTAATATGCTCTTGTTCAGTCTGTGTACTACTATCTAAAGATATAATTAAGAAATCAGTTCAGTATAAAAGGAATAATTTATTTAAGCAAGTGAGAAGGTCCTCCAGGCTCACTGTGTTCCTTCCCCACTGCTCTCATGGGCACAGAAGCCTGTTTAGGCCAGAGTGACCTGGTGGTGACAGACACCGGCCATTTCCTCCTGGACTTCCACATTCTCCTTATAGTGTGGGCCACCAAGAAGGAAGGTGGTCATACAACTTGGAGAGAGCAAGAAAAACATTAAGCGATGCTGCAGAGGATTGTGGGATTGCTGCTGAAATACATGGAGGTTCCAATAAGCAGTGGAGCTCTAGGACGACCCCAAGGCCAGACAGGAAACTTTGCAGGAAATGTAGGTGAAGATAGGGGGTCTCAGTGCTACTGGAAGGATCTAATCATCTAATCTGAAATTTTGTGTCAGGAGGCTTGCCCATCAGCCTCATCTATGCAGAGATATATTCTTGTTTATAGATTAGCCCAAGCTGTAACCTTAGAAGTCAACATTTTTGCCTTGTGTGCCACTATTATCAGGAGTCTAAGCATTCTAATTATTTTGTGACATTTTTTTCCATTCCTGTTTTGTTTTCTCATCTTTCTTTTCTGTTCTGACGTCTCTATTCTGCATTATTCCTCATCTCACACCTACCAGGACTCTCTTTCCTGGATGGGACTTACCTTATCTTCCGCCTGTCTTTCTATCTCTTTCATTCTGGCAGATGTGATGCTTTGTTTTATTCCACTGGTGGTGCTGTTCCGGGCCCCATTGGACCCAGACTCAGGCTCGGTATCTGACAGGGGGAACACTTCCACATTTATCAAACACTGGGCGGCCAGGCACTCCTGCCCTGTGTAAGAGATACACATTTTTCAACCAGCCTAAGCCATGGTTAGCAAAGAGAGGCTGCCATGTGTTATGCCTTTTGACAAATATTTATAGCCATGTTTATAATGTTTTATGAATGCGTTTATCATGCACATTTTATCAGCACCGCTGTGAGACCCTGGGGGAGTGCAGGAGACTCGGTGCAGTGCTGGCCAGCCCGCCCTTCACCCGCACTGCAGCTGGGGGGCTCAGGGGGGCCCATGTTTCCAGCCCTCATTCCTACTCTGTGCATGATCAGAAACGCGGGACATTAAGAGTATTACATGCCGGGCATTAACAGAAGTACATGCTGCTTCATATTCATGAACAGCATTTTTTGTTGTTGATGTGGCTTTTCTGATTTTTAATTTTTTTATTTTTATTATTTCTGTTTCTTTCTGTCTCACTCTGTCATTTTCTCCTGTGTTCTGCCCGCTTTATTATTCAGTTTTGACTTGGTACATCTTCTGACCCAAAATCAGCTTGGCTGTGGCAATCCCCCCCATATGGAGGTGCAGCCCGAAGTACAGCAGATTGCAGACGACACCCCTATTTGGCTAGCCGCTTGGTATGGTCGATGGCTGAAGACACTGACCTATTTGTTAAAGATGTATGTATAATTTATTATTACAAGGCATGAGTCATGCAGTGAAAAATGCTGCAATTCCTTTTATAGACTAGATATCATTTTCACATGTTCCATCACTGTGATTTTAACATTAATTTTATACTGAATACAAACTATAAAAAATTGGACAGTTATTCAAACTTCTCGTCTTAAAAACAATGCAGTATTATCACTTATGTATTTATTAACCAGCAACTACTGTAAGTCTTAGTTACATACCGATCATCTTTTGTCTCAAGCAGTAACCATATTTGTTACTATGTCTGTTAATATTGTAAATTCTGTAAACCTTTGTGAACTACTGAAGGAAATAGTGAAGAGACAAGTATTGAGTAACACAAGTGAAATACTGATCTCATGTTTGTTCATCATTAATGAATCATGGCATCTTTTATATCAAGCGATTACTATATTTGTTCATGATTTGTTGATGATTTTTGTTCATGATATGTAACTCAGTGAGTTACTGCTAAGTGTTTGTTGTCATGCCCTGCTTCCCTACCCCTCCCAGTCTCTCCCCAGGGTGGCTAATGAGCCACACCTGCTGCTTGTTGTCTCTCCTCTCATCTCAGCCCTCGTGTGGATCACTCCAGCTGCTGCCTGTTTGCCCCCTCGTTAGTCATGTATAAGACTGCCTCCCAGGCTTGTGCTCCCTAGTCTTGTCATTAATGTCAACCTCTCTGTTTGCCTGGTTTTCCCCCTCAACCTGAGTGCTTGTATTTTGGCCCTGTGTGGCCCCTTTGTTTTCTCCTGTTTGCTCTGTTTGGTTATCCTGATTCTGACTCCTGTCTATGGTTCTGTCTAGGCTGTGACATTTGTGCTCCCACAGTAACGTGTTACCGTTTTTTTCTCATACAGGAACACAATTTTGTAAGTAATAGTTAAAGTGCCAAAGAGCTGCGTTGAATCTGGAATCTGACACCTGCTGTATCACCTTTCCTCCCAGGCCCTGGTCTCACCTTACCGCAGGGTATGACTGGCCTATGAGTTCAAGGCCATCTTCACCATACTCACATATGCATGCAGTGTCTGACTAAAAGAGTTCCCCAAGCAATCCAGCCAGAGGGATGCTCAGAGATCTCACCTCCCAGTTTTGCTCACATCTATTGCCTCCCAGAATCTTCCAAGCTTTGAAGGGTGTCTGCCCCCACACACCCATCACCATCTACCACATCATCACCTCCATGGTGTCTTGAGACTGTGCACTTCTCTGTGTGTGAGGGCCTGAGAGTGTGACGTGTGTTGACGTATGTTTTGGAGCGGTGGAAAAAGTGAATGTGTGTGTGAATGCATGTGTATGAAGACGACATATACATCCAGGGATGTGTGAATGCATGAGAGAAATGGCGTGTTTTTCTGATCACATGGGTATGCAGAGTGAATGCATGTGTGTGACATAATTGTATGACATTTAGGAGACTAAGGGGAATGTTTTGTGCATCTGTGTGTGGATGTGCATAACCTCTTTCAGGTCCTAAGCAGTCTTTAATGATTCATATCCTTGGGGATTCCATGCTCTTATTGTTTTCTGGCTAATGTATGTGCATGTGTGTCTCTTAGCTGCCTTCACTCTGCAGCCTTGTGGGATTTTCTCCATTAGCTGTCTTCCACCCATTATTCAACCTGGCCATAAAGCTTTGAGGACCCATTTTTAAAACTTTAATGTCAGTTTCCTGTAGAATCTGAAGTTCTTCCCATAAGGACCCTTTTCTTGTGGACCACAAGCTGTCGATTAGAGTCGGCCTTGGATCTATAAATGGGTCTGATGCTTGTATATTATCCTCACTTCTTAAAATTAAGATAGAGGACCACTGAATATTTGCAGTTAGAGGGTCTACACTCAAATAGGATAATGTAAGAAACAATCACTGCTCATCATCTGCAGTGCTTCTTACATTACATTTCACTTTTTAAACCCTCTAAGAGTCATGTGCACTTCTCCCCCCATTAGCTTTGATCTCATCTTCGTAGGAGGGAGTCCTACTGCTGAGTTTGATTAACAGCAGCTCCTGGAACGGAAGTATTAACACCTCCCCTTCACCTAACACTCCATTGACAAGGCCATCCAGACCTGTCAAAATCATCTGTGCCTTCAGCACGCTGCAGATTGTTTATCTCAATGTGCGCTGGCCCTCCTCATGATCTGTTGTTAAAAAGACAGAAATTCTGCAATTGTTTCCAATGAAATCATATGACCTTCATTGTTTTCCCATGACATGCTCTGAAGACCTATAACAGCTGGACCTAAGTAATCTCATAACCAATTGGGATAACGGCTGTCAATGCAGATAGGTGGCAATTCTCACAGACCAATGGCTTCCTTTTCCCCAGGGAGGTTGGCACACTCTAAAGAGGCTGAAAGAAAGGTGGACTAAACAGAGAGACATCTGGGTCAAATGATATGATGGGCCAATCACATGTTGAAGGGGGCAAAGGCTGACCTGGTGCTTTGCTTGCGCCAGAATCCACTGGAGAGAGCGTAAGACAGTACCTAGCGGTGTCTGCCTGTGTCTGCATTACTGTGCTTATATGGCTGTGTTTTTGAGTGTGTGGTGCTGCTTTAGTGTGCTCTAAGTGAGTGTGTAGCCCAGAAGATCCCAGGATACCTTCAACACAGCACAGCACACCTCCTTTGAGAGATAGCAACCTTGGCAGTGCACAGGTGCTCAGAACACCAGTACTGTTTTTTTTGTTTCCATATGTTTACAGTACACTTACAGTACTGTGCAAAAGTCTTAGGCATAAATACACACAATGAAAGTGATGTTTAAATGGTGTTCATGTTGGTGTAGAACTATGATGTTATGCCTGTCAAACTGTATCAGCTTAGCCATTGCAAAACCTCTCCTAATGTCCCCCAGTGTTTGCTGTGATCATCCAAAACAACCGTGTATTTTTTCAATGGACCACTAGGCACTTCATACTTGACTAATCAATACTCCACCGAGTAATGATTCAGACAACTGATTCAGACAATTAATTAATTGAGTTGGTTGTGAAATTTATCGAATACATGGAATGGTTGGGGTGCCCCTGAAGAGAGGTTCAGGAATCAAAGTCATGTTGTTCAAGCCTTCCAGCAAGACATCAGTCACTTACTGGAGAACAGAAGAAATTTTTTTCTTAAATACCTGTAGTTTTTATTACTGTTGCTGTTAACTTGCTTATCTTCTAATGTTAAATAGTTTTTTTCTGAGCAAATATACACCAGATAAATAGCTTTAAACATTTTACATTTGACTTGACTTTTGTGTGGTCCTGTATATGTTATTTTGTACTAGACAAAGCTTTATATGGGCGGTCCAGGGGGGTTACACTTCTGCCCCATGTGTCTGTGGAGTTTATCTGTGTTCCCTGTGTTGTGCAGATTTCCTCTGGGGAATCAAGCTTCCAGTTGACCCTGATTGGGATGATGGATGGATAAAACTTTAAATGCTTAACAGTTTGAGCATCTTTAAATGAAGAAATGTATATCTGGAGGTTCAGCAATACGGTAATGTGCACATTACTTGGCTGCTAATTTCTTGAGCTGGTTATTTAAGAATGTGGAAGTGAAGGTGTTAAGGACTTTTGGTCTCCTCAAAAGAAGCAATCTGACCGCAATCAGCATACTTCATATGCACAACATCAACTGCCAGCTTGCATGTGCACTAATTCGTCAAATAAGAACACGTCAGGTTCCAGTGTACAGTCAATTGCTGACAAGACTTGTATTGACAAGTATTTTTATCTGTTATTAGGTGAAAGCAGTGTGTCTGCCTGTAGGGGTTTGTGGATCAAGACCAGCATTTACACTTAGTGAGTCTTGGCAAAGCACACTTCCCCATCTACAGGTAACAGCCACCTCAGGCACTAGCACTCTAGGTTCATTAAGAACGGGGAACTTGCTTTTTTTCATTTTTTTATGGCCCAAGTAAATAACTTGGGGGAAAAAATGCCAAAGGCTATTAAATTAAGGGCAAGCATGTACAGAAAAGTAATTTCCTGCTTTTATGTACTTCCTTCTTCTAGGGCAGTCCCTAAGGGTGCCTGCCTGCTTCTGTGAGCTCAGCCAGTGGAACTGTGTGTGCAGCACATGGCAATGGCCACAAGGGGCCCTATTTCACCTCCACTTATCAGCCCCTATTGCTGTCCACTGCAAATCACCAGGAGAGACAACATGCTGCCCCAGTAAGGTGCCAGAGCATTTATGTGGCTATTAATCTTAGCAGAACTGTCGTCAGAATCTTCCTCTTCCATTTGCAACAAGGCATTTATCTTTCGCCTTGTCTTGAATGTTGCAAGTCCACACCACATCCCCACAGGCTCACCCACACCAGATACAGCAGGGGCAGGGGGCCAATCAGATGGCTGGTGGGGAACAGGGCCTGCCCACTGAGCCTCCTAAGATCACCCGCAGGGAGAAGAAGCTAGCTGCTCACAGTATGCCACGTTAACGTACTTGAGAAGATGTAATCAGTATACACCAAATAAAGACAAATAAACATACAGTTTACAGTCTAACAATCAGCCTGTAAATCAAACAACAAAAAATTCACATTTGGGGGCACAGTGAACTATATTGCCCATTTTAGAAAGTGAGAGCATCAATGACCCTGATGTACAATATTTTATTTCATATTTATTTGACACTATGTCTTTACGGTTGTGTTGAATATTGCATTTCATTGACGTATTTCATTTGACCGATATAAAATATGAAATAAAAGATCTGTTAGGCAGTGACCTGGGTCAGCCATGGCACAGTTTGTCACTGTTTGGGACAAAGGATTCTATGGAACATGGCTTATAAACTATGACAACACCATTGAAAAGTGATGCAGGAAAAAGAGACTTTTTGAAACATAACACCCGCATCTGCATGTCTGCAAAACTCCAATACAGTGTTTAACAAACCCATTCACAACAATGGAGGCTATTCCTACTTAGTAGGCCTGTGAGATGAGAGGAACTACTTAAGCCTCTGTTATGTCTACCCTCAGCAGCTTGGCTGTGGAGAGCAGCTGTGTAACTTAGTAACGGATTAGCTAATCCGTGCTGAAGCCCGGCCTAAAAGTGGCCATCAGGTGACTCCACGTCAGTGACTTGGGTCCTGTTAGATCAGTTTAAAAGCAGGAACTCAAACCCTGCAGTGGCCACCGGTA
>JAODKL010000002.1:16920789-16935666 GCA_026780765.1 Petrocephalus schoutedeni
GTTTTTCATTCTATCCTCAGAACATTTTTGTGTACAGTAAGTGAAACATCCATGATCAGATATTGAATAAATCTTTAACAAGTTAAATGCAGTGTGGGCTTAACTCGCTGAATGAACTGACTATGCTAAACGTGAGTGATGTAAGTGCTGAAGCCGGTGTCTTCCCTAAACTGAACATTTTGGCATCTAAAATGTTGGAAAAAAACATCCATGTTCTGGCCCCACAACCCTGTGCTGGATAAGATTTTTGTCCTATGAACTAAATTCTCCATTACATGTGTGATATATTTCAGTAAAACCTTGTTGTGTCGGATCACAAAAGCATGACCTGGAGATTCAAACTGTTTTAAAATTTTGTTTTGCCCTCAACTAGGTTTATATATAACTGGTATTTTATGCTCCAGTAGCCCAAAAGTACACATAGTTTGCACTCGGCACTTTGGGTCTGGCACAGCATCAGGTCCGTCGTTAAAGTGGCTCGGTTGTTCACATTGTAACACGCCCATTACCATCACCACCGTCACAACTATTCTTAAAGCAGCTCCCTCCTTCTCTACTCGCTCTCACTCTCCCTCCTTCTCTGCATGTTCTCTCTCCCTCCTTCTCTGCATGTTCTCTCCCTCCTTCTCTGCATGTTCTCTTTCTCCCTCCTTCCCTACTTGTTCTCTCTCCCTCCCTCCTTCCCTAATTGTTCTCTCTCTCTTCTTCCCTACTCGTTCTCTCCCTCCCTCCTTCCCTACTCGTTCTCTCTCTCCCTCCCTCCTTCCCAACTTGGTCTCTCTCCCTCCCTCCTTCCCTACTCGTTCTCTCCCTCCCTCCTTCCCAACTTGGTCTCTCTCCCTCCCTCCTTCCCTACTCGTTCTCTCTCCCTCCCTGCTTCCCGCTTCAGCCAGTGCTCAGCCTGAGCGCGTCTATCTACCTCTGTGTGGGAATATGGCAGGTCACTTGCTCTTTCCTCTCCGAGTTTTGCTCTGTCTGTAACTGGCTCATTTCCAGGCTCCTTCTTAAGTATGACCAGCTGAGCATTATAGTTTTCACTCAGGCTGAACTCACTATTAATTAGCTTTTGCTAATTGACTGCCACTTGCCATCTTCCTATGTTGTGAAATGATCAATGTGAAAAGAAGACAGTAGTTAGCAACTGCTGCTGTATGTTACCCCATTTCTGGCGACAATCCTTGAGGTATGGTGTGGCAAGATTCTAGCATAAAAAAATTCTGCAGTCTGCTTTTTGCTCAGAATGCAGATCGTAACCTAAGGGCAGTACTGAGGTAGCCACAAGAAGGAAATTGTGCATGTCTGAAATCATTTTTAGCACACTTTCATTAAACCTCCTCGGAGAACGCTGTTAATGCAAACTGGCCCTCTCAGCTGGCCCTGTAACTTGCAATTGTGGCTGTGTTTGGTGGAAAAGATGGTCAAACGCTATGGTTCTTCTGCCAGGCCTGTGGGGTATGTCGCTAAATGGCGACTTCATAAACAGAAAATAGGTTCTGATGGTTGTTATGGATCAGGACTGGTAATGAGCTTTTAATTATGAGGGGGGAGTGTTTAAAGTCTATTTCTTACGTTGATTATGTTTACTTAGTCACTGATGAGTAACATTATGGGTATTTCTGAAATCAGAAGACAATGTGAACTATTTATATAATTTTTATAACATATATCATCCATCTTTCAATTGTGCATCCTTGCACAGGGTCATGGGGGAACTAGAGCCTATCCCAGACAATATATGGCACAGAGCAGGAGTCGAATCCCCATTGCTGGAGGTGTGAGGCTATGGGGCAGGTGTGAGGCTATGGCGCTATACACTGTAACATATGCCATGCACTGTAACAGCAACAGCAGTGATGCTCAGCATTAAACTACACAGGCCCACACTTCCACCATTTCCATCCCCAGCCTGTTTTCCCACAAACCTGTGCATCATTGTACTTTATACAGTGTAGTTGTTACTTTACATTCTTTCTGATGGGATGTTCCTCAAATCTGCAGCATTCTAGGATAGCCCCGGGTCGCTCTCCACTTTGGCCCCAGTTAACAGATATGGACTAAAGAACCCGAGAAGAATATATCCATAAATGGTGGCAGTGTCCTTTATCTTTCAACAGAGCTGCTTAACCTCCTCCTTTGGGTTCAGTATTATTACTTACCCAGAGTTTGCTTTCACAGGCTGCTTCTCCGTCTTTCTGTATCATTCTCAAGGCCTGTCATATCTGATGTTCACCGCTGCCCTTGAAAAACCTTTCAGTTCCCCGATGAACAAGGACCTTAGATGTAACTTGGGGGCTAAGCCACTGGGCCTGTGATCGGAAGGTTGTGGCTAAAGCCCGGCCTCAGCAGAATAGTCACATGTCTGTAGGCTCTTGAGTATGGTCATTAACCCCAAGCCTCACGAGCTTCACGAGTGCGGTAGGTTGCTGACTCTTCACTGTGATTCCCCAAGCCTACTCTCATCTGAGTGTGTCTCATGGAGATCAGGATGGGGGAGATGAAAAGAGAACCTCTCCATGGGGATCATTAGAGTATCATTCTATTCTAATCATTTTGAAGAGTTTGTTCAAATTTAGTTTAATTTATTTAAATTTTCTCATGCTTCACAGTTTGTGGGTCAAAATCCCATCAGTGTGTGTGGGGTTTGCATGGTCTCCTTGGGTCTCGTTGGGTCCCCTTACCCATAGTGTGTGTTGTATACAGTACCACTCAAAAGTTTGGACACACCCACCCATGGTTTATTCATATTATTCTCCATATATTGCATAAAGACATCTAAATAATAACATGCAAGGAATTATGTACTGACCAAATAAGTATTAAACAAAAAAATTGTTTGTTGGGGGGGGGGGGCAGCTCTGTGGGTTGGGACTCTGAAGGTTGCCAGTTCTAATCCCATTGTCGGCAGAGTGATCCCACCATTGGGCCCTTGACCATGGTCCTTAACCCCAGTTGGCTCAGGGAGTGGCTGACTCTACTTTCTCATTTAATCATCAGGTGGCCTCCAGCTTTCCCTATAGGAAGCCCCACATACAGTTCCTTGCAAAAGTATTCACCCCCCTTGGCATTCTTGGCAGTCCCTGTCGATGAAAAACATCCCCACAGCATGATGCTGCCCCCACCAGGCTTCACAGTGGGGATGGTGTTCTCAGCATGATGAGAGAAGTTAGGTTTGCACCAGACATGGCGTTGTCCTTGATAGCCAAAAAGTTGCAGTATAGCTGCCCAGCTCCTTCAGGGTTATCTTTGGCCTCTTGGTTGTTGCTCTGATTAATGCCCTCCATTCCCAGTCTGTGAGTTTTGGTGGACGGCCCTCTCTTGGCAAGTTTGCTGTAGTGCCATAATCTTTCCCTTTTGTAATAATAGATTTAATGGTGCTCCTTGGGATGCTCAGGGTTTGGGATATTTTTTATAACCCATAATCCTTGGTCTTCATGCTGTTAATTGCTCAGTGGTAGCCCTTACTTAGGGGTGTTGCACTGGTGTTGACTCTGGGGGCTATCAGAACAGGTGTATATATACTGAGTTAATTTGACACTTAGACTGCTCACAGGTGGATCTTATTTAATTAATTAATGAATTAATGAATTAAGTGGCTTTTGAAGGTAGTAGTTGGGACTTCAAAGCGAAGGGGGTGAAAACATATGCACGCACCACTTTTCAGTTAATATTTTTTAGAATTATTTAAAACAACTTTTTTCCCCTTTTAACTTCATTAATCTGTAGTTTTTTTGTAGGTCCATCACTTAAAATCAAATTTAAAATCCATTTAAATTCCAGGTTAAGGGAACAAAATAGAGAGAATGCCAAGAGGGGTGAATACTTTTGCAAAGCACTGTACATGCTGAGCGCTCATTGGCTGCTTTTCTTTCACTCTCTGGTCAAACTTCTCCAAAACCATTTCTGCTTAGTTTAGGTCAGGTGACCAGGCTATGTGATGCAACACTATCACTCTCCTCTGTAGGCGGTTTGGCGTGTCCATACTTTTGACTGTGTCTGTATGCCCTTCGATGGACTGCCCAGGTTCCAGGCCCTCTGTGTCACTGATTTGGTTAAGTACAAGATGGAAGGATGTTGACAGTATGAGTTATAACATCAACTCACTCCTACACAACTAGAGTTATGAGACCAAGACCAAGACCCCTCCTACTGCACTTTATCTGTCTTGGTCTGAGATGCAGAAGCTACAGATATCTGTGACTAAAACAGAAAGGGAAAGGCAGTTGGGTGTAGCTAAGTCTAACAAACTACAAAGCTATTTCTAGCAGGGTTTCCAGTAAAAACCAGAAGAGTGTGGATTTCTCACTGCTATACCACGTGTCTATAGCAATGAGGTCAAAATGGCACCCTATGCCCTGCAAACTACAGGCTACGTGTGTCTGTGACATTTTACGAAAAACCTGGTGGTTTTTAGAGCCGCGTCCTTTGCGAGCTGTGAGACCACTGAACTGTGGCGTTATCTCCATGAGCAGCCGTCACTGCTGTGAAACAGGCCAGCTATGACAGGTTCCCCTTACGCGCTTGCTTAAATAAGGGCAGCAGGTTAACAGCCCCCTTTATCTAACGAGCCACTGCTCCAAATAGCTTAGACTCAAAAGAAGACCACATAGACAGCTTGAGGGCCTAGATCAGGGGTGTCAAACTCCAATCCCGGAGGGCCAGTACCCTGTGTAGTTTAGCTCTTTCCCTGTTCCACCACAAACGATTGAGCTGAAGAGCTGTGCGGTAATTAACACAAGGAGCTGTGAGGAGTTGAATCAGGTGTGTTAAATAAGGGTATACCCAAAAATGTGCAGGGCTTCGGCCCTCCAGGACTGGAATTTGAAATCCCTTATCTAAGCCCTCAAGCTGTCTATGTGGTCTTTTTTGAAGTCTAGAGCAAAGGATAGGCAAGGTTTAAGTCTAATCTAAAATTCATGATTTTTAAGCATTTTACCTCTTCCACCATGATGTGCAAATGTATGTAACGTTTATGTGAATATGCAGTGGAACGCTAAATTCAACACAGGACATTGGTTTTACAATGACCTCATTTTGGGCTGAAATCCTGAGTCTGCTCTTTGACTGTGGATTTCACATGTTCTCCTCGTGTTGGGCTGGTTCCCCCCCTAGTCCAAAAGCATGCAGTTAGGCAAACTGGTATCTCTAAAATTGTGAGTGCATGTGTGTGTATCCTGCAGTAAGCTCACATCCCATCCAGGGTGTCACCCTGCCTTGTACTGTACTTCCTGGGATAAGCTCCAGGATCTCCATTACACTGGGCAATGAATGAATGAAAAATGACAAACTACAGGGACAGGCTATACTGTGAATGGAACATTGTCATAGGAACTGGCTTGTTTTAGAATCCTGACACTATGCAGAAGGCTGCACAGCCACTCCCTGGGTTACGATGGGGTTACGTTGTAAAACTTATTGTGAGGCGAAAATCTAAGGAGTAAATGCATTTTAATACAGTACACCTAACAAACATCACAGCCAAGCCTAATCTGCCTTAAACATGCTTAGAACATGTAAATTAGTCACCGGCCAAAATCATATATATAAAGTCTATTTTATAATGAAGTGTTTCATATCTCATTTAATTTATTGAATGAATATACAATGCAGATACCAATCATGAAATCAAAATATTGTAACACAGACCATCGTAACGTGGAGAGCTGCTGTACTTTAATCTCATGTTATCATATGTAACCTGTGGATTTCCGTCAGTTCTAGATCTGGCCTGCTGTATAAGCCAAAATAAAAACACAAACTCAATAGCAAATATGCTATAAGCAGCACTTTTGGGAGCTAATAACGGACTAGTCAGACTGCAATTTTTCACAATTAAAATGTCACTGAAAGAAAATGGGCAAAGGCATGTATTTCATCACATTTATTAGAAAAGGGAAAAATAAAAATCACAAAAAATAACATGACCACTGATGCAATGAAGAATCACACTTCACTCACGACAGTGGGACTGCAGGACTTACAGAGAAAGTAACATCGAGACCCAGGGGCACAACAGGCTCACCGAAATCAGTGCTGGCTGCTGCCCCCTGCAGGCCAGAGAGTACAGAACATCCTCCGAATCCAAGTGCCATGGAAATGACTTTCCCTACTCCTATGTCCATTAGTTTTTTCCCCTCCGTGTCACAATCTGTGCTGCGGATCTGAAAACACTCCAAGTGTCTAATATTATTTACAACATACAAAAATATACATACTTTTTAAAAAGTGAACATTTGGTCTAATCTGTGTTTCTTAGGCTAAAAAAAAAGCTTGGGATAACAGTTTAACATCAGTAGAAACAAGAAAACAGTTGGGAATTTAAATTGATGCTTAAAAAATAAAAGAAAAAGCTCAGTGGTAAATTCCATCTGGGCAACAACCAGCGACTGGATTTTGTTTGGGAAAGAAGTGCATTCTGGGATAAGGGAAGTGCATTCTGGGACAAAGGTAGTGCATTCTGGGGCTCACTCCTTCTTAGGTGTTCAATAACACATTCCTAGTGCAATCTCATTGCCTTTCACTGAGCCTTGAAATTAAGCATAAAATAAATATAATAAAAGTAGATGCATTAAAAACCTTATAGATGTCAGTTTACACTGCAACTTTCCTTCGAGTCAGTGACCAGAGGCTCAGTGCTGACTATTCTCCCAAAATAGCAAGGATAGATCACTTTTTCCTTCTCATTCTTTCCTTTTTCCCCACTTTTTCCAGAGATGAGCATCCTGCCAAGTAGTGTCAACAACAAACTGTGGTCAGTTTATGTAAAACTGATCAAATATGAAATATTGTGCTAAGCAGCGTGGGGAAGATTTGTGACGTGTACAGAGCTGGTTGCTGGATCATCAGCGCTGACACGCACAGACCACACGCCAGCCAAAAGCGCAAGAGATAACTTGGTCTCTGTTCACATGCACTTCTGCTGAAGTGATGCACTGGCAGACGACAGAACAGCTGAAGTGTTAAAATCAACCAGCACCCCATTAATACTTCACCATCAACCATCCCCCCAGTTCAGTTGGCCATACTGGCCAAGACAGGGCGCTTGTCATCCTCAGCCTGTGAGGTCACTTCCTGCTCCTCCACTGACATCTCCTGGTCATTGGCGTGTGTGTTTGTAGCTCCACCCTCTGACTCCTCCTCCATGGCCGTTACTGAGGCGGCGCCGCTGATTGGAGCAGAGCTGCCCACCCTGGCAGACTCCAGCATGGTGCCCAGTTCCATGTCATGGATCTCTACATCAAATGGGGCGGCCTCCTGGACAGAAGGGTGATACTCACACCCGACACATGCCTGGGGACGAGGAGGAGAGAAGCCTTCATCATAATCATCCAACATCTCCACTTCAAACACTATCATCTGAGATCTGCTCATTTAAACATTGTGGAAGGCTATTGGATGGGCATGTGCAAAGGGAGAGAGGTAGGGACTCACAGACACATTGATGGCCCGGGGCAAGCGTCCTGTGCGGATCCAAGGGTGGACCTGGCTCAGCTCCCGCTTCTGCCCCTCTGTGAAGCAGGGCTGGTGCTTCAGCATGGAGCGCAGGGCCTCCCTGTCCTCACGCAGCACTGTGTCTCTGTCCCTGGAGGGACGGTTTGGGTCAGAACACAGCAGCAAATGCCCTTGTCTCAAAATCCGGGCCAGTAGCAGGGTCACGCTGTGACAGGCGACAGCTCACCGGACGGGTAGCTGGTAGGTCATCATCACTTCCTCATCAGTGTTGGCCATCAGCAGCCAGATGGGGTCCTGCAGGACGTACTTGATGAATCGCTCTTCGTCGGCGCCTCCTGCTGGCTGCCTGCGGGAGTGGTCATTTTCCGACGAGTCAATGCTGCCAAAGTACTTGCTGGTGTGGCTGCTCTGACTGCTCCCTGTAGGCCGAACATCAGACGGTCAGACAGCTGCTTAACAACTGACAATTCACATTCGTGTTAAGGCCTGATACTATACAGACTGCTCATCACCTGTGGATATAATAGTATTGTTGTGCCCAGCAGAGCATATATTATGTATAGAAATGATATAGTTTCTATTTTGAATATTTTCCACCAAGAAGATTAAAATGAGATAAAAATGAAGGAATAGTGCTTATTGTCACTGTACAGTGAGAAAGTACAAATAATTTCCATTTTGCATATGGGGCTCTCCCTGTGAGACACAGGATGGCACATGATGAGACACAGGAGAGCACAGGTGACATGAGGCATCCATAGCTGTTATACAGGCTCGGCATTAGAGAAGAGGCTCAGGTCATTTATATGGCTCCTGTGGAGCAGCTCAGGTTAAAGGGTTTGCTCGAGGGCCCAGTGGGAATATGCCAGGGGTTTGGAGCAGCTGTGTTGTTTTATATAATCACAGCCAGGGAGGGAAGCAGGATAAGGCAGCACAGTGCGGTGTGAAGCCTCAGCCCGTCTGTGACCTGACACCACTGCGGGCACCACGGTGTAATGTCTGCTCCGCCTGCTTTGCATCGTTTACTCCTGCACTCACAGGCAGTTTATGTTTTGGTCTGGCACAGGTGAGGGGGGACTCACTGGTGCCACTTCCTGTAGTGCTGCAGCCGTTGGAGCCAGAGCCCGATGACCCCGAACCGGACCCCGAGAACCCGGACCCCGAGGCGGCCGAGCCGGTGCCTGATTGGGAATCCTCCTGCAGCAGGAGGTCCAGGAGGTCACTGGAGGTGGACATGGCATCCTGGTTGGACTCATTTGCTTCTGCCTGGATACACACAAGCAGGGAAGGAAAACTAATATTGACAACTGACATATGGCAATAAAAGACATTTGTGAAGAATGTAAATCAATTGTGACTAATAGTACATATATTCACAGGACTCACATTCTCATTCTCTTTGGAATCTCCTGTCCCGTTGCTTTGGTTAGGTGATGCCTGCCCCCCAGTGGCACCTCCTAGTTTCCCTGTCCAATCCTGTGCAGCCCCTCCAACAGGAGGTGTGGTCTGCTGGGTGGCAGTCAGAACTGATGTGACTTCTAGCCGGTTGCTAGGTGACTCTTCCAACTGCAGCAAGTTGAGGGGGGAGGAGCATCGGGACTGGAAGAGGGGAGACTCGACCCCTTCACGATCGAGTGGCGGCTGGCTGAAGGATAGGGGTGTGCTGGACCGTGACGGGGCACATGGGGTTGGGGCAGGTGTGGTGGGGGCAGGAGGGGCAGCCGCTGGTGCGGGTGCAGGAGTCGGGTACGAGAAACCAGGATTTGGGTTATAGAAGGGCTGGGGAATCGAAGTCATGGGCGGGTTCAGCTGTGGGAACATATAGTTGGGCAGAACAAACGCCACCATTGGGGGAACCAGAGATGGGGGAGGCTGTAGGGGGTAGCGCAGACTGGCCTGGAGGGGGTCAGTGGCAGCTGGGGCCATAGGCTGGGCCAAGGAAGGGGCGTAAAAGGGGTACATTGGCAAGACCCCCGGAGGGTGTGGCACAGGGGGCAGGCTGGCCTGGGAGCCTCCAGAGGCTGGCCAGGATGAGGAAGAGGTTGCAGCTCCTGGGAGAAGGGAAGGAGGGTGTGGGCCCCTGGTCCCTCCTGCCATGCCCTCTGACCGGCCTGAAATGGCCTCCCCGAGTTCCAAAGAACTGCTCTGATCAGATGTCTTCTGCTGTTTCAGCCTCTTGCCTCCTCGTCCACGTCTGCGTCCACTGCCGCCCCCTAGAGGGTAATCCCTGGAACTGCGCACCCCTGAGTGCGAACAATAAGACAGGACTGAGAAACATAATAAGTATGTTCACTTTAATATGACACAGCTGAACATGATTTTAACTGATGTTCAAACTAACTCCTGGGCCAGAACTGTCTCTGGTCCCACACATCAGATGGTTCTTTGAGAATCATGCACCGGGATTCGGTCTTACACATCCCGAGTTTAAGAACATGGATGTGCCATAACTGTAAGCATCACACCATCACTCATTATAATAGTGACCCCAACGGCTGCAAGGATTTCTTTATTTTAATCAGCCTCCTTTTCTGTAATTGCTTGATTTAAATTATTCACGGAACAACAATTCAGCTACAATGGTTGTAAATTATCACTTCATCATGATTTTGTGCATTTCTAATTAATTACAGACGACAGATGGTCATGACTGGACCTTAAAGCTTAACAATTTCTGTATTTTTTTGCTATATGATTTATAAGCGTACAATAAAAAGGGGTATTTCCTGTATTTCACCCCTAAATTAATAATTAAAATTCACACTAAAGGAGCATTTAACCATAAGACAGATTCATCCTAATTAAGTTTATTACCATTTGTGTTACTGTCAGAGGTTCTACACAAATGGGATTTAATGTTGCAATTTTGATCATAGATTAATTCATTAGGGGCAGTCTGGAGGACAAATGTCCATGAACAGCGAGGTCCTACAGTATCTGAGTTACCCCTCCCCACCCCAAGTGGCTACCTTTGGCAAAGGGCGTGGCTGTGCGGCGGCGCTGGGGGGCGGAGTTGGGGTCAAACACACGCAGCTGACTCAGGTCCCGGAAGCGGCTGAGGAAGGCCTGCTCTTCCTGCTGTGTGTGTGCCGACAGCACCTCCTTGGTGAGGCCCATCCGGCCAGCTGCCCCTCTCCGACTGTCTGCCACTGGTGGGCCAGGGCTTGGTGGAGCTACTGACGCCTGAGGCACGAGGGGAGGAGGGGGAGGGGGTGGCAACTGGGGCGGGGCCTGAGTAGGAGTGGGCGGGGCCTCCTCCATGACAATGTCTGTTTGAGAAAACAGGAAAGATACAGTGGAGATGAAGGATTTTTCTAGCTTTTTTAAAAGAACACCATGAGAGCATTTCAGAAAAATGAGAGCTGCTACAGACTGGTAGGCCCAACAGAACAAGATGGAGGTGACACAGAGTGATCGGTTTCTCCATATCAAGAACACAAACGTTGTACTTGTGGTCTTGGCAAGCCCATTCTTGCTAACTCGCATCCCAAAAACGGCACAATGCGTCATGGAATTGCTCTCATTTGGCGAGGATGCAACTGATGTATCCTTGTTATTTGGGGCGGAACAAGAACAACATCTGGGGATTTTTACCATTATCTGTACTTGTGTTCTTGAGTATTGGAACTGATCTTTGCCAATGGAAGACAAAGTAAAACGAGCACAAGAACACAAGTACGGGCGAGTACGCATACGGAGGAACACCTACGATTTAGGGGAGCAGACAAAGAGGAAGCGGGGCACGGAAAGGGCGGGCATGTGGTTTGTGGGACAGACGTACCTGACTCAGGCGGTTTCTTGTCGCCAACGTGGACGATGGTGCTGCTGAAGCTGCACTGCGATGTGACGGATGCCACGCTCTCTGTTTTACTGTGCAGTGCCAGCGGGGGCAACGCCGTCCCATCAGCCCCCAGGGCCACTGGCGCGCCTGCAGCGTGGCGCGCAAACGGACCAATATAAAAAGGCAGATAGCAGGGGGAGGGGGGGGGGGTGGGAAAGAAGAAGACATTAAATATACATTTAAGGTTTTGTTGCATTTCTTTCATTTAGCTGACACCCTTATCGAGAGAAGCTTACATTAACTAATTACAGGGAATTACAATCTCCCTAAAGCATCTTAGCTCCTGAGAGGAGTAAAGAGTCTTGCTTAAGGACCCACTGGTGGTGCTAAGGGGGATTTGAACCAGCGACTTCTTGGTTCATAACCCAGGCCTCATACCACTAGGCCACCACCACCCCAGGTCAGCTGCAGCAGACCCAGTTCAGCAGGGTCAGAACGTGGCTGGGGGGTGCCTTCTCACTTTTTCCGGTGCCCAACGGATCCTTCTGCTTGTCGTCGTCGGATGCGGACGACACCGTGCAGGAGGAGGAGCCACACTTCCTTTTGACAGTGTTGGGCACGTTGCAGCTCTCCAGGTAGCTGGAAAACAGGACGTGACATCAGCGCAATGCAACTGGAAAGTTCTTCAGGGTGTGTAAATCTATTCAGGCACAAACAGAGAGACAGACAGAGACTCACCGTATGATGCTGTCCAGGCAATTGATCTGCTGGTAAGAGTAGGTCGTCGGTGGCTCCTTTCTCACAGGCTCCACTGTAAGCGTATTGGAGGGAAGCGTGGCCTCTTTGCTGACATCTCTGACCGGCCTTGCTGGCTCTGTGACTCCCAGGACGCCTGCTGCTGCTACCGGGAGAGAGGAGAAGAAAGCTGTAGGAGGGGAGGTCTGTGCCTACCACAGGGATGCTGGGACACAGCAAGATCGGCAGTGGGACACTTACCAGGGCTGGGATTTTTCCGTGGTGGGGGGCGGTGGCGAGACTCTATGAAGACCTGCTGACCACTGGTCTTGACCATGTGGACGTCCTTGCAGATCTGCTGGAATGTCATCTGAAAGTGAATTTGGGGGGGGCGTTACAGTGATGTACTGGAAGTGTACCATGGTGCTTTCAGAAAGGACACTCATACATCTTTGTGTCTCAAACACATTTATACTACAAAGAGGTGTTGTCAGGGGGACAGAGGAATCAGAGGGCATCTGGGAATGACAGGCTTCAGTACTGCATTCATGGGCCTGTGAACAGGATTCATGAAGCGTCTGGGACTCTCAGGCTTGTGTAGAGCACTCATGAGCTTGTGTATAGGACTAACAGAGTGTCTGGGACTCACGGGCTTGTGTATAGAACTCACACAACGTTTGGGACTCACAGAGCGTCTGGGACTCACGGGCTTGTGCAGCTGTATGGTTTCTTCAGCTGCAGTGTCGCTGGATGAGGCAGCGCTCATATGCTGCTCCTGGGAGCCATTGCTGCCCAGGCTGCAGTAGCCTTGGGAGCCACTGGCATGGACAGGCTGCACCAGGACCCGGTGGATCTGCTCGCTCAGCTGGTGGATCTCGGGCACTAGGGCCCGGCCTTCCCCACCCTCAGGAGGACTGAACACGTCCTCGTTTAAGGGACTCCTGTGGAAGACAGACAGTCAGATACACACAGAGCATCACTTATGTCAAATGAGCTTTGACAGTAAGCACTGACAGTACAACAGAGCATCTTTGACCACATCAGACGGTGAACCATGAACTCACGTTCGCACTTTGTGACGACCAATGATAAAGGCCACCTTGCGGCTCCAGGGGTTGACGAAGCTGGACCAGCTGGTGTCGATGGTGAGGTACTCCCCACTGCGGGCACACATGCGCAGGGGCGAGTGGTCGAAGGGCTGCCCCGCAAACTGCAGGACTGAGGAACGGGAGGAGGGGTTCAGGGAAGAGGAACCATGATAAAACAGTAGATGCGTGGCATAGCATGCACATTTTATTATGCGGTTAGGGTGAGGTTAGCATTAAGAGATCTAACTGCTTGCCAGCATAGAGCCAGACAGCAAGTGGTACGCTAGCATTCAGAGAAGCAGGCCGCTGACCGGCTCAAAGGTCGGGCACTCACTTTTCTTGTGGATGGCCACCATGATGGGCCTGTCCTCAGGATGAAGATACAGCAACACAGGTTTGCCCACCAGGTCCTGGGGCAGGTAACCCAGCAAAGGGACCGCCCTGCCACACAACAGCCCTGTTATACAAGCCCCGCTACCCGCGTGCTTGGAAATGACGCACGTGCTTGCAACGGGCACAAATGTACTAACCGTTCATCAACATCCTGGAAGAGGCAGCTCGGGGTGTGGCTGGTGGTGAAGACCCTCTTATCGGGAGGGATGCGGGGAGCTGAGGTCAAAGAGCAAAGAGCACACATGGCTCAGACAGTGGGCGGGGAGACCGATACAGCACCTGTGGTGCGAGGGGGGGCGGAGCTTACCCTCGTAACCTGAGTGCACCCGCTCGGCGATGAGAAGACAGCACGGCTGGGCGGCAGTCATTTCCGAGTCACGCAGGGTCAGCCTGTAGGGGGTCAGGCGGAAGGGGTAGTACCGGACCACACCCTGGTAGACCCGTCCACCGCTCAAGCGGCAGAATATGGATTTCTCCTGTGTACAGTCCATGGGGGAGGGACCTGCGACAGAGAGGGGAGGGGTCATTACTTTTCTGAGCCTCCATCCCTGCCTAAATTTAGTCTGACATTTCCAAAGGCCCTGACCTGAGCCCATGCAGGCAGACCACAGGGGTAGCCGGCACGGCGCCGTGCTGCTGTAGAAGGTGTTCACATCCTGAGGGGCCAGCAGCTCAGAGAAGAGTGCCCCCTGCAGGCTGTCTGGCTTGCAGCGCAGGAGAGAGGAGCCCTGCGGTGAGATGTACACCACTTTCCCGGACAGGAAGGACACAGCCATGGAGAAGGTGTCCTGATGGACAGGTAGGGAGGGACGCCGTTAGAGACCAAGGATCATCCAGAATATGCAAGAGTGTCAATCTGTGGCAAGCAGATTGTAATAAAAGAAAAACTGGGCTGCCCCCCACACAACAAAATGTGGAGCTGCAATGCGAGCCGGGAGGCTCTATGTCTACAGAGAACTCAGACAGATTTGGGGGGTACTCATTCTGTTCTGATGGTGTTCTCTACATTAAGGTGATATATCGTGCCTATAGAGCACGCTCAAAGGTGAGATACAGTTCCTTGAGGTTTCAAAGGTGAGATGCTGTGTTTTTAAGTGTGGGACTCCAATCCAATAATACTGAGTCATACTATTTCAAGTTCAGATTCATTGTTTTTAACAGCATACTCTATTACTTTCTCGATTACTCAACATACTCTATTACTATAGCATACTCTTGTTTTTGAGGGTGTAGTAGGAGCCAGGGCACTGTTGCTGGGGTATATTCCTTTAATTGAGATACTCACTGTATTTTTGAGGGTGTACTCAGAGGTGATGTTGTCCAGCTCTTCCACAGTGAATGTGGAGAGGTCCAGACTGCAGCTGTGACTGTCCTCCACACACCACTGGCGGTAATACTCCTGGTTGGCTGTAAAACACAAGCAAACATGCA